>JANFCV010000027.1:3272500-4513894 GCA_024500475.1 Phthorimaea operculella
CATCACCGCGTGCTGGGAGTCCGACCCGCTGCGCCCGCAGGAGATCATGCGAGACATCAACCACATGCTGCACAGAGGTACATGTGTGTGTGTGTGTGTGTGTGTGTGTGTAGTACACAACAAGTGTCCGCTGGAGATGTGGCAGATCATCACCGCGTGCTGGGAGTCCGACCCGCTGCGCCCGCAGGAGATCATGCGAGACATCAACCACATGCTGCACAGAGGTACATGTGTGTGTGTGTGTGTGTGTGTGTGTGTGTACACAACAAGTGTCCGCTGGAGATGTGGCAGATCATCACCGCGTGCTGGGAGTCCGACCCGCTGCGCCCGCAGGAGATCATGCGAGACATCAACCACATGCTGCACAGAGGTACATGTGTGTGTGTGTGTGTGTGTGTGTGTAGTACACAACAAGTGTCCGCTGGAGATGTGGCAGATCATCACCGCGTGCTGGGAGTCCGACCCGCTGCGCCCGCAGGAGATCATGCGAGACATCAACCACATGCTGCACAGAGGTACATGTGTGTGTGTGTGTGTGTGTGTGTGTAGTACACAACAAGTGTCCGCTGGAGATGTGGCAGATCATCACCGCGTGCTGGGAGTCCGACCCGCTGCGCCCGCAGGAGATCATGCGAGACATCAACCACATGCTGCACAGAGGTACATGTGTGTGTGTGTGTGTGTGTGTGTGTGTAGTACACAACAAGTGTCCGCTGGAGATGTGGCAGATCATCACCGCGTGCTGGGAGTCCGACCCGCTGCGCCCGCAGGAGATCATGCGAGACATCAACCACATGCTGCACAGAGGTACATGTGTGTGTGTGTGTGTGTGTGTGTAGTACACAACAAGTGTCCGCTGGAGATGTGGCAGATCATCACCGCGTGCTGGGAGTCCGACCCGCTGCGCCCGCAGGAGATCATGCGAGACATCAACCACATGCTGCACAGAGGTACATGTGTGTGTGTGTGTGTGTGTGTGTGTGTAGTACACAACAAGTGTCCGCTGGAGATGTGGCAGATCATCACCGCGTGCTGGGAGTCCGACCCGCTGCGCCCGCAGGAGATCATGCGAGACATCAACCACATGCTGCACAGAGGTACATGTGTGTGTGTGTGTGTGTGTGTGTGTGTGTAGTACACAACAAGTGTCCGCTGGAGATGTGGCAGATCATCACCGCGTGCTGGGAGTCCGACCCGCTGCGCCCGCAGGAGATCATGCGAGACATCAACCACATGCTGCACAGAGGTACATGTGTGTGTGTGTGTGTGTGTGTGTGTGTGTAGTACACAACAAGTGTCCGCTGGAGATGTGGCAGATCATCACCGCGTGCTGGGAGTCCGACCCGCTGCGCCCGCAGGAGATCATGCGAGACATCAACCACATGCTGCACAGAGGTACATGTGTGTGTGTGTGTGTGTGTGTGTGTAGTACACAACAAGTGTCCGCTGGAGATGTGGCAGATCATCACCGCGTGCTGGGAGTCCGACCCGCTGCGCCCGCAGGAGATCATGCGAGACATCAACCACATGCTGCACAGAGGTACATGTGTGTGTGTGTGTGTGTGTGTGTGTGTAGTACACAACAAGTGTCCGCTGGAGATGTGGCAGATCATCACCGCGTGCTGGGAGTCCGACCCGCTGCGCCCGCAGGAGATCATGCGAGACATCAACCACATGCTGCACAGAGGTACATGTGTGTGTGTGTGTGTGTGTAGTACACAACAAGTGTCCGCTGGAGATGTGGCAGATCATCACCGCGTGCTGGGAGTCCGACCCGCTGCGCCCGCAGGAGATCATGCGAGACATCAACCACATGCTGCACAGAGGTACATGTGTGTGTGTGTGTGTGTGTGTGTGTGTGTGTGTACACAACAAGTGTCCGCTGGAGATGTGGCAGATCATCACCGCGTGCTGGGAGTCCGACCCGCTGCGCCCGCAGGAGATCATGCGAGACATCAACCACATGCTGCACAGAGGTACATGTGTGTGTGTGTGTGTGTGTGTGTGTGTGTGTAGTACACAACAAGTGTCCGCTGGAGATGTGGCAGATCATCACCGCGTGCTGGGAGTCCGACCCGCTGCGCCCGCAGGAGATCATGCGAGACATCAACCACATGCTGCACAGAGGTACATGTGTGTGTGTGTGTGTGTGTGTGTGTGTGTAGTACACAACAAGTGTCCGCTGGAGATGTGGCAGATCATCACCGCGTGCTGGGAGTCCGACCCGCTGCGCCCGCAGGAGATCATGCGAGACATCAACCACATGCTGCACAGAGGTACATGTGTGTGTGTGTGTGTGTGTGTGTGTGTAGTACACAACAAGTGTCCGCTGGAGATGTGGCAGATCATCACCGCGTGCTGGGAGTCCGACCCGCTGCGCCCGCAGGAGATCATGCGAGACATCAACCACATGCTGCACAGAGGTACATGTGTGTGTGTGTGTGTGTGTGTGTGTGTGTAGTACACAACAAGTGTCCGCTGGAGATGTGGCAGATCATCACCGCGTGCTGGGAGTCCGACCCGCTGCGCCCGCAGGAGATCATGCGAGACATCAACCACATGCTGCACAGAGGTACATGTGTGTGTGTGTGTGTGTGTGTGTGTGTGTGTGTAGTACACAACAAGTGTCCGCTGGAGATGTGGCAGATCATCACCGCGTGCTGGGAGTCCGACCCGCTGCGCCCGCAGGAGATCATGCGAGACATCAACCACATGCTGCACAGAGGTACATGTGTGTGTGTGTGTGTGTGTGTGTATTACACAACAAGTGTCCGCTGGAGATGTGGCAGATCATCACCGCGTGCTGGGAGTCCGACCCGCTGCGCCCGCAGGAGATCATGCGAGACATCAACCACATGCTGCACAGAGGTACATGTGTGTGTGTGTGTGTGTGTGTGTGTGTGTGTGTGTAGTACACAACAAGTGTCCGCTGGAGATGTGGCAGATCATCACCGCGTGCTGGGAGTCCGACCCGCTGCGCCCGCAGGAGATCATGCGAGACATCAACCACATGCTGCACAGAGGTACATGTGTGTGTGTGTGTGTGTGTGTGTGTGTGTGTGTAGTACACAACAAGTGTCCGCTGGAGATGTGGCAGATCATCACCGCGTGCTGGGAGTCCGACCCGCTGCGCCCGCAGGAGATCATGCGAGACATCAACCACATGCTGCACAGAGGTAGGCACCAAACGGGTAACTGGGGCACGAGGCCTCGGACACGGGCCTTGAGGCCTCATAGTAGCAAAGCAATCCACTAAGCTGTAGCATAATTTTAACAAAACGTGCTTTTTTATAATGTAAACGACGATGTCGCTTCGCTCTTAATACATATTGTGATGTTATTCTTGCGTGAAATGACGAGCTCGCTACATACATATTATGTTGGTTAAGTGAAACAACGTATGATGCCGGATTAGAATGTCATCACCCCATATCTTTCCCTTGGGTGTCGTAAGACGCGACTAAGGAATAAATTCATCCAGGGGTTCAATCACGTTTCAACAGCTTGCATCGCGCTCACCAACCCGCATGCCAAGCGTGGTGAGTATGGCAAATATCCCCCTACTAGGGGGAGGCTTCTGTTCAGCAGTGGTCTTTGTTGTGTGTGGCTGTTATAGTAACTGGGGCACGAGGTCCCGGGCGCCGTCCTTCATAGTAGCAAAGTAATCCAGTGGAGTAATAGACCACTAGGCTATAGCATTATTTTAACAAAAATGCTGTTTTATAACGTAAAACGACGACCTCGCTTCGCTCGTAATACGTATTGTTGTTATTCTTGCGTGAAGTGAAGAGCTCGCTACATACATATTATGTTGGTAAAGTGAAACAACAAGCTCGCTTTTTGGCAATACGTATTGTTTCTGTTTTTGCATGAAATGACGACCTTGTTTTTCTCGCAATGCTTTTCAATTCCATTTCTTTGAATTATGAGCCGGTGAAATAAAAAAAACCTTGTTTCAGATTACGTCCCAGATGCTGTGTATGAAGAAATACCAATCAACACTGTCGATGGAACGGGCACCGATTCTTATCGCAGTAAGTATTATACATTATATTACGTTAGTCAATGATATTATATGTAGGTTCTAGGTTGACGTTAGTATACTTTTTATAGGACATATTAAAATAATTTGAATTTCAATTAAGCTTTCGTTACCAAATTATGTAAAATTAATCACGAAAGCGCAACATTTGTCATGTAAGGTATCGGATAGGCTCTATCCATCCAGGATATTCTGGGACTTATTATTGACAGATCTTTTTAGGGTTTCGTAGTCTACTAGAAACCCTTATACCTGGGACGCTAAGCCCATAAAATATCAATCTGTCATATTTCTTTCCTAGAATTATGAAACTTGGTACAGTTGTTCTTTAGGTGCTAGTGAGTAGATTAAGCCCGGTTGACAAAGGGTTCCGCACCTAAGGGGGGAGGGGGACGGGGGGGAAGTATTTTGTCCCGAGTTTCGCTCTAAGCCATACAACTCATAAATTAATGCTATTATGGAAAGTGCGGAATCAATTTTGGATAAATCATAGACTGGGTATTCATTAATGGAACAAAAAACTCACGTTTTCTAAAGAAAAAATAGAAAAAATAACAAATGATGTAAAAAAAAATACTAAACTTTTAGCGTTAATTATACTCTATAATAATATAAAATTGAAACAATAAAAAATCTGGCTATAATGCTACATTTATATAGATTATAAATATACTAGAGGAAAGCCCGGCTTCGCTCGGCTGAAATAAAACTCGTACTTGCGTAATTCTCAAAACTATTGAAGCAAAGCAGGAGTGTATAGCGGGAAATCGACGTAACCCTATCTTGACAGCACGCTATCTCGATCACAGTTAATATATCACTTCTTTGGTCTCATCAGTAAAGAAATTTCATACAAACTCTCAAATACTCACTCTCGCATACATACGGCGCCGCTACATGGAATCTCGCGTTGATAGCGATGTCATAGTGACAACCCGAGATAAGAGAGAGAGAGACAGAGAAGGCAATAGGATCGCGGATTTGGTAAAGATTCTTTACTGCTGAGCGAAGTAAAACCGATCTATTTACTGTGACTCGATGCTAATTTAAGCCATCATTATACAAACTGCTATAGGTTGGTGCTGATTTAGGCCGGCATCACACTAATTTGCAATTGGGTGACGTTATTCAAAGCCAGCGTGACGTGCATGACTGATCTATAAATTTAAATAAAAATTGATATAAACCTTTAATTTGTTGAGATAGCGTGTGTCGAAATAGCGTGTAGTTGAGATAGTGTCGAGAAAACATGTGTCGAAATAGCAACATATATCTTAGGTCTTTCATTGTGTTTAACAAATAAATGTTCTACTAAAACTTCAAGTAAATACACAAAAAAATATATGTTTTATGTTGTATTATGTTTGTGTTGCTTCAGTTGTATTCGGTTCTTTTGGTATTTTGGTACTTCGCTTGCCAAGCTTGGTGATTGTGTTGTGGCAAATACCGCTCCCCAATAGGGGGGAAGCCTATGTCCAGCAGTGGACTGTTGAGACTGTGATAGTTATACTGCGTGTTAGGAAAAGTACTGCGTTCCTTTCGAGGGATGAACCAGCCCATGGAACTGAACAACTAAGGCTACTTTTGTCAGCACTTGAGGGTCTGCAGTACCGGGTGTAAAAGAAGAATGCCTTAACTATAAGAGATAAGTACCATAATGGCGCCATAGCAAAAGTTGTTAAGCATGATAAGCCGCTTTTGCTGGCATATGGATATCGAGGATCTGGAGTAGGTTGATGGCCTGTACATCTCGTTAAGGCCTACAACTTTCCCAATGAAACCAATAGTCTAGCACGCATAGTTTTCGATATAAACGACTTTTTAGTATGACAGCTGACACATGTCATGTAGATCTCGTTAAGACTTGCAACTTTCCCAAAGAAACCAATAGTCTAGCACGCATAGTTTCCGATATAAACAACTTATTAGTATGACAGCTGACACCTGTCATGTAGATCTCGTTAAGGCCTACAACTTTCCCAAAGAAACTAATAGTTTCCGGTATAAACAGTTTTGTACATCTTTCGTGTTATTTAGGTATCTCGGTTTAGGTATTGACAATTTGTGACAATGAAGGATGACACTTTGGGATGACTCGACAATCCAAGAAAAATACTCAAAAATATCATTGATCTTTAGCCTCCTACCGTCCGGCGCAGCAGCGCTGGAATCCTATTATACTGAGACTGGCAGAATTGGGTAGAAGTCCATATTAATAAATGAAAATAAAAATAAAATCAGAAGCTAGGTGGTAGGTAGCTAGGCAACAAGTTGGCGACGGGATACTAACAAAAATGGCAGGGCCTATACTATATTTTGTCTGTCAGCATCGTTAGAATTTTATAAAATTCTCGATAATCCGCTAAATTCAGATATATGTTGTCGACTCAAAAACATTTTTTTTTACCTACTTTCCATTGACAAAGTTTTAATGTATCATATATATTTATAATCTATATAAATGTAGCATTAAAGCCAGATTTTTTATTGTTTCAATTTTCTATTATTAGTATAGCTTTTTATTTTTTTTTACATCTTTTGTTATTTTTTCTATTTTTTCTTAGGAAAACGTGAGTTTTTTGTTCCATAAATGAATACCCCGTCTATGATTCACCCGAAAATGATACCCCACTTGCCATAATAGCATTAATTTATAAGTTGTAACTGAAACTCGGAACAAGAAATCTTCCCCCCCCTCCCCCTCCCCCCTTAGGTGCGGAACCCTTTGTCAACCGGGCTTAATCTACTCACTAGCACCTAAAGAACAACTGTACCAAGTTTCATAATTCTAGGAAAGAAATATCACAAAATGTGCTTAGCGTCTCAGGTATTATAGTTTCGTCAAGTCTGTCTGTCTGTCTGTATGCCGCGCCCTCATATCTTCATCAGTTTTGGAGCTATCGACATGAAATTTGGTGAGAACATAGATCGTGTTGACCCAAATATAGAAATGTTAAGAAAAAATTATATTAAATGTTCTTTGGACCCCCTCCCATACAAGTGAAAGGGGGGCAAAAAAAAATTTTTTTTTCTGTAATATTGAGTAGGGTATCGTTGAATAGGTCTTTTAAAACTAAGGTGAGGTTTCTTTGAAACAAAGTCACTAAAATGTTTCTGTCACGGGATATTTGCTTTTAAAAAAGGCGTTTTTGACCCATAATTTGTTCCAGTCCAGCTGTAACTTCTAACGCTAAAAATTTGAAATAAATATGGAATATAGCTTACAATCTGAAGTTACAATGAAAACTATAACGGATATTGTACCCTTAAAGGTTTCAGAAAAAATTGAGTTTTTCTATTTGCGGTTGGTCATCATACTGCTGCTAACAAACCAGCAACAAAATTAAGTTTGTAATGCTGAAAACCTGATATTTAAACGTTGACTACGAAACCCTATTTGTGGGCGTGTCTGACACGCTCTTGGCGTTGAGTTGTTAGCATTATTACCTATCTGAGAATATGCACCGCTCAAATCTAAATCTGTCACTGAGAACCGTATCAAAATCAAACCAGTAGTTATGAAGATATTTGGCAACACTGAATTGCACAAAACGCATATACCATATCCGTTCCGTCGTGGGTAAATAAATAAAATCTATTTGTTAATTTTACTTTCAGATACATTATTCAGCGAGCCAAACGGAAGTGAGGACGGAAGCAACAAATCTTTGATATCCGTGGGCAGCAGCATACCCTCAACTAACGGCACGGAATGCCACTCGGTAAGTACTACCTGATTAGTAGAAGAAGGGGACCCGAAACGACGACGTTAACTTGCTCAAATGTCATGTAATAAGAAAAAGACGCAAACAATAATGATGCCTTTCCGGGTCCCTTTCTTCTATGAATCAGGTAATAGGTTATACTATTGAAGACGGGATTCTAAATAAAACATATTGAAAGTTCACACAGACACACCTTCTTAAGAATTAGAGACCAGCCCAGCTGTTTTAACCGCTGCTTACCGTTTTACATGGAAATAAGGCATTTTCCCGTGATAAAGGGCCTATTTTACTCATCAGGGATGCTGTAGTTTACTAAAGGTTTTTTTTTTAAATCGGTCCAGCGGCTGTAAAAAACGGCCATTTACACCACGTCTGGCAAAAGTTTGAGAGTCAATCAGAAGACTGTGTATCACCATAGTTTCGGAAAAAGTTTGAAAGTCATTCAGAAAACTGAGAATCACCATAGTGCCAGGTTAGCCTGTCGCCTAAAATTGCAATACACATCAACTCTCAAATCCCTTAGTCGTTTCTTACGACACCCACGCAAATTATATGGGATAAGACAGCAGCACACGGCAATGTTTAAACTTCTAATGTAAATGTTCTACTTACTTATGTGTTGTTGTTACAATAATGTAATAGATTTAAGTTTATTTTATTTTTGTATTTATAGCGGAATTAGTCTTTGAGACAAACCTTTACGAGGTTTATCAAAGGCATTTAACTTATTGTATGTTTTTTGTATTCTAAGCCAAATAAATAAAATAAATCTTCTATCCACAGAACTACAGCGGCGGCAGTTCAATATCGATCTCCCAGCATCACCTACCCTCATTCCGCCCCCAGTCGGCCGGCAGCGTGTACGGAACCACCGGGGGATTCGACTCCATAGACACGGACATGAACCCGGGACCCTCCGAGCCGATACTCATGGAGTCGATAGTCTCCAGGGGAACTACTTATTTAGTCGGCTGCTGCAAGAAGATTGGCAGTGTAAGTACTGAATCTACACTAATATAATAAAGAGGAAAACTTTGTTTGTTTTTTTGTTTGTTTGTTTGTTTGTTTTTTTGTATGTATGTAATCGATAAACTCCGAAACTACTGGACCGATTTCGAAAATTCTTTCACCATTAGAAAGCTACAACATTCCTGAGTAACATAGGCTACTTTTTACCACGGGAAAATTCCTCATTACCACGGGAAAACGGTTAGCAGCAGGAAAAGCGGGAAATACAGCGGATATTACCCAAATAAGCCAAACCGCTTTACCGATCTTTGCGAAATTTGGCACTGATATTACTAGCATAGTAAAGATGGACATGGACTGCTTTTTGTCAGCCCTCGAGGATCTGGAGTACGAGTACCTGATGAAGACCACCAGCATCCCATCTGAACTATAAAAGATTCGGTCATGGCTTCATAGAAAAAGTTGTTCACCACGACGGGCCGCTTCTGCTGGCACATGGTCATCGAGGATCTGGAGTACCTGATGAAGACCACCAGCATCCCATCTAAACTATAAGAGATACGGCCATGGCTTCATAGAAAAAGTTGTGCATCATGACGGGCCGCTTCTGCTGGCACATGGTCATCGAGGATCTGGAGTACCTGATGAACATCACCAGCATCCCATCTAAACTATAAGAGATACGGTAATGGTTTTTAAGTAAAAGTTACTCAGCATGGCAGGCCGCTTCTGCTGGCACATGGTCATCGAGGATCTGGAGTACCCGATGTAGACCACCAGCATCCCATATAAACTATAAGAGATACGATAATGGCTTCAAAGTAAAAGTTATTCAGCATGACGGGCCGCTTCTGCTCGCACATTTACCTCTGCTGGATCGGAGTAATGGACTTTTTACTACGGGAAAAGATCCAATTTCTACGGGAAAACAGGTAAGTAGCAGCGGGTGAAACCGCTGGGCGGGCTGCTAGTCAAGTATAATAATGATACATAAATAGATGCATATATTACGTCCCTAGGAACGGTCATATATGCTGCGTCTGACAATAGTTTGAAGGGCATTTCAGAAGACTGTGTTTTACAATAGACAAGTTGACAACCCTCTTGAGTCCCTTAGTTGCCTCATACGTCGTCCATGGGAAAGATATGGGGATGATGTTATTCTAAGCCGGCATCACACGGCCGATAAATGATACCATTTCGTAAATATTGTGAGCCATTTGCGTCGCAATATGTACGGAACCAGCGGGCGCTTCGACTCCATAGACACGGACATGAACCCGGGACCCTCCGAGCCGATACTCATGGAGTCGATAGTCTCCAGGGAAACTACTTATTTAGTCGGCTGCTGCAAGAAGATTGGCAGTGTAAGTACTGAAACAAGTATAGTAATAATGATACATAAATAGATGCATATATCGCTTCCGTAGGAACTGTCATATATGCCGCATCAAACAATATATTGAAGGTCATTTCAGAAGACTGTGTTTTACAATAGTGACAGGTTGTCAGCCTATCGCCTAAAATTGCAATACAAATCAACCCTTAAGTCCCTTAGAGAGACATTCTTAAAGCTTGCTTAGGTTAAGTTAGCCTTAAGTACTGACACTGCCAATGTTGTAATATGATGTTTTTCTAAGCCGGCATCACACGGCTGATAAATGATACCATTTCGTAAATATTGTGAGCCATTTGTGCCCCAATGTGTACGGAACCAGCGGGCGCTTCGACTCCATAGACACGGACATGAACCCGGGACCCTCCGAGCCGATACTCATGGAGTCGATAGTCTCCAGAGGAACCACCTATTTAGTAGGTTGCTGCAAGAAGATTGGCAGTGTAAGTACTATAGCAAGTAGGTATATTATTATAAAAAAAGCTTGAATTCTGTGACAGCCAGGTAGATCTATATCAATCTCCCAGCACCACCTACCCTCATTCCGCCCCCAGTCGGCTGGCAGCGTGTACGGAACCACCGGGGGCTTCGACTCCATAGACACGGATATGAACCCGGGACCCTCCGAGCCGATACTCATGGAGTCGATAGTCTCCAGAGGAACTACATATTTAGTAGGCTGCTGCAAGAAGATTGGCAGTGTAAGTACTTTTTTTTTATGTAGCCTGTTCGGTGTCCCACTGCTGGGCAAAGGCCTCCCCTCTTTTGCGCCACATATCACGGTCTTGGGCCTCCGATTGCCAGTTCTGGAGGAAGTTTTATATCGTTTACTTTCTATATCGTCGTGTAAGTACTGTACCAAGTATAATAACGATACATAAATAGATGCATATATATCGCGTCCGTAGGAACTGTCATATATGCCGCGTCCGACAATTGTTTGTAGGTCATTCCAGAAGACTGTGTTTTACAATAGACAGGTTGTCAGCCTGTCGCCTAAAAAATTGCAATACAAATCAACCTTTGAGTCCCTTTACTTGCCTCATACGTCATCCATGGGAAAGATATGGGTGATGTTATTCTAAGCCGGCATTACACGGCTGATAAATGATACCATTTCGTAAATATTGTGAGCCATTTGCGTCGCAATATGTACGGAACCAGCGGGCACTTCGACTCCATAGACACGGACATGAACCCGGGACCCTCCGAGCCGATACTCATGGAGTCGATAGTCTCCAGAGGAACTACTTATTTAGTCGGCTGCTGCAAGAAGATTGGCAGTGTAAGTACTGTACCAAGTATAATAACGATACATAAGTAGATACATATATCGCGTCCGTAGGAACTGTCATATATGCCGCATCAAACAATATATTGAAGGATATTTCAGAAGACTGTGTTTTACAATAGACAAGTTGACAGCCCATCGCCTAATGCAACACACATCAACTCTCGAGTCCCTTAGTTGCCTTGCCTCATACGTCATCCATGAAAAGATATGGGATAATGTTATTGCAAGCCAGCATCACACGGCTGATAAATGATACCATATTGTAAATATTGTAAGCCATTTGAGCCCCAATGTGTACGGAACCAGCGGGCGCTTCGACTCCATAGACACGGACATGAACCCGGGACCCTCCGAGCCGATACTCATGGAGTCGATAGTCTCTAGGGGCACCACCTACCTGGTCGGCTGCTGTAAGAAGATTGGCAGTGTAAGTACGGCGATTTTGTATGGGATGACCAATTCTTTTTTCATATTTTTCTATGCAGTTTATAAGTACCTTGACCTCCTTTCAGTTTCTTGTACCCTTTTTGTTACTCACTGTGCGCTCCGCGCAGCTTTTTATGCTACGGGACTATGTTGAGACGATGGCATTGAAGAAAACTCATTATAATTTTTTTTTATTTAGAGATTAGTACAAGTTGCTCATAACCCTTGTTACTAACGATAAAAATTTATATAGGATGCATAAAACTAACTTTAAGGGAGTAATCAGTCCATGAAACTGTAAAGCATTCCTCATGGAACATAAATCGAAGTATGAAGAAATAAACAATTGCCCTCCCATACAAATCGACCCGGTCAGCCTACACATGTGTATGGGAGCTTAAATTTTTAGGGAAAGTTGTCAAGGTTCACACCATAACATATTTGCAGTTTATTTATTTTCAAATTATATAAATGTGTATATTTGTCGGCAGGGCACATACGGCCACGTGTACAAGGGCTGGATGGAGCGCGACAACCAGTCGAGCAAGCGGCAAGACGTCGCCGTGAAGAAACTCGTCCGAACCGTAGCAGAGCGAGGCAGCCGGAACAAGATACTGGCCGCCTTCAAGAACGAGCTGGAGATCATGAAGGTACCTCCCTCTCTGTCTAGCTGAGCGTGTTAGAGCGAGACAACCAGTCGAGCAAGCGGCAAGACGTCGCCGTGAAGAAACTCGTGCGAACCGTAGCAGAGCGAGGCAGCCGGAACAAGATACTGGCCGCCTTCAAGAACGAGCTGGAGATCATGAAGGTACAACTATCCCCAAAAAAGTAAACTTCGGTGCGGCCTGCATCCCAGAGTGTTAAGCTTCAAAAGGCGGCTGCAGTAACTTTTACGGCATACCTTCACCGTTCTTCCTCGCTTAGACTTGACCCTCAAATATGTAATTAAAAATGACGAGCTCGCTTCGCTCGCAGCAAGGTTTTTATTTTTAACGTTTTAACGTGGGGTAGAGAGAGAGAGAGGTGGGTGTGTAGTATAGCGGCTATTTCGCTTACTTAGACGTCGAAAGAGTACCACTAATTCTTATTGGTCTTTTGGTACTATAGCACATCAACTTACCTATTTATGGGACCAACTTATATTTTTTTTTTTTTTTTTTTATTTATGATGGGCTTACTCTTGACCCCAATCTCACCCTACAGCAGAGATGGGATCTACGGTGGAGCGAGCTTGCCCAGAAGATGCCTATTCACTCTAGACTTAAAGAGATTCAGGTTATATGCACTCGGAAATACAGACGCAATATATACTGGTTTGTCAATACTAACAAAAACCAGTATACGTTGATCCCTATACGAAAACACACCACTGTCTTGTACCAATGAGTTACTAATATCCCATTTCTCTTCCGCAGTCCCTGCAACACGCGAACATAGTTGAGATCCTGGGCTACTCGTGCGTGGACGACGTCCTCATAGTGATGGAGTATTTGGAGCTGGGCTCTTTACAGCACTACCTGAAGTACCAGGGCGACACGCTGCGTACTGTCAACCTGCTGCGTTTTGCGAAAGACATTGCCAGCGTGAGTATTACTACCTACGTGAATACCGGGAGTAACAAAAAGGGTATAACAAGCCGAAAGGTACGGTAAGGTAGTGAGTATTACGACCTACACAAAATAGGTAGAGATTTTACAGAAGGTTCACTCGACACTATAAGTACAGGATTTTTGCGATAGTCATTTGTTACATAGCCAGGGTTGCTATTGTCAACAATCTCATAATAATATCAAAACGATACAAAAACTCTCTTTTAATCCAAGAAATATGACGTTTGTGGCAACCAACTTCTTAGCTTCCTTGACTTTCTCTGAGATTCCGGTTATTTCCAGTTAAGTCAGTAAGCATCAAAACTATCGCTAGTACTGAGTGAGCCATCTGTATAGGCGCGCCCCGTTTCCCTTATTTGTGCTACCTACGTGAACATAGTTGAGATCCTGGGCTATTCGTGCGTGGACGACATTCTCATAGTGATGGAGTATTTGGAGCTGGGCTCTTTACAGCACTACCTGAAGTACCAGGGCGACACGCTGCGTACTGTCAACCTGCTGCGATTTGCAAAAGACATTGCCAGCGTAAGTACTGGAGTGAATACATACTGAAATGTGCAACTGCGACAAGGCATGCACATATTTTATTGGCACATACTCTAGGCGAGCAGCCTTTGCAAATGGCGGTACCTACTGACTGGTTGATAAAATTGTAATATTGGTGCTGACAGATAAGTAACCCCACAATCGCAATGCTTTGGAGTCCCATTAGGTCAAACGCTTCAGCTGGCATAAATCGAAATTTCTTTGTTCAAATACTACGCTTCTGATGCAACAGAAAATTTCATTTATACTTATCTTTTTTTGTCTGTTATCCCAGGGCATGGACTACATATCCGCTAAGAACATGGTGCATCGAGATTTAGCGGCGCGGAACATTCTAGTTGTGGACAAAAACCGCGTCAAGATCTCGGACTTTGGTCTCGCAAGGATCATACCTAGAGAAGAAGACCAATATAGATTACAGACTGACCGGGAGCTGCCTTTCAAATGGTAAGTATTGGCTTTCGTTCATTCATTTCACAGAGTCAGCTTTAGTGGCCAAAAACAGTGTCAAGATATCAGACTGGTCTCGCGAGAATCATACCTAGAGAGGAAGACCAATATAGATTACAGACTGACCGAGAGCTGCCTTTCAAATGGTAAGTATTGGCTTTGTTTTATGCATGAGACAAAGACAGCTATAGTGAATGAAAACTATGTCAAGATTTCACACTTTGGTCTCGCTCACCTGAAAGAGGAAGACAAATATAAATGAGAGACTGACCGGGAGCGTTAATATCAAAGTCACGAGGATAAGATTGCTCAGGGCAATTATAATATTATAATTTCTTTTTTGACTCGCGCTTGACCGATTTTTTGCAATAATATGAATTTATTACGTCCAGGTACGCTCCCGAATCCGCCGTCCCGCCGTTCAACTTCTCAACGAAGAGCGACGTGTGGTCGTACGGCGTGACCGTGTGGGAGATCTTCACTAGAGCGAGGATCGAAGTTCCTCCACTGAACATCGCCGCGGTGCACCAGCGAGCCAACTGGTCAGTACATTGATTGTTGCTTGATTTGTCCAAGGAACATTGATTGTTGCACTATACTGACTGTTGTATATAAGAGCGACGTGTGGTCGTACGGCGTGACCGTGTGGGAGATCTTCACTAGAGCGAGGATCGAAGTTCCTCCACTGAACATCGCCGCGGTGCACCAGCGAGCCAACTGGTCAGTACATTGATTGTTGCTTGATTTGTCAAGGAACATTGATTGTTGCACTATACTGACTGTTGTATATAAGAGCGACGTGTGGTCGTACGGCGTGACCGTGTGGGAGATCTTCACTAGAGCGAGGATCGAAGTTCCTCCACTGAACATCGCCGCGGTGCACCAGCGAGCCAACTGGTCAGTACATTGATTGTTGCTTGATTTGTCCAAGGAACATTGATTGTTGCTTGATTGGTCCAAGGAATATTGATTGTTGCACTATACTGACTGTTGTATATAAGAGCGACGTGTGGTCGTACGGCGTGACCGTGTGGGAGATCTTCACTAGAGCGAGGATCGAAGTTCCTCCACTGAACATCGCCGCGGTGCACCAGCGAGCCAACTGGTCAGTACATTGATTGTTGCTTGTCCAAGGAACATTGATTGTTGCACTATACTGACTGTTGTATATAAGAGCGACGTGTGGTCGTACGGCGTGACCGTGTGGGAGATCTTCACTAGAGCGAGGATCGAAGTTCCTCCACTGAACATCGCCGCGGTGCACCAGCGAGCCAACTGGTCAGTACATTGATTGTTGCTTGTCCAAGGAACATTGATTGTTGCACTATACTGACTGTTGTATATAAGAACGACGTGTGGTCGTACGGCGTGACCGTGTGGGAGATCTTCACTAGAGCGAGGATCGAAGTTCCTCCACTGAACATCGCCGCGGTGCACCAGCGAGCCAACTGGTCAGTACATTGATTGTTGCTTGATTTGTCCAAGGAACATTGATTGTTGCACTATACTGACTGTTGTATATAAGAGCGACGTGTGGTCGTACGGCGTGACCGTGTGGGAGATCTTCACTAGAGCGAGGATCCAAGTTCCCAACTGGTCAGTACATTGATTGTTGCTTGATTTGTCCAAGGAACATTGATTGTTGCACTATACTGACTGTTGTATATAAGAGCGACGTGTGGTCGTACGGCGTGACCGTGTGGGAGATCTTCACCCGCGCCAGAATCGAAGTCCCACCACTTAGCATCGCCGCGGTGCACCAGCGAGCCAACTGGTCAGTACCAATATTTATGGTCTTACTAACGTACAAACTTTTCCTTACTTAAACGACTCTGGCTCTGATCCATTTTGTATAGAATGCTGTCTGTTCATTATTACTTACAAAAACAAAGCTCTGTTCCATACATTTTAATCGAGAAGATTATTTTTCTGTGAAACACTTGATTTCTTTTTCGTGATCTCAGAGATGACCCGTATTAAAAGTTTTCAATATTGATAAGAAGTACCCTGAGATGTTTGCTTACGGGCAAATAAATAACCCTGTATTTTAATAATGTATATGATTTTGGGACCTCATATATCTAGGTTCTGAAACAAACGGGCTTAGTGATACATAACATTTTTGTAGACACTAAGATACAATGGTATAGGTTGGGTATAGGCCATCCGCTATCGTTGTGTCATGTTCATTTACATCATTATGATTTTGAGGATGCCGAGAGGTAGCGGCTAAGAACTCTGCCCTCCCTATTCTTCTCGAAGAGTTTTAAACCTTGGCTAAATATCTGCCGACTATGGTCAACCTTATATGGTGGGGGTAATACCACCTACGATAGCATTCCCAAAGAGGGTTGACGTCAGGTAGGCAGCCGGTCGTTAAATCAAGCCAAATCCTTTTGTAATATGATTTGTGTTCAAACTAAACATGTTGCGCCGACCCCGAGCAATTGGGATAAGGGCAGGAGCAGGATGATGATTTTAATTCGCAATTTTGTCGCAGCTTCCCAATGCCCGAGGGTTGCCCCCTAGACATCTTCCGTCTGCTCATGAGAGACTGCTGGGAGCTGGACCCCACACAGAGACCCAAGTTCATTGACCTCGTGCTCTCCTGTAAGAACCTTATCGACGAGTTCCAGTCACACCGATGAAGAGGTATGTGTAGTGACCGCGGAATAGACTGTACAGACTGATTGATCGCCCTAAACGAATTATATGTTTTCGGTGAATACCAAATTTCGTGTTAGAATAACAATTTTTAGAAAAACTTGCCTTGTTTTCTACCGCAGGCAGGATTTAGTTCTAGTTCTATCCCTGTAGATGAAACTGTGACATGTTTTTAATATAAAATTAAGACACAAATTGAGCCGCCTAGTTGGTTGGCCGACCCGATAGCGAAGTCGCAAGTTAAAATCCCGCTTGCCGGTAGAAAGTTTTACAAGTTTTCTAGAAACATGTTTTCGATGTTGTGTAGGTTTTAAAGTTAAGTGAAATACCAGTTTACTCAGACACGTACACGTACGGATTTGATTAAGTGTACCTGCTGAATAGCGATTGACGTGTAAAAAGGACGTTGCTCCCTGAAAGGCAAGAAAAAGTAGCGGAGAATAACGATTTAGTAAAAAGGTCTTTGATCCCTGAAACGAGAGAAAAATAGCAGTAACATGAAAACGTACGAAAAAAATTAAAAATAATTGCTTCAATAAAATTACGATTTTTTTAAGATAATAAGTGTTTACGACAGAATTTTATATGTTAAAAAAAACATGAATTACATCCATCTAAATAGTACCTATACTTTTCGAAGTGATCGTAGTGAACGTATATCATACTCCATTCACAATCATAGTGCAACGACCAGCCTAAATGTGAGGTAACTTGAACTCCTACTTGGGCTGGCTGGTCGTGGCACTATGATAGTGGATTGATTATACTTGACGTTATTTTTTCACTAGTTGCAGCATAGCACAATAATTATTGTTTGTGTTTTAGTGGTTCCTCGATGCATTTGCCTTAGTTTTTTACGTAAGCTTTTTGTAAATATATATTTGTTTATAATCTCAATCATGTAAATATTTTTTACTATACATAATTTATAAAAGTTGTGCAATCCTTAGACCTTGTGTGTTTATGAATTGGTTTTATATAGTCTACATTACCTTATTACTTTTTAGGTATTTTAGATTATTAGTAACAGTTTAAAATGCTTGCCGAATTATGTTATTATATACAGCGTCTGTTTATAAAATCAATTTATTGTTAATAACATGGATTATACAAACTTTTCACTAGTCTAAACAAAACTTTCTGTCAAGTAAAATTAGGTCAAGTGGCGACCCTACTTAAAGAATGGAAAAGGATCGGCATATATATTTTTCCATTCTTTCCTTAAATGACTCGAGAGGTATTTACTTAAAGCCCCTCTTGTTAAGTGGTGCCTTAATCACTTTGAAAAATCCTCAATGAAAACTTTGACAAGTTCCAGTACCGGGTATAACTTGCGCAGATAAAGAATAGATTCTGAATAGGCAACATTGTTGTTTGCCTCTCTATCATATCATATGGCATATGAGCTGGATGTCAACAATCATGTTGCTAATTCGGGTCCATTCTTTATTTGCGCAAGTTGTACCTTTGCCACTTAAATCACTTTAGTGTGATAGCTACTTTCACTTTGTTTAGCCCGGTCAGTAATACATATTTAATTTCCATAATGCTTACACGCGCTATAAATAAACCAAAGATGATATTAAATGATTTCTTGAGAACAATTTTATTTTAGGATTATGTAATTATAATTTTAATTTTATTTTATTAATAAGGTTATGTTCTGCAATCACTGCTGTTGTGACAGTTTAGTTATAGGTGAAAATATACAATTACTACATATTGTAAGAAATTATTGTAATTTGTGTAATAGTTATAATCGGTGTAATTTTAGATGATATTATTTAGACCTGACTTTGTGTGCTATACGCTAAAGGATGTCTTTGTGCAGATAAGAGAAACGAAGGTTTGTTATAAATAGTGTGTTATCAATAGTTATTTTGTAACTCATTTTATTTTGATGTTTTATAACTGTTTTACTATCAATGATCAAAAGAGATTGTTTCAAAACGTGAAAATAATTATCTATTTTGGGATATGAATTTGATATGGCGACCTTTTAAGCATTTTAGTCACGTATATATTACTTTATGATTTGTTTTTTAAGGTCTGTTTTACGTGTTTCATAAATCCACTTTCGATTTGCATAACATACAAAGCACCTCTTTAGTAGGTAACATACAAAAATTAGGATTTATCACACTTTTTTGTTATATAGACGGGATTGGAATTGACTTGTTCTGGTATACGAAAGGGCATTGTGATTGACGAGACTGAGGTAGACGAATACCGGTGCTAAACGAGACAGATTTTGCCTTATATTTTCCTGTTATATTGTTACAATACTAAGCCTCGAGTAGGTAAATTTTGACAACGAAACTAGAGCTTATCACATGAGGTTTTTTCTTTAGATACTTTATTATTAGTTTGTGCATGAAATGAACTAACGAAGGGTATTAAAAATACTATCAAGTATGTTTCATTACTGTTTGGTCTTTGAAAATTATACTATTACGAATTGGTAACTTAGTCGAGCTTCCTAAAACTTCTATACATAATGTAGTGAATTTGAATGAAATTTTGAAATCTTAATATAAATCTTAAAAAGATGTTTGAAGTGAAGAACTGTATGGAATGGGATCAATGGTGAAAAATGTTTCAATTAAATTATGGAAATCTTTGTATAGTTGTAAAACCAAATTTTTTGAATACTGTCATATGTAAATGCTAAAACTAGCTATTGAAAATATTGTTATTTACAGCTAGTTTTTGCTTTATCCATTACAGAAAGGAAAAATTTCAATTTAATTATCTCAAATCAAACCTACTCACCAGAGTAAAAACGTAAACGTTAACAATGAATGTAATGTAATAATGATTAATTATATATTCACGGATTCTGATCTGATTGTAAAATTATTGTTGTCAATAGCGCATAAAATTGTAGAATATTTTGTGTAAATAGAAATTTTAGTATGTATCGTTCGTAGGTACCTAAGTCAATTCGTTTTATCATAAAGACTGGCTGTACTGTCGCCTCGAGCAATATAAAATTACATTTAGTACTAGGTTTAAAAATTTAATTTTTAGTATCGCTTTCTCTCTAGAACATTTAGTCAGCATTGTTCTTCGTAAAGAACGAGATTGCGATTAGGGCCAAATATAAATTTTGCTATTCTAATAGCCTTTTTTATACCATAATGCTCATTCGGCCCTATGGGAGATATTTGTTTCATATAACCACCCCGGAAAGCTACTCTACCTACATTCTGACCTACATAAATGTCTGAATATCGATAATTTACATCACATAATGGCTATCAAAACAACGACATGATAATTTATTTCCTGAAACAGCGTAGGGTGTGATTGCCTTCGCCCTTAATAAAATGGCGTAATTCAATTCAAGGTTGCTTTAAAGGCTAGCGCACACACAACTCGAGAGCGAATTATATGAATTATCTGATATGAACTCGAGTACACGTTATATAGACTTCAAGTAGGCAGATCAGCTAGGCTCTATAACACATGAGTTTTACATCAAGCTAGCACTTTATAAAAGCCCATTTAAAAGTTTGAATGGCCAATCATGTAAACAATTGACAATTGTAGTGTTGAGTGTTGCAAGAACTTTTACTAGTACTATAAGCCATCTTTGCAGAAGTGATGCCGTTTCGATAAATAATTTGTTGGAAGGCCTGTAATGAAAATATCATTACTTATAGACTTCCAATCAAAACATTTGCCCTACGGACCTCTTTCCGAGCTGTGTGCGTTAGCCTTAATTTTTACAATCGACCCAGTTTATTTGATATATTCCCCAATAAAAGACATGTATTTGGAAAGGGACACATCCTACACATTCCCTACTGTCTGTCATTATAATTTTAAACAACTTTTACGAAGAAACGGTGGTCATAACATGAACAAAATAAAAACCGGTAATCAGTCAAAATAGTAGGCAGGTAATCAAAAACTTTAGGTATTGACCCAAAATACACTTGCTTGATATCGTAGACTAAGATTGAGCCGGGGTCAGATGGAAGAGACGTCGCTAGATCAGATGGCGTAGATCGCAGGTTCAAATCCTGCCTGCGGTAGAAAATTTTGCATTATTTCTATAACAAAGTGGGTCATCAATTTATTAGAGGATCAAAAGCTGAACCACCCTGTATAGCGTCCTTTGATTTATATCTACCAGCGTGGTAATATTCGTAACACATCTGGGTCGGACGATTTATGAATACAATTAATACCGGTGGTTTCTTTCTACATGTATATCTGAAAGGATGGAAAGAATGTGATTCCTGCGAAACCTTCATCATGAAAAAACGTCGTCATAAATAAAGTAGGAAACGGTATCAGTTCCCCAATAAAAACCGATCTCTTTCTATAGAAAAGGAAAAGCGATAATTAACAATCAAAAATTATCTTTCAAAACATTTCGCACGATCCTATTGAAAGCTTGGGGTGGGTGGGGTCTACCTCCTAGCGGTCCACCCCGGGCAACGTCCTCACAATACGTGTTGGCGGCTGAAGATCCCAAAAGCGGTGGTAGGCCATGAAAGGGGCCGCCTGGCTCGCGACCACCATCCCGCCGGAGTCCGGCGCCAAACAGCCTTGCTGTGTTCCGTCGGTGTGCGGGACTGCCAGTGCCATTGGGGGGTAGCAATGTAGTCAGTTGCGCTGCCGGAACCGGTCTTTGTCTTTAGGTGATGCTGTATCCGGTAACTCGTTTTGGAGGGTAGCGGGATCCGAGGCACGGTCTTAGCCGTTGGCCGACCGCAGTCAGTAGGGGGCCCGACTTGCGCGCTAGCCACGCGCAAAGGCTGCCCCGCCAACTGTGAAAAATCCCGGTATACTCCACCGTGCCAGTTGGCGGCTGGATGGGAGGACCCGGTGGAGTGTTATCGGGGGGGCTCGGGCGTCCCCGCAGTCTCCAAGCGAGTTCCCTCTCTGATCAGTTGAACCGAAAGGTACGAGTAGGGTTTCTAAGCAGCGCCTCGACTATCTTTTCTTTCCCCACAAAACTCTTTTAAAAACATGAAAAAGCTAAAAAAGAAGAAAAAGTTTGACCAACGGCAACACTTCCTCCCACTCAAAGTGCACCTCACGAACATCCGAGGTCTACACACAAACCTAGACCCGGTCCATCACCACCTGGAGACCGAGAAGCCGCACTTATTCTTCTTAACGGAGACGCAGATAGCAACACCGTTGGACGTGGCATACCTCAACTACCCTGGTTACACTCTTGAGCACAAGTTTAAGAAGCGTGCAGGGGTCTGTGTGTATGTTCGCGATGACGTTTGCTGTAAGCGTCTCCGTGGCTTTGAGAATTCAGGGTTTCCCGTGGCTTTTGGTTGACACTGGAGTAGAAAAACTCTACGCCAGTGTTTATCGTTCGCACAGCGGAGATCAGGAGACGACTAGACTCATGGAGTACCTCTCTGAGACGGCAGATACAGCAATTCAGCGATATCCAACAGCAGAGCTTGTTTTTCTGGGGGACTTCAATGCTCACCATAAAGAGTGGCTGTTCCCATACCAGAAAACTGACCATGCTGGGCGAGAGGCGCGTAAACTAGCATTGGCGCTAGATCTCACCCAGCTGGTGGAACAAGCGACGCGTATACCAGATATCACAGACCACACACCCAATTGCCTGGACCTTCTGCTGACAACTGATCCGCACAGACATTCGGTTTCGGTCTCGGCTCCGCTGGGATCATCCGACCACTGTGTGGTGAAATCCGTGTCCATCTGCTCTCCTCCGGATTACACCCTAGGGGCACGAGGAGAGTATGGCGATACGAGTCAGCAGACTGGGACGAGATGCGTGCTTTCTTTGCTTCATACCCGTGGCGGCAAATGTGTTTCTCTTCGGAAGACCCTCATACGTCGCTGATGCGATCACAGCTGTAATCCGGCAGGGAATGGAATATTTCATTCCTTTCTCCGATATCCCGCTCGGTTATAAAGCCCAACCTTGGTTCAATGCGGACTGTGCTCGAGCTGAGGCTCGTAAACAGTCCGCTTACTGCTTGGGTAAAAGCTCGTGATCGAAAAGTGCGAGCGAGAAGAGTGCGAGCAAAGAAGAGAGCATATAATGCCGCCGCCAGGTATTGCAAACGGGTGCTACGAAAAGCTAGGTTCGACCATATTAGCCGTATTGGGGCAAAGCTTGCATCACACCCACCGGGTAGTAAGCAGTTCTGGTCCCTTTCGAAATCAGTCGAATCCAACTTCTGCCGTCCCTCACTACCTCCAATGCAGAAACCTGATGGGTCGCTTGCCCACACCGCGGCAGAGAAAGCAAATTTATTTGCCGATCTGTTTGCGAGCAACTCTCGTATAGACGCTGGCTCGAAATATCCACCCACCTTACCTCACTGCGATTCTTTGATGTCTGAGATCACAGTGCACAATAAAGAGGTCCGTAGAGCCCTTCGCAGTCTGGACGTGAACAAGGCCAGTGGTCCTGATGGCATACCAGCAAGATTGTTGAGGTATTGTGCGCCTGAGTTGTCTCCTGTACTGACACGCTTGTACCGCCTCTCTCGTGTCAAAATTGTACCAAAATCTTGGAAGCTTGCCAATGTGCAACCTGTGCCCAAGAAGGGTAGCCGTGCCGACCCTAGCAACTATCGACCGATCGCCATCACTTCCGTACTCTGTAAGGTTATGGAAAGAGTTCTGAACTGCAAACTGCTTTCGTACCTCGAAGACAATGATCTTCTCAGTGATTGTCAATATGGCTTCCGCCGAGGGCGTTCCACGGAGATCTTCTAGTGTACGTAACGCATTGCTGGGGCGAGGCCATTGAAAACCACGGCGAAGCAATAGCAGTTTCGCTGGACATTTCAAAGGCCTTCGATAGGGTGTGGCATGCGAGTCTGTTGAGCAAGCTTCCAGCGTACGGCATACCCACTGGCTTCTGTAGCTGGGTGGCTGACTTTCTGAGTGAACGGTCGATCCGAGTGGTCATAGACGGCTGCTCCTCTGACCTCAAGGCTATTGACGCCGGAGTTCCTCAGGGTCTGTACTCTCCGCGACGCTTTTCCTGCTGCACATCAATGACCTTCTATCTTCAGGAATTGTTGGGTACGCAGATGACAGTACTGTCACCGAGAAATATCTGTCCGGCGCAGGAGCCAGTGGTGATGAAATCCAAAGATTGAGAAAGGCTATGATTGAGCGTACGAGCCTGACGTTAAGTAACGTCTCCCAGTGGGGCGAAGACAATCTCGTCAGCTTTAATGCTTCAAAAACGCAGGCGTGTCTTTTCTCCGCAAAAAGGTCCTTTCACCTTTTCTCCTACTTTTCGGGGTACATCTGTTCCAGTGACCAACACTCTTCAACTCCTTGGCATGGAGTTGTCCTCTGACCTCAACTTCGGCACCACCATCGAGTCCAAGGCTCAAATTGCAGCTAGAAAGTTGGGCGTCCTGAATAAAGTCAAGCGGTACTTCACGCCTGAACAGCTTCTAACTCTTTATAAAGCTCAAGTCCGATCTTGCATGGAGTACTGCTGTCACCTTTGGGATGGCTCGGCTAAATACCAACTTGCTGCACTGGATTCGGTGGAACGCAGAGCCAAGAGATTAATAGGCGATAAAAAACTGGTGGCGACCAAGCTTCACAGCCTGGCTCACCGCCGCAAGGTTGCTTGCCTATCGGTCTTCTACAGATTGTACTTCGGAGAGTGTGCGCGTGAGCTGCATGAGCTCATACCACCGTCTCCTTTCTTCTATCGGACATCCAGACGCACGGCCGGCTACCATCCGTTCTTAGTTGATATACCCACATTACGCACTAAGCGCTTCAAATCATCTTTCATTATGCGCACGGCTAAAGAATGGAATTCCCTGCCTGCGTCTGTATTTCCGAGTGCATATAACCTGAATCTCTTTAAGGCCGCTATAGAGTTTTTCACGAAGCCCATACAATTTTCCCTGCCAGACCTCACGGAGCGTCATTTTGCGAAAAACATGGGGATGTTTAAATATTTTTTACAGTGATATTATGAATAAAAATAAATATATTTTTCTGCAATTGGATTAAGTACATCTTCTTAAATAACATATATTTTTTTTAAATCTTTACTACTGTTATTTTTTCATACAGAAGCCGTTATAATGGCGCATTATTTTGCAAAAAATCGTATATAAAAACGTGGTATTATTCTATATTTCTGAATAAAATTGTAAAATGTTCACTGTAGACTTTTTTCTCAAATATATATTCTATTTTTTTGTATAATTGATATTTTTTTATAGTGAACCAAAACTCTAAAACTCACGCTTGATTTGAGGTCTTTTCCTGAATTTTGGTTTTGTCGCTTTAGATATCGCTGTTTGTAACAGGTTTAAAACTAAAATGTTAATATTTACATTGTACATTTTGCAGATGAAGATATGCTTGATTAAATGTACAAGTAACATATGATTTTTACATAACGGTTTTCGAGAAACTCACATGTTTATAAAGCCAATTTGCTAGAAAAAATTGAATGCGCTCTTAAGTCTAGAGTGAATAGGCATCTTCTGGGCAAGCTCGCTCCACCGTAGATCCCATCTCTGCTGTAGGGTGAGATTGGGGTCAAGAGTAAGCCCATCATAAATAAAAAAAAAAAAAAAAAAAAAAAAGCACTATAAACACATTACTCTGATGAATTTTTAAATTTTCTTATTTTTAATTTATTTTACACTTCGGATGAAATTATTATTTTTTATTGCTCGAAGCGACACATACGTCTTGTGTTATTTGCCATGAATTTTAAAATAAATCTATTAATATTGGTATCAGCTCGTTTTATTCCCTGTGCAGTATTCCTGAAAATGATGCGTCGTATAGTGACGTGGACAATTTCAGTCGATGGCCGGAAATATAGACCAATATTTTATGAAATTATGGTTTCATATGAACCGTAGCGTGGCGCCCGTCGCATGTTAAATTGAGTTGAAGGTTGGCTTTGCAAATATCGAAATACAATGCCAGGCAATTATCATCCCAGTAAAATTATTCAGGTAAGTACATAAAAATCTGTTCAATATCGTCTATAGATAGGCACAAATGAATTATTTTGATGCTTGTGTATTTAGCCCTCTCATAACTGACGAGAATATACGCACCTTTAGAAATACTGACCAAATACATATAAAAATGCTTAGGTTAGGCTTTGGTGGTGAGGTGTAACTCGCCAATTTAAAAAAAACTTCTATATTTCTAAGGCTGCCCTTTGGGTGTCCTAGGTGACTAGGAAAACCGGAAACCTATTACGTGACGTAAGATCTAGTGTAATCCTACTACGTACGTAACGTAATGCTTTATTATATCCTCGGATCAAGGGTTAAGATAACTTTGATTAAAGTTAAAATATTCCATCACATGATTTCAATTTACCATGGTGGCTCCTACAAAACCTTGTACGCGAGAGAAAGGGGTAGGATAAAGTAGTCTATTATAATTTCCATATTTTCAAATCCGGGTCAGAGTGGAGTGCCATTGAAAACACATTGGATGTCGACTAATGCCCTACTAAAATATAGTTCCCGACTCCCATAACACTTAAGTAGATGCGTGTATGTGATATTCTGCATAGTAAATGTGGTTAATACCACAGGTTTATACTGTGTGTTAATTTAAATATAGCTTCAGGGTAGGGTCTATCAATAGGGTACCTAATATCGATAAAGGATGCCATAAAAACATTTGAAAATTCTAAAGTAAAATAATTTGTACTACCTACTTACACCATTTTTTTTTTGTAAAATATGTTTTTGGTCATTCATTATGTCGTTTAGAGAGTACCAATCGAAGTAGGTACTTTCGTCTAATCTCAGACAAAAAAAAATATGCCTAAGATTTTTTCTATTTTTTTTTATGGCATCCTTTATCGGTACTCTACCTACCTTGAAGCTATAACACGCATTTAAATGAACACCGTGTATTAGGTAAGTTGGTATTGTATGGTATCGAAAAACAATTTGTTTAATGCGTGAAGCGAAAGTGGCCGACTCTATTTGGCAGCCATGGTCTGGGCACCTGAAGCAGAAGACGCGTACCATACCATCTCATTGGAATGACATAGTAAGTAAAACCATATTAGTACCTACATGACGCCACTATGCCATACACATAGCTCAAGTCCGTGGGAAGAAACTAAAA
Organism: Phthorimaea operculella; assembly: GCA_024500475.1. NCBI lineage: Eukaryota > Metazoa > Arthropoda > Insecta > Lepidoptera > Gelechiidae > Phthorimaea > Phthorimaea operculella. Next base: position 3,299,733 of record JANFCV010000027.1, read on the forward strand.
TAGTCTAGAAAAGTCACGTCCCTCAGTCATGTCATAGTATACGACAAAGAAGAAGTCTAGTCACAGCATGTAAGGACTTAATTACTTAGTACCTAATAAACTACCTACCTAGCCGTGTGGTGCCGGCAGAGTAGAATAGCCACCAGTGCCACCACCCCTTCTCTTCCCGTGGGGGTCGTAAGAGGCGACCGAGGGATAAATCCGACCCAAGCGAATCAGGGTCCTGGAGAAGGAAAACTCCGCACACAAACCCGGAACGGGGTCTCCGTCAGGCGCGACTAACTGGTAAATAAATCGTGCGGCAGACTCCTGCAGCCGACCTGGCTCCGCACGTATCGACCCGTCGTACCTGTGGAGTCAGCCAGGAAGGCCGAGAGGGTGGCGCAGGTCCTGGGCAGCCCTGCGTTTTCCATAATTGCGTCCCAGGCAATGCAGTGTCTGTGGAGAGCGTGCAAAAAGCCATGCCGCTCCCGTATCGGCTTATACACCCATGAAAAATATTGCCTCAGACACTGAATAAATCGTCTGACACAGACGTATGAGGGCAATGATGAGATGATGAATAAACTATCTACCTGCTACTTATTACTTACTAGCTTTTCGCCCGCAGTTTCACTCGCGGTACCTATTTATCTGTTTGGACTAATAAAAATGTTTGAAATACATTGCATTTAAAATCCACAATTTTGAAACAGATTGCATCAAAGACCACGATCTGGAGGTGTATTTCGACTATTCGACAACAGATGGCGCCACTACTTAACTTTTTGAGGGATTGGAAAAGCCCTTATACCTTTAAATTAAAACGGGAACTTTCTTGTTCGAGGGGGGATAAAGGGCTATTGCACTATATAAGTCCCTTTATCGTACCGGGAATCCTTTTAAAGTTTTATCGGCACGCACATTTTATTATCTTTGTTTTATTATATAATAATGATTTCAGCTCTTGAATAAATGGCGTTGTAAGTTTAAAAACAACTCTTAAATAAGTGGTGAAGCAAGGATTTTACGGAAAATCAAACCTATTTAAGGCGCATCGTTACGTCATACAAACGAAAATCTGAACTTCATCCGAGTTAAACATGAGCTAAACAACAATTTTATTAAAAAAACTTTATATGAAATGATGAAGGCACACGTAAATTTGTCGAAAAACTGCTTACGGTAAAAAATATTAAGTATTTTCTCCACAAAAAAATTAAACGTGTTTATTGCAGCAGTAGCTCCATCTATGTTCATAAAGTGGCGAAACGGTTTTTACAGAGAAATCTGACAGTTAAAAAATTATTTGTTTTATTTTGCGAAAATGTTGTATAGAAGCACCGGACTTCCCATCAAGTTTTTTTATCATATTTTTGTCTCATTTAAAGACACAACTCCAATTAACTTTTGATGGAAAACGATCCACCTTAAGTAGATCAATTTATCGCCCCTGAAAACCTCAAAATGTAATGAAAATAGTTTGAGCCGGTTCCCGAAATCCCTATAATTACATATAATTTAAGCCCATAAAGTATTAGATTAGGTAGGAACAATAATTATATGCAAAGTCCTATGGTCGCCGTTAATGCTAGCGCAGTGGCGGGGCTTATAGGAGTGAAATTGTCAGTCCAATCAACCGTGTCCCATTGAACACGACATAATACTACCTACGCAATATGCGTCAAAGTAAATCTGTGTAATTTGTGCGCTAGAAATTCGGTTGTAGGTAGTGCAAGTTACACTGGGCTTTACCTATAAAATTCACAGAATTTTCCGTGCACCGAAAGCCATTGGTAGGTAATTTTGATTTCTTCGTGACTTAGTTGAGGCACGGTTTATTTTTCAATACGTGGTTATAATATACAGGGTGTTAGGAAAAGTAGTGCGTTCCTTTTGAGGGATGAACCATTTCGACCTATGTTCCCTGGGGAAAGTTCTTCAGTTTCATGCGCTGGTTCATCCCTCGAAAGGAACGCAGTACTTTTCCTAACACCCTGTATACCTAGCTGTACCTACCTATTTAAAGCAATATAAGATTGCAATTTATCTTGAAATAGAAGAATCGTTTTGAAGAAATTATTGCAAAAACTATGATAGTTGGGTTTCTTTGAGAGCACTTGATGTTTAAACAAGAACTACTTAGTTACTGTTCTCGCTAGATATTTTCACAATGCTCTTTACTTTCAGTATTTTCTAGCAATGAAAAAAGAAATGATTCTGTTTCTTACGAATAGCTGTTATTTTTATTACCCGTTGAAACATTTGAAGGTAGGTACTTAGCTGTTTTTATTATATATAATTACATCTTATCCTTGTTTTTTCACTCGTGACTGATTGACTCTACATTGTAGCTTATACCATTTTAAGTAGCCCAGGCCAAAGAAAAATAATCTAGGTTCTTTATGATACTGGAACTCTCATAACGCTATTATGCTTAGAAACTGACAGGGCATTTTGTTGGGAATATTTTTTTTTTACTCAAACATCAAACTTATTTTCTTCATTGATCGGTAAACTAATACCTATGATTGACAGAATTTAAATTCCTTTAGACTACTTTCAAAGGGACACCCTGTATAAATAACCGTAGCCTATTGTAGCTGATGATCGATCATCTGCCAACAGCTAAACAACCCTGTCTGCCGTCACATTACCGCTTCCGCTCCGCCTGCTGAAGATAATTCATAGTCGCAGTTGGATATTCTGACTGGACACTTAGACAGTGATATGTATTGTAATATTGTCTAGCTAGGTAGATCCACTCAATACACTTTACGCTTATACTGATAGAGCATGAGACGCCCTGTATTATGTAAATAACCGATTTAATGTATTCACTAGCTAACATGGTATAAAAGGTGTAACATTAAATATAGGGTGTATTTTTATTAGTGGCGGATCCGTTAAGGGTGTGTTCTGTCAATGAAACTGAACAACTTTCCCCAAGGAACATAGGTCCAAATACGAAAAAAAATTTTGGTCTTCCCATACTAAGTGTGTTGGCCGGCCGGGTCAATTTGTATGGGAGGGCCAAATTATTTTTTCATATTTCGACCTATGTTCCTTGAGGAAAGTTGTTCAGTTTCATTGACAGAACACACCCTTAACGGATCCGCCACTAATAAAAATACACCCTATATATTGTACAAGCGTGCAGCACCCAAAATAGGCATGCAAATATAAAAGTTTATAACAATAATGAATTAAATCTTAATTATGTCAATAAATTTAAACAATTCAAATAATAATAATGTCATAAAACAATGTCAGTAATAAATTTAAAAGAAAAGAAAAAAAAATAGATAGATATTATATGTTTAATTAACATAGTGAGAGAAATATAATTGTGGTAGAGAGCACTAAAATTAAAATTTATAGACAAGAAATTCTTTAACATCATAAAAGCAAGCATCACTTAATATAGTTCATTCGTAATCATAGTGTCATGAAATGACATGACCAGCGTAAGCCAAGTTACGCTGGTTGCAACACTTAGATATTACGCGACCAGCGTCACTTAACCTCCCGCTTAGGCTAGTCAAGAGACTATGAATTTGAACGGACTATTGTAGCTGATGATCGATCATCAGCTGACAACTAAACAATCCTCAGTCCAGTCTGCCGTCCGGCCATATTAGCGCTTCCGCTCCGCCTGGTGTAGATAATTTATAGTCGTAGCTGGATATACTGACTGGACACTTAGACAGTGATATGTATTGTAATATTGCATATGTAGATCCTGGTCCACACTCAATACACGTAACTCTTACATACTGATAGAGCATGAGACGCCCTGTATAAATAACCGTAGTCTCTTGTAGCTGATGATCGATCATCTGCCAACAGCTAAACAATCCTGTCTGCCGTCACATTACCGCTTCCGCTCCGCCTGGTGAAGATAATTCATAGTCGTAGCTGGATATAGGTACTGACTGGACACTTAGACAGTGATATATATGTCGGTGCGCCGAGCAATCCGTTGCGACATTTGCTGCCATGGGTAACAGGAAGATGCATATCCAAATAGAAACCACGTAAATACACTTCTTCGATTTATTCTTTACACTTTCCAAATAAATTTACTCCAAAGAAATAGAAAAGAGTTAGCGGATTTGTGAGCGACTACACAACGCTACGCGCTTAACTTCAAACATAGAACAGGACCGACCATAGGTCCGCACCATCTCAACCACATCACAAGACTGCCCGAGCGCCGCGTTGCCACTGCCCACAACCCCACTCGAGGCTACCAGAGCCCCACTCTTTTCTCACAGAAAACTACAATCGACCACGGAAATACTACACAATCAATTGAGTGACTTTTTACTTAAACAGGATAGGCTATTTTAATAAAATTAACTGCCTATTTATAAGCACACTAAAATTACAATTAAATTATTTTCGATTACGTTAATTTTGGACATTAAAAATTAACAAAAGTATTCTGCGCCGTCACGGCCATCCTGCATCTTCACACGTCCTCGTGTGAATCCTCATCATTGTCGTCACACGATGTTCTGCGCCGCTACGGTCATCCTGCATTTTCACATGTACGTGTGAATCCACAATTCCACATCATTGTCATCTGAAAAATAAGAAAAATCGGTGAATGAACCAGTTTTCGACAGCCTCAGAGGCGTCCTAACTTTTTGCTACATCAGTCATACAAACTTGCCGCAAAGGCTTCATTTTCTTGCCACACAGGCGTTACGTACATACATACTGGATACACATGATTTAAAATTGTAAATACTTGTCACACATACTATACAAACTTACTTGTCACATGTACCATACCCACTTGTCACATAGGGAAATTACCTAAGTGCCACTAAGGCTTTTCACTATGTGCCACACAGGCTGTCACGCAGACTTTTCCCTAAGTGCCACAAAGGCTTGTCTCACAGACTTTTCTCTAAGTGCCACAAAGGCTTGTCACAAAGACTTTTCCCCAAGTGTCACAAAGACTTGTCACAAAGACTTTTCCCTAAGTGTCACAAAGGCTTGTCACAAAGACTTCTCACACAGACTTTTCCCTAAGTGCCACAAAGGCTGTTTTCTCTTTTTTTATTATTTTTTTCATTGCCGTCACTGGCCATCCTGAGCATTCACCGTCAGAATCGAAATAAACATGAAACTGCTCACCCGGATGATTAAATGTCCCAGCCAAAGGTTGTATGGAACAGACTCGCTTCTCCTTGTATTGATTGACTATGGGGCATCTCCATGCTGTACTCGGTTCGCTGCACCGGAAGCAGGTTGTCTTCTCCAGCACGGCTGCATCCTTTTGCAGCTGAAGGATCCCGATCCTCGTCACCTCGAAATGAGACAAAGACAAAGGTTTTAGAAAATTATCCATACTAAACTAACTACTATAATTACGACACGCATGAAAGTATAATGGCATATTTTTCAGATTGTATCAGATTGTATGATGAAAAAAAAATCGCGTCATTTCTTTTCTTACTGTAGCTTGATTTTTGAAATATTTTAGTAGTGAATGCAATTCTTTGTACTTGTCTATTGTTGTGGGCCAAATGAGCAAATTTAACTATTTGTGACCTCAAAATGGTTTTATGATAAATACACAGGGAGATATTATGTTCTCTATACTTATATTGCTTATTTATTAAGCCGAATTTTAAAGCACCCAAAGTAGGCAGGTAAGTAAATACTACAATATCGAGTGAAAAGGAAATCCCAAAACGCGTGGACATAGCTAAGAGTATCAAGATGACATGGGTTCAGAAATATTTGCGAGACTGCAACATTTCGCGGGTAACTAAAGTCAAATCGATCAAAACTCGTTTATTTCCGTGTAGGACACTTTTTGTGTTTGTTTATTTTCAAACCTCGAGAAACACTGTAGACACTTGAATTAGTAGTTTCGGAGATAAGTTCTAATGTTTGACGAGCTTGCTCAAGATTAATTTATCAACCGTCTACCTATCTTTGCGAAACATTTGGATTTTGTGGCGTAGACATAGCGTAAAGATGTCAACAACTTCAAACAACTATAATAGTGCGTTTCATTTCACAGTTCCCATGGCTCTATTTTTATAGTTCATACTTAGTATCTGGGTAGGAAGCAGTGAAGTAGGGTGATTTTCATCAAAAGGAAGCCGTAGTAAGTAGGTGATATACTCGGTATATGGAAATAGTGAGATAAAAGAAAATCTTCTACACATTTTCAGACCGTAAAACGCCCTTATAGAAAACATTAGATAAGTATTAGAGAGACGATGCGCGGGCACCTTTATAAATGGCTCAGCCCTACGCGAGATGTTTGCTCGCTTTACTCGTACACGCCCATGTTTACAGGAACCCTAGAAATACTCAAATTTGCTAGGAGTGAGGTTGCCGCGCACCTCATATTACGCCATTTCATTAAAATTTACTCTGTATCAGCCACTTTCCTATTTCAACGTTTTCATATTTTGCTACTTTTGACGACAGAATAATGCAACTTTGACAGTGTACTACTAATTTTTTTTTGTGCACTTTTGATATTTGAATAAGTTTATAAAACTGAACTGAACCTAAACCGCGCGTCGCACGTAAAGGATTATGCCCACTCTAGAACGGACGTCCGTCCTTTGCTTGCCTCACTGCTTGCAGGCCTCTCATCAAAGCCAAAGTTAAATAATTTTAAAGTCTAATTATTGCTTAACATTTTGTAACTGAAAATAATTTAATAATGACAGGAGTTCTGAAGTTATTGAATATTAAAGTTGGGTATCGAAAGAAACAAAAGTGCTGAAGTTTAGCTGTAGTTCAAGTTTTTCGTTTTAAACTCTTTATTGTAAACTATACCGAATTAAGCAAGGTAAAAAAAAAAAGTTCGCACCACAGTAAAATCTTTGGTAAAAATACCTAACGGTAGAATGACCTTTGAAAATTAAGTTAGTTCCCCTGTTTTGTACAACAATAGCCGTAGCTATACTACATTAGAGTTACGGATACTACATATTGCTTTAATTTTCATTTTGATGCGAGACAATCTCATGGACCAGAAATGGTCATTCTCCTTTAGCAACCTTTGCTATGTAATTAATAAGGTGACAATCGCGAAATTTTAAACTGGGCTATCCGTATCGTTCAATATTCTCTAATTTGTGATACAACTCCGGATTTGTTGGGTTATTGCCTTCTATATTTTGCGTGACTCAACGAAAGCTACACCAAAAATTCGTGTCAACTTACAATTCTGCGTAATGTCTCTGATTTAGGCATGAAAACTGTCTTGTCGGCTTGTTTATCAGCCTATTCATTTCACGTTATGTTGCGGACACACACATCAAAACTCGTTATTTATCGACTTTTGCCTATCAAAATTACATAAAGGTTGAATACAATTAGATAGGAGTGGTGTCCCATTTTAACAAAGATCCTTCGCTACTGGTAACCTGTAACCTAACCTAACACTTTAAATCCCTCTCAGTATATTAAAAACAATTTACATCATCAATCTCACAAGAATTGAAATCCTTACATAATTAGAAAATAAAATTGGATTTTTCTGACCTGACTTTTGGTTCGCCACTTCTGATGTCGGTGCGCCGAGCAATCCGTTGCGACATTTGCTGCCATGGGTAACAGGAAGATGCATATCCAAATAGAAACCACGTAAATACACTTCTTCGATTTATTCTTTACACTTTCCAAATAAATTTACTCCAAAGAAATAGAAAAGAGTTAGCGGATTTGTGAGCGACTACACAACGCTACGCGCTTAACTTCAAACATAGAACAGGACCGACCATAGGTCCGCACCATCTCAACCACATCACAAGACTGCCCGAGCGCCGCGTTGCCACTGCCCACAACCCCACTCGAGGCTACCAGAGCCCCACTCTTTTCTCACAGAAAACTACAATCGACCACGGAAATACTACACAATCAATTGAGTGACTTTTTACTTAAACAGGATAGGCTATTTTAATAAAATTAACTGCCTATTTATAAGCACACTAAAATTACAATTAAATTATTTTCGATTACGTTAATTTTGGACATTAAAAATTAACAAAAGTATTCTGCGCCGTCATATATATATTGTAATATTACCTAGGTAGACCCAGGTCCACACTCAATACACTTTACGATAGAAGAGCATAGCATGCCCTGTATAAAAAGCCGTTCTATTGTAGCTGATGATCGATCATCTGCCAACAGCTAAACAATCCTGTCTGCCGTCACATTACCGCTTCCGCTCCACCTGGTGAAGATAATTCATAGTCGTAGCTGGATATAGGTACTGACTGGACACTTAGACAGTGATATATATATATTGTAATATTACCTAGGTAGACCCAGGTCCACACTCAATACACTTTACGATAGAAGAGCATAGCATGCCCTGTATAAAAAGCCGTTCTATTGTAGCTGATGATCGATCATCTGCCAACAGCTAAACAATCCTGTCTGCCGTCACATTACCGTTTCTGCTCCGCCTGGTGAAGATAATTCATAGTCGTAGGTATCTGAATATACTGACTGTACACTTGGACAGTGATTTGTATTGTGATGTAACCTAGGTAGACCCAGGTCCACACTCAATACACGTAACGCTTACATACTGATAGAGCATGGGACGCCCTGTATAGGTAAATAACCGTTCTATTAGTACAGTCCATTCGCAATCATAGTGTCATGAAATGACATGACCAGCGTAAGCGGGAAGCCAAGATGCGCTGGTCACAACACTTAGATATTACGCGACCAGCGTCACTTAACCTCCCGCTTAGGATGGTCAGGACTCTATGAATTTGAACGGACTACCTATTATAGCTGATGATCGATCATCAGCTGACAACTAAAGAATCCTCAGTCCAGTCTGCTGTCCGGCTATATTAGCGCTTCCGCTCCGCCTGGTGAAGATAATTTATAGTCGTAGCTAGATAGACACTATACCTTATACTAGACAATACGATGGAAATTATCTGCCCACTGGATTGAATGTGATTATGGTAATAAAATAACCATTTACCTACCTACTTTACTTACCTACCTACTTACACAAAATATACACCGCGTTTCGGACAAGACGAAGTTTAGGGAATCCTACTGAACATTTTCACCATGTGACCAATGTTGAAAAACGAGAAAAATGTTTAGCCTCCCATGCAAAGCCGTTTTTAGCATTGCTTCGTAGTTGTTCATCATTGCCCTAACTAACAACGTGTCCAATTTAATGCATTTCCTCCGAAACACTGTGTATAGTTTTTGCATAGAATAATAAATGTTATGCTCCCAATTTAACGAGTGAATTAGGTTTTCTTTCCTACCCTGTTATTCCTATTATACAGGGTGTCCAGGAATTAATATATAACCCATTAACTGAACAAGAGCTGATGATCAGGAACAACTTGTTAGTAACATTTTTACACAAACGTAAAAATAAAAATTGGGCCTGCCATACAGATTCACTTGGTTGGTGGTACATTTTCTATGGGAGGTCCGTTTTCACATTTTAGGAAAATGTACCTAACATATGAAAGTTGTTCCTGATAAGTGATAACCAGCCTATTCCGCGGTTAATGGGTTATCCATTAATTCCTGGACACCCTGTATAAAACAGACCGTTCTATAATTAGGTATAAGGTTCTCGGAATCTGTTCACGTCTGTCCACGTATATTTTCCAAAAATAAATGATTAGACACGTGCGTGTAATATAACGACGAAGGAAATTGCGACGAGATTGGTATACTAAAAGCCTTTTATATAATATCTAATATCACACCAAGCTATTTTTACACAAGGAAAACGTCAGTTACACACTAGCAATTACGATATGAAGTCTAAAAACCCTATCACGGTAATAGGTATTCCAAATGAACGCAAGAAAATACCTAGATCTGCCTTGGCTTTGTCTACCTACCTACTAAGGTTTTTATAAAATACGTAGAGCATTAGATACCTACCTATTTGTGTGGGCGGCTGGCTCGCTGTAAAACTAATTCAAAGTTTCACAATAAGCTAACTTTGTGTAGGTAGGCCATTCGTTACGTCAGTTTGGTGGGTACTATCAGCAGCGCATCGAGCAGGGCAGTGCACACCACCTGTGTGGGTACCTATGCAGCTTATATGCGTGCATCTGTAGGTTAGGTATGTCATTACGCGCGTACTGTGGCCTATGCAACGAAGCTACAGGATACAATTCTACAGGTGAAATTCGATGTACATTGCGTAGACGGCTAGCCATTATTATAGCCGATATAGCTAAACATATGCCTTGTTCTAATTTGTTATTGTATGCTGATGACACAAAAATTTTTCGTGTGATAAGAAATATGAATGATTGCTCTGTACTACAACAAGAATTAAAAACATTCGAGACTTTTTGTGCATCTAATAATATGTTTTTAAACCCTGACAAATGTTACGTTATTAGTTTTAGCAGAAAAAGGTCACCTGTACACTTTAATTACACTTTATGTAATAAAGAATTAACTCGAGTTACTCAAATTCGTGACTTAGGTGTTATACTTGACTCCAATCTTACCTTTGTACCTCATATTGATAGTGTACTGAATAAGGCATATAAGCAATTGGGATTTATATTACGTATGGGTAAACCTTTTAAAAAAGCTTCAACTTATAAACTTCTTTATAATGCCTATGTACGTAGCCGTCTTGAGTTCGCTTGTTCTGTATGGCATCCTTTGTATAAGGTTCACATTGATAGACTTGAGCGCATACAGAAAAAGTTTGTTAAAGCATTAGACTACCGAACACATCATATTTATGTAGATTATATCGTTTCAGCGAAACGTCATAGTATTGATTTGTTGAGTCATCGTCGTGAATGTGTCGATGCAACCGTTCTCTTTAAAATTATAAATGACTTTATAGATGCACCTGAACTGCTGCATCAACTTTCATTTCGTGTGCCTCGTAAACGTGAACGAAATTGTAGGCATAAACCACTCTTTGTTGTACCTAGAAGTAGGAGATGTTATACTAGTAAAAGTTTTATTAGGCGGGCATGTAAATTTTATAATAATAATCTTGAAGATTTAGATATCTTCAGCACTTCAATCAATACTTTCAAAAAATTGTGTAAACAAATTATTACAACTTTATAAGTTTATTAACTTTTAAATTTTTACCTGTGCTTGGAACCACTATTGTACTAATAGTGGCTTCCAAGTAAGTTGTTTCTATCTAGTAAATATGGGCATATCCTGGAATCATGTAATGTGTGTGTGTACAGCCATTCCTGAACGTGGTCTTTTGTACCGATCCCAAGGAAACTATATGACCGTAGGGCGTGCAGGAGTGGCTGTACACTGCACGCTAGTGTAGGTTCGCACTTAGCTGCACCGCTAAAGACGTTACGGGATAGGTACTGCTTGTAACTGGTGATTAGCCTTAGGTTATTGACCATGTTCATGTAGTTTATTATTCGTGTGTTGAAATCTATAGTGTTGTAACATATTGCATTGTTATCTAGATACTTCTGTAATTGCTTCGTAAGTTTCACTATTTCATTTTTTCCACAAGTGTCCTTAGATAACTTTCTGGGAAGCCCTGTCAAAAAGTTTGTACTGAATTAAAAAAAAAATATTTTTATTTTGGTTTACCTGTACACTTCTCATCAGGAATGTAAACATATTCAATAAATTGAAATGTTTTTCAAGTTTTGCTTGTAATCTTAGCTTGTAATCGGTTTTATAGTCATACATTTCTGGTCTCTCTGGTGAGAAGTAGATAAAGATTATTACTTAATTTTTTTGGTAGGTAAGTTTATGAAAACCTTGTGTAATTAATTTTAAGATTTCAGGAAACTGTAAGTTTAAAACTATATACTTAATCTTAAGCATTACGAATACTTTGTAAAAAACTGTTTGTTTCTAATAAATAAAATAAAAATAAAAATAAAATTATTATCCCATAATTAAACCGCCTACGCAATGCACATCGAATTTCACCTGTAGAATTGTAGCCTGTAGTTTCATAACATCGGGCACTGGTTGTAATGTAGGTATGTGCCTATTGCATAGTCCCAAGGGACTGGTTAAGATACGGTACACTGACTGCGTATACTTGCAGGCGCGGTCACAGGGGGGGGGGGGTCATAGGGGTCATGACCCCCCCTGAAATCAAAGAATGAGCTTAAGCTTGTTTATTTTTTTGATCATTCAAAACGAGCTACATATTATATGCAGTGTAGTTACGCTCTTTGCTTGTTTGTAGCGTGAAAAGTCGGGCTCGCTTCGCTCGCAATACGTACCTTTCTACCTGTTTTACATCTATTGCTAGTGTTGAGGCCTCTCACTTTTTTATAACGCGAAAAGTCGAGCTCGCTTCGCTCGCTGTACATGTATCTTTTAGTCTGTTTTTCACAAGCGGCCAGTTTTTAAGCTCACATGCTTGTTTGTAGCGAAAAAGTCGAGCTCGCTTCGCTCGCAAATTCAAAAAATCTGCATCCGCCCGTGTTCAGCGTATGACGTCATTATGACATTATGCCTTTGTACGCAGTAGGAAGTTTTTCTATAAATCTACAGTGAGGATAAAAAAAGTGGTTCTAAAGTATTTCAGCCGCGATGACCCCCCCTGAAACTGAGGACTGTGACCGCGCCTGTATACTTGCACTTCATCACGCGCATGCCACAGTGTGCCTTACCTATGTCATACAATCCTACCTCTATACATTACAACGCCATAGTGACGAGCATGATGAATTTCACGTCACGCGTACGGAGGCGGTGTGCTCTACCCTTTAAGAGACCAGCTTCTACTGGTTATTTTTAATTACGCAAACTCAGTATCTATCTACCTACCTAGAATTATTGCTAAGTAACAGTAAGCACTTGGTTCCGTAGGTTTTTGTTCTTGTTCAGGGCTATAATAAATAACTTTGACGGAAAATGTAATTAGGGCCTGTTGACTTGCCTACTAATTAATTAATCAAATTACAAATACCTTATAGGCTAGTATAGCTTAGTTCCATTTATTTTGGGTTATAGGACCTTTTTGTTGGCAACGGCACAAAACCTGGCCGTAGATCCTACAATTGAAAATTAAGATGATATTATTATACAATGTTAATATATACTGATCTTCGAGGAGTGTTATTTTTAAGTATAGTGCGTCATCGGGTCGTTCGTCGACTCAGTGTCCCACTCGAGGAAATACAGAGAGAGAGTGGGCACAAGAGTGTTTATGAGTTACGAGCTCACTTTTCGGTTCAAACTCTATAATATTCTAATTTGAACCCAATGAGTAGTTATGATGAGACAGAAGTAGGTAAGTATTATAAGTTCGCATATTAAAAGGGTGTGGTCTACTTACAAAACTAAACAACAAGCACTAATTTCTTTTTTTTTATGTCTAAGAAAAATTTACGCTTGATAAAAGTTATTAGAACGTATCCTGAAAATATTTTGTATTTAATAAAATTTAATCCTATACTTACTTAGGTATATCCTTCAAAAAAGTTTCCCTATTCGGTTCAATATTCTAACGAATTGACTTCTTCGAACTTCGAACTATACTTGTGTCAATGTACTGAAAATTCTAGGAACACATAATTGAGAAGCGAGCACAGATATTACGCCTTTACCTTCGTGAACACATACGAGTACAGTAAGCTATCGGTTTCCGATAGGTACCCATATTGGACCGGATACTTTGCACAAAGTCCAACGAATTACATAAGGTTTACACTGCACTCCCAACGCCTTACTTATTCAACTTGTACATTGTCTTCGTTTCTACAGCTATTTTCTGTCGCTTTTGCTTTTAGAGAACGTACTTATGTTGCTTTCCGTTTTTCCTGTAAAGGATGCATTTTCCACTGTAAAACATGGTGCTGTGTGGTATCGGCTTAGAATAAGTAGCATCATCTTTCCCGTGGGTGTCGTAAGAAGCGACTGAGGGATTTGAGAGTTGAGGTGTACCTTGTTGTGAGGTGGTTTAGACGAAATGCTGACAACCTGTCACTATGGTGATACAAGCCTTCTGAATTACTCCCGAAGTCCCTGCGATTCATAACGCAGAAAATATACCTAGCCCAACTTTATCATCTAAGTACGCCACTTCAACTTCAACAGTCACAACACAACAATCTTCAGTCTTACCCTATTCAGGGTATTTTCCATACGCTTGGTAGGCGAATTGGTAATCAACACAGTGTAACATATTACATTCACAGGAAACGCTGCTGCCCATTCCCTGGATTAGGTACCTATTACGACAACCGCGAGTAGAATTCCAATGATGTTATTGGTACTAAGCCGGTATCACATGGCTTTATCTATCTTGTACTTACCTAATCTAACGCAAAAACGACGTAGGTATTTCCATCCCTATTAAAAGAATGACTTCAATCCGTTTTTCCGTGAAAAGAAAGCATAAAGTATTTTATTATTTTGAAGTAAGCATGAAAGACCAACTCGGAATTGCAGGAACTGCGCTTCAGATTTAGAATCGTCTGTAAAGTTAGTTTAAAGTATTTCAATATTTTACGAGCTAACTGAAAAACATTTCACTCATTGTCTTAAAGTTTCCTAGCTTTTATTTTACTCCCGCAAAGTGTTTGAAGTTAGAACATTATTTATATGAATTTTCTGTAAGCTTTAAGTTTTATTACGTTAACGTTTAGGTTGCATTGTATAGGTAAGTCAAAATAAGTAGGTAATAAGTAGGTAGGTAACTACTTACCTAAAATACAACCCAATAATGTTTGGCTGTGGAAATACCTAATTATCGGCATTAAAATATAATTGGCATAACAATATTTACTAGAGTTTCTAAGTGAAATTAATGTCTGCTTCCAAATATTGATATCAATTTAATTTAATTCGCCTCCTCATTTGATAAACATGTTTGCATGTACTTAATTGCTTGAGATGGCGAAACATGTTACCCTATGTATGTAAGCACATTAATGAACTTTACATACATACCTACTACCAACCAGTTGGAAGTAAGCTTACTGTAATTACACCATTTGCAATTGCAATACCTACAAGTATTTGAGTCGTAGTCTTGTGAAGTAAAGCTTCTTGCAATGCACGTTTTCATAGGGTGTATGAAAATATCTGCTATTTCTTAAAGATGTGAGTGAGTTAGCCCACGAAGCTGAACAATTTTCCCCAAGGAAGCATCGAAGAAGGTTCGTGAAGAACAGTGAAGAGAGAACAGAGAATGTTATTCCTGTGACTCCTGCAAAAAAGGATTAGGAGCACTAGTTGAAATGATATCGAAATCCAAAGGTAAAGCTGATGCAAAGTAAAGTAAAAAGAAAACTAAATGCAGCTGACTGCGCAACTTTCTATGAGGTGTAATGTTTTAATTTGTTGACCTAAGTTCTTTGGGAAAAATTGTTCAGTTTGGCCAGTTGAGCTAATCGTTTTCGGGAAAATTTATCGTTTGTTACTTAGTATTTACCTACCACCTTGTATGTCACAGAAATATTATGCGGGATATTTTGTGAACCTCAACTTGTCGTGAAGGCGAACCCATTTTAGATTAAACAGAAATGAAAAAAGTGTACTGAGTGGATGATACAAGCAATCAGGGTTCGAAGATATATATCACTTGATATATATCATTGATATTTATCGGATATATATCATGATATTTTCTCCTTAATAAATATCAAGTGATATGTATCATTGATATATATCGCGTGATATGATGATATTTATTTTTTGGATAAATATCATTAGTTTTCGCTAAGGAATAATGAAATTTTATGGCGAAATTGACCAAAAATCCCTGTATCTTTGTTGTAAAAAATTTGTCAGATGATTTCTCTGTACTTTCATCCTGCATGAGGTACATTCAGTAAATATTTACTTTTTAATGTTTGTTATCTATTTATACAGGGTGTAAGGGACGGTGTACCGAAAACTTTGCAGGCATGATCAGACCATTAAACTGAACAACTTTTACTATGGAGCCAATGGAGGAAAACGAAAAAATAATTCCGGCCCCCCATACAAAATTCACGATCAGCTGACTGACTTTGTATGGGAGGTCAGAATTTTTTTTTCGTTTCCCGCCACTGGCTCCATAGTAAAAGTTGTTCAGTTTCATGGTCTGAGCACGCCTGCAAAGTTTTCGTTACACCGTCCCTTACACCCCGTATTTACTTACTTTAAATCACAAGTTCATTGTGTTTTCGGATGTGCGGGGTGGATTGTTTATTTGGTTGAGCGCCTGACTTACTAAATGTATGTACCTACATATCCACCCGTTTTACCTTTTTGCTTTACTGTCCAATAAAAGACAGATGTTTCTGTCCCATTGTTATTCAAAAATAATTTAACATGAAATTATAGTGTTAAATTTTAAATTTTAAATTAAATTGAACGTATATGCACAACATAAATATTTCATGAATAAGAAGTTTTCACACTGATTGATATATATCCGATAAATATCAAAAAATGGATATATATCCGATAAATATCAAAAAATGGATATATATCCGATTTATTTGATATATATCGGATACTTTGATATTTATTATAAATATCGGATATTTTCGAACCCTGCAAGCAATCTTACATCCAGGATATTGATGAAATAAATTAGAACTCTGATAGTTAGATAATTAAATACCTACTGCTGGAGTAACGATTAAGGAAATATTTTTTTTTCATTTTGCGGTTGGTAACCATACAGCTGCAAACAAACCAGCAACAAAATTAACTTTGTGATGCTTAAAGACTTTGACTACCAAACCCTATTTGTGAGCGTGTGGTGTCTGACACGCTCTTGGCCGCTTTTTTTTTAAGTTCTTCTGTGTGCGGCATGTCTCCGGGCGTTCTTTTATGCACACGTTATCACCCGACAGCTTTTTAATTTGATCTGACCATCGTATGGAAGCGTCAACCTTCGCAATAATTATCTACTTTTCACCTATTATTAATGAAAGTTAATCTTTCGTCTGATCGTTAACTACGTACAATATAACTCAAAAATTTCCTTGCACATACATACCTACTTACATAATGAACGAATGATTTTTGGACATCAATCATGTAGGAAGTTAAATAAATTTTCTGTTCCAATAATACCTACTACGCGTAGGTTACTTTAACTCTGAAGTTGCAATTACGAGATTTTAAATTTGACATTTCCGAAATGGAAAAGAAAATCGTGTCGTGTACTATCGCCAGAAACTTTTCATACAAACATTAAATAAAACCAGTACAATTTGATTTCTTAAATGGGTAGGTTGATTTGCAGGAGATAGTTCTAAATCCAGGATCTAATAATAACAATTGAACTTATGGATTCTCACGAATACGAAAATAAGAACATCGGTACTAGTGTCAGCAAATCCACCTATTCATAAGGGACCAACTTATACTGGTTTCTTATACGAATACTATGAAATCCAGTGTAAGTTGATCTCTTAAATGGGTAGGTGGACAGTTCTCAAAAAATTGGCCGCAAGGTTTCATTTTTGCGTGTTTTTAAAAAGTTCGTGTTTTCGCGAAAAAAAATATCTTGCTAGCTAGATTAATGGTTCTTTATTACATACCAGGGTTCATCGGGTCGTTGAACGACTCGGTGTCCCACACGAAAAGAAGAAGAAGAATTACATATTTAGTGGAGGGAAGCAATTTTTTTCATTACTTTAGGAAATATAGGCAATCTAAATTATGAGGGGGGCAGGTGAACGACAATGTCGCCAGGTTAAAGACAATAGGTGCAGGTTAACGACATTTTAGTACAAATTTACTAAGTAACGTCAGCAGGTTAACGACTACGGGTACGGGCTGTAATTTCTCAGCAATAAAAACACAAAAAACTTAATCATTTAGTAACTTAAATTCGTACAGCTCACATATGAACATTTTTGCACTTCAACTAAATCAAACTTTTAATAAGTATAATAAAGTATCTCTATTAAAAATTCAATGTTTTTTAGAAAAACCCTTCTAAAATTATTGTTTAATAAATTTAGGACTACTTTTATCAAATTAGTAAAATATTAAGCAATGAATTAGATCATTTATTTCATATTATTAATTACACATTTGTATGATAATTGTCGCTAACCTGCTATTTGGTCGTTCACCTGCATTTTTGAGACAGGTGAACGACCGGCAGGTTAACGACTAAATAGCAGTTATTTCGTCATCACAGGAAAACCATTTTGTACAAGGATTGCTCACTTAGACACATTAAAGCAAACACTATTTTACACATTATAACTTGAAATGAGTGCAACGGGTAGCATAGTTTTTTACATAAAAGAGGCATAAAAACGACTACATACCCGTTACAAACTCCTGAATCCGATATATAGCTCGCCTTTTCTCCGGAAACTGAACAACTGACAAGGCCTCCTCTCAGCAGATGTTTGCTACTGAATGGCTGGTTCGGATGTTGCAGAGTGAGACGGGAGAGGTGAAGTGGTGCCCGCGGTACGATCGTGTATTCACATTTGCAGATTAACGACAAAAATGTTCGTACAAAACTTTAAATTGTATTTTATGTTATGAATAATGAATATTAGGTTATTATATTGTGTGATTCTTCTCCTATGGATATACGTAAATAGAAACGTTTGGTAGAATATTTTATTTTTGCACATTAATATATTTTGTTAATGCTTAAACTTAATCACATCGTGAAAAGACACGCAGGTTAGCGACCAAATATACGTAAAAATCAGTTTAAAAGTATATAATATACCTCGAGCGATATTATATACACATGGCCTTTGTGCAAGAACTGTGTTTAAAAACGAATATGGCAAAAGTTATCAGCTGGGTGCATAAATATAAAAAATATCTGACGTAAACTGATGCACAGGTTGTGCGGGCAATTTTTTGAGAAATGGCCAGGTGGATTTGCTGGCGATCCGCCTTCTAAAGAGGCCATTTGAATGAGGGCAAATAATATATTGTTCTTTCCAGCTCTAGCACCTAGGTAGGTAGGTACACACAGCAAACTTCAGCAAAGGAATACGCTACACAGCGCTACTCCAAACGAATTGAAATATTATAATCTCAAAAAAAAACTGTTTTGAAAATAGAATCGTGTGGAGGGAGTCATTTTGTACTAGAATCAATTTTAAGAATTATAATAATTTTAATGGAGATAATAGTAGTTTATGCAACTGCCTAATAATGAGAGGCTTTAGGATGAGAGTGTCTGTTTATCACACGAGGCGCAGCCGAAAGTGTGAAAAATAATTCAAACCTCCGCACTGCACTATGGCGATTGCAAGCCCATCTACTGAACCACCAACTGGACGACTTTTGTACATAAGTAACTTTTTAAGTAAACGTTAAAATGGAGGCTCATAAAAACTGAACAACTTTTAAAATTAAATAGCATTTATCGGTGAATTTTAATTCGAAAAATGATTTGAAGCAAAGATTTAATAATAAATAAGTCCTCATAATTTCAAATGTCGCCCCGCCGCGGGTGACACTTGATTTTTTTCATTCGACTTACTGATGGCCAGTGTCAAATTGGAACAGATTACAATTTAGTACGCGGGTCAATTCGTTTAATTTTTTTTCAAATACTAGAAATCGAGTTACTTTATGTAGCTGCCAGTAGTATGAAAGTTTTTTTTTAAAGGCTGTATATTCGTAATGCAGTTCATTACGTTCGTACTTTCGATTCTGTAAAACGAATATTACGAACTGAGTGTAGATAAAAATATTTTCAGTCTTTTCGACTAACCCTGTGTGGCTTACCTATTCATATTGTGACTGTACATGCTCTCGTGAAGACCTAAATAATTTTGATCATGTTTTGATAATAAACAATTCCCAAGCCTGCGTCATTTGCTTATGTTACAGCTTTATCTAATTTGGGGTTAAATTATATAATTAGTTTGCTGAAAAGTGATTACTTCAGCAGTAAGAGGATTATCTTCGGAGCTGGCAGAGCTACTTCTTATCAGCACCAAGTTCAGCGCAGCTGCGACGACATTTTAAAGGGTTCGTCACTTCTAACCTTAGAATATCTCTACCCAAGCAAGGTATAGAGTGCGCCTTGGGTATGAACGGGTGGCACTAGTACGAACACAACTTCTCTGACTATTAGTACCAAAGGTACCAAACGTCATGCCATGCCATGACAACACTAATGAACCTCTAACCCCTATATACAAATGCTTGACTTGACAGTATGGCGCGGGGTGGTGACGTGCATTCTAAGATGAAATCTGCTAGACAATGATTATGATCAGTTAAGCGATCGTCGGATTACGACGCTTGAAACCGTTTCCAGATGTTTGAAACAGAAAAGATATAGGTACTTAGATACACACGTTGGACACGCGTCGTATCGATAACGGCTGACGATCACTTGCCTGACAGATGCCATCCCACGTTTCACGTCGCTCGTCTCCCTCTGTAGAGCTTGCACTTTAGCTTCCACCTAAAACGTTTTGTCTAAGGCCTTGTACAGACGAGTGACACGGCCCGTTTTGTGTTTATGAATTGCTGTCAACTCTAAAATCGATTTTGCGAAGTTGTTTGTAATGTTGACATTTCTCAATAACGCTCTCAAGAAGGATCTCAGAGTTGAGAGCGATTTATGCTCGCTGGGGACCCGAGGCTGTTGAAACTTTAGCGCCTGTTGGCGACCGTCGGAGTATGTTTACGATATTGTAATTATGTCATCGCCCATTGTTTTTGTGTTTCGACCTCAACTATAGTCAGCTGAATTACCAAGCATCACGCGATCGCCACCTATTCCTTCTTTCTTTTTTTTTGGACACCGAGTCGGCCAACGACCCAATGAACTCTGTTGTCAGAGTTGGTACCGCCTAATGTTAGAGGAGACCTGCACTCAGCATTGTGTGGCCACGGGTTGAAGAAGAAGAAGGTTGCCTCCAAGGGTGGCGACTAGTCATGAAATATAGATCCGACCTCTGTAAATGACGTTAGTCTGTATGAGACCTAAGGGTTGCATGCAAAATAAAATAAGGCTAGCAATTTTGGTCACGAAGTGTCGCTTTAAAGTTTTAATCGAAAAAATGGCATGTTCCCTAGACCAAGTAGACAGTTCTCCTGATTAGAACAAGGTTTTTTTTTTCCACCAGTAAAAAAAACTGTTTTTACGCGACTGCCTCCGAAGGAGCGGTTATGTTTTTCGAGTATGTAGGTAGATATGTGGTATTTATGTATGTACATGGACAAGTAGATTATTTTTCACGGGCTACAACCAAAGGCGTGACAGTTGTGGACATTATTATGAGGTGTATCCTTGGGTGTATCAATCTCAGCAGTGACACTGGCTATATTATGCAACGGCTGCATTACAATTTCATAAATTCAAAATGGCGGATAAAACGCAGAATTTTGAAATTACTTATATATTTTAATTATAAATTTTTTTTTGTAATAGTTATGCTTGTTAAATCATTTTTCCATACCTACCCAATTTGATTGCTTCTGACATCGTAGGTGCGTAGGTATTTAAAAATTTCTCCTGAGTTACATTGTAGAACCTTAACCTTTGTATTTATAATTTTTCCGCTTATAAAAACTCGCAAGAAACTTATTTACTTAATTGAAATGACAATCAGCTCCTCGTTCTTTAGTAAACTTACAAAACAACAGCCTAAAGCGCTTCCATAAACTTTTAAATAAGTTTTATTCTCAAATCTAACTTCCAAACAAAAAGCCTCTAAGGTCATGAACCGTGCAAAAACTAAACTTCAACCCAAAACGAATTTAGAAGTTAGGAGCTTAATTTAGGTGTTTGTTACCTTGAAGGCGTGCTTCATAAGCATAGCATAGTTATCTTATCAGTATCATCTATAGATATATAAATGGATTGTTCCGACAAAGAAAGTTACTTTAAAAGTACTAATTAATTATCGGAACATTTCGAAAATCGGAAATTGTTAGTATATTTTTCAGTTTGTGGGTTGACTGAGTAAAGTAAGTCTCGAAAAGTTTCACTCTATTTCCTTATCACCCCCGTAAATAGGTAGGTAAGTAGGCGGTTTTCATGGTAAACATAATAAAATGTTCCTAAGTTTAAGAAGATTATGTAGATAAGTAAACAAGTGGGTAGAGAGAAAAAGGATGGTGGTATTTGGGTCAATGGTATTGAAGGTAAATTCCTGATCCAAAAACAGCCTCAATAGTAGGTACCTATGGGTAAATAAGTATCCGTATTTTTTTGTAAAATTCACGACGATTCACCTATCCCAAATTTATCAAGATCGGTTCAATGGTTTCTGTCAAAAGCGTTTTCATCAGTCAATCGATTCACGCTTCACGCCCACCAATACCCCAACAAAAATAGGTAAACGAAAACCCCTAAAATTCCCATCGAAGTTGGACCAAGAGCGTCCTACAAAAACATTTTCTCATTATTGTATGGGGTTCATTCAAAAGTGCTCATCAATATGCAATGGTGGACTTCGGCAGAAAGAGGTTCAGAACCTCATTATCGGTGTTTGTGTTTGTTCCGGGAATCTTAAGGGTAAACATGTTATAAAGGACTCGAAGACTCCTGACTTAATTGGCAAGTACCTACTACAAGAACAAGCGGTTTTACTTAGCCGTTTAAGAGTTCAACTTATACTGGTTCAATTTAGTAACTGTATGGAAATCCAAAATATGTCGAACCTTCAATTTGAGGTGCTGATGACAGAAATATTTTGATAAGTAGTGTTTTCCCGCTTTCTGAAAATGGCTTCGACGGTAACCTGACTCTGAGCGTTGGCGGTGTGAAGTTCAGAATTAAGTTTACGAAGAAAGTCACAAAGGATTCAAAGAAGTGGATTACCCACACATACACCGTAATGCAAGTTTGTTTTTAGTTTGTGTAACGTACGTGAGTGAGATAATTTACTCTCTTTGCTTTGGAGAACATACAAACACCACCGAGTCGTTCAACGACCCGATGAATCCTGGTGTCAGAGTTTTTCAACCGCCTACTGCAAGTAGCAGACCTGTGACATGGTTGTGTAACGACCGCCATCATAGACAGCAACCGGGACGGACGGCTAACGCGCCCATCCGAAGCACGGAACCATCTTGCTTTTCGGACAATCAGGTGGTTCAGCCTACAATGTCCTAACCAGATTGGGAACAAATTCAGAAAGTGATAAATATTATCAACTTTGTCAGTGACCCCACCGGGAATCAAACCCAGAACCTTATACATGGCAGGCAGTCATACTAACCACTGCGCCATATCGGCTGTCGAGGGTCATTCAAAAGACTGTGTACCACCATAGCGACAGGTTGACAGCTTCACTGCCTGTCGCGTAATATTGCAATACCTCTCTTATTCGTTTCTTACGACACCCACAAGAAGGATATAGGGTGATGTTATTTTAAGCCGGTACCACATGGCCTCTTGGTTCTTTGGAGTACATTTTAGTTATATAAGCCAAAACTACTACTAATACCTACCAAAAATGACTAATTTTAACACCAAACCGCCAAACTCTAATATTAAAGTTTTCAAAATTTAATAAAGGGTAAAAATAGTTTAAATGAAAGAGCAAGGGCTTGAACGGACTGAGGTATGGACGAGGGTAGGTATTAAATATCGGAGTTCGTCGATCATTAGGTATCAAGTTTTCAACACGATAGGCACTTCACTTCTAAAAGCCTCTTTGTAATCCAATCAGTCTTATCTCGGCAAAAGGTTAGCATATGGTGCTTACTGTTTTCAAAATAAGCAGATAACCAATTCTTTATGCTTCCCCCAAGGCGCCCAGCCTCGTAGAGGTGGGGTATTTTGGTATGTTTGTCTCCCTAAGATTCCGAACAAAGTTTCGTCGTAAAATTGGTGGCCCGGATTTTCCAGTAAGAATCATTCATTGACCAGTCTAGTCAAAGAAGTTGCGAATATGAATCACACTCGCACCGAACGATACAGCGTCTTGTGATAGCCACCGCATCTTAACCGCACAAATATGACAATCTGTGCCAATCGTCATTTAGTGCGGGGAAATGTGCCAATGATACCCGGTTATTGCATGGGATATGGTAAATTCTGGTAAATTCCATTCGTGACATACGAAACGTCCTTTTGTGCGTCATTCATTCGATTCTCCACCCTAACTTCATACGAATACGGTTCGTGTAAAACGGCATCGCACAACGTTGCGTCGACAGGTTTGTCTGTCAAACTGTTTGACATTAACCGTACTTGTATGAAAATAAGGTGGTAACTCGAACAAACGACGCACAAATGGATGTAACCGCGTGTTTCTCGCCTTATGGACTGCTCTTCAATTTCAAAAACTGGAGCTGTCATCAAAACCGGAACATGAGGAGCGCGGGAGATTTGTTTAATAGTACCTAGGTAAGTGAAAGCGATTTGTGTGAACCAATATGTTCAGATATTATCGATTACTTCATTAAATTAAACTCAAATGACAACACGACACGCGAAATGGCAACATTGCTCGTCATCACCGGAATCCTTTGATCCCATTGCATAATGATACACGCCAAACACCGGCGGATCCAGTCTTTGCTCAGGGGGGGGGGGGGTCACATAGACAATTTTATAGGTACTATAGGAAATTTTTCACCCGACTGCCTCAGAAGGACGGTAAAATTTTTCGAGAGTAAGTATGTTTGTATGTATGTGACAAAAAAAAATCCTTTTCACGAGAGGGAGGGTCATGGGGGGGTCATGTCCCCCATGACCCCCCTGGATCCGCCACTGCCGCCAAATTATTCCCGTTAATGGTAATTTATGATGCTCACGCTCTGTGCGATGTACCTAATCGGTATACACATCTGTTGACACGGTAATAGGATTACATTAAGTTGTTTATACTTGAACCATTTTAAGCCTCAACGTTTGGTGTTACAACATTAGAATAATGATCTTTAATACAACGTGTTACATAACAACCCATAAAACTCCCATACAAATGGAGTTCATTTTGTATGGGAGGACCATTTTTTTTTCATATTTTGACCCATGTTCCTTGGGGAAAGTTGTTCAATTTTACGAGTACCTTGACCTCCTTTCAGCTTTATTGGTTGTTTTGTAACACCCAGTATATCAAAGAATATCTAATACAATAACTAAAATTGAGAGAAGTTTATTGAACAACTGAAGCGAAGAGATTAAATAGGTTCCTTAGGAAGAATGAATAGACAGTGTCAGTTGTGTCCTTTTTAATTCTTTATTTTGTGATGCAAAAATACCTTCTAAGCAAGGCAACAAGGGGCGATTTGTGTATCTAAGTACGAATTGCTTATAAAATTGGTAGACCAAGAATCCGCATTCTTTTACTTAGAACATAAGATAGCAACAACGGAACTGAACCCAAAAGAAAATGAATGGGATCGACTTACTTTATGTTACAGATTCTGATTTCGAAGTTAATTTTCAAAGGCTGAATGATTTTAAAGCAGTTCACTAAGCAACTACCTTCGGATTTGTAATAAGAATATTAGAAAAAAATGTTTTAAGTTTGGTACTTTAATGTACTAACTATAGTTTACCAACCGCGCATAATAGAAATAACACGAATAGCGTAAGTACGCCTAACACGCAAGTAGGCAGAGAGCGAGTTGGCGAAGCGCGCCGGTTTGCGAAACGCGCAAGTTGGCTTACCGCTCGTACTCGAAAGTTTGATCTGGAAAGGAATCAATTTGATAGATATTTGCAAGATTTTTGCATTGTAGGTATAAAGCTTCCAGAGCCGGCGATAGAATAGACAGAAACAATACAACTGTAGAGTGCAGGTACTTATCCAACAAACGTATTTACGTGGCTTCGCTACGGCGTAGAGGTTTGCTACGATAAAGTGGATTCCTCGTTCAATACAGACAAGCTTTTAGCCGGTTTACTGGAATATTAGGTACAGCATTTTCCTACTGCTGATACGAGCTTTTTTTTAGAACGTTATTAATAATGGCATTTGACATCATAACATAGTATAAAAGATGCCGTCAAAATAGAGACTTTCAAATTGTTTATCTAAGGTCCTATTAAATTCACTGCAAATATTTTAAGGGCATGCGTAAATATGTATAAGAAAAACATCTAAGGCATTTAAGAAAAATCTACACGTTAGATTTTTTATTTCATTTTCAAACAAACTTTTTAATTTACATATTATGTGAACATCCTTTGACTGACCCGACTAACGTTTCGCCACGTAGACAGGATTCACTTACACGGCACGCACTTTAACAACCAACCAATCACAGCACCTTTTTTTGGCGCGTAATTTAAATTCATCGTAGTGTGCGTTTCTAGGACAAACAGGGTGCACTTTTTTCGTTTTGTTTTTTTTTAGTTAAATGCAATTTTCTCAAAAACTAGCATGTAGATTTCTTTAAAAATTTGCCTAGTACATGCTTATATTTTATTTGATCTGCCCCTAAAATATTTGCAGTAAATTTAATAGGACCTTATATATCTAAATGTTTTGAATAACAATGAATGAGAATATCTTACTTGCATTACAACCTTCCTTATTTATAACTCTTAGGTGACAGATTGTTAGCTTATTACCTAAAATTGTAGTACACAAAACTCTCGCGTCCACGGTGCAGAAATAGGGTGATGCTATTCCAAGCCGCCATCATACGGCGATCGCTATGGTACTAACTAAAAATATACGAGGTAAACTTTCTGCCCGAGCTTACCTTTTTACTTTCCTCACGTCTCATAACTTTCCTCGAGGTATTTCAGTAAATTTTATAAAGAAAAACTTCGTCAAGGTATTTCTAAGTATACGTTCTGAATTTGGCTTTGGTATTTCGCGATACTTACCTACTTACTAAGTTTTTGATATCAAAAGGCCTTTTGAATTCGCTCTTGAAAGTTTAGTAATTGAATATTCGTGTCTCAAGTGTAATCGATCATACATTTAGTAGGTAATGTTTATTAGAAATTTATGATTTAAACGACAGTAATTCATAATGATAAATGGTAACATAACTAGTACAATAACTAGAAATTGTTTCAGACAAAGCTGAACATTATAAGGTCCTATTTAATTAAGTGTAAATATTTTCAAAGTATGGACGCCCTCCGGCCAGATGGACCGATGACTTGAAAAAGGCGGCTGGTAGCGACTGGATGGCAAAAACGGGAGATCGTGCCTTATGGCGTTCCCTGGGGGAGGCCTACGTCCAGCAGTGGACTGCAATAGAAAATAAGACATCTATTAACCTAATAATCGTAAGTATCCTTTGTATTGTATTGCGCGGACTATACCTACCCACTTGACATACCTACATACTTTGTAGATACCTATTATTTTTAATGTAATGTAATGTTATTTATTTATTTAATTTATAAATGTAAATTGAAGGATTTGAAGGATTTGAATGTAAGTGAATGTTATGAATGTTATGATAATAATGATAATATTTTAATTTTAATGTTTCTATTTAATGTAACTATTTACTGCTTTGTAAACTGTACATTGTAAATTATGGGACATGTGCCTGAAATAAAACATATTTAATTTTTTAATTTAATTTTTAATTTTTAATAGGCTGAAATAGAAATAGAATGGTCTACTCGTGAAACTGAACAACTTTTCTTTTAAGTGACACACGCTTTAAACATTTTTGTGTGGGAGCTCCAATTTAGAAAAGTTGTTCACACTGAAACTAATACGCACCGAAATTAATAGGACCTAGGTATAGAAAATATTACTACTTAGTCATAGTCTTTCAATTTCCGTTTTCCTCATATCCGTATCCCAACCTCATTTCGTAGCGTAGTCGTAGACTTGTAGAGTGCTACGAGATTGCTACAAGCTACGAGTTCTACGTTTAAACAAAGCGGCTCCTTATGCATTGTATGCCAAATGCAATTTCAACGTAATCAGCAATATAAGGTGTGTAAGTATGTAAGTACTAAATAAGTAACTATTATGTAATAATAAAGTCGAATGTTATGTTTAATCTTAAATCGTAAGACAATATGCAAAACCATTTTAATTTGGCACAATAAAATTAAAAAAATATTTAAATTAAATATTCTTTATTTTAGAAGATACCCATATTAAATTACAATTTTACAATTTCACGGTTACGTTAACAAATAAATAAGATTCAAAAGGAAGTTAATAGGTAAATAAGGACGTTAAAAATAAGATTCAAAGAGAAGGAATAACAATATTGTAGAATAAAATATTAATAGCCAATAAAGTCCATGCTTCTTTTTTATCACTTCACTTTCACATAATATGTAAGAAAATAAGGTGGAAAATCGTATGTTTCAAACACAATAGATAGCGCTGCGCAAAAATAAGGCACCAACCGACGTTATATGTGTAAATTGCCACATAATTCGATATTCTATATCGAGATATAAATGTATGTACAATTCTCCGAAACATTGTCCCAGTTTAAGGTCCCAGTATTTACCCGACTGCCTCAGAAGGAGGTTTATGTTTTTCGAGAGTATGTATGTAAGAGGACAAGAAAATTATTTTTCACGGGCATTATATAGATGTACGTATACGCAGCGGGACCCTAAGCCAGAATGGAATGAAACTTATGTGGTCTTGTAGGTATTAATTTGTACCTACAGAAATGTGACATAAAAAAATTTGTACCTCTGTAAAAAAAAAGTTGTGGACCAATTTGCAAAACGTCAACCCAGCGGGACCCCACTTAAAATGACAGTTTAGACTCAAAGTAAGCATATATTCGGAAAGCCCTGAATTTGTACCTTCCAAATATTATTCGATCATTCTCCTGAAGCGAATAGTCTAGGAGCTATAACCGATTAAAGTCAGCGTCAAGCCAGCGGGACCCCATGTCAAAGTACAATCCACACTTTAAAAAGACATATTTTTGGAGAGCCCTGAATTTGTACCTTCCGAAAATACCTTTATACAGCTTGTAACATTAATATTTCACGAGATATTAACGATTGAAATTTTATAGTCTAAGAGTCAGCGTCCAAAAAATATTTGGTGATTTATAGTTACCTACCATCTTAAGTTCCCCTACAAACAGAGTACCAAGCTAGTATTCGAAGAAGAAATACTGACATTTTACCGTGACAATCGATTTTAGTTATACAGAACGAATCATATGGATGGATATAGTAGGTACTTAAATATACGTATACGTTTTTTTTCTTCCATCCATCTAGATGACGGCTGCGAAAATCAAAACTCGTCTATCTCGGGAACTATGTTTGTTCAAACAATGTTTAACAGTACTTAAAACTAAGTAGTACGACACGACCACTTAAGTCAGACCGCGCCCGCGCGGGCAGAGAGGCGCGGGTGTAGGCGTCAACGTGAATGTGCCCGACACCCGCTACCTCTCAGTCACCTTTGTTGTCACCCTCCCCTCCTCTCTACCCATGCAGGCGCGCACTGACGTAAGCGGTCGTACTATAATATGTGTTTTAATGGCGAACTTAACTAATTTTAAAATAATTAAATGCAAGATACCTGTAAAAACCAAATACAATTCAACCAGGTGACTTATATTCTCTTTACAGGTGACATTTGTATTTTTTTCTTTGGATTTTTATTAAGGAAACGGTTGAGCAATGACACAGTTAAAGTTTTCCGACAGCTGATTCAGAAAATGGTGGCAATGGCTGCGAATTACGATTTCTATCAATAACAAAATGGAAATGTTCAATTTCATAAAACGGATAATTTGATACGAGTGTAGATAAAAGAAACAAATGTTGGGATTACGTAGAAGGGTACCAAAATTTTGCTATTTTCGTGCTACGGCGCACTGTTTCCCAAATAATAGCTCTTTTCGATTGCCATCGTTTATAATTATTAACCGAAATAGTTATTTTTTCGTGTATTATGTTCTAGTCCTTTGTCACGCTTGCCGATGTTTATTTTTGTATCTACACTCGTCTCGTAATATTCGTTTCATTTCAAAAGACACTCGCATTGTAATGACCCCCATTATATGATGGTTTCTTAAAATACTATTACGTTTTTCCTGACCGGGTCGCAAGGAAGAGTACGTTTTGTAACAGTATGTCACGGGCTACAGCCAGTGAGAAGGTAAACCGAACGGAAAAATGAACCTAATGGGAAAGTTAGCCAATGTGGAAAATGCATGTGTGAAAGTCATCCGCGTAGAGAGAGGGGTACAAAAATATAGTTATTTTTGCTCTACGACGCACAGTTTTCGAGATAATTGCACTCTTAGATTGCATTCATTTTTAATCATGGAAATCATAATTTTTCTTTAGTTTCGTAGTTTTCGTTAATGTTGTATGAAAATGATTATATGTTCTCTTAGCCCTTGGTCCCACTTACTCCACTAAAAGGTCTAGGTATATGTCGTTATAATAGTGATTTCCATTATTAAAAACGAATGCAATCTAAAAGTGCAATTATCTCGAAAACTGTGCGTCGTAGAGCAAAAATAGCTACATTTTCGTACCCTTCTACGTGGATATCCTAAATCTTTATTTATTTTTTGGTCCACTTTCCCGGATGTTTCCTCATCTAGTATGCTTTCCTCATCTACTAAACATTTTCCGAAATTCAAGCGTTATGAATGCATTGTCGTCCACTTGACTCTTTTCAAGTGGACGAAAATGTTTAGTACTAAACTTATTGCTAAGATTTCTTTACTGAAAATTCTCTTGGGGAAATTTGAAATCAATACCCCCTAACGTAGGAATTTTATCCAGATAGAAGACTAAACTGACAGATAATTTGGGCCTTTTGTTTTTAAAATGTTGCAAGCATCAGGCTAGTGTTGTGGTTTGACTCATTCATTTTATTCATTGAACTGTTGTCACATGATTCCTCGATGTATTTGTTTTTGTAAATAAATATGCTCAGTAAATACTTGCGTATTTATTACTTACATACTTTACGTTACGTAAAAGAGTATACGTTATGCGTATACTTTACATTTATACTCAAAGTTTTCGTTTAGTTTAAAGAAATCAAAAATGAATAATATTGAAATTTAAAATGTAATGTTAAATATATTCACATTAATGATATCACACTGTTACTTGTTACGTTCTCATAAGCTTTCAAATAAACATTTCGTCGGACAGAAAATAAATGTGAAGTTAGTTTGTTACACACATAGTAGTATGTTTGTCTTATAGGCCAATTTAATATTGAAAATGGAAATTAACTGAATTTATTTTCATAAAGATCTTTTCAAACACAATCTTTGAATCACATAACTTGATCATTCGGGTACAACACTATTTTTATAATACAAAAACGTGGCAACCCACCTAACGTCAATTTAGTCTATCTGGATAAAAATCTTACTTTAGAAACACAGCGTTGAGGCTTTGGGTTCCAAGACGCAAAAAACTTGTAGCATAGCATTATTTACTTGAAAATACGCATTATTTCAGGTATTTATACAGAGTGTCTCTCTTTAGGTGGTCCAAAGAGAAAATCTAAGTTAGACCTCCTAAGATACCAAACTAATCTAACAAAAATAAATCTTCAACAAAAAAGGTATGAACACGGTGGGATAAATCCGAGATTTCAAAGCCTTCAGAATAGTGTTATTATTTATTCTTATGCTTTAGCCTTCTTTCATCTATGTAGGGTTGCTTCCTTACATATTCCTACTTCTGTGGCCGTACCGTACATTGCATGTCATGATGAACCTGCCTCGTGATATTATCACCTGGGATCAAACTACACTGGTTACTCTTAGTAACTGTATGAAAAACCAGAAGCAGTTTATCCTTTAAATCGATTGTCACTTTAAAGTGACAGTATTCCTTCTTCGAATACTAGCTTGGTACTCTGTTTGTAGGGGAACTTAAGATGGTAACTATAAATCACCAAATATTTTTTGGACGCTGACTCTTAGACTTTAAAATTTCAATCGTTAATATCTCGTGAAATATTAATGTTACAAGCTGTATAAAGGTATTTTCGAAAGGTACAAATTCAGGGCTCTCCAAAAATATGTCTTTTTAAAGTGTGGATTGTACTTTGACATGGGGTCCCGCTGGCTTGACGCTGACTTTAATCGGTTATAGCTCCTAGACTATTCGCTTCAGGAGAATGATCGAATAATATTTGGAAGGTACAAATTCAGGGCTTTCCGAATATATGCTTACTTTGAGTCTAAACTGTCATTTTAAGTGGGGTCCCGCTGGGTTGACGTTTTGCAAATTGGTCCATAACTTTTTTTTTTTACAGAGGTACAAATTTTTTTATTTCACATTTCTGTAGGTACAAATTAATACCTACAAGACCACATAAGTTTCATTCCATTCTAGCTTAGGGTCCCGCTGCGTATACGTACATGCTATATAGCCCAAACGAATAGTTGGATTTTGACATATGAGGTGTCTTTAGATTCGTCTCAGCAGCGCGAGTGACACTGTCTAAGTATATAAAAAAATATAGATTCAAGATGGCGAATTTTTACAGCAAAATACTACTTCAAAATTACCGCAGTCGGGTTTTTTATTTTGAACACATCTACTTGTTTCTTTAAAAGCATCTGAGTAAACGCGCGGTAAAAATAAGGCTATGGTAATTAGGGATAATGTAATATTGCTAACATTAACGGTCTAGACGGTGCGAAAATTACCAAGAAATGGTGTTCCATTTTAGTAAATAGAGTACCTAATTTATTATTTAATAAGTAACAATGCAAAACTCTACTTAGTGTGAGAATCCACCAGAGCTGTGCGAGGTAGCTAAGCGGTGTACGAGGAAAAAATCCACCAATAGAATCACTTCATTTTCCTAGCCTCGCTCCATTAAGTGATTCTATTGGTGGATTTTTTCCTTGCTCACCGCTTAGCTACCTCGCACAGCTCTGGTGAATTCGCAGCCTTATTGTACTTACTTAAAATTGTGTTTAATAGCGTACGCCTAGGCACAATATAACTTAGGCTTAAAAAGGGCTTTAGGGTGAGAATCCACCAGAGCTGTGCGAGGTAGCTAAGCGGTGTGCGAGGAAAAAATCCACCTATAGAATCACTTCATTTTTCTAGCCTTGCTCAGCTCAGCTCTGGTCGAATAGGGTTGAGCGAAGCGAGGCCATTCTACATACAAAACAAGCGAGAAATGTGTGCGAGGGATGTGTAGCGAGGAATGTGTAGCGAGGAATGTGTTGCGAGGAATGCGTTCCGAGAAATGTGCTGCGAGGTTTCCACTACATCGCATTCCCCCCCGCTCACACATTTCACAGCTTCGCAACGCATCCTCGCTCCGCACATTAATGCGCATTTTGACAGCTCCGCTACGCATACTCGTACGACACATTTTACTCGCACAGCTCTGGTGGAAACCCCTACACATTTTCACAGCACAGCTACGCATCCTCGTACAACACTCGCATTTTACTCGCACAGCTCTGGTGGATTCTCACCCTAACACATCATATTTATTGGATTAAAATTGGCTCAGAATCATCATGATGTTTTGGTGTCAAATTAATAATGATTCTGAGCCAATTTCAATCCATGAAATATGACGTTCGTGGAAACCAACTTCTTAGTTACCTTGAGTTCCTGAGATTCCGGTTAATTCCAGTAAAGTCAGTAAGCGTCAAAATCGTCGCTAGTACTGAGGAGTGCGCCCCGCGCGCCGTTTCCCAAATTTGTGGTGTTGAGGCATATATATATAAGTCTATGTGTTGAGGTGTTTCTCGTTAGTGGATTAGCGAGATCGTCTTCGTTTTCGCTGTCTGTCTCATTTATGTTACCTAAATATTTCTTATGCTGAAGCTTTTAGTACTTCCCTGTCTTGTGATTCAAATGCGTCTTGTTTGGTCTTGTTGTAATAAAATATTTTAGGATTGTAAATATTTATCTTTATCTCTTTTACTTATACTACAAAAGATAATATTCTACTAGCCTTTTAATAACGGTCCACTTATAAATTAATAGGGAACCTTTTCTTTACGCAATGATTCCTCTATTAGCAGCCTTATTTAGCCTTTATTAAACTAATTAAAATTTAGACGCATAACAGCCAAAAAGATCAACTGCTGGACACAGGCCTCCCTTTTTTTAGGGGTATTGGCGTACTTACTACTCATGAGAGATAATAGACGTATTTGCGAGCGTAGTGCAAGATTAATTAATTCAGGGAACGCTGCTGCCCATTGTAGTGTATACAGGGTTCCGGCGATCGATCGATCTAGATTTTATAAATCAAAAACGTCTTTTTAAAAAAGGCGAGCAACGCGTTATTTAATTTAGAGTATTATTTATAAACTTTTGCATGCAAAAAAGTCTGCAACTAAATCGTGCTCGTATTACACGTTCTACTTATCAAATGAATTCACTCATATAAACTATCATAAGCATGCTGAAGTGGCAGTGGGCTGGCCACATTTGTCGTAGAACCGACGGACGGTGGAGTAAGCGGGTTCTCGAGTGGAGGCCACGCCTCGGCAAGCGTAGCGTTGGACGCCCTCCGGCCAGATGGACCGATGGTTTAAAAAAGGTGGCTGGTAGCGACTGGATGGCAAAAAAGGGAGATCGTGCCTTATGGCGTTCCCTGGGGGAGGCCTACGTCTAGCAGTGGACTGCAATATGCTGAAATAGAATAGAAATAGAAACTATCATACACTCCCTAGACTTTAATAAATTCAATAAGTAGACAGTGTGATACGAGTAGTCAGACTAGTCGTTGCGGACTTCCGTACACGTTTTCAGAAATTGGGCTTCTGTAGGTAAATGTCATCGACCTGTAGATAGCT
The DNA here is from genome assembly GCA_024500475.1 of Phthorimaea operculella. Classification (NCBI taxonomy): domain Eukaryota; kingdom Metazoa; phylum Arthropoda; class Insecta; order Lepidoptera; family Gelechiidae; genus Phthorimaea; species Phthorimaea operculella. Next base: position 3,334,314 of record JANFCV010000027.1, read on the forward strand.
TGAGACAATGGCATTCATTAGCTGTTATCGTTGTTTACCCACCAACCTAATCAGATTTCGAAAACTCTAGACGTACTTAACACCCAAATATTATAGTTCGAGAGCCCAGGGGGTAAGTGGCTATCTCATAAGGTACCACGATAGGCTAGGTTTGGATCGTTAACCAAGACTTAAACAAGTCGTATGATCCAGGTCTGCCAGAGCCAATCCTGCCGAAACATAAAAATAATCGATATTTTTCAGAGTCATTTTTTCGTAAAAAATATGTCATAAGGTACCACAATGAAAGTGCTGGCATCAGTTAACCATTGAAAAATTATGTAAAAAAAGCTTGGTCTGCCACTGCGCACCCTGCCGGAAGTGCTTGCCAGACCTCTCCAAAGATGCCCTTCCGACACCCCTAAACTATCTCATCGGGTACCACGACGCGACCACCACAACATAATAGCCAAGATCACTCTGACAATAGATCACAAGGTCTGCCAGGCCTAAACTTGCCGCATCCTAGTGTTTCAGACATTTGAAGTTGTAGGTCCAGTGTATGAAAAATGACCTATATCTTTTTCCCCCCGCGTTTGATTTTGATGGTGCCTTAATACGAAATGATCTCCATAATCAGGAGCTTCGAGTCATATAGAACAGTTGGGTGGAGGGTTTCAGTATTGAACGCAATCCTGTCAAAAAGTTTGAAATGGAGGTTTGGTCTATGAAAACTGGCCTATATCTTATTCCCCCCGGGTTTGATTTTGATGGCGCCTTAATATGAAATGCTCTCCATAACTAGGAGCTTTGAGTCATATAGGTCAGTGAGGAGGAGGGTCTCTGTATTGTACACAATCCTGTCAAAAAGTGTGAAATTGTAGGTAAAGTGTATGAAAACTGGCCTATATCTTTTCCCCCACTGGTTTGATTTTGATGGTGCCTTGGTATGAAATGCTCGTAATGATTCATCATCATTGGCCTCATACGTCTGTGACAGACGATTTATTCAGTGTCTGAGGCAAGACTTTTCATGGCTGTATAAGTCGTAATGATTAGGAGATTCGATTTGTATAGGTCAATTGGATAGAAGGTCTCTGTTCTGTGCACAATCCTCCTAAATATGAAAATATTCGATAACTTCTGCAGATTTTATCAGTTAAAATTGTCATATCATAAGGAACTCGAATAAAAGTGCTTGCATCAGCTTACCATTGACAAATTATGTTAAAAAAACTTGGTCTGCCACTGCGCACTCAGCCGGAAGTCCTTAGATGAGATAGGTTAGGGATGTCGGAAGGGTACATTTGGAGGGGTCTCCCAAGGACTTCTGGCAGAGTGCGCAATGGCAGACCAAGTTTTCTTAACTCAATTTATCAATGGTAAGCTGATGCCGGCACTTTTATTCGGGTACCTTATGATATGACAATATTAACGGCAAAAATCTGCAGAACATATCCAATATTTTCATGTTTAGTAGGATTGAGATTTTTTCCGTTAACATTGTAATTTCATAAGGTACCCGAATGACAGTGCCAGCATCAGCTTACCATTGATAAATTGAGTTAAGAAAACTTGGTCTGCCATTGCGCACTCTGCCAGAAGTCCTTGGGAGACCCCTCCAAATATACCCTTCCGACACCCCTAACCTATCTCATCTAAGGACTTCCGGCTGAGTGCGCAGTGGCAGACCAAGTTTTTTTAACATAATTTGTCAATGGTAAGCTGATGCAAGCACTTTTATTCGAGTTCCTTATGATATGACAATTTTAACTGATAAAATCTGCAGAAGTTATCGAATATTTTCATATTTAGGAGGATTGTGCACAGAACCTTCTATCCAATTGACCTATACAAATCGAATCTCCTAATCATTACGAGCATTTCATACCAAGGCACCATCAAAATCAAACCAGTGGGGGAAAAGATATATGCCAGTTTTCATACACTTTACCTACAATTTCACACTTTTTGACAGGATTGTGTACAATACAGAGACCCTCCTCCTCACTGACCTATATGACTCAAAGCTCCTAGTTATGGAGAGCATTTCATATTAAGGCGCCATCAAAATCAAACCCGGGGGGAATAAGATATAGGCCAGTTTTCATAGACCAAACCTCCATTTCAATCTTTTTGACAGGATTGCGTTCAATACTGAAACCCTCCACCCAACTGTCCTATATGACTCGAAGCTCCTGATTATGGAGAGCATTTCGTATTAAGGCACCATCAAAATCAAACGCGGGGGGAAAAAGATATAGGTAATTTTTCATACACTGGACCTACAACTTCAAATGTCTGAAACACTAGGATGCGGCAAGTTTAGGCCTGGCAGACCTTGTGATCTATTGTCAGAGTGATCTTGGCTATTATGTTGTGGTGGTCGCGTCGTGGTACCCGATGAGATAGTTTAGGGGTGTCGGAAGGGCATCTTTGGAGAGGTCTGGCAAGCACTTCCGGCAGGGTGCGCAGTGGCAGACCAAGCTTTTTTTACATAATTTTTCAATGGTTAACTGATGCCAGCACTTTCATTGTGGTACCTTATGACATATTTTTTACGAAAAAATGACTCTGAAAAATATCGATTATTTTTATGTTTCGGCAGGATTGGCTCTGGCAGACCTGGGTCATACGACTTGTTTAAGTCTTGGTTAACGATCCAAACCTAGCCTATCGTGGTACCTTATGAGATAGCCACTTACCCCCTGGGCTCTCGAACTATTACCTAAATAGAGGCTTATTTTTACCGCGTGGTCGCTCTAAGGCTTAAATATTGTTTACTTTGTTTGTTATCAGATTGTTTACCAACCTAACCTGATTCGTAAACACTTCTGAAAGGGGTGAATGCCTTCATGAAATTAAAGTATTTCCAAAAACAGTTGGTCATAATTAGGAAGGAACGAGATTCTCCATACGATAAAGTAAAGCTTTTGTTTCTTTATGTATTGTCACTGATTGCTTTAGGGTTCGGGGACCGATTTAGGAAAAGTTTTTATTTAAAAACGAATACCAATTAACTGAAAAGATACCTATTTGTCAGTGGCGAAGGGTCTATACATGCCGATCGCATCGGCTTCCCTTTCAAAAAAGAAATCCATACTCTCACATCAATCTACTTTCATTTAGTAAGTACATTTATTTGCTCCGGCCTTGCGGAAGATGCGTTGCTCGAAGGCTCCGGCTTACCCTCATTAAAATGTGACCTTTTGCCATTGATACCTATACACCACAGGCAGCCTAATAATAAGGTGGTACTGGATCTCGTAGAAACCGAGAAAGCTTTTCAAATTCCATAGATGTAGCGCAATTGGAGTCGATGTCAAATAAATACCTTTACCTTACTTTTAGACGCCTATTATGACACCCACGGGTAGAATTGAGGTGGTGGATGATATTCTAAGCCGGCAGGACGACCTACTTTTTAAAGATTTTCAGTTTCGTCGAAGATGTATGAGTAAAACGAGCTTGTCAATAACCAAAATGGCTTTCAACTATCGTGTTTGCTTCCAGTAGGTCTCCAGATTAAGTTACACTGAGAGCACAGAATGGTTCCGAACTCCCACACGTAATCAAGCAAACTGTTTGGGGCTGAAATGGAAACGTTTTACCTAGAAAGTCATTTCATTTTACAAATAGGTATGTTTTCAGTCAGCTTGGTGAACCCTGAAACTTATTTTTTGAACGAATAAGTATGTACTGTTAATTTCTTTCTTTGTTATTATTAATCCTCTGATAGGTATTGTTTATTATTACTTAGTTTGTATCGTACACCGTCGTCAGGCGCACGTCTATGATATTATTCATGTAATTTAGATTGAACTTAGCCCCAAAGCCCTTGGATAGTTAATATTCTTTGCCCTTGATCATATCGCCGGCAATACTTCTCGGACACACTGCCAGCGTATTGAGCACGTTTTCTATAGGCAACTATGAGCAGGCTCCTTGATTGCCCGACTGCCTCAGAAGGAGGGTTATGTTTTTGGAGAGTACCTACGTATTGTATGTATGTATGTAGGTATAGTGGACAAGTAAATTCTTTTTCATGGGCTACAGACAGCCTAAACAGATAGATGGATGTTGACTATGATATGAGGTATGGTTATGGTGTCTCAGCCAGGGTCACAGCAGCGCAAGTGACACTTGCTATGTATATTACAATTAGATAAATTCAAAATGTTGGATTGTAAACGTAAAAATATAACTTTGAAATTATTGCAGTCGTGTTGTTGATTCCTAATAAGTAGGTGTGTTATCCTTATTTATTGTCTCAGGGAGCATACTTGGGAAAACAGAATAGCAAATATATCTATAATTTGTACTTGCGAATAGCAAATGCCCAGTCAGACGCCTCGGATATCGGTGGTGGTCCAACGAAGCAGAGAAAGACTTCCTGCAGATTCAGCAACCTTACCCTGACGCTTGACAGCTCAAGATCTAGACAGCTGGCGACTTCTACAGGACAAGATCCTCTTTGGCTCATTAAGAAACCGCAGTAAGTATTGTCTCAATGCTAGCTTGTAAAAAGGTATTAGGTACACCTAACTAAGTGTACAGTTGTACAGTATATTTATGTACCACAGTTAAAGAGGTATATACAAGGTGTTTTCAGCCAATATATTATATAATAATAGGTATAATATGCGAAAGATTAATGTTTAATGTGTAACTCATTACATTAGTAATCGAACTCGATAAATATAATCACCACGTTTGGCAGGAAGATTGGTGACCGCGGTGCAAGACGTTAAATTTACAACGAATGAATGCTCCCCATCCTTTCTCATTTTCCTTCCCTCCCTCGTTTTACTTCAACCTTCCCTTTCATGACAAAATTGCTCGTGTCGTAGGTATTATGTGTCCGAACACGTGTCAAGATTGTAGGTAACCAAATAGTAACGTAATATCATGATCCCTGCCAAATATTGGCTGTTTGTATTGTGGCAGGCAGATGCCAAACTCCCGTTGCCATCGGCTATGTATCTAGACACACGGCAGTGTGTCCGCCAAGTTCGAGTAAAAAAAGCGACACACCGGCCGTGGGTTATATTACACGAACCATTTCGGGCCAAGTTCGACCCACCTATAACTCAAAATCTATTTTATCTAGGCATATGAAATTTCTAGTATCTGTCGAGATCTACTTACTTATCTAAAATACAAAATTTCATTAATGTACCTATTGTAGGTCTTGAGATATTGACGTCAGAAAATAGCAATTTTTACTATACACTCACTGACTGACTGACTGACTGACTCACTCATCAAAAACCTAGACCACTTCCAATGGTCGTATTGACTTGAAATTTTGCATGGAGGTAGGTCTTTAGGTCAAGGTAAAGGAAAAAATCTGAAAATGGCCAAGTGTGAGTCGGTTTTAAAAATAATGAAGGTGTAAATTCATATCCCACCAAAAACATAAATGTGAAAATTGGTAGCCAAGTTCAATGTTCTGCCGAAAAAAGTATTGATATGAACATGGTTGCCAAGTTCAGTAAACATTCCTGAAATTAATTTCTTTATAAGGTCGCTTAAGATTCATTACTAAAATAAAACAAACACCTTAAAATCTAGAGCACCTCACAGTTTTGCTTGGCTAGTTTTTAATAGGACTTCAAATATTGATTAGAGTAGATAATAAACAAGATATTAAACAATTAGGAAATTGTGAAAACTAGCCCAGTCAAACTGTGAGGTGCTCTAGATTTTAAGGTGTTTGTTTTATTTTAGTAATGAATCTTAAGCGACCTTATAAAGAAATTAATTTCAGGAATGTTTACTGAACTTGGCAACCATGTTCATATCAATACTTTTTTCGGCAGAACATTGAACTTGGCTACCAATTTTCACATTTATGTTTTTGGTGGGATATCATTACTTTTTGTTAGTGCTAAAGACGATACAAAGACTTTTAAAACATTTGACTTTTCTGCGGTTCTGTTAATTTTCTTGGACTTTTGACACACTTGAACGCATTGCCCATTCATTATCACTAACATTTTTTTTGCGTTTTCTGCTTATTGTTAAACTTTCTAAATCAGGGCGGTAAAGAGTTCGCAGGCGATTGTACTCTATTATAGAAGTCTCTTGCGCTTTAATTTGGATTTTAACATCCTGCATACATCCACTTTTAACACCCTGTATATAGCCACTTTTTACACTCTGTATATAGCCACTTTTAACACCCTGTATACATTCACTATTAACACCTTGTATACATCCATGATACTTTTAACACCCTGTATACATACATGTTACTCTAAACACCCTGTATACATCCACATTTAACATCCTGTACACATCCACTTTTGGCACCCTGCATACATCCACTTTTAACACCCTGTATATATCCATGATACTTTTAACACCCTGTATACATCCACTTTTAACACCCTGTACACATCCACTTTTAGCACCCTGTATACAACCACTTTTAACATCATGTATACATCTATTTTTAACACCCTGTATACATCCATGATACTTTTAACACCCTGTATATATCCACTCTTAACACCCTGTACACATCCACTTTCAACACCCTACACACATTTTGAACACCTTGTATACCCATGATATTTTAAACACCCTGTATACATCAACTAATAACACCCTATATACATCCACTCTAGAACCAACCTGCTGAGTAGCTCTACTCTACGTTATTATCTACAGTTCATCTAGTCATGGTCCTTAGCAAAAAAATACTGTTTTGCCGGCACAGTTGATGCCGCTTTGCTCAGCGATACTAGGGTCCATTATAAATGATTCCATCCGAGGAAATGAAAAATCCATCCACTGGATTTCAAGATGGCGGACCTTCGTTTTTTTGTATGGCGCTAAAAAAATAATTCTTCTGGAGCCCATCGTGTGTGGTATCAAATGAAAGCGCTACCCGAGACTATTTCAAAAATATATCGTTGTAATACATTTTAGTTACCCTTATCGAAAAAAATCAAGTTATATTTTTAAAAGTAGTCAAAACATGCCAAGTTTGAGGTCCAGTAGGTACAAAAAGGCTGACGTAAAGTTTGTTAAAAGTATGCCAAATGATCCATCATATCCTCAAAACTAACGTCACGAAAGGAATTTCGGAAATAATAAGATTTAATGTACATTTTGCAATGGAAAGTAGATCATTGGAAACTGCAGTAGGTTTGTAAGAACTGCTTGTGTGCCTCCAAAAATGTTTTAGAACCAATTCTTCTCATGATTGCTTTTATACTCTAAGCTATATAATGATGTGCTGGATCATTTTGAATCTGCGGGCACGGTTGTGCCCCCGCCAAGTCGAGTAAAAAGCGGATTTGCCATAGGTATCTACCATCACTTAAATTATTGTTTAAAACGGGATTATTACCGCGATTAGGTTTTTGTTTACCTCGATATTTCGGAGCGATTGCACGCTCCATGGTCACGAGTAGACTACCTAATCGCGGTAATAATCCCGTTTTAAACAATAATTTAAGTGTTGTGAACAACCGTGAAAATCTAAAAACTGGTATCTACTATGTTGTAAAATCGTGAAATCTCACTTCTGTTAGGCCTGTTATAACAAATTTTGCTATTAAAATCTTTTAGTATGGGTTTGAAAGCTGTCAAATTTGGCCTATTGGAACGACAGTACTCTAGGTCAATATTTTATTTACGAAAATCTCACATTTTTTTACGGAAGAGGTAATGAGTGGCAACACTTTTTTTAAATTATGTTTTGATGGTATATCATATCTTTACATACGTCGCTTTTTGAAATCACTTCATTCATATACCGGGAGTAACGGAAAGGGTATAACAAGCCGTAACGAGGTCAAGGTACTCATGAAACTGAACAACTTTCCCTATGGAACATGGGTCGAAATATGAAAACAAAATTAGACCTCCCATACAAAATTGCCGATTAGCTGATCGATACATTATGGGAGGTCATTTTTTTTTCATGTTTCGATCCATGTTCCATACGGAAAGTTGTTCAGTTTCATGAGTACCTTGACCTCCTTTCGGCTTGTTATACCCTTTCCGTTACTCCTGGTAGATACATGTCTTCTTAAAGTGCTTTACAAGTTTGATGGTTGGTCTAATGAGCAACAGATTCAAAGGAATTTAATTAAATTTGAAATATGCGATGTTTATTTATTGTCTGTTTGGGTTTTCAAAACTGAGGATTCAAATGTTATCTAAAATATCATTATACAGGTGTTGAAATTGGCCTAAACTGTTTCGATAGAAACATTTTTATTCAAGTTAACCATTTATCGTAGGTACACAAAAGCAAACTCAGAATCACAGAACAAATTTTTTTTTTTTTTTTTTTTTATGTAGCCTGTTCTATGTCCCACTGCAGGGCAAAGGCCTCCCCTCTTTCGCGCCACCCGTCCCGGTCTTGCGCTTCGGAATACCAATTTGGGAGAAAAGCTTCTATGTCGTCTCGCCATCTTCTCCGGGGTCGGCCACGACGACGACGACCATCTTGTGGTATCCATTTTGTAGCTAAAATAGCCCACCTGTCGGGATTCATTCGACAGACGTGTCCTGCCCAGTCCCACTTCAGCCGTGCGGACTTTTTGCCGACGTCTATGATGCCAGTTTTGGAGCGCAGGGCTGTGTTCCTTATACGGTCTATCTTTTTAACGCCTAAGATGCTGCGCTCCATGGCACGTTGGCAAACCTTGAGTTTGGACTTTTGTGCTTCAGTCAAAGACCATGTTTGTGCGCCGTACGTGAGGACGGGCAGAATACACATGTCGACTAGTTTCCGCTTCAGTGTAAGAGGAAGGTCACCCTTCATCAGCTCTTTCATGGACCAGTAGCTCTTCCAGGCGTTTTGGATTCGTCTTTCGACCTCTTTGTCCTGCCTGTTTTCGAAGGATGCTATCTGGCCCAAGTATGTGTATTCGTCGACATAATGTATTATCTGCCCGCCCACTTTCACTCTATGTTTGGTACTGTTGCACATGAGTTGGGTCTTTGTCATATTCATTTTGAGTCCAACCTCAAGGCTTGCCACGCTTATCTCCTGTAGCATAGTTTCGAGTTCCGCGGCTGAAGTTGAGAAAAGGACGATATCGTCTGCGAAGCGTAGGTTGGTAAGTTGTTTGTCGCAGATGTTGATGCCTTTCGAAGACCACGACGGCGAGAGTTTTTTAAATATTCCCTCTAATGCGGATGTGAAAAGTTTCGGCGAAAGTGGGTCACCCTGCTTGACACCGCGGCGGATTTTAAAGGAGTTCCCAGAAGACTGTAATTGAATGTTCGCTGTGCTGTTTTTATAAATGATTTTAAGGAGATTAATATAAGTATGATTGATGTTTTGAGATTCCAAAGCTGAAAATATGGATGAATGCGTAATGCTGTCGAAAGCTTTGGCGTAATCTATGAAAGCTAAGTAAAGGGGTTTATTGTACTCGTTAAATTTTTCTATTATTTGATTTAATGTATGCAGATGGTCAGTAGTAGCAAAACAAGGGCGAAAGCCAGCTTGGTCGGGTGGTTGGTGGCGATCTAGTTCACCTGCGATGCGCTGCTCTATTATTTTTATGAAGATTTTATAAAGATGAGAAATAAGACTAATGGGCCGGTAATTCCCTATGTCATTCTTGTCTCCTTTTTTATGAAGGAGAACGATATTGGAGTGACAAAATGATTCGGGCATATTACCGGTTTTTAGGATTTGATTAAAGAATTTCGTTAGCCTAGGAAGTAACACCGGTTCTCCTATTTTGAGTGCTTCAGTGGTAACTCCATCTCCACCTGGAGATTTGTTATATTTCATGCTTCTCAGAGCTCTCTGCACTTCTCGCTCCGTTATGGGAGAGATGGAGTCACCACATGAATACTCTATGGGATGGTCGAAGTTGGAGTTATTTGGATCTGAGTACAGATTTTCGTAGAATTTAGTACAGATTTTGAGAATTTGGTCTCTATTGCGATGTCTGATGTTATTTTCGTCATTCATTGATGTGATCCAAGTCTTGCCCCTCGAAATGCCTTGCCTAGCTACTCGAAGGGAAGTGTTTTGTTCAAGGGCTATCTTAACATTCTGAGTGTTGAAGTGGTTGAAGTCTCTTATATCTTTCCGGATGCTTCTTTTAACTTGTTTGTCTATAGTTCTGTATTCTAATATATTCTCCTTTACACTCTCTCTTCTCTCTATCAAAAGTTTAGTTTCCTTCCTTAGCTTGTTGAAATTTGGTTTCTCTGATTTTATTTTCTTGCTTGCTACTTTGATACTATTAATTAAATTGTTATATAGGGTATCTGTGTCTGAAATTTCTTCTGTCTCTAGTCCGTCAAAACTGTTTTTCAATGCCCAATTAAAATCATTTTCGTGGTTAACCCGGCGTCGTCCAGGTGGGAAAATGTTACATTAAGATCCACGTTGGGTCGAAAAAACCCGTATTTATATCATGGTGTATTTTGGAAACTAGTTGAAAATATTCATAAAAACCTTTGTTTATGAATGGTATTATTCATATATTTTGCCTGAAAAATAAAAACAACATCGAAATACAAAAGTAACAGCTTTTATTATCTTTTTCTATAAATTACTCAAAAACTGTAACAAATAAAATAGGTTAACTCTTTTAGACCCTTTAAAGTATGAAAATATAGTTTTTTAACAATTATTTTAGTTAATACGGCTTAGCTTTCTTAGATCTTAATGTAAATAGTATATTTTATAATGAGAGAATATTCTGTAACATTAATTATTTTCAGTCCTCAAATTTTCATATGTTGCGTACATCAGAATGATGTGTTGCGGGCAGATAAACTTTTGACATCCATCACAGGTATTGGTGGTCTTTCTGTCTTTTTATGCTGGACATTCTAGACATCTTTTGCGAACACCTGGAAGCTTGGGTGGCGATTCTTCGACCAAATAATTAAAAAAGTTGTCACGCTATAATGGCATAAAATGATGACATCAAAAGCCACGTTGGGTCAAATATACCTTTTTGAACTTTGCAGGCGTCTATCTCTCGTAAATGTCACACGATGATTGCGATGCACTGTCTTATGAATAAAACAAAGGCTTATCTCCAGCTACTAAAAAAATCAACATCTGTGTACAACTTATCTTGAAAATACCGGCAAAATAAAAAATGACGGGTCAATTTGACCCAACGTGGATGGCGCCGGGTTAAGTAGAGTAAGTTTGTCATGCCTTTTAATTTTAGCAAGAAACTGTTGCTTGCGGTGGATTTTAACGTTTAATGAAATTTTGGCTCTTAAAGGTCGATGGTCTGAACTGAACTTAATCGAATTTATAATCCCCACATCTTTGACAACGTTTCTGTGGGAACACAGAATGAAATCGATTTCGTTCTTTGTGTTGTTGTCGGGTGAAACCCATGTCCATCGACGTTGAGGCTTTTTAGGGAAAATGTGTTAGCAATTTTGAGGTTCTGCCCAAAAGCGAACTGGATTAATCGGGCCCCGCGTTCGTTTCGAATCCCGAGACCATTGGGGCCAATAATTGCTTCATTATCCAGTTCCTGCCTTTTACCAATTTTAGCATTGAAGTCCCCGAGGATGAAAGTCCAGGCGCCTCGGTTCTCTTCACATGCTTTATTGAGGACATCATAAAAATCTTCTACAACATCGTCATTATGTGAGGATGTTGGAGCGTATGCTTGAACTAGAGTCAGGATCTTATTGTCGTTAATTTTGAATTTCAAAGCAGCCACCCTGTCGGAATATCCAATAAATTCTAATATATTATCCTTCCACTTTTTTGATACAAGAAATCCTACCCCATTTGTTCCGCTAATTTCCCCTTTGTAGTATAGAATATTATTGTCTCTTTCTATTATATCTTCTCCTTCTCTTCTAATTTCTGATAACCCTATTACATCCCATTTTATTTCAGTTAAAGCGTTTTCTAATTCTACCAATCTTTCTTCTTGCATCAATGTGCGAACATTATAAGTTAAAATATTGAGCGATCCAAAGTCCGTTTTGTCGTTAGCCGTAGTCGTTGCGCGGTTGGTATATCTCACCCGGAGATTCTTCGCACCCCTGGCCCCAGTGCTGATCAAGTCCCCGCGAAGGCCGTCAGAGCAACTGGGACCGCCGGGCACTTGGGGCCGTTGTGGTGTGGTATTTGCCATATTTTTGAGGGGGTTTGGACCATTTCCCGCCATGCTGGTCCAGTGCAGGTTGGCGGGTACAGAACAAATACAAAAATAAAAATGACACAACAAGCACTACTTATTTCTAACAAGAAATTTGTTGCAACACCTAAAGAAGTGCGATAGCGTTAATGAGTAGAGAAAAACAACATACTTGTGTCAAACCCGTTTTTTACTCGACTTGGCGTGGGCACAACCGTGCAACTGCAGATTCAAAATGATCCGACACATCATAATCTAGCTATGAGTATAAAAGCAATCAAGAGAAGAATTGGATCTAAAACATTTTTGGGGGCGCACAAGTAGTTCTTACTAACCTACTGCAGCAGTCCACAATGATCTACTTTCTATTGCAAAATATACATTAAATCTTATTATTTTCGAAATTCCTTTCGTGACGTTAGTTTTGAGGATATAGTGGATCATTTGGCATACTTTTAACAAACTTTATGTCAGCCATTTTGTACCTACTGGACCTCAAACTTGGCATGTTTTGACTACTTTTAAAAATATAACTTGATTTTTTTCAAAAATGGTAACTAATATGAATTAAAACGATATATTTTTGAAATCGTCTCGTGCAGCGCTTTCATTTGATACCCCACACGATCGGCTCCAGAAGAATTATTTTTTTAGTGCCATACAAAAAAACGAAGGTCCGCCATCTTGAAATCCAGTGGATGGATTTTTCATTTCCTCGGATGGAATCATACATAATGGTCCCTAGTATCACTGAGCAAAGCGGCATCAACTGTGCCGGCAAAACAGCTTTTGGGTGATATTTGACCGTAACCGCTTACACTAATCAAAATAAATATTCATTCAAATCTTACTCGGTCGGTACTAAAGACCAATTTACCTTTGCCGCTGCGAAAATAAAATCCCATACATTGTATATGGGAGTTTCAGAAGTTTAGCTGCAAATATAAGTTTGTAATCACCCTGAAATCACAAATTCGTAATTTTTTTTGTGATAAAAGTGAAAAATTATAGATTTTTGATTTTTTCCTGTGTATTCACATAGTTATCTAGGTGTGTGCGAAATTTTAAGTCTCTAGGTCATCTAGAAGTGGGTTAGGTTTTTGATCTATATATATATGTCAGTGAATGATAAAAATGCCAATTTTTGATCGTCAATATTTTCATAACCGTTCAACCTATGTTTATGAAATTTTGTATACTAGGTCATCTCGGAGGTCTGAACACATTTACTAAATTTGGTGTGCCTATCTTTAATAGATTTAGAGTTATGAGGGGGTAAAAAGTGGCTCTAAATGGTTCGTGTAATTAAACACACGGCCCGGTCCGCCAGTTCTTTGCTTGAACTTGGCTGGACACGCTGCCGCGTGTCTTGACCCCTAAGGAACTAAAACAAAAAATTTATCTATATCTTCCAATCGTCGTAGCGACCTAAAATTCGTTACGAAGGTTTGTATTTAGTCAAAGTAAAGTATAAATGAGATATTTCCTTACCTAACTTAATCATAAGAAAAAAAGAAAATAAACCTTACAAAAATAATGAAATCCACCCAAAACATAAATGTTGAAGGCTGCCAAGTTCGATAATATTGGAATGCTTCGCCTATAAAAGAAGTGAGATCTAAATAAGTACCAAGTTCCATACACAGACCTCAGTTAAAAATAGTTACAGGAATGCACACTTGATTTTCCGCAGTTTGGAAAGTAGATTCTTATTTCCACACTGCGAAAAATCAAGTGTGCATTCCTGTAACTATTTTTAACTGAGGTCTGTGTATGGAACTTGGTACTTATTTAGATCTCACTTCTTTTATAGGCGAAGCATTCCAATATTATCGAACTTGGCAGCCTTTCACATTTATGTTTTGGGTGGGATCTATCTATAGGTACTGGGTGTTATATATATCTATTTATACTGGGTGGTACTACTAGCGAGCGACTTTATCGGAAAAGCCAACTACTATAAACTAGCCTACCTAATTATATAAAAGAAAAAATAATCCGACTGCAGTCATTTCAATGTTATATTTTATTTAGGTTTAAAATCCACCATTTTGAGTTTACCAAATGATAAAAAGGCCAGTGTCTCTCGCGATGCTGAGACGAATTATATTACACCATAACCAACCCATATACAAGCATACATACATAACATAACTACTGTCGGAAACTGTCGGAAAATATAACCCTCCTTCTGAGGCAGCCGAGTAAAAGTTGACGAAAAGATGAGGGTTAAATGAGTTTTCAAAGAAAATTGGTCCCCTTAATTTTTTGAATGGGTGGTCTATTTTTTTTTTGGCAGTAACATACAGTCAGAGAGTGGTGGCCAAGGAGAGATAAAAAATGCAGTGGGCAAACTATCAACCGGTGGTCAGATGACATCATTAAATCGACCGGGTCACAATGGATAAGATTGGCACAAGACCTTGAGGAGTGGCGCAGTACGAGTAGATAAGGGGCCTATACCCTGCACTCGGTGGATGTGGGCTGTCAGTGATGATGATTTCAATTTCGATTTATTCATTAACAAATACAATTTGAGTTTGAAATAACTTATCATCATTGGCCTCATACGTCTGTGACAGACGATTCATTCAGTGTCTGAGGCAAGATTTTTCATGGCTGTATAAGCCAATATGGGAGCGGCATGACTTTCCGCACGCTTTACAGACGAAGGTGGAATTGGAGACTGGCACATGCATGTTTAGATGTCGTTTTTGCCTTTTGTTTGCGAGACCAGCGAACCAGGCATCATCGTGAGCTTTACGCCCATCAAACACACTTGAAATAACTTATATAACCTATAATACAATAGGTACAATGAAATGTCAGATAAAAATGAATGATGATGATGATGATGTTCAATATTTTGAGGTGTCAGCTTAGCATTTTCGGGAAATTCGGTCATTCCAATCCAGGCACCCAGTACTGTATCAACAGTTAGTTATGTCATTGCCGGCCGGCGGCTACTTGAAGCTATTTTTTTGGCGCCATCGGGTACTAAATATTTTAATGGTAAAAAGCAAAAATAAATACGGGTGTAAGGGACGGTGTACTGAAAACTTTGCAGGCATGATCAGACCATGAAACTGAAACGGCAAAGTTTTCGTTACACCGTCCCTTACACCCCGTATCATCATCATTTTCCTGCCCTTATCCCAATTGCTTGGGGTCGGCGCAACTCGTTTCGTTGAACACGAAATCGTGTTGCAAAAGGATTTGGCTGAATTTTATGACCGGCAGCCTACCAGACGTCAACCCTCCTTGGGAATGCGTTTGTACACCCCGTATAATCTGTCATAATAGGTAGAGCTGTCTCTCTACTTGAAAAAGCAGAATCCCTGATCCTAAGATCCCACCCCTTTCGATAAAATTAGCTCTACAGTCATACCGTGTCTTATATCTGGAATACAGAACTGAAAAATTATGTTTTAAAATGCAATCGTGTGAAATGAAACTATCATTTATTATTTCATTGGCTATAAAAGCTAAATTTAGCAAATAAAGCAAGTGAAACGGGTGAAGTTATTACCTACTTCAGGTGGTACCTACCTACAATGACATTTTTTACTGATCTTGAAACAGACGGATTAATAATCTACCTAAGTAGGTACTTCAGGTACATAGTTGAGTCATAGGTTGAGTGAAAGTTCTATTGGAAATTGGAATCGCTTGAAACCGAAACGATTTTATCTTCTGTAACATCTAGAATGTCAAAGAAATACATAAAATTATTTAACAGTAGGTAATACGTAACATAAAATTCCGAAACATGCGTTAGGATTTTCCACCTTATTTTAAAACAAATAGGTACGGTTTATGTCAAACGATTTGACAGACGCAACTGCGTCGACGGATGCGCCAGTTAAACCGTTTCTATATGAGAAAAACCATCAAACATAAACCGTACCTATTTATTCCTATGAGATTATAGTCGAAATTAGATTGTCCTACGCGTGCGTTACGCAGCGCAAAAATAACGTAGAAACGGATAATGACGCAAAAATATCCAATATGACATGTTAGTTAATTTAATAAAGCAACATTATCTAGATGGTATGTGGTGTGGTGACAGACTGTAAAACATTATTAGACCACGCGTTATGACGTGGCTAGCGAGTACCTAGTAATATAGCAAAAAATTAACCGTCTTCGAAATGGAATAAAACTAGATGTTGCCAGTTTGGTTTAGATATTGCAGGATGAACCATTGTCCGAAATAAAAATGTTTCGCTGTTTCGGAGGGCACGATAAGCCATTGACCATAAGCAGTCGTTACGAAAACCATGTCAGAGGTCGAAGCATGTGGCTTAGCAACTCTGACACCAGGGTTCATCGGGTTATTGTTATAGGAAGTGAAATTATAACACCAGTACCTATTTCACAAAGTATTCACGATTTTAAAGCAAACTTTAATGATTTCTTATTTATACAAATCCTGAACTATTTGATCGACTTATTAGGCGATTGAATGATGATGATGATGATGATGTAAAAAGTGGCTTTGCCGTACCATATTTCGCTTAAAGCAGTTTCGGTCAAAGTTGAGACCTCTTTAACGATATGTTGGATAAAAATAGAAATATTTCATTTAGCAGATATAGAAGCTCTAAATGGAGTCAAATACTTAAGTTTAAGAATAGAAAAAAAAAAACAATTAACTATGTGATTCTATGTGAATACACAGGATTACCATTTTAAAGGCGATTGAATACATTTTTCATGACAAACACTTCAAAATATTCGGGAATTCTGACCGTGCTATTTAATTTACAGATAACCTTTTTTTAAAAGGCGGTTAGAAACAACAACTAGGTATCACGAGTGAACTGTCCAATAACTTTTACGATCTGATAAGTTGGTTGTATTGTCCGGCCAGGTGATACACAAAAACTGCACACTTTATAACCCTTTTACAAGGTATTATAGGTATGAGCCAGTGGCGCATGTGGAAAACCTACCTACCTTTATTAGGTATAAATAGTAGCATAGTTAGTTGCATTTGCGTTTATTTTTAGCTCTTAAAAGATACTTATTTGCGGTCTGGTTTATATCCTAATACTAGAATTTGTCAAGGCAATGGATTATGTACCTTACTATGTCTGGGTTCTGTCTTAATATAGGTAAGTATAACGTAAGAAATATGGGCGTGTATTTTTTTCGTATGACAACATTGTAAGTATGTAAGTAGTTGATAAATAATTCAATCTCATTACTTTGATTTGATTTTAAAGATATTGTTATATTTATAACAGTTGTAAGTATGTAAGTAGTTGATAAATAATTCAATCTCATTACTTTGATTTGATTTTAAAGATATTTGTTATATTTATATCTCTACATTATTTTCAATTTAATCGTTTGTATTAAAAGTAGTACTTAATTTATTTTAAAAATAAATTTCTTTTTTTAATGTAAATAATCTAAATTACTTAGATTTTTTCAATCTCCTTGTACTTTATTGTAAATTGTTTGATTCATTTCTAAGTTGCCACAAGAGCAATCAAAACAATATTTAATTCTAATTAAAATAATATACCCGATTTTATAAATATAGAATTTACATTTCAAAGATTTTCAACTCTGATCTATAATTTATTTCTCTACATTACTTTCTACTCAATCACTTTTTCGTATTTTATTGAAACTAATTTAATTTGGTATCTAGATAATATTATCAAAATGAAATAATGTAGTCTTAAATTTCTTTTAAAATATTAGCATGTCTGAAAGAAAATTGTTTTCTAGAAAGCTTTTTGTTTTGAATGAATATTATGAATGATATACCTACTAGTTTCAAATCTCAATACAAATATGTCTTTATTTAAGCGACAGGAGCGCTTTGATCGAAGTCGGGACTAATTTTTCGCCTCGTGAACAGTGCATATTTACTTTACGTATACGTCTCAAATAACGTATGGGGTGATTCCGTTTTGCAAAAGATAAATATTCATTTAATACCATCTATGTACCAGCCTTTCCACGATGCTTGCTTTCCACTCAAAGACATCTAAATAAACAAACATCTTTCATATTTATTTTTATTTAACTCATAACATAACGCTTTATGTACAAGAGCGAACGCCAAAAGCAAATATCTCCCTCCCAGTCTATCATAGGACATGTCAAAGGAGCAAAGAAAATTCAGTAAAATATTCAGGCTTTATACCTCTACAAAAAAGGGTTAAAAAAGGTTCACAATATGTTATAGCTGCCCTGCCCCTTATTCACTCGCTCCGTATTCATTTATAACCATCTGTGATCCGTTTTCCGGTAATAATAATGTACTGTTTTCACAGTAAACAGAAGTCTATGTTACAATATAGCTACACGTAGACATTGATTGCTGTTACCTTCTTATTAACACCAAGAGCCGCAACAGTCCATAGTTATATAGGGTGAAATTTTACTAGTGACCGAAAGCGAAAACTCAGAACCGGCTAGTGATAAGGAACAGCTTTCCCCAAGGAATATAGGTCGAAACACGAAAAAAATTTTTGACCTCCCATAGTAACTGAAATCAGCTGATCGGCAAGTTTGTATGGGAGATCCAAAAATTTATTTCGTATTTTAACCTATGTTCCTTCGGGAAAGTTGTTTCTTATCACCAGCCGGTTCTGAGTTTTCGCTATCGGTCACTAGAAAAAATTCACCCTATATATGGGCCTCACCACATTAAGTTTTGCCATACTCACTACACTCAAGCGGACTGGCATGGCGAGAGCAGTGCAAGATGTAGTCACAGAGACCGCTGCTGCCAGTTTTTTGAATGAATTTATCTCTTGCCGTTGCAGTGTGGTGCCGAGTCCCTACATTGTACAACATAGTATTGTACACCATAATACTGGCCGTCAGAGTAATAGTACGGTCTGTGACTTTTGGAAATGTATGGAAAGGTGACGATTTTTGTTTAAGTGAAATTTCGATATGGGGCCTTGTAGAAGACCTCAATCTAAGGTTTTTGAGCCCGGTTACCAAACTCCAGCACGTGGTGGGGGGGAGGGGGGGGCGTTCAAACTTTTGCGTTACCGCGCTTCAGTAAAAAAAAATATGTGGCGTTGGCTTTACATACAATTTTGATTTTGGTATCAATTTCTTATAAATTGAGGATGTACCTTTCATTTTTTTGTATCAAAATACCTATATTTCTTACGAGAAATATGAAAAAAATTGAAATAAATGAAAAAAATCTGCAAAGATTTGTAATTTTTTTCATTTGACAGGCTATATCTTTAAAATATATATGAATAAGTCATAAATAAAAAATATTATCAGTTAGTCTTATTATTTAAATTTATGAAACCATACACAGTAATGCCAATATTCGAAGAAAAAACTCCCAAAAAAAATAAGAACCGTGCCTACTGCAATGTGTACCCGTACGGACCTACTGCTATGTTTACCGCATAACATTTTTCATCTTCCTGAAGCGTTACAGAGTTATTATTTGTAATATCATTTATTATAATAAATAAAGTAGACGTATCTACACTAATATAATAAAGAGGAAAGATTTGTTTTTGTATGTACGTATGTAATCGATAAACTCCGGAACTACTGAACTGAATTCAGAAATACTTTCACCATTAGAAAGCTACAATATTTCAGAGTAACATAGGCTACTTTATAGTACGGGAAAATATCTTATTCCCACGGGAAAACGGTTAGCAGCGGGAAATCCGTTAAATTTAGCTGATATTACCCACATTATCCACAGCACTTGACCGATCTTCGAGAAATTCATCACTGATGAATGGCATGGACTACGTTTTGTCAGACCTTGCTAAGCATGATGGTCTGCTTCTGCTGGCACATGGTCATCGAGGGTCTGGAGTACTTGATGTAGATGACCAGCATCTCATCCAAACAATAAGAAATACGGTAAAGGCTTTGTTCAGCACGTCGGGCTGCTTCTGCTGGCACATGGTCATCGAGGGTCTGGAGGATCTGATGAATTTGGTAACGGATACAAAGTAAAAGTTGTTTAGTATGACGGGATGCTTCTGCTGGCACATTGTCATTTAAGGTCTGGAGTACCTGATGTAGACCACCAGCATTCCATCAGAATTATTTGAGTTACGGTATTGACTTCAAAATAAAACTTGTTAAGCATGGCTATTTTTTGGCACTTTGATATTGATGAAGTTAGAGTATATATATAGTATGGAACACCAGAAGCCTAGCACAACTGAAAGATAAATGTGCAAGGCTTCATAGAAAAGGTTTTTAAACATGACATTTCCACGGGAAAACAGGTAAGTAGCAGCGGGTGAAGCCGCTGGTCGGGTTGCTAGTCTACACTTATATAATAAAGAGGAAACCTTTGTTTTTTTGTATGTATGTAATCGATAAACTCTGAAACTACTGGACCGATTTCAAAAAATCTTTAACCATTAGAAAGCTACAACATTCCTGAGTAACATAGGCTACTTTTTACCACGGGGAAATTCCTCATTCCTACGGGGAAACGGCTAACAGCAGGAAAAGCGGGAAATACAGCAGATATTACCCAAATTAGCCAAAACGCTTTACAGATCTTCGCGAAATTTGTCACTGATGTTACTAGCATATTAAAGACGAACATGGCCTACTTTTTGTCAGCCCTCGAGGATCTGGAGTACCTTATGAAGACCACCAGCATCCCATCTAAACTATAAGAGATACGGTAATGGCTACAAAGTAAAAGTTATTCAGCATGACGGGCCGCTTCTGATGGCACATTCACCTTTGCTGGAACGGAGTAATGGACTTTTTACTACGGCCAAAGATCTAATTTCTACGGAAAAACATGTCAGTAGCAGCGGGTGAAACCGCTGGGCGGGCCGCTAGTTTGTTATAAAAATGATTTTATTATCCTACAATATTTATGGTATTGCCTAATTAATGATGATCTATGCAATGATGAACTTTATTCAAAGTCTCCCTTTCAAGAACAAATAACTTGAGTTAATAACAATAACTAGATAGAGAAAAAAAATACTTTTTTGCCATTTCGTATCTCATATAGTATAGCAGTGCTCCTTGTGCCCTCCATCAGGTACTCCAGATCCTCAAGTTCTAACAAAACGTAGTTCATGCCCTTTTTTGATATGCTAGCAATATCAGTGATGAATTTCGCGAAGATCGGTCAAGTGCTTTGGATAATTTGGGTAATATCAGCTAAATTTAACGGATTTCCCGCTGCTAACCGTTTTCTCGTGGGAATAAGATATTTTCCCGTACTATAAAGTAGCTTATGTTACTCTGAAATATTGTAGCTTTCTAATGGTGACAGAATTTTTTAATTTAGTTCAGTAGTTCCGGAGTTTATCGATTACATACGTACATACAAAAAACAAATCTTTCCTCTTTATTATATTAGTGTAGATACGTCTACTTTATTTATTATAATAAATGACATTACAAATAATAACTCTGTAACGCTTCAGGGAGATGAAAAATGTTATGCGGTAAACATAGCAGTAGGTCCGTACGGGTACACATTGCAGTAGGCACGGTTCTTATTTTTTTTGGGAGTTTTTTCTTCGAATATTGGCATTACTGTGTATGGTTTCATAAATTTAAATAATAAGACTAACTGATAATATTTTTTATTTATGACTTATTCATATATATTTTAAAGATATAGCCTGTCAAATGAAAAAAATTACAAATCTTTGCAGATTTTTTTCATTTATTTCAATTTTTTCATATTTCTCGTAAGAAATATAGGTATTTTGATACAAAAAATGAAAGGTACATCCTCGATTTATAAGAAATTGATACCAAAATCAAAATTGTATGTAAAGCCAACGCCACATATTTTTTTTACTGAAGCGCGGTAACGCAAAAGTTTGAACGCCCCCCCCTCCCCCCCACCACGTGCTGGAGTTTGGTAACCGGGCTCAAAAATCTTAGATTAAGGTCCTCTACACGGCCCCATATCGAAATTTCACTTAAACAAAAATCGTCACCTTTCCATACATTTCCAAAAGTCACAGACCGTACTATAATGTACGACGTGATGAAGCACGACATGGTGGATGGAATCAAAACAATGTCGCCATCCATCACCCCGTACCGAAAGTGCACGGGGGTGGATTGCACGACATGATGGTTGGAGACATCACGTGTTGTGGTAGCCCCCCTCCGTGGATTGCCTTGCATGTCATGTTCGAATAATTAATCGATAAGTCGATCAAAGTCAACACTGTCACATCACTACATCCGCTGTGACGTCATTTGTTTTGATTCCATTTCCACCCCTGTACATTATCGGTCCGGGCCCGTATTTCAAGACCATCCATCCATCATGTCGTACAATGATCTGCTGTACAATACGCTGCCGTGCCTTAACCTGCTGTGCATTGAGTATGTCGTGCATTGTGGTTCCCCGTGGTGCCGTCTTAGAATCGCATCACCCAATATCTTTTCCGTGGGTGAGAGTTGATGTGTATTGTGCAATATTAGGCGACAGACTGACAACTGTCTCTATGGTGATTAGTGATACACAGTCTTCTGAATGGTGTTTATGATGGTATATGGTCGTTTTTACTGCCGTTTACGCTCTGCTTGCCCCGCAAGGGATATAGGCGTCATATAATAATGTATGTATGTATACTCGTTATTTACTTGTTATTTTCGACACGCACTGGTAGAATCAGGATGATTTTTTCCAACCCTACATCACACGCGGCAACATCTATTCGTGCATTATTCGTGGAAATTAGACGTCCATCTTTTACAGGAACATCCTGTACTTTCCTCCTGTCTATTTGTGGAGTGTAGTGAAAAATTCTTGGCATTGACCATGCCGCCGCGTCACGAAGTTCAAAGTCATGGCGCCGCCTCTGCAGAGTCAGTCAGTCAACTGCTCGTAAATACCACTAACCTATAATCTTTGCCCATAACAATAATATTTAGGTAATAAAAATCGCCACTCGGTTGCCAAATTGCTTTGATAATATTTTCGTTAGAATACTACTTACCACATACCTACCAAACCTACCTACTAAATATAAAAATGGATAGGACAGTCACCTTTTCTAAAACAATTCACCTACTTAATAGATTGTTAAATCATGCTATAAAAAACAACTACTAATAAATTTTTCCACATAATCTGGTACCCGGTTAAACTTTGGAAATAGTAATCTACTAGGTGCTACCAGTGTTTACCTATTCAGCAGACAGGCCAAATGTACCTACCCTACATGTAGCATAAAACAAAATTCGTTATTCGTAAAACTACACTAGGTAGTTAAAAAACTGAATAAAACTAAGAAAAAGAAACTAGGTAGACGTACTTACCTGAATTTTTACATACAAAACTTGCGGTTAGAAATGTTCGCAGAAGAAATGGGAAAAAAATCAATAGGTAAATAGATACACTGAAAGGAGCTACTTAGGAATACTATATTCCTTATTTACAGTTCGTGACATGACAAATTCACAGGACAATAGGTTGATGCCAGCATGATGCCAGTAGATTTTGTGAGCGTTTTGTGTCGTCCGTCGATTCAGTCGGGTGCCGAGTACCGGGCGTACAGCTCGCCCGCGCGACGCTTTATCAACCGACAACTCCCGACATCCTACTACGGGAATTCTTTGCGAACTTTACAGTTAGCACAGTAAATTGTGATCAGTGGAATGACTGTTGTTCGTAAGCGATATATCATAAAAACGAACAGGTAAGTAAAAAGTTTTTATTGAAGTTTTTAATGCAAAAAGTTTGTTGCTTTCCTGATTACTCGCAAATTGGTTATATTATCGTAAGTGATAGTAAAGTTGACGATAATATCGCATTATCTTGACGTGTGTTAGTATTAGCTAGCGTTTTTTTTATTACTCTTCGTTCTACTTAGAGGCCACGCACTTGTTTGTTTACTAAATCTATTTCCACGTTCGAATTTTGTTTACAAAATTAGTTTTTTCAATTTGTTCAGTTTCACTTATTGCGTCAATGTCCTGACCTACTTTTAATCAAAGGCTTCTGACCACTTTACTCAAAACTTGAAAATCAAATTCAATAAAAGAACGTGACGGAGCGAATCGAGGAAGTCCCAAATTGAAGAGAATTAAAACAAAATTAATTACGTTATAAAGTTTTGACACTTTAAAATTTACGAGAATTTTATCCTTTTCTAAACAATGGAAAATTCTTGGCTGAGTGGCCCTTCCTAGTTAAAATGTTGAGAAGTTGAAATTGAAATTTTGAGCAACTACAGAAAGTGATTTGCTTAGACGTAAAGCAGTAGTTAAATTAGTTTGAAGCACATTAATTTTGTTACAATTTATAGTTTAACTTTTTTACGGTTTACTCTGTCCCTTTGTTCTACGCAAAAATAAGTAGATAAGTATTTAAACACTTGATTACACAAAAGTAAACAAAGCAAGTTATGAGAGCATCGTGTAGTAAGCTTAATTAATCTACACAACTATTACTTATACCTCCTAGATATAATTTTTAAACATCTTATTGCATCTTCTACGGAGTGTAAGGGTCAGTTTTCCTAATACTGATAGGGTGAGTTTAGACCATTAAACTGAACACCTTCCTGTAAATTTTTTAGGATACGTAATAATAGTTTTGACCTTCCATCACCTTCCATACAAAATCACGACCAGCTGACTGCATTTAATATGGGAAGTCAAAACATTTTTTACGTCTCCTGAAATAATTTCGTATGGGAAGTTGTTCAGTTTCGTGGTCTAAATGCACCCTATCGGTATTCGGAGAGCTGTCCCTTACTCCCTGTATAACTCGGGGAAGGTAAGGTGGTTGTTTAGTTAAATTATAGTCCGCAAGACTACTCATTGCAGTTGGCGTCATAAGACGGGGTGTAATTAACCCTATATAGTTAAGCTTGCTACGATGCTACGCAATTAAGCTTACTATGAGCATACCAACAGTGCAAATAGATGTCGCTGATTTGAAATTAATTATTTATAAAAACCAGGATAGTATAATAATACACCACGTTTTAAGAACCCGACTGTAGCGAGTCATCTTATATAGACTATAGCTTTTTGCAAGGCGGAGCAGTTTGAAGAGATTAAACAAGTGAAAACAAAATTTAAATTTAAAGAACACCTACGACAGTAACAGGTAGTTCATTCATTCAACATTTTCTAGTCTTCTTCATTTATCACTGTAAACCACATCAAATCCAACCAGTGGTTTTGGAGATAATTAGTAACATAGGTTTGCACAAAAACACATTCAGTGCGCAGTTTTTAGGCAGCACCACCTCTGAAAATATAACTTTTTTAGGGTTTCGTAGTCTACTAGAAACCCTTATAGTTTCGTCATGACTGTCTGTCTGTCTGTCTGTCTGTCTGTCTGTCTGTCTGTCTGTCTGTCTGTCTGTCTGTCTGTCTGTCTGTCTGTCTGTCTGTCTGTCTGTCTGTCTGTCTGTATGCCGCGCCCTCATATCTTCGTCAGTTTTAGAGCTATCAACATGAAATTTGGTGAGAAGATAGATCGTGTTGACCCAAATAAAGAAATGTTAAGAAAAAAATATTTTAAATGTTTTTTGGACCCCCTCCCATACAAATGAAAGGGGGGCAAAAATTTTTTTTTTCTTCTGCAATATTGAGTAGGGTATCGTTGAATAGGTCTTTTAAAACTAAGGTGAGGTTTCTTTGAAACAAAGTCATTAAAATGTTTCTGCCACGAGATATTTGCTTTTAAAAAGGGCGTTTTTGACCCATAATTTGTTCCAGCTGTAACTTCTAAAGTATAAACGCTAAAAATTTGAAATAAATATGGAATATAGCTTACAATCTGAAGTTACAATGAAAACTATAACGAATATTGTACCTTCAAAGGTTTCAGAAAAAAATGAGTTTTTCTATTTGCGGTTGGTCATCATACTGCTGCTAACAAACCAGCAACAAATTAAGTTTGTAATGCTGAAAAACCAGATATTTAAACGTTGACTACGAAACCCTATTTGTGGGCGTGTCTGATACGCTCTTGGCCGGTTTTTACAGTGTAGCCACGTAAGTCAACAATAGATAGCATACCTAGTTGGTTACGACACCCTATTATATGCTTGCTGCTGACACTGACAAACCGATTTATAATGTGTCTGAAGTCTCCAGATTGTGTCGCTCACTTAACAGTAATAAAATGGACCGATACCTATCATAGTTGTAGTATAGCCAGTTGTCAGCCCATGTCCTCGGCCATGAACGATCATACCATTCACATCTCACGAGATTGACACGTGCCTACCTTGTAAGGGTAATAAGGACAAAATTGACAGTTCACAGAAGGATCACTTGACCCTAATAAGGATTTTCGCGATCGTCAGTTGTTACTTAGTTGGGGTTGCTTCTGTCAAAAATCGCAAAAGCTGATACAAGAACGTAATATAACGATTCTGAGCCAATTAATCCAAGAAATATGACACTCGTTGCAACCTTAATTTCAGTAAGCACAGTAAGCACCAGTAACCAATCGTCGCTGGTACTAAGAGATCTGTAAAAGCGCCCGCACGCCGTCTCCTTAATCTGTGATGTACCTAAGCATTATTTATCATTAACAGCTACAACAGTCCACTGCTGGTCATGGGCCTCTCCCTGTCGAGTGAATCGCTATACCTTCTCATCACATATCGCAAGCGGATTTGCGCTCATTGTGTAAGAATGTTGCATCACAGGGAACGCTGTTGTCCGTTTGAGTGAGGACACAGCATCGCAAGGGATATGCAATATTTTATGCCATGCCTTCTCGTGTAGTACCGGCTTAGCTAAGCATCACCTGGCATCACCCCATTTCTTTTCTACGGTCGTCGTAAAAGGCGACTAAGGGACTCGAGGGATTCATGTGTATCACAACCTTAGGCGACAGGCTGAAAACCTGTCACTATAGCGATACACGATTTTCTGAAACGGTCCTTAAATATTTGTCGAACGTGGGGCTAGATAACGATCATATTTTCGGCCGCTAACGCTCTGTCTACTTCGCAACGGAATAAGGCGCGATGTGTCTTTGTGTATGTAAAACAAGAGCGAACATTGTCTTATTTCTAGTTGCATGATAATGGATTCTGTATTCTTCAATGTAGATAGATTCCTAGGAATACCTACATATTGAATGACACAATTCAATTCATACATTTACATATTACATTGCAAGAGTTCTGTTACGCATAGGTTCATGTACTACATTTATCACGCCTATATAAAAAATATGTAAAAAATTGCCATTTACACCACTTCTGACAAAAGTTTGAGAGTCATTCAGAAGAGTATGTATCACAGTAGGTTGCCAGCCTGTCGCCTAAAACTGCAATACCTACTTATACATCAACTCTCAAGTTTCCTAGTCGCTTCTTACGACACCCACGGGAAAGATGCGGGGTGATCCACACGGCATTGAACTGATTTTTATCAACTGTATGGATACCAAATGTACCTGTGTGGATCCCTAGATATAGGTGTGCTGATAGCTAGTATTGTAAAGGTTACAGGTACAAGATATGTGCGATAACTTTATCCAGTAGGTAATTGATACATAGGTATTACTAGGTATATATAGGTGTCACTTCATGGTTCGGTAGCTAAATCGATCTTGCCAAAATTATGCGAAGCTTTCGTGCTAGTCCTCGATAATTCGTGTTTCGTAAGCGCAATTTGAGGCTTGACGCGCTCTGCTCTGGATGGCTGAGTAATACATACATACATCACGCCTATAGTAAAAATATCCCGCCAAATACATTGTCTGTCATGTAAATAATGCCAATACGAGCATAATGGATGAAAAAAAATAGAGCCATGCTTTTGATTCTACACGCCCTAGCTCCACCGTAGAGGTTCAAATAGGACTTAAGTTTTAGGAATTTGTCATGTCGTTCGCCGAATGAAAACACCCCGTAGGCCAGACTAACAAAATATTTTAATAGTGACCGATATTTGCGAAAACTCAGAATCAGCTGATAACTGATAAGGAACAAATTTCTCCAAAGAACATAGGTCGAAATATAAAAATAATTTTGAACTACACATAGTAACTCAAATCAGCTAATTGGAAATTTTATATGAGAGGTCCAATTTTTTTTATTACGACCTATGTTCCTCGGGAAAAGTTGTTTCTTATCACTAGTCGGGTTAGTCTGAGTTTTCTCTATCAGTCACTAGTAAAATTTTACCTAGTAAATCCCTAGACTAGATCCTACACAAAAGTAGTCCTATGGGAAGGCCACAGAAGAGATGGCCAAATGCTCTTAACAAGTTGGATTCAAAGTATCTATGTCCCCAAAAAGTA
Source organism: Phthorimaea operculella (assembly GCA_024500475.1). Lineage (NCBI taxonomy): Eukaryota > Metazoa > Arthropoda > Insecta > Lepidoptera > Gelechiidae > Phthorimaea > Phthorimaea operculella. The sequence goes on from JANFCV010000027.1 coordinate 3,362,652, forward strand.
GCGGACGGGGAAGGCTGGACCCTTGAGGGAAAAAAGGTCTTTGCCCGGCTCGGGGACACTTTAGGCATAGGTAAAGTAACACTTGATTTTCAGGTTCAGTGGTTAGATATCACTAGAAATATTAGGTAAACATCGGAATACCAACCGTTGTTCCCGTTAATTAATACAGGATGTATAAAACTGCAAATATTTTAAGGGGTGAACAAGCCCATGAAACTGAACAACTTTCCCCAAGGAACATAGGTCGAAATATGAAGAAAATTTTTGGACCTCCCATACAAAATGTACCAACCTACCGAGTCAATTTGTATGAGAGGTCCAAATTTTTTTTCGTATTTAAAATATTAAATAATCTAATGTTGGAGTGAAAATATTGTGTCATAAAAAGACGTTTCCCGAAAAGAGAACTTCTCATATGTATTAGAACCGTAAATCAAAAGTTTCGACACCGGTAATATACACTTTACACATAAATCTCCCTTTGTTCGCTCAGTCGGCTCATTCGGATCAACACATCAAAGTCAGTCTGTTCAACATCAGCCATTGAGCACTAGATGGTGCTAGACAGAGATGTGGTTACGGTAGAGACCGTACGATTTGACGATCAATTCATACACAGTGTGTTACAGGCAATCGGGCATTTATTCAAATTACTGGTGATTCTACGCATCTACACAATCATCTTTTTCTATGGGGTCATCTGCAAAAACACGACAAAAAATCAGCTCATAAATTGAAAATGAGAAAATTTAAAAGTTCATAAGTGACCTTCGGAACTTACAATCAGTTGTCCCATAAAAATACCTCATACTCACTCAAACAAACTGTATGGAAAAACGGCTTATTTTACGTGATTTCGCCGATCGCACCATAGTAAAAGATGTTCGTTTAGATGCCTAGAATCACTAGCTCGAATATATGCCCGCTTGCTGGTAACACAATGTATTCTAATATTCGTGGAATAGATTTAATAAACGCTCTCTCAATATTGTTATAGAGAGAGGTATTTGTTTGATCGTATATGACACGTGATCAAATCAATATTAGTTACGTATTCAGGGAATCTGCTACTTGACTGACAGATCAATTGAGCTACTTTTTAAGACGACCAAAAACGATATTTTGTATGAGATTATTGATATTTGACGTCATATTTTAATATTTTGAATGGAGTTAAAACTTTTGAAATGTTTTTTGTTTACACTAATATAATACCCAAATTAGCCAAACAGCATTACCGATCTTAGCGTTTGGCATTGATATTACTAGCATATTAAAGACGGACATGGACTACTTTTTGTCAGCCCTCGAGTATCTTGAGTACCTGATGAAGACCACCAGCATCCAATCTAAACTATAAGAGATACGGTCATGGCTTCATAGAAAAAGTTGGTCACCATGACTGGCCGCTTCTGCTGGCACATGGTCATCGAGGATCTGGAGTACCTGATGAAGACCACCAGCATCCCATCTAAACTATAAGAGATACGGTCATGGCTTTATAGAAAAAGTTGTTCATCATGACGGGCCGTTTTTGCTGGCACATGGTCTTCGAGGATCTGGAGTACCTGATGAAGACCACCAGCATCCCATCTAAACTATAAGAGATACGGTAATGGCTTCAAAGTAAAAGTTACTCAGCATGGCTGGCCGCTTCTGCTGGCACATGGTTATCGAGGATCTGGAGTACATGATGTAGACCACCAGCATCCCAAATAAACTGTCGGAGATATGGTAATGCTTTCAAAATAACAGTTATTCAGCATGACGGGCCGCTTCTGCTGGCACATTCACCTTTGCTGGAACGGAGTAATGGACTTTTTACTACGGGCAAAGATCCAATTGCTACGGGAAAACAGGTAAGTAGCAGTAGGTGAAACAGTTGGGCAGGCCGCTAGTGTTAAATAATTCTAACTTTAAATATTTTGAAAAACAATGAATAAAGTCTGTAGTACCTACTTTTGGGTAATAGTTTTTGTATTTTATTTACAATCCAGTCAAATAGCGAATAGCGTTAGTCAGTCGTTATAAATTGATTAATAGGTGGATGTGCGTCTTTTTAACAGTTACATTTCCACATCTCAGCGTATCCAAATGAAATAATGCGAAGCTCCTGTACAATATTTTAAACAGAGGTTTTTCTCTCAACAGTGGGACATTTTTTCTTGATTGATACTGATTTTTTTTAAATCTCTAAAAGATAGAGTAAAATATTGAGCAATTTCAATATTTTTAATGCATACTTATCTTCTAGCGTTATAGTGTCGTATTACAAAGGACAAGAGATTTTTTCTGGTGCTATTTTATTTTTTAATTGTTTTGAAAATGGTGTTCACAAAAATAGCAATCAGGCGCTGGTAGGCAGGAGTAAAGGCGGATGTTTGTGTGTGTGTTTGTTACGACATCACGCTTAAACGACTGATTACATTGACATGAAATTTTGCACAAATATAGAAGAGTATCTAGAATAACACATAGGCTACTTTTTACCACGGGAAAATGTCTTATTCCCACGGGATCACGCATATTCCAATATTTTAGCAAAGGTGGCGTGACTGAGCCTATTCGCGTTTTAAACGTTTTCGCCGAAAACTAACAGCGACATCTCTTGGCGAGTACGTAATGCTTTTTTCCCGCGGAATAATAGGTTGCAGCGATTGAAACCGCTGACGGGCAGCTAGTAGTGTAGAGATACATTTGAGTGTTCGTAATAAAAATATTAAGGAATAAATATTTACTAAGATTGGTTTTACCAATTTCTCATTCGTAATAATGAATGATTACAACACAACGATTAAAACCATTTTAACAGTATTCAAATTATCGAATTCAACCGATCTGCCTGATTCTGGCTAGGTTGAAATTGAGATCGAAAATCTGTCACCAAGACGTGGTACTACAGACCTTACCATAAATTGTTTGTATGAATTTTTGTGAAGTACAATTTGTGAGGACTCACGAATAATAAATAAATAAAGTCACGACGAAATGAAATATATTTATTCAATGTTGGATACAAAAAATATCACTTATTGATAGTCATTACAAAATAATGATAAGTCATTGTAAAAAAAAGAAAATTGAATGACACAATTTTCTTTTTCTTATAACAATTTTGCGGTCCTAGTGTAGACGCGGCTCGGGCGGGATAAAAAAATAAAAATAAAGGCACTGCCTCGGGGCTGGCCAGGCTAACCACACGGCATGTAAATAGAATTAAATTCAGATAACATAAAACAAAAAAGTTACATGCTTATAATTAGCCGGACCCCCTGGACAGGAAAACCCCCCAAAAACCTGCCCAGAAGTGCTCCTATTCTAAATTTACAATCGATTAGACCCTATGCTACCCTAGCTAAGTTTTAAAAATAAATAAACAGTAAAAAGCCAAAAACGGCTGAATCAATAATGAAATAATAATAAATTACAGTAGATAATTCTAACTAATTCGTCTGTGAAATTTATTTTAAACATTGGAAAACTACTCCCATGGAGATTTATCATAATAACCTTTCTTGTACAGTTTTTGTTTTATTACTGGTTTAAATTTATTTAAAGGTAAGTCTTGAATATGTTTTGGAAGCTTGTTATAAAAGCGTATACAATTTCCCTTAAACGATTTGCTTACTTTACTAAGCCTACTTATGTGCGCAGCTAGTTTGTCTTTATTTCTAGTATTAAAATTATGTCGATCACAATTTTTCTTGAAAGTGTCAATATTGGCTTTAACATACACTAAATTTTCATAAATATATTGTGACACTAATGTTAATATGTTGATCTCTTTAAATTTTTCCCTTAAGGAGTCTCGAGGCCCTAACTTATAAATTGCTCGAACAGCCCGTTTTTGCAGAACAAAAATGTTTTTTACATCCGCAGCATGGCCCCATAATAATAAACCATAAGACATTAAGCAGTGGAAGTAACTAAAGTAAACTAGTCTAGCAGTATCTACATCAGTGAGATATCTTATTTTTTTAATTGCGTATGCTGCTGAACTCAGTCTCTTCGACAATTTCTCAATATGTGGCCCCCATTGGAGCGAGGCGTCCAAAGTTATACCTAAAAACACTGTTGAGTCGGCAAGGTTCAACTTTTCATCCTTTACCTTAATAATTGTGGAGCTCGGTTTGACGTTTGGTAATACAAATTTTACACATTTAGTTTTCTTTTCATTCAATAGCAGGTTATTTACTGTAAACCAATTAACTACTTCGATTATAGCGTTGTTCACGTCGTCATAGTTGAGTTGTTGCCTCTTTACTCTAAAAAGTAATGAGGTATCGTCGGCGAACAAAACTATATCATGTTTTTCTTTAACAAGATAAGGTAAATCATTAATGTATACAAGAAACAGGAAAGGACCACGTCAATATGTACGGTGCATTTGACAAGAATTGGCGATGCGTTGTCTGCTGCGGTGACGATGTGAGGTTTGAAGTTCTTTTATAGTATATCTTAACTCGTTAAATCGTAGTGTACTCTTATGTAGCCAGCTCTCCGGCTATACAGGTAACATCGAGGTAATAACATAACACTAAATTCGTGACTAGTATATTTATTCTACGATGTGCTAAAATTTACCTATCACGTAAACAACTCCCATAGCGCTATCAGTCTGTTTTATAGGAGAATGGAGGATGGTCCAAAACTGGTTTCAGCCTGGAGCGTGTAATTTGTGATTGATGCCTACTGTGGTCCCACTGGCCAAAGTACGGCAAAGATTAGACATTTAGACTTCAGCAGTCTTAGCATGCGCAGCAAGAGTTTGGTTAGTCGTGCTTATCTCTACGGTTTCATTAAAACGCTTTAATTTCAGTTTAGACCCCAAATGATAAAAAGACGATTATTAGCAAAAATTTTCAATTCGAACAAAAATTGGCGTTTCTCAACATTGGTCTGGTCACATAGAGAAAAATATCAGTGCGATGTCCTAAACAACGTGTCCCATGAGGAACTGTTAGGACTAGGTACGTTCTTTAAATCGTGTAGGTATAGATGACGCGTTGCCTAAAGACTCGGAAACCGGCGATGTAGGTATTACAAACTTTTAAGTTATAAACTTTTTGAATTATTAACAGTATGGGCCGGTCAAAAGAGTTTACATTGTTTTCTCTCTTTTCGTTTGGGACACCGAGTCATTCAACGACCCGATGAACCCTGGTGTCAGAGTTTTTCAACCGCCTACTGCAAGTAGCAGGCCTCTGACATGGTTGTGTAACGACCGCCATCATAGACAGCAACCGGGACCGACGGCTTAACGTGCCCATCCGAAGCACGGAACCATCTTACTTGCGGACAATCAGGTGGTTCAGCCTGCAATGTCCTAACCAGACTGGGAACAAATTCAAAAGGTGATAAATATCAACTTTGTGAGTGACCCCACCGGGAATTGAACCCGGAACCTTTGCGTGGCAGGCAGACATACTAACCACTGCGCCACATCGGCTGTCTACATTGTTTTAATACCTAAGAATTTGTGAACCTTAATTATGTAATATGTAACTACGAGTGTATGAGGGCATTCAATCCCAATTGGACATTTACAAACAATAGGCGTACAAAACAGCGAATTTCACATTGTTTATCTGTGAAACTTTCGAGTCTCTTTACATAGCGCCATCTATACATGATTTAAAGTACGCAGTCCTGACACTTCCTCATTTAATGCATTTCCCGAGAGAAATGCATTAAATTAACACGGTTTATAAGTGGTATATTAAGTGTGTAGGTAACACATTGTTTTAAATACTACTTACAACAGCAAAACAGGAAAATACGTCAAAATTCTTTCTAGCAGAAAATTATGTATATAGGGAAGGACAATGGCAAAGGAAAAAAACAAATGATGTTTTCCTGGAGGTAAAAACTAGCAGGTAAATGTTACCAAATATTGTCTTGGGCATAAAGAAGAAAGATTTTTGTGGTTTCATAGGCTTTTCAACATTCCATGTTTGTTCTCGTAACAATAGATCTTTTTAGGTTTTAAAAAGAAATTTCGGTTAAATGGTTAAACTCAAACTGAACCAGCCCCGAGGTAGTGCTTTAATTTTTTTTGTTTGTTATTAAATCATCATGATCAAAATTGTTATGAAATAGTTAAATGTGTCTTTTAATTTTCTCTTTTTTAAAATGACTTATCTATTTCTGTGTAATGTTGACTATCAATAAATGATATTTTTTGTATCCTACTATTAGTACTAGATAATATTGAGTTTTAGTTTCGAACAAGATACTTATTTGAAAACAGTCACCGCAATATACATATACCGAAACGATTTACTGATATTTCTATATCAATGATGTTATATCCTGCGATATTATTTTGGAAGCAACCAAATCGGATTACTCCTAAGTATTTGCGTACCAAATTCAAATAGACATTCCTATTTACATTGGGATTAAAGTTTCGGAAACAATAGTAAACTTAGATCAGATATCATATCAGTTTAAGGTGAGACGTTTCCCATACAAAAGTAAAATGTAGGTTCAGACGTCTCTAAAGAGGAGAAAAGTTTAATAAAAAACTCGATGGGAAGTCTCGTGTTTATGTACCCATTTTCCAAAAATAACATTTTCCAAAAATAAATTGCGTCATCCGCGAACCGATTCGCTACCAAGAACTAAACTATCCAATCTATTACAAGCTTCGCAATGTAAATAGAAATGACAATTGCGAGCTTTACAAACGGGCCCCAGGATTAAAAGACACTGTAAAAACCGATTCACCACTTTACGACTATAGGAGCTACTGCTGCAATAAATAAGTTTGATTTTATTATGGAGCGACTTTTTTACGTATATCTTCATCATTTTCCATAAAGTTTTTTTGTTAAATTTTTCTGTAACTCATGTTTATGTCGATTGAATTATAGTTTTTTCAGGTGTTTTGCCATAAAACCTGTATTATTTTGTACAATATAGTTTGAAGCATACGACTTCTGTATTTTATTTTATTCAAGATCCACTTAAATAGCGCATTAGGCATAGGTAGAAACAGTAGAATAAAAATATGCTTATGATTCTAGTGGCACAAACTAGAAATTGCGTGGGATGGCGTCTTATTAAGTTTTAGAGCAGAAATAAAATAATATAAGAGTCTCTTCTTTTTTAGTTTCTCGAAGTTGAAAACGACAGAGCTATTTTTGGCTTCCGACAAGAGGCGATTCTGTGGAATTGAGGCTAATTATATAGGTAGCAATCGTAAAAAAAATTATACGCCTGGTATGATATATATATGATAGTGTTGTAAAACTAAAATGGTGTGAGGTGTGGATATGTTTGACGTTTAGCGTTTTCTCAATCCATCGAACCAAAGTTCAACTACTTACATGTAACGAGACGTTCTACGACCCGATGAACCCTAGTGTCAGAGTTTTTCAACCGCATACTACAAGTAGCAGGCCTCTGCCTTTCGGCTGCGTATGTAACTGTGTTTTGTAACCGGTTACAAATAAAGATTTTTTCTTATTTTTTCGTAACCTGGTTACGAACTAATAAATACATTAATGGACTTCGGAATATTTTTTAAAAGTTACTATGAAAAAATTACTGTTCGCCTATTTTGAAAATAGAACTCAATATAAGTACTCCGTTTTTTTAATAAGACTAGCCCGCATTTCCGAAATCACCTGTTGGACTACGGGCAAGGTTTTTCCTCCCGCCCGTGGTCCACCAAATAAATATTTGCCCCGCAGTGGGACACAGAAATGGCTTCTAAAAAATATATTATATATGTCACCGTGAAATTACAAACGCCGCTAGATTAGAATATTTCTTGCTAAATTACAATCTGTCGAAATATTGTACTAAGACATACACACGGATCACAATTTAATGTAAGTATCATAAATTTTTGAAAAGTTACAAAATTATGACGTAAAATATTGTAACCTTTCACCTCACCTATATGTGGGAGCTTGTAATAATTGGCATTTGTTTGTGTATTTAATTAAATATGTTTTTTTGGCTGTAAGCTCCCCAAATAAAATAAAATAAAACGGTAAATCTGACAATTCGCGTTCTGATTGGTAGAATATCATGTATACCGCGCCGCCATGTTTATTTGACAGCTGATTGCCATTTCTATGGGTATCGAACGTGGGCAAACAGTGCATATAAGATTGTTTTCTTATTTCGTAAGTTTATGAAATTTTCAACACGAAATTATGAAAAATGTACGATTAAACGAAATGGCGATGAGCTGTGAAACAAACATGGCGTGGCTGGCAACATGATGCTTGACTTGACCAATCAGAAGTATCAGAACGCGAGCTGCGTATCATATCACACTTTTACGGTTTTAGTTCGTTATATTGTAATCTACTAAAAATGATAGGTACGTTGAATTGTAATACGTGTGAAAATGTTACAATATTTCGACAGATTATAATTTTGCAAGATAGATTATAATCCAACGTTTATTGTAATTTTACGGTGACATATATATTACCGCCATGTTCAAATGTCAATGTTGTGACAATTATTTAATTATCAAAAAGAATGTCTCTATGGGCCAGTACTAATTTCATTCAACAAAGCGGATCACATCTTCCTAATATCTTCACAGAAATGGCAAACGAGAAAAGTTTTATTTTTCTTTTTTTGTAACTTTGCAGCGGTTACGAAACATAGTTACAAAGGCGGAGAAAAAAGTTTTAGTTTGTAACCAGGTTACGAATAAATAAGAAAAAATCTTTATTTGTAACCGGTTACAAAACACAGTTACATACGCGGCCGAAAGACATGGTCATGTCACGATCGCCATAATAGACAGCAACCGGGACCGACGGCTTAACGTGCCCATCTTTAACCTGCCCATCTGCACGGAACCATCTTTCTTTTGAGACAATCATGTGGGTACTTGTACCTACTTCTTTATTTATACAAAGACAGGCAAGGTAGGTACTAGGTATTAAATAGTAAATCCTTTTTTATCGTATTATCTTACTATTTCTAGGAAGATCAAATATTAACCTCACTTCCGTTCGTATTATATTTCGATTTCAATAATTAGGTAAAGGTTTTTTTCTAAGGCTACTCAGAAAATGTTATTTAAGTTCAATTAAAACCAAATAGAAGGGAAGGGGTTTATTTATGTGTAGGTACTTGTTGTAATGTAACAAAATAATGTGCATTGCATTTCGATCAATGTACATTATTATAAATAAAAACTTAGTCAGTTCGTTACCATCATCTTTGCGATTCGTTACAAAAGTACTATAACCAGCACATCAACCTACACATATTTTAAGGGACAAACTTACTGATTTTTCATAGAAATACTAAAAAAATAATCTGTACCTATAAGTTGATTCCTTAAATGGGTAGGTAGATTACAATTAGGTATGGGACAGGACCCAAATAAGTACCATATTCAAGGGTAGAATGTTTTTTAATTACCTAAGTTTTTAATTTATCAAAATCGGTGTATTATTTCCAGAGATAGAGCTTTCTAAAATCAGCTACGCTCTTTAAACTGTCTTCACCGACGATAGTATGAATCTAAGGGAGGTAAGGGAGTGTGTGTGTGAGTGTGTCTTATGTCTTATGGCTTATTATTGTGGGGCCACGCTGCGGATGTAAAGAACATTTTTGTTCTGCAGAAACGGGCTGTTCGTGCAATTTATAAATTAGGGCCTCGTGTCTCCTTAAGGGAAAAATTTAAAGAAATCAATATATTAACATTTGTGTCACAATATATATACGAAAATTTGATTTACGTTAAATCTAATATTAATACTTTTGAGAAAAATTGTGATATACATAATTTCAACACTAGAAATAAGGACAAACTTGTAGCACACAAGAGCAGGCTTAGTAAAGTAAGAAAATCCTATAAGGGAAATTGTATACGCTTTTATAATAAGCTTCCAAAAAATATCCAAGATTTACCCTTAAATAAATTTAAAGAAGTAATAAAACATAAATTGTGCAAGAAAGGCTATTATGAAATACCCGATTATATGCAAGATAAATCTTCATGGGAGTAGTTTTACATGTTTGTTTATATACAGTATTTTTTTAAGACGATACAGTTAGAATATTCTACTGTAATTTTTTATTTTATTTTGACTTATTTTTAATTTTGTGTTGAGCCGTTTTTTGGCTATTACTATTCTTGTTTTTTTCAATCTTAGCTAGGGTAGCTTAGGGCCTACAAAGATTGTAATCTTTAGAATAGGAGCACTTCTGGGCAGGTTTTTGGGGGGTTTTCCTGTCCAGGAGGTCCGACTAACTATACACATGTAACACCTTTTTAAAATCTTGATCGAATTTAGTTTCGCTTACTGGTCGTTAAGGCATAAAGTTACATGACGTGTGGTTAGCCTGGCCAGCCCCGAGGCAGTGCCTTTATTTTTATTTTTTTATCCCGCCTGAGCCGCGTTTATAGTAGGAATAAAAATTGTTATAAAAAAGAGAAAATTGTACTTTGCAAATTTCTCTTTTTTACAATGTCAAATCCATTTCTGCGTAATGTAATAATGACTATCAATAAGTGATATTTTAATGTCCTATTTTGAATATATCTTTCATTTCATTTCATTTCATTTCAGTCGAGCCTCTTGACGTCAAACGAAAAAATCGAACCTCGCCAATAAGGTTCCGGGATGGTGACGTCACGAGGCACGATTCACACGATCGCCGCACCGGCACGAAAATTTTGAAAAAGCGTAGTTGACTTTGCAACGTTTTAGCTCTGAAAATACTGGACCGATTTTGAAGAAATAAAAAACTACAGTATTCCGGAATTAGTTTATGTTACGTTACAGTATTTAATTTTGACTCTATACACGAAGGCTAACAATTAAAGTCCATTTTGTTTTACAGATATTTATAATGGGTTTTCAGATGTACTACACACTTCTAGATGTAATGAACTCATAGCGTAATTTTTTATATTATTTAAGGCATTTCTCCGAGGAGTAGTATATTGCTCAAACATTCGTAGACTACCTATCTAATAACTGGACGGACGACTATTGACCTTCGAAGAGGAGTACGTAGGTACTCGTTATCTATCACTTAACAGACCGTTCTGTTATAATGGCATTACTAGGCCCGCTAGGCCCTTTGTTCTAATCATAGCTTCACTCAAATATACGGTGAAAATTTAATAGTGACCGATAGCGAAAACTCAGAGCCAGCTGGAGAAAAGGAACAAACCCCAAGGAACATAAGACAAAAAATAAAAAATAAAAATTGGACCTCCCATAGTAACTCAAATCAGCTAATCGGCATTTTCATATGAGAAAATGAGATGTAGTTTCTATACAGTATTGAGGAAAAACACATAAAACAGCCTATTACTCAGCCTGATTAGTACAATTTGCATATCAACTCGCATAGAGTCATGAAACTTGTAACAATAACATAATTTACGAACATAGTGTTCTTTTTATTATCAGCATTCGCCCTTTCGGCCTACAATAATTTCAAGTTATAAATTTGTTTTTGTTTGTGTTATTGTCAGCACATCAAACTACTTATACTGAGGGACCAACTTATATTGGCCTTTTATACAAATACTAAGATAAACCAGTATAAGTTAATCCCTTAAACGGGTAGGGTAGGTTGATGTGCTTTTGATAGTACCTCAACTATCATTTGGCTAAACATGGGCAGAACTAGAGTAGCTAGATCAATGAATTTACCATAATATTCATCATTATCACGGTCTTTTTGTTGCTCAGTTACGTAGACCTCCTCTAATTTCCTCCTCTACTGGCGATCTTGTGCCCACTGCATCCAGTCATGATCTGTATGTTATCGGATGTCGTCCACCTATCTTTTTGGTAGTCTTCTTCGGGGTCTTGAGGTAGCTCTAGGACGCCATTCGAGCGATTATCGTGGCCATCGAGCCCATCGATCCTTGTCCATACAGAGTAGGTAGAGTATGCCGCCCATCTCCATTTCCGTTCTGTTATAACTTTCACTAAATATATTTTCGTTTTGAAGCGTATCCATTAGTTCGTTTTTCGGTCACGCAAACTTAGAAACTGAGCATAGAACCCCTCCATGGATTTCTCAGTAAGCGCCATTGTTTCTTCTCCGCAAATACTGGCAACACATATTTCTCGAACACCTTCACTTTAGATCGAAGAGGTACAATATTACTACTAACGCTGGGAAAGTGTCAACATGTAACAACTGCATCTATAAACTGTATTGTTTTTTGTTTCAGATTACAACTACAATAACAACACAGCACAAACTTCAAACAGAACTGAATAAACTATTCAAATAAAACAATCAAAATGGCGAACTACTCTCAAACGTTGTTAGACATTTTCAAGAGCATTGTCAATAGTAACAATACTGAGGGCGGCTTTAACAAGTCTCAGATCAGGTCTGCCCTTCGGGAGCAGGCGGGGAAAGAGCAAGGAACCTTCGAGTCCCTTCTAGTGCAAGTGATGAAGGATGCACAATCAGAAATGAATATATCCATCAAACCGGACTCGTGTGGCTACTGCGAAGGAGATTTTCGAGAAGTGGTGGAGGCGTACAACAGAATACATGGCTACGTTAGTTTATTGGTAAGTAATAAATTAGTAAGGCGGGATCACACGTAATGACCATTTCTGCCTGTTTTGGCACTATGTAATGCATGCGCTAGGATAATCCGAATTTTGACTTTATTCCCAAGATAAGAAAATTTCCAAACTATTGCAAAAACGCGATTTTTGATGCAGCGTTGTGCGATGCGTCTGTCAAACCGTTTGACTTAGTCCGTATTTGTATGAACTGCCTACGTAGAAAATCGCATTTCCCTAAATTATGCGATAGCCCAGCCCTAGAGAAACGTAGAAACGGACGTTATGTGTGATTCTAGCCTAAGCATCATTATTGGTCATAGTCCGTCTTATTGTGATATGTCAGGTTACAGCCCTTTTCATGGCTGAATAAACCGATCCTTGAGTGACAGATTCTGCAACACATTGTGCAGGCATATTGCCTGGTGCTGACGGCAGTAGTAAGCATAGTCAAATACATTCATCTGGGGGCACGGCAGTGCCCCCACCAAGTCGAGCTGAACGCGGCACGGCCGTACCATCCTTTTCTCGAACCAGTTCAGGCCATTTTTGACCCCCCCATAACTCCCTTGTCGATAAGTTTAGAACCCTTATTTTAAAATATCTTATCAAGTATTGCGTAGACACGATACATTTCAAATTTCATTTAATTTGGACCAGTAGTTTAGAAGTTATAGTTAGTCAAAGTTTCTTAATTTTCTGCCTGACTGACTGACTGACTGACTGACCGATCATCAAAATTCTAAGGTACTTCTAGCAGACCGAGGAGCTTGAAATTTAGAATACACCTTGTATTTAGTGTATGAATAAAGGGAAAACTATAACATTCTGCAAATTCGGTTGCAACCGCATAACTAACTTTGTATTTCCATACAAATATATAGGATTACAAAGTTAACTTTGCGGATGAGCTTTGAGGAAACCTGTAGCTGAGGCTCAAGAAGTAGTTCCAGATAAGAGAAAGAGGAAGACTATCTACAAAAAGAAATGAGATCCCATCAAAAACATTTACTTGTAAAAAGAACCAAGTCTCGCCTCCCACTTCATCTACTGTAAAAAGTTGTGAGATCTATGTGATGCCAAGTCGGTTATTGATTTATTCAAGGACTACTTCAGGGAACTTTCATCTTAAGCTATTGCGTAATTAGGTAACAGACATCATCTTACAGTAACTATATCGATATTTAAAAACTTTTATATTTACAATAACTAGAATGACTTGGCAATCGCACACTATTTGCTTGTGAGATACGATGGTCTAGTGCGATGGCCGGGTCAATCTAGTTATTGTAAATAAAAAAGTTTTTAAATATCGATATAGTTACTGTAAGATGATGTCTGTTACCTAATTACGCAATAGCTTAAGATGAAAGTTCCCTGAAGTAGTCCTTGAATAAATCAATAACCGACTTGGCATCACATAGATCTCACAACTTTTTACAGTAGATGAAGTGAGAGGCGAGACTTGGTTCTTTTTACAAGTAAATGTTTTTGATGGGATATCTATATTCTATGGCATAGTGAGGAGCTACAATCTTAGTACCACCTACGCTACGATATCATTTCCAAAGAGGGTTGTCGTCAAGCAGGCGGCCGGTTGTAAAAGTAAGCCAAAACCTTTTGCAGAAGGCTTTTATGTAGGTACACCGACCCCAAATAAATTGATATAAGAATAGGGACGTGATAAGTACATAAAGCGAACAACAGGTCGTCAATTTTTATAGGAAATCCAATGTCCCTTACAAAAGTTGTTTGTAATTTTATGTTTGTATGTAAGTATACCAAGGCACAAGCTCCGCAGAGTAGACGTGAGATGTCAGACGTAAGATGGCATCTGGTACACAAGTGATCGGCAGAGACGTGAGACATCCTGACGCTTGGAACCGTTCCATATTATAAAATGTATGAAACAGAAGAAACGAAGCTACACACGTGAGTCGCGCGTCCCATCGATAACTGCCGACGATCGCTTGCCTGCCAGATGCTGATTTAGTCTGTGAAGTTCAAAAGGTTAATCATAGTTCAGCATATCTATTAATTGAGTTGTGGTTGGTTTGAGGTAAACAAGCGTAACTAACTAAACATTTTGGATCTCTGATAATAATCAGAAGACAAATGAAAAGTATCCATTCATATATTTGATTAACAAATAATATTATTACAGTGGTTGGAAAGCCTTTTGATAGTTTTTCGGTAGGTACATGGTAACACTTTCCTAAATCGCCAGCTGGTAGCCTTTAGCCATTTAGGGGATCAATTTATACTAGTTATTATTATTTGTATGATGAACCAGTATGAACTGGTCCCTAAATAAGTAGGATTACGTGACATATATATGGTGAAATTTTACTGGTGACCGATAGCGAAAACTTAGAACCGACTGGTGATAAGGAACAACTTTCCCCAAGGAACATAGGTCGAAATACGAAAAAACATTTGACCTCTCATAGTAACTCAAATCAGCTGATCAGCAATTTTGTATGTGATTGTGAGGTCCAAAATTTATTTTCGTATTTCGACCTATGTTCCTTGGGGAAAGTGTTCCTTATCACCAGCCGGTTCTGAGTTTTTGCTATCGGTCACTAGTAAAATTTCACCCTATATATTTTGCGACGTTAAAAATTAGATACTTATCTGTGTAGGTACATTCAAAGTCACCGGATGTGTGTGAATTTGCACGAAAGTGCTAACTATCAATTTGTTTACGTTAAAGTAAGTGATTCAACTACTTATAGTACCTACTGGTTGTTTTATTAGATCGTTACGCTGCTATAGAGAATTAGATAACCACTGCTAAGTAGGTATAATGTTTTACACTTTTGAGTTCTGATATCTTGCTGGAATTGGCTAAAAGAGTCCATAAAACAAAAACACAAGTTCTACCATTATAACTATCTAGAATTTTATTTTATTATTAGAGAAACTGGTCATTGGTCAACGTATTGGTTTTAAACACTACGATTAGATAATCAGTCTATTCCGTTGGTCTATTTCTAGCGTGTAAAGGAAAAACACTGTAAGTGTCACATACAGTGTTTTAGCTCCATAAGGTTAATTACATTATTCAGACTGTAATACATACCCTCAACTTAATATTTCATCATAAAAGTGAATACAATTGAAGTTATAGACAAAAATAAACTGTATGTGCATATAACCATGTTTTGTAAAGCCATAACACTGTAAACGCACTTACAGTGTTTCTCCTTTACAATATTGCGCGTGCCCCGAATGCGAAATCTCGAATGACTCTATTTCTAAGTAACCTTACTTAATGATCGGGTTCTGTGGAAACGTATTTTAGGCCTGCGCCACTACATCAGAGGCCTCTGTAACCATGTCAGAGGACTCTGCAACCATGTCAGAGGACTCTAAAACCATATCAGAGGACTCTGCAACCATGTCAGAGGCCTCTGCAACCTTGTCAGAGGTCATTGTAGCCATATAAGAGACTCTGCAACCATGTCAGAGGTTTCTGGAACCATTTCAGATGTCTTCAGATGACTCTGTATTCATATCAGAGGCCTCTGCAACTATATCAGGGGACTCTGCCACCACAATAAAGGCCTCTAAACCATGTCAGAGTTCATTGCAACCACGTCAGTGGTC
This sequence comes from Phthorimaea operculella, assembly GCA_024500475.1. Lineage (NCBI taxonomy): Eukaryota > Metazoa > Arthropoda > Insecta > Lepidoptera > Gelechiidae > Phthorimaea > Phthorimaea operculella. The sequence goes on from JANFCV010000027.1 coordinate 3,378,794, forward strand.
TCTGGAACCATGTCAGAACTCATTGCAAACACGTCAGAGGTCTCTGCAATCATGTCAGAGGACTCTGCAACCATGTCAAAGGTCATTGCAACCATAACAGAGGACTCTGCAACCATGTCAGAGGACGCTGCAACCATTTCATAAGTCATTACAACCGTGTCAGAGGACTCTGCAATCATGTCAGAGGACGCTGCAACCATGTTAGAGGACTCTGCAACCATGTCAGAGGACTCTGCAACCATGTCAGAGGACTCTGCAACCATGTCAGAGGACGCTGCAATCATGTCAGAGGACTCTGCAACCATGTCAGATGTCATTTCAACCATGTCAGAGGTAATTGCAACCATGTCAGAGGTCTCTGCAACTATGTCAGAGGACCCTGCAACCATGTCAGAGGTAATTGCAACCATGTCAGAGGTCTCTGCAACTATGTCAGAGGACCCTGCAACCATGTCAGAGGTCATTACAAACATGTCAGAGAATCCTGCAACCATGTCAGAAGACTCTGCAACCATGTCAGAGGTCATTGCAACCATGTCAGAGGCCTCTGCAACCATGTCAGAGGCCTCTGCAACCTTGTCAGAGGTCATTGTAGACATATAAGAGACTCTGCAACCATGTCAATGGTTTCTCTAACCATGTCAGATATTTCTGGAACCATGTCAGAGGATTCTGCAATCATGTCAGAGGACTCTGAATTCATGTCAGAGGTCATTCTAACCATGTTAGAGGTGGTCATTACAACCGTTTCAGAGGACTCTGCAATCATGTCAGAGGACGCTGCAACCATGTCAGAGGACTCTGCAACCATGTCAGATGTCATTGCAACCATGTCAGAGGACTCTGAATTCATGTCAGAGGTCATTCTAACCATGTTAGAGGTCAGTACAACCGTGCCAGAGGACTCTGAAATCATGTCAGAGGACGCTGCAAGCATGTCAGAGGACTCTGCAACCATGTCAGATGTCATTTCAACCATGTCAGAGGTAATTGCAACCATGTCAGAGGTCTCTGCAACTATGTCAGAGGACCCTGCAACCATGTCAGAGGTCATTACAAAAATGTCAGAGAATCCTGCAACCATGTCAGAAGACTCTGCAACCATGTTAGAGGTCATTGCAACCATATCAGAGCACCCTGCTGCTGATAGGCTAACTCCATCCCTACTTTGCGCTACAGTATTATTGTAAAAGAAATACACTGTATGAACCAATACAGTGTTTTTGCTTTACAAAGCAACAATATTTATGCTTTATGTTCATCACGCAGAAGCAGATTACTGTATTTTAATTATATTTCTGTTTATTTAATGTCATTTTGTGTAAAATTGGAATGGCTAGTAAGGTATTACCAATATCTATTAGTTCAAGTCATAAAAAAGTTCAAATGTTTTAAGTTATTCATAAAAAAAGCAAATTTCAATAAAAAAACGTTTTTGCTAATTTTCTCAAAACTTAGGTGCTCGCACATACAGTGTTTTTGGTTTACACGCTAGATTTATTGTATTATTAGTTGATCCCCGAATATGCTAGCTCTAGGTAACTGAAGATAGTGCCTACGTAGGTACGTAGTATTTGTACATGCAAAACTTGCATCCAATATATTTACATTTATATGTCCATCTACTACTCATAAAACTGAAACACTGAAACTGTAAATATAGATATTAAAAAGTTTGATCATTATCCAACAGTTATTTTGACTTGTAGCATGTGTAAGTATCTAGATTGCCCTTTGAAATGGATTGTTATTAAAATCAGGAAATTCTACTTTCAGTTACTAACAAATGTGGCTATCTCATGTGAAATCGGAAGGTTCTTAAAATAGACTTTGAAGCTCTGGAAACCGAAATCGATATATCGGTCTAATATTCCGCTTTTCGAAAATTCGGAATTCCTGTTTATATCCCCTAAACGTGACAGTAGTTAGATTAAAATTAAGATCCACCCCAAAACATTAATCCCAGTAAGTAATTCTGCTTCGCACCAATTTGACGAAACAGTTTAGGTTGAAAGGACTTATCGAAGATTACAAGGATCCCACGTCCCAAACAATACCTACTCTTAATATCATCATCAAAGCTCACAATCGGATTAAGACGTCCCACATCTCATATCCGTTTTAATTTACGTGAAAACATTATACTTGAGCCTGTAAAGGTCAATTTTCATTCATAATAGGCTAAAAATACGTAATTTGAGCTTTTACGATTATTACCGGCACGTAAAGTTAGCTTTGTAAGTACATAAAAGAGGGTATTGATAGGCGATAATAATAAAAACATAATACCACACTTGGTAGGAGGTAGTGTCAAAGTCTAAAATAAAAATGAAACTGTGAAATAAAAATTGTATCAATGAGGAGTTTTTGGAGATAAATGCAACTTTGGTTTGCATCTTTGTAGTGCTCGAACGTAAAAACACACAAGCATTCTCTAATCTCACGCATAGGTACACCGTTTTGTTCCGTCGTGGCTAAATAAAATGTGTCTTTGTAATAAAATGAAAATTCCCTCGTACCTTTGTTGTCTTTATAATTTTAAATATGGAAAAGTATAGATTGTCATTGATAGATCGACGTCAAACTTCGAGCATTTCCGTCCCGTTCCGGCCCCGGGGGAGACGGTATAGTTAAAGTGCGTTTCATCTTATAGTTCCTATGGCGTCATGTTGGCAGCATTGGAAATTTGTATGAAATATTATGGCCGCCGTGTCAAATTACATACAAATTTCCAATGCTACCAACATGACGCCATAGGAACTATAAGATGAAACGCACTATACTTTACTCTATACAAATATTTCTGTCATTTTTTGCGGGGGGAGAGGTAAAGCTGTCAAATCAAGCTAGTGTTGAAATCGACAATATCGATACTTGACCTTTCGATTAATTATAACAGTCTATAACAGTCTACTCAAAATTGTGTCATATTATTGAATTTTTAAAAGCAACTTAGTTTACAAGAATAGGATTTTTAGTAAATAGAAATATTGGCGCAATAACATCATTTTAAATATTGCATAAGGTACCCTAAATTAACCAAAATATTAATTTCTTACTCCAAAGACCAGATAATACAATTATGTAGGTACAATCAATGCAATACCTACTATTTACTGATAATTAAGTATCATAGGATATTATGTAAGGGAATTTACTAAAAAAAACACCTATACAACAAATCATACATAATAACTTCGACTGTCCCGATGACGTAGTGGTTAGTACGCCTGTCTTCTACGCCGAGGCTCGTGGGTTCGATTTCCACCGGACACAAACTTTTCTTACTGTTACATAAGTTTGGCCATAAGGATATAGAGTTCCTCGTAGCCAAACCAGTTAGGCGAAATAGTTTGGTTATGAGGAAGAAGGGCAATCGTGTTTTGTCTGAGCACTCTGCCTGATAAAGGATCACTGACTGGACCGAAACGGTCGTGAAATCGCGATGTAATAAGAAGTAGGTAAGTGCGAAATCCTTTTTATACCTATACATAATATTTAAAGTTAAAATGTCGCACTTGAGTTTAACCAATTTATAGCACACCAAGTCGTCCAACGACCTGATGAACCCTGGTAAACGTACCAGAGTTTGTCAACCACCTACTGCAAGAAGCAACCGGGACGCGTCTTTCCGTTTCCGGAAATGCCTCCTACTGGACACGGAAACGGAAAGACGCAACCGGGACCGACGGCTAAACGTGGCTCCAAAGCACGGAACCATCTTGCTTCTCGGACAATCAGGTGGTTCAGCCTGTGTGGTGTCCTGACCAGTCTAGGAACATATTCATAAAGAGATAAAGCGTTAATTAACTACTATAGCTTATAGCTTTTAGACATAAGGAGAGAGGAGTCATTCCCAACACAAGTTTCATTACTTACCGGGGGGACTCAACCATGTTTGTTAACATATTTTGCAAATAAAGCTTTTTGTATTTTTTTTTTGTATTTGTATAGATAAATGTCAACTTTGTGAGTGAAAGGAATAGAACCCGGAACTTTCTGCGTCGCAGGCAGTCGGACTAGCCACTACGACAGATTGGCTGACATCCGATGTCACCCGATCAGCTGAGACTGACATTAATTTTCAATGAAACTCGAACAAAATCAGGATTTCCCAAAATCCATAGTAAAAGTTGTACAATTTCATAATCTGATCATGCCTGCAAAGTTTTTGGTACAGACCGTCTTTACATAGTATAGGTTTGAAACTATGGCGATAGAAAAAGTATCGACGTTTTGTATTAGTTGGATCACTGCACTAGCTTGGGTTCAGTGTGGCTCGATACTTCAAGTTAAAATTATCGTTTTTTCATTACATATCGACTGGAAATGAACATCATTGAATAAGTAGAACAATCCCAAACTAACATTCTAATCTTACTTAGCAAGCTATTAACTGTTAATAAAGGCATCGATAAACTAAGATCGTTAATTGTTACCCATTGTATGGTGGAATATTATAATTCTTTTTTGAAAAATATACGATACTATGATGAACACTATTGTTCGACACAAACTAATAACAAAAGGAACAAAATACAATTATTTTATTGTAGATCCACCTAAAAAAAAACTCCAAATCAGTCATTTTGTACGACTTACTGGCAACACTTATGTACAATTTTCAATCGCTTATTTTATATATTATTTAGTGATATTGTACTCGAGGAATGCTTTCAGATGAAAAGTGATATTGTTCTCTTGTGAATTGGTATTTTTACATATTTTTTTAGGCATTATTAGCTTTACAATTCGGCTTTTTATCGGAGCTCATTTGACATGCGCGACTGGACTCGTTCTAGTAAAAGATCTGACAGCAGCTGGTTTTTGTAATAAGCTATGCCCCCTTGGGCAAAGGCCGTGACAGAGGGGAAGTTCTTCGTATAGCGTCTCCATACCCCAGCTTTCCTCCAAGACGTCAAAATATTGATAACTGCCAAAAATCGACTTGCGCGGTGTTGAAAAATACGACGCTTTGTAATATTTTTGATTTAAAAGGCGGAAGTTAAACAATACAAACTTCGGTCTCGTTTCCGTCAACAAAACTCTTAAGATTCATTGTAAAGCTTTTGAGACAATATCAGTTAGCGATTTTCAATAGCCATTATAAAGAAAATTCAATGAAAAATCTGATTAGAAGCATTAAATAGAGGGTATTTGGTGGCATTGTAAAGGATAGGAAACTGCAATAAAATATATTTTTACATCTCATACCTACAAAAGTATACCAAAAGCGAATTTCTCGTTTTTGTTTACTGTCCTTTTTTGAAATGAAGCTCATTGCTTTATGTGTAACATGTGTGGCAAAATATCATAAACCTCCAGGTAGTCTTATATCAAAACAGCGTCCCTACCGAAATCTGCCTAGGCAGAAATCTGGTTTCGAGAGAAAATCCTACGTTTTACAGAAAAAGAGCTCGAAAAGCTGTGTTGTAAATAACATTATTTTCTATTTTTAAGAACGTAGAGTTTGTTTTTCTTAATGGAAAAGCCATGAGCTGCTTATCGAGTTTTTGTAGTTGTTTCTTACGTAAAAACAGACGGATATTCATTCAGTGAGTTGTTTACTTCGAGCTTGTTAAGAATCTTTAGATTACTGAGATGGTGGCATAACAAGAACTCACTGTTCTTGACAAATTAATTATATTATTCCTTATACTCTCTGTTTTATTTGTATCCTGTTGACTTTAGGACGACAAGTTGATAATTGGTAGAATGGCACAACTGGCTGTTGTTGCGAAAGAGAAACTTTTGTATTTGTTGTTTTATTTATTTTTAGCTAAGTTTTAATTTAAGTGACTATTATTTTTCCGGTTTGGTATTTATAGCGCAGTAGACCATGCAGATACGTTTATTTACTGTCTGATTATCTGTAAAATATTCGTAGATAACTTTTTTACTAAACAGATTTCAATAAAACTCACATTCCAGAGTAAAGTCAACACGATCGATGAGCTCTGTTTTAATAGGAATTTTGGAGCTTGTTTTTCTCCCAGTATTAATCGCAAATATAATATTAATAGCTTAGTCATTCATAAGTAGAATCATTGTCAAAAGCTTTTACTTTGAATCGATGTTTTAAGTACAAAACAATGGATTTTTGTTTTAGTAAACTAAGAGAATAATCTCATTTGTAAGCCATTAGTTTTTCGTGCTCTCATATCGTAATGAATTGATGACATTATCTCTTAAGTTAATATTTAGTAATGGCATCTTTCTTTGACGTCTTAAATTAATTATCTTTGCGTAAGGATGGAACCTTATGTCTAATGATATATCTAGATCATCATCATCTCTTCTCTCTTATCATTTTCCTGCCCTTATCCCAATTAAGTACTTGGGGTCGGCGCTACACGTTTCGTTGAACACAAAATCGTGTTGCAAAAGATTTGGCTGAATTTTACGATCGGCCGCCTACCAGACGTCAACCCTCCTTGGGAATGCTTTTGTGGTGGATTAACCGCCATCATACGGTTGTCCCTGGCTGTTTGGGTCCGGTTTATCCCTTGGTCACCTCTTACGACCCCCACGGGAAGAGAGAGGTTGGTGCTATTGTACTCTGCCGGCACTACACGGCAAATATCTAGACTAGACTGCGCTTCGAAAAAATAAGTACCTACTTATGTGTCCTATTGTTTTATTTGTCTATTTTCCGATAGCACAGAGTTAAGGCACGCTCCTAGAAATTGCTAGAGTCCAGCGAATCCGGTGCTTTTTCCCATCACCGGATCTGATCATAATGATCGACGCTGGATCCGGAAATTACACTTTTTTTAGAAAAATAAGGTAAGTTCGTCAATTACCGCCTATGTAAGTTTGAAAGCAAATATTTCTAATAAAAGATAACAATTTAAATAAGAAAACAGGCGCGTCATATAATTTGAATATTCTTTTTATAAATAGCATACAGCAGAGTAACATAATACTTTAAAAATATGAAATAAAACCAAAGACAAAACACAGTCGCGCTGGCAGAATTAAACTACGTGGGAGTTTAATTCGCCTATAGTATTACTTGACTGTAAAATTCTAATTGAGATAATTTCTGTAGTAATCATTGTATTAGGTAATCTGTCTTCATAATATTAGGCTAATCAGTAATCATTCCTTGTTTCTAAATTATGATTTCTCAATTTTATAACACATAACACAAATGATTTGATTACTAACGTCATAGTTGCTTGCAACTCTTTTTGTTACAACGACATCGAAACAAATAAGAAAATATATAACATTAGGCCATTTTAGAATGAAAAATTGATGTTTTGCTATAAAACGTCGGTAGGCGCTTTTAAACTTGGAGCCTAATTACGCCTGCCTAGGTGTCTAATTACACCTACCATACCAAAAATTACTAGTTAAAAAAGAACAAATTCAAAAACAAATCTTTCTTCCTACCTGTAGGTTTGATTATCCACCATTTCATAAAAAATAAACATAATATCGCAAAGTTATTCTTGGATTTCCGTGTAGGTGTTAATAACGCCTACAGGTGGGTAACAACGCCTTCAGCTGGGTAATATCGCCTATAAGGAGTCTATTATCGCACAGGTGGTATTGACCTTTATGACATATCTAACAAAGATTTTCGAAAAAAACATATCCGTGATGCTTTTGTAAAAAGCTTGATGAAATTTAGATTGCAAAATATACAGTTTAACTAAAATAGTCCATGAAAGTTATCAAACATTTTAAAATGAAGTTATAACTTACCTGATGATTTCACATATTTTTTTAAGCGCAGCCAACAGAAACATCTCCCACGAACAACACGCTGCCACTAGCATTACGCGCGTGTGAGGAGCTCACCGCGCTCAGTGCAGAAGGGCAACACTACAATGTTGCTATTCCATGCAGATTTTAGGAAATTATTCTTGATTTTCCTGCTTTTTTCAACGTAGGCGATATAAAAAAAATGGAAATTAATTTTATTTATCAATCATTTGTATGTTACTTATTTGATATTTCATACCTCAATCTGCAAAATAGGAGTTTGTGTTGGCCATTAATCCCGATCTTTGACAATCCGATAAAATCCGGCTGGATCGAAAATGATTCCGGTTTGCAATCCCTACACGCTCCTTGAAAGTAGCTTGCATAATCCACAGAAGCACGTCTCGAGGCCCTCGGAGCGGTCTCGGCTCGGAAGCCCGACGCAAGCATTTTTCCCGAGTTGATCCGCTTACCCGATGACACAGTTTTTCTCAGCACTTTCTTATTAATTGTCTGTGGTGCTCGTGATAATAAGTAGTCAGTTGGGATAAATGAAAATAAGGAAAGGTTTTTTACTGTGGCTGGGACAAAACTGGGACGGTAGCGTTCCACAGCCGTTCCGGAGTTCCGTTCCACTGCTCTTTTGGCATTTGTGTTGCTGAATGTACAATGTGTTACCTCCAAGCGGGTATCTATTCAAATTGGTGGTTCAAGGCACCAATATAAACATCTTTTAGTATGGAGACATCTGCGGAATCACGAAAAGAAATCAGCTTATCGGGTTTTTCTATGGCACAGCAGATTTATTTTTCATGATTTCGCGAATAGCCCCATAGTAGGTAAACGATGTTCGTATAGGTGCTTAAAATCACCAGTTTGAATAAATTTCCTCGACTATACAAAAAATCGACGGTAGTCCTTAAAATACGACTTATTTTAATTTAAAATTATGAAAAGTTACACTGTGAATGGCACTAAATTAACCTAGATATAAGGAAAGGTAAAATTAACCTAGATAAAAGGACGAACAAACAAGTGGGCAATCAATAGTCAGGCCGCGAATTCAGGATTCATTAGGTCCAATTTGTGAAGGAATGAACAATTATTGTTTGTGGAAGTAAAATTATTCTTATAATATCCACAATCTGAAAAAGCTAGTCTTTCTAGGGTTCGTCGCATTTTGAATACCTACCTACTTAAGACTTTAAATTCGGTCTTCTTCTTTTCGTGTGGGACACCGAGTCGTTCAACGACCCGATGAACTCTGGTGTCAGAGTTTTCCAACCGCCTACTGCAAGTAGTAGGCCTCTGACATGGTTGTATAACGACCGCCATCATAGACAGCAACCGGGACCGACGGCTTAACGTGCCCATCTTACTTGCGGACAATCAGGTGGTTCAGCCTGCAATGTCCTAACCAGACTGGGAACAAATTCACAAAGTGATACCTAAATATCAACTTTGTGAGTGACCCCACCGGGAATTGGACCCGGAACCTTTGCGTTGCAGGCAGGCATACTAGCCACTGCGCCACATCGGCTGTCAAATTGTTTAAATTCGGTAATTCGTGTCGTATGGGACACCAAGTCAACCAATGTTCCTATTTGAAACCGAGCTTTTTTATAAGATCTCTGTCGTGATAGAGTAACGAGTGCTTTCTAAGAAATAAATAAACCAAGTTCTATTGAACTAAAACAATATTATTTCTTCAGCTCGATCGCAATATCATACACAACTGGGTCATCAAGACTGGGCTGTGGAGCAAACTCGATAGATGAGACGTGAGACGTATGATGACAACTCAGACAAGTGATTGTCAGCCGTCATCGATGCGACGCGCATCTTAATTGTACACAGAAATTTAAAGAAACACATACAGAAAAAAAGGATGTACAAAGGCGAGCTTAATTCAAAAAAACTTTGAGTTGACTTCCAGCATCTTAGTGTGTAACCGGCGTCTTTTCTGTTTCATACATTTTATATGGAATCGGTTATACTATAATCTAAGCGCTGCGATGTCGAGCGTCGCACGTCTCCATCTCATGTGTTAGTACGTCCCACAGGTGGAGCTAGAATCTGAAAGTAAACTGTAAATCATATTTTTATCATCATCATCTTCCTGCCCTTATCGCAATTACTTGGGGTCGGCGCAACACATTTCGTTGAACACAAAATTGTGTTGCAAAAGGATTTGGCTGTATTTTAGGACCGGCCGCCTACCAGACTTCAACCCTCCTTGGGAATGCTTTTGTAGTGGATTAACCGCCACCATACGGTTGGCCCTGGCTGTTTGGGTAGGGTTCATCCCTCGGCCGCCACTTACGACCCCCACGGTAAGGGAAAGGGTGGTGGTGCTATTCTAATCTGCCGGCACCACACGGCATCTAATCTGCCGGCACCACACGGCATCCATAATTTTGACGCTAGGTATGCGCTGTCCTTAAATATTCGACGGCGGGAGGCAAGTTTACGAAGGTATTTTATACTTAGTTGAAAAGAATTTTCGCAAAACCGTCTTGATTGGTAAGGCTTATGATTGGAATTTAAATGTGGGACACGGCCAATGAAGGCAATTTTGTATTCGATGTAAACGAAATGGACAATTCAATCGTCTCTTATTGAGGAAATTTTGGGGATCGAAATGAGCCTTTTCTTATTTATGAATATTTGAATATTCACTGAATGATTGATAAAACCGCAATAACTTTTATATTAGGTTTATTGTGGGATGTTTTCTCATCCCTACTGGAAAATAGGTAGGAGTATACCCGTTATTTTTAGTTTCATATTTCTGTCTGTTACTGCAACATAGATAAAATTCTATTTGTAGGAAACAGTTTGCGTCATCACTTCGAGTATAAGTGTATTCATAACCCTTGTTAGCCAGAGGTGGGTGGTTTTGACAGGTATCATATCAAATACTTCACAGGAGGGCATTTGCTTTGTTGTTGTTTACGGGTCTAAGGGTCTTAGAAACTATTCACGTAATGCTTAACAATTGAAACTGACAAAGTACCATAGAAACTTCTGATTCGAAGTCGTCGGAAGTCGTCATTCAAAATTCAAATTCAAATATCCTTATCATTCCTTTTTGAATAGGACTATGCTTCGTACAATAAGCTGATTGCGGAAGTAGAAGCCTCTAGCGGTTGGGAAGTCCTTGAGCATGAATACGCTGTAACTACCAAACCCTCTACAGTGCTACGACTTGTAGACGAAGGCTACAAAATTGCTACGTCGTAGGTAGATAACAAAAAGTATAAGAGAGGGTACACTTTGTCGTGCATTCTAGGCGTGTGGCATTTTAGTTAATTTATCACTCAAAGTTATAGTTCTGCTATCAAAAATAAATTAAAACTACCCGCCTACATAATATTCTGATTCTCATTTTATCCTACTAAGCCCACGTAAATACCCGCCTACAGACGACATCGTGCGTGCATACTTTTTTGACATTTAATATTGAAAACATCCCGAAAACTTACATCTACCTACCTACGTAGATTAAAGGGATAATTCAATGTGATTTTGATGCCATGCCTCGGACACAGTTGTTAGATCGTTTACTTACTTGATACTGAATCAAATCCTCCGTAAATGATCACTTAATTCTAATTTACAATAAATTTCTTTATTAATAGTGTTCTTACAATCTGAAAATATTATATTTTTAATAGTCTCATCCTAACATTCAGCGAATGCTCTTTAATTTACTTTAATCCCTACTTAATGAGCATTTGAAATTGTAATGACTTTGTTAAACAAATTTACTGTTGCAAATTGAAAAATAAACCATTTCTTGCAGAAATACAGAACCTGGTTTATTTGAAATTGCATTTGAAATTTTAAGTAAGTGACTTTTCAAGTGCCTTCTCATAATCAGAAAGCTTTTAGGCAGTACCCGTCCCTAAACTTTCCTTTCCGTTGCGTGAGTGAAACTGACGGTTCAGTTATAGAAATCAAGTAGATTTTTAGTGTTTCGTAGTCTTTTAGAAATCCTCATTTCGTCAAATCCGTCCGTGTGTATGTATGTCGACGACGGACATAAATTTTCGTAATAGATCGTAATGAAATGACCCAAATTTAGAAAATTGTAGCATAGAAAATAAATCGAATCTTTCTGGAAATGTGTACATGTGAAAGGGGAGCAAGAAATAATTCAGAGCCTCATTTCTGTATTTTATTCTATTGGGGCAATTTTATCAAACCGTGTTTTAGGTAGGTATCATACTTTTGTAGAAAATATCTTGAAGTTAGTAGTACCAAAGACTACTAACCGTGTTATTACAAAAAAAGTTCAACATGGTTTAATTAAGTCTAATCGCATGGAAAAATGATTTAAAAACTGTCTAAACTCGCGTCCAACTTTTTGTAATTAAGTTTAATTTTGTAAAGATCTAAAGAAATGTTGTAGAAAATCCCGAACACAATTATAAATTTTAACGTAGATTTCCGAGCCTAGCCGGCGCCCGGGACTCCGTTCGGTATTCGAAATATATGTCACCGGTAAACTACAAGCAATGCTGGATTATAATCTAGCTCGCTAAATTCGAATCACACGGCGCCTCTAGCCTTAAACGAAGTATAGTTTGTACCATGGAAACCAGATAGTTGATATAAATGATATTAATAATTGTTTACTTTTTGTCGTATTATTAATTACTCACTATATTATACATACAAAATACTCAGACTTAACCTAAAAAAGTATTAGAAAATTAACTAAACAAATAGGTACATGTTTGTGGGGATCGAACCCACAGCGTAAAAAGTAGGATCCGCTACCGCGAAAACCAATAAAATAATATATAAATTATCTCGATCTGATTTTATGGGTGTTGCCTGTATTAATTATTCTATAAAATATTGATACATTAAAACTGAGAGCATGAATTTTATAGGCGGAAAATTATAAAGCCAGCACTGTGTGTGGTGCTTGCCGGAGCGAATGCAGTAGTAACTCTTATTTTTATTACATGACCACTGCTCAAAACATGAGAGTATTATTTTCGCTGTAAAAGTTTATGTATTTCAGTTTTTAATTATCAACAAGCCAGTTACACTATATCTTTTTAAACTGCGGCCCGGAACGGAACACGATGGAAGTAGTACTATATATAAGGTCCTATTAAATTCACTGCAAATATTTTAAGGGCATGCGTAAATATGTATAAGAAAAACATCTAAGGCATTTAAAAAAAAATCTACAGGCTAGATTTTTTTTTTCATTTTCAAACAAACTTTTTAATTAATTATGTGAACACCCTTTGACTGACCCGACTGACGTTCCGCCACGTAAACAGGATTCACTTACACGGCACGCACACTAACAACCAACCAATCACAGCACGGCGCGTTTGGCGCGTAATTTAAATTCATCGAAGTGTGTGTTTCTAGGACAAACAGGGTGCACTTTTTGCGTTTCGGTTTTTTTTAGTTAAATGCAGTTTTCTCGAAAACTAGCGTGTAGATTTCTTTAAAAATTTGCCTAGTACATTCTTATATTTTATTTGATCTGTCCCTAAAATATTTGCAGTGAATTTAATAGGACCTTATATTCTGTGACGATAGATTGCGTTGCTCGTAGTCTTAAAGTTTTTTTATTTATCCGTTGAAGTTGTAGATACCTACCTAAGTACTAAACAGCTTTGAAAATTCTCTTACTATTGTATGTATTTTAAATATGGTGAAATATAATTATAACTATTTACAAATATCATTTTACTAAACAGTGTACTGAACAAAGCGATAATTATGTAGTTTAATGGTTTGAACTTAAAAAAAATAACAAGTAAAATTAACTGGCCAAGAGCGTGTTAGGCACACTCACGAATAGGCTTTCATAGTCAACATTTATATTTTAGGTTTTTCAGCGTTACAAAGTTAATTTTGTTGCTGGTTTGTTTGCAGCTAGGTATGGATACTAACCGCAAATTGAAAATATTTTATTTATCTGAAATCTTTTGTGGTACAGTGTTCGTCACAGTTTTCATGGCAACTGGTTGAGAACTATACCTATTCCATTTCTTTTTCAAGTTTTTAGCGTTTATACATTAGAAGTTACAGCTGGAAGAAATTATGTATCAAAAACGCCCCAAATTTCATGTCGATAGCTTAAAAACTGATGAAGATATGAGGGCGCGGCATACAGACAGACAGACTTGACGAAATGATAAGGGTTTTTAATGGACTACAAAACCCTAAAAGATTGACATCATAGCATTGTCATGATGGATGACATACAATCCTGATAAAATAACCAAAGGGAAATACAATTTAGATCCAAACACAAGCCATTGATAAAACAGTGTTCAAATTAAATTCATTTGAGTTATATCCTATCCAATGAATACAAGTCGTCTCGAGGAACAACAATGGTTTCTAAGAAGTCGGTAGATAGACAAATCAAATTATATTCGACCCTCCGAAGACGTTTCATGTAAAGGGAATTGACTTTGATAATTTAATTTAGTTTAAATACCTAAATGCAAACTATAGCTCTATTATATTAGATGAAATACTACCTAGTTCACAGAAAATAAGGCTTATAGTTGGTAGCGATTTCATATGTGGGAGGGAGAAAGCATGAACGCCTGTGTATGTAAGAGTTAAGGTACGAGAAAAAATACTTTTAGAACCGCCAGCTGATCGTTTTATGTGGACATGGACGATTCAATATCTTTTTCATATTTCAACTCATTTGTTATTTCTGTTATGAAAGCTGTTTAGACATAATCATCCCCTGAAATACCTTTTTTCATCACTTTTTTACGTCCTGTTTAAAAACCAGTATTTTTATCTCAATTTCTTTCATTTTATGAAGTTCAATACCCTTTGTCGAAAATAAGCCGATTGTGATTCCCAAAGCTTTTCACTTAAATGAAATTTAGATATTTTTAGCCGTTGTCACGGACTGGACGTTATTTTTCCTCTATCTTTAAAATTATATGTAGGCGACAAAAAATTATGTAAAGAGTAAATAAAATAACTGAAAATATATTAAGGGTTGAACATACCTAGGTCGAAATGGTCGAAACTTGGTACATTTTGTATACGAAGTCCAAAATAATTTTTCATATTTCGACCTTTCTTAAGGAAAGTTGTTCAGTTTCATGAGCTGGTTCACACCTTAAAGTATTTGCAGTATTTTTTACAACCTGTGAGTAAATGGAGATGGTCATATAATTACGATACTCTGTCTGATTTAAGCTTAGTCTCCTGGATTGCGGCGCTACCCCTCATTGTCTTAATTTGTACCTAGCAGTTTCACCGTGGTAATGAGATACATACTTTTGAGTTGTAGATATTAGCAAATGTTACTCAAGAAACTAGAAAAGCTTTTAAGCAGTAAAACATGTTTTAAAATCCGTCCCCTTTATTTACAGGAGATTACTAATAATTCTTCATTAGCTAAATGAAAAGAATAGCTATTAGTATCCTTTTGTTAAAACAGTATGACGAGAAAAAGAAGACGACTATAATATTACGCTGGTACTTAGTAGTTATAGGCAAATATAGACTGACATGATGATGATGAAAACAGAATCAAGCAAAATCTTTTGTATTAAGAATTATGATGTGTGATAGTGATAGTATGATTAAGGCGCCTTGCGCGCTACCTAGGAAACATTTGTGGTATAAGGATCATTATAGAGTTACCGCGCGTGTAATAGGTTGTCCCCCTGCCTTGGAAAGTAATATTTGTGGCAAGAGGATCATCTTTTGCATGACATTGACCTCTAACGCGCACATTTCTCCCCCAGGTGTGCACAGTCGGGGTCATAGCCAACACGATGAATTAATTAGTTATAGAGAGTAGCTTATGTTACTCAAGAAAGGAAAAAACTTCTTAGCAGTAAAAGATGTTTCGAATTCAGTCCCATTATTTATTGGAGATTATCAATTAAGTATCCATTATCATAACAGTATGGCGAGCAAAAGAAGACGACTATAATAGTATGCTAGTACTCAGCAGTGGTGTATGTCGATGATGAAAACAGAATCAAGCAAAACATGTGTGATGAATATGAATATCAATGTCAAATCCATCAATAAGTGATATTTTTGTATCTTACTTTGAATAAATAAGTTTGAGCCATTTTTGGGGTTTTTTGGCGTCTTGTGCGACGTCTCCCTAATTTGTGGTATGGTGATCATCTTTTGCCCATGACATTGACCTCTAACGCGCACATTTCTCCCCCAGGTGTGCACAGTCGGGGTCATAGCCAACACGATGAACGTGGCAGTGCTAACAAGGCGGGATATGGCCGCTGCGCCGATAAATCGTCTGCTCAAATGGCTCGCCGTCGCCGATGTTTTCGTCATGCTCGAGTACGTGCCCTTCGCCGTATACAAATATTTGGTGAGTACCAACAACCACGAAACCCGAAAACAACAGTAGTAAGTAGTATTTGCTATTTTGGTTCGTGCGTGGTGTCATTATTTTTTCAGGTGAGTTCAGTTTATCTGTGTATCGTTTGAGTAGAAGGGGTTGGTCCTGGTCAGAACAACAGCCACTGCGACCTTTTCAGATCTAATGAAACTTTTAAGAAATTGTGCGATTTAGTCACTGTAAGTTATTCCGTCAGACGCCTGTAGCTTCTATTACTATAGTTCTTTCTAAACGTTTTTAACAGTTATGAATGGAATCTACAACAAATAAACTATCTGGAAATACAGTAAAACTTCACCGCAGGCTGGATTTAAACCAGCGACCTTCGCCATAAGTACTGGTGCTAGATGGAAATAGATGGCAAAATTGCTTAAAGCTTACAGTATGGGAGTTATAGGCCTCTGACGAAATTGTCCCACGTTGGAATAGCTACACTGTA
Source organism: Phthorimaea operculella (assembly GCA_024500475.1). Taxonomy (NCBI): domain Eukaryota; kingdom Metazoa; phylum Arthropoda; class Insecta; order Lepidoptera; family Gelechiidae; genus Phthorimaea; species Phthorimaea operculella. The sequence continues at coordinate 3,395,338 of JANFCV010000027.1, forward strand.
CCTTATGTATGTTTTGTAGATAGCCGAAGAGCTTACCCTGAGTTGCAGTTTCATTTTACGAACAATGCCCCTTTTGTAAGACTAAAGCACTATCTTTAATATATTCTGTGGCGTTATCCAATATCTAAAACCACCTTAGAGAAACCCACCAACGAAAGGCTACATAGCTTACGTTGTTCGCCTGATAACAGTATGTGATAGGAACTATGACGAAGACTTGATATCAGTGGTTATGATATGACCATCCGTGACATAATTTTGTTTTTATACAGCTGTTCTGGGCTGTTCTGAGTATCTCTTTTCAGCTGGAAGCTTCTAAGAATAATTTAGTTAGATAATAATATGGTAATACCTAACTACTTTAAAGTACCTAAATATGTATGTTGGGAACATGATTGTGATATGAGATGTAAACAAGATCATACAGCATCAAGTTTAATCCTATTTGCATTTAGTTCGCTGAATATTTAATACTTAGGTGCCGTCGGGGTTGCTTGTGCAATAATATTATGTGGAAATTATGTTTTCGACTGTACATCATACCTATATTCTTTATGCAACATCATAATAGAAAATATAACACATAATAGTTACTTTAACGGGTCTTATAGCGATAGTTTTTTTACGTAAATAAGCGATTTACCTGGAAACCCGACGTTTCGAATGATTTTCATCAGTCATGGTTGAGTCTGCCCGCGACCATGATAATTAATAACTTTGCCCACGAAATATTGAAAAGAATATTGGTCGAAATATAAAAATAAATTTGTGCCACCCATGAGTACTAAGATCTAAAATCAGCAGATCAGCAATTTTGTATGTAAGGCCAATTTTTTTTTTCTTAATGTTCTGAAGTAAACTGCTGTGGATGTTGATGTTAAAGGCTGCGTACATAGGGACGAGACTGTCGATGGCAGCCGCCAACGAGTCAACGACACTAGAGGACAGGTGTTGACGGCTGCTGGTGTAAAGTGGCGACACTTCAGACATGGCAAAGCATAACTTCTACCGCCACTGTAAAGACGGCCACCATCGAAGCGTTTGCGGCAGTCGGCAACATAACTGCTGATCCGTGGACATCTGACAATGAGTGTACATAGTTGATCACTTGACATGCTGCCGCGGGAATATTCAACCACTGGCGCCGAGACTCCTGCCTGCTGCTCTCAACACCTCTGTCATCCAGCTCTCTCTAAAAACAGCCTTTAAGATCAATTCAATTAAATTTCTTTTACCAGACATAATATTCGTGAGTGACTGACTGAAGTATTTGAAGTGAGACAGGTTTCCGAGAATTCATGGGACTTTTCCTTGAAAGAGGGTTAATACGGAGGAGGTAAGCTGCCTCTCGAGCCTGTGATGTTTATGAACTTAGCACGTGTAACGAATAAATTTATACGCCTGAATGCTATATTATTTACCTGATAATTTGTGAGGTAAGGTAAGGTAACTTGATAGCTCCTTATTGCCACATATTACCTTCGCCTTTAGAACTTATACGAACCTTTTTATACATATTGAGTATTATATTACATTATATTTACTACACAACGAACTTCGCCTTTTCAGGTCCTTATTCACTGAAAATCCATATAAAAAATATTACAGTTTCCCTCGAAATGAAAGTCTCTGAAAGTAACGTAAAAGTGGTCGTGGTGGCTTTGAATAACGTAATAATCCTCTTACAAATCGGCACTTTCGTATATTAAAAATGTTTCCGTTTGAAACTGATTCTCCCGTGTACGTGGATGGTTGCTGTATGGTGTGGATGTATCACAGACTTTACTTATTATTGACCGGGTAGCAACGACTAATTTTCCCGAAAACTTTTAATAGACATTTAAAAAAAAACTTTCAGAAACATTAGCTTAGTACCTATGTTCTACGGCATTTAGCTTTTTGATTTTTTGACAAACGCCAATTAGGGAAGGTTGTGTAATGACCGGTTCAGCTTAGCGTTTTCGGGAAAGTCTCGGTATAATTTCAATGTTGCGTCAAAAAATCTTAAAACAATATCTACGCACACACCTTGTGTGTATAATTCTCCGAACACTCATGCAGACCATGAAACTTTCTCCTAGGAACAAATGTCATAACATAAGTCGACAAAATCGACCTCTTCGTACAAAATCACGATTAGCTGACCTTTACTATGTGTAGTATTTTTTTATTGGCGTTTCCTAAAATACATTCTTCTGGGAAAGTTTCATAGTCTGTATGCACCCTATCAGTATTCGGAGAACTGTCTCTTAAACCGTGTATGCAATTTTTTTTGCTTACACTTGTCTTATATTTCAGGTGCTGCCCGAGAAGCTGGACTTCCCTTACTCCTGGGCCATCTACCTGCTGTTCCACATGCATTTCGCACAGATACTTCACACAGCCTCCATCTGTCTCACTCTCTCATTGGCTATATGGAGATACATCGCTATAAAGTGAGTTATATATCCTTACTCCTGGGTCACCTACCTGCTGTTCCACATGCATTTCGCACAGATACTCCACACCGCCTCCATCTGCCTCACTCTCTCATTGGCTATATGGAGATACATCGCTATAAAGTGAGTTATATCTTCCCTTACTCCTGGGCCATCTACCTGCTGTTCCAAATTTCGCACAGATACTTCAACCGCCTCCATCTTCCTCACTCTCTCTCTCTCTCTCTGTCTATATGGAGATACATCGCTATAAAGTAAGTTATAATTTCCTTTACTCACAGATACTCCATACTTTCATATGGAGATACATAGCTTTGAAGTAAGTTACTTACATTTGATTAAAAACATGTTTTTACAATTCAAATACTTAGAATGCAATGCCATACTACGAACGTTATTTAGACCTCACTCATGCACCAACACAAAATAGGCAAACAATTCTCTATTTAGTACTTGTCAAGTATAATTAAGTGCTGACATATTCAGTTGTGGTTTCAAAACGTACATTATGCTGATTGTGCTTTCCCCACATTTTCAAACGATTGTGTATGTAATTTTCGTACAATAGGATTTTCTATTAATTTCGAGTTGGTTTTGCATAACTAATTTCGTGGTTTATTTTAGGTATTCAGATCGGAGTCACATTCTGTGCACGGAGCGTCGCTGCAGCATTGCCATACTAACCAGCTTCGTTTTGCCGCCGATATTATGCATACCTACATTTATGGTACGTTAGCTTCCATTGTACTCATTGTTGTACTCCAATAAAAGGAATTCACTGGACCGTCTAACAATTAGGTAGGTCTTGCACGCACCGCGCGATTCCGCGGTATTTTGCATGGTAACGCCGCAAACCTATCTTACATAGCACACGACGCTGCATCGCTGTGCAGGCTGTCACAAGCTAGCATTTTCTTGGCAGTCGAAAAACGCAATATAATCAGTTGTGTGTGAACAACCTTGCTCTATAAAATCATATGTAAATTTTAATTATTATTGGCAGGTATTCGATATTCATAAGAAGAACCTCGACGACCCCAGAGTAGAGGTCGCCTATCACGTTGACGCGGATTACCAAGGCACCCTTTATCAAGCGACCTTCTGGGTGCACGCCGTTCTAATGAAACTTCTGCCATGTTCGATACTGACAGTGATAAGCGTCTGGCTGATACGGGCTTTGTACAGCGCGAACCAACACCAAAAGAATTTGAGAAATTACAGCGCTTGCCCCGCCGCTGAGAAAATGGTGAAGCGACAGCATAAAGCGGATAAAAGGACGGATAGAACGACGAAGATGTTGCTGGCAGTGCTGTTATTGTTCTTGGTGACTGAGCTGCCGCAAGGAATACTAGGGTTGATGAGCGGTTTGCTGGGTTGGTGTTTCTTCAAGCGGTGCTACGATTTGTTTGGAGAGCTGATGGACTTTTTGGCGTTACTGAATGGGGCGATCAACTTCATTTTGTATTGCTCGATGTCGAGGCAGTTCAGGCAGACGTTTCGTGCGATGCTGCTAACACCGCACTTGGCGCGATTCCTGCCACCGAACCCTTCGCATTCGGACTCTCACATCCAGAATACGTAAGTAATCCTCATTTAAGTACGCCTTACTTATTTAGCCTTGTCTTAATCAATAACTGTCTGTCGTCTTAAGCTTCCAGATTTTTCAGACAAGTCTCAATTATTCTACCTCCTAATTTTGTTACAGATAATAATTTATTCAGCTTTGTGTTAATAATCTTCTCTTGAATTATTTATTACTAACAAACTAATTTAATTATTTTATTTCCATAAATAAGCTTATTTAGCTTGGCTTATCCTTGCACGAACGACCTTTATGAACAGGATGTGAAAAATTGTTTTTAATAAGTAGGTATGTCATGCACGCATTGTTATAATGAGCTGCATAAATTCAAAAGGCAAACCTACCCGTAAAACTATGAGTGTAAGTAACTTCTCAACTTTGATAAAGGAACCTTGGCATACAAAGTAAAGGAAACATGCAAAGAAGTAACATTTATTTGAAAAGTTTTTAAGTTTTATGGATGGATTTGCACTCTTTGTGTTAGTTGAGTTACAGTTATTTTTCAAATACCTTTTTTCACATCTTCAGTAGTTTGTTGCCTTCTTGAATGAGCTTTTCTCCTGCAGGTGTACCGAGAAAGTAAAAAGATAGCTGAAGACGGTCTCCGATAATAATATGAATATGTGAGTAGCTCGTCTAACTAATTCAATTTCTAGGGTTTGATCCTGTCCCTGAATTAACTTTTTATATACATGGTATTAGAAAAAATGCCAACTGCGTTCCTTTAAACCACGCATTATTTATTGTTGACAAAAAATGTTACAATATTTTTCAAAATATATTTATTACACTTTTCAATCCACAGCACGCGGTACAGTCAACTACCGCTAACTTACACAAACGGCGCTAAGGTCTAAGACAGTGCAACCGCAACCGCAGCTGAACGTGACTGTAACGATGCGCTACGTCGCGCTCCAAACTGGGATAAACAGTTTAATACTTTTTACGCATTTTTTTAACATACCTAACATTTCATGATATCTTCAGAACACTTGGTTTAAAGGAACGCAGGACTTTTCCTAAGACCCTGTATTGTGTAAGCAGCCGGATAACATAAGCGAAAAAAATTACATACAGATCGAAACTTTGTTACTATGGGAGCCCAATATCAACACGCGTAGACTTCATTTACATACATTGAGATACTAATATTATAAATTCGAAAGTAACTCTGTCAGGATAGGTATAGTCCTGATGGACTATGAATGGGAAGCTACCAGGCATCGATCTTACCTAATATTGCATAGATAACTCAGAAATAGAAAATCGCGGCACATAAGTAGGTACATGGGGGTGATTACATGACATGCACGAAGAGTAGGTACCCCTCATATTTTTTGGCCTTTTGATGTCACTGTTTGGTCCACCGTGTGTGTATAAAAACTCATACTTAGGTATACCAAATATTCTAGAAGATTGTGATAGAAATTAACCCGCGCAGGTTGTGGCGAGAAAATGTAACACGGGCGATGTGGCAGGGTATGACATACCCAGATTTTTTATTGCCTATATTTGTTTTTCTAAATAGTCGTTATATTTTTAGTAATATTCTATACAAGTGGCGTATGTTAACATTATAATAAGTAAAAGTTAGGTAATATATAACTATTTCTTTATGATATAAACATTAAAGAAACGAAACCATGTAATTTTAAGGCAAAAAAATAAGCACATCTTTTATTAGCCTCAATATATTATAAAATGAAATGAATTCTTCAAAAAGTTAACAAAACTCAAAAATATAACAAAACAAGTTATCAAAAGTATATAACTCTCAATATTGCAAAAATGATAACACCTTAATAATTTGAGTCCAATATAGTGCAATTTTTGCATACAAAAAGTATGGTGGATTTCACTCTCAGAGCTTGGGTCTACTGAAGAGTCTTGCAAAACTTCGTCAAAAATAGTTCTTAGTCTAATTTACTGTTGAGAATAACTCAAATTGAATCAAAACTATAAAAAATAATACACAAAGTAATCGAAATAAATAAACATCAGAGCAATATTTTGTAAAAAAAATGTATACGCCAACTATGTGGCAGGGTATTACATACCCGAGAGCACTTTGTACGTGAATATCTCCAACCCTAATTTGTGTTACAATACGATCACGTAAATATCCTTTTCCACACATCTTTAGCTGCAGCTACATGGAGCGACAAGAAAAAATGCAGTAGTTTACAAAAATATACGCAGATAAGTAACAGTCCGGGTATGACATACCCTGCCACACTCTCGGCGGGTTAATAGAAAAGATAAAAATAGGAATAAAAACAGGGTTTAGTAAAAGACATTTCGTATCGAAAAAATTACAAATTGATGGATGGGTGGGTGGACCTTGTTATATATTGGAAATCCGTAAATATATTATTAGATTCTCAAAATAATTTTACGTCGACTTGCGACCCTAAGAGAAATAACCTTTTATGAAAAAGACTAGCTGCCCGTCAGCGGTTTCACCCGTTGCAACCTATTATTACGCGGGAAGAAAGCATTACTCGCCAAGAGACGTCGCTGTTAGTTTTCGGCGAAAACGTTTAAAACGCGAATCGGCTCAGTCCAGCACCTTTGCAAAAATATCGGAATATGCGTGGTCCCGTAGGAATAAGACAGTTATTCCAGATAGTCTTCTATATTTGTGCAAAATTTCATGTCAATCTAATCAGCCGTTTTAGCGTGATGTCGTAACAAACACACACACAAACATCTGCCTTTATAATATTATATATAGTAGGATAAGATTAGTAGGAAGTAGAATTTGCGGGATTCAAATTCTTGTTAAAACATTTTCATTGGCAAGTAATTTTTGTACGTACATGTGTTGTGGGATATACATCAATTTTGCCTTACTTACTCGCCAAGAGATGACGCTGTTAGTTTCTAAAGCGCGAATCGGCTCAGTCGGGCCACCTTTTTCATAAATATTGGAAAATGCGTGATCCCGTGGGCACAAAGTAAGTATTGGCTAGCGCAATCCAGAGAGTCGGCTTCGAGCAAACGCGGCTAAACTCACTCAGACATCCACACGCGTCGTTTACGCGCTCTGTGGAACCGTGTCGAACCGGCTACGGCTGAGTGTGAACGGCCCGTTCGGTGCGGGCGGACGGAATGGCGAGTAAAGAAAAATATTTTTGTGATATGTTTGGGTGTAATAACACCACAGAAAATAGTGCTTTTGTCATTTTTCTGTTTCCCACGCAATAATGAAAGAAAAATCTTTAAATGATTTTTAAAAATCTTATCATTCGTTCGTACTTAATATGTGCTTTAGGGTTTTAGGTTTTAGGTAGTGTAGAAGTAGGTAGGTTGCGCTTTAGTTTGATTTGGTAGGTTAAATAAGTTTAGGTAGGTACCTACCCACAGTAGATAGATAGATACTTAAGTCAGCATTTGAGGTGAAGCGATAAGTACCGAAATACCGATAGCAAAAGGTCCAGGTTGTGTCATCTATGGTAGTCCAAATGGACTGTTACGATCCTGGCTATTTTATTTTTCGTCACGGCCGCTGGTGTGGTGACCTTAGAAACTATAGTAGGTAAGTAGGTATACTTCGAAACTAAGGTAGGTACATACCTACCTACCAACTTACAGCTTACAGCTAAAGATACAGCTTCCATGCCCGATTTTTTTGTCATGTGTTTGTCATGTCGTCATGTTCATGTTATGATAGGTACCTACTTACCAACCTACCTACCAACCGTTCCCAGCGGGTATCGCCCGCCCGCCAATACATTGGTAGGTAGGTAATCTGTGTGCGACTGACTACTGACGGTACGTTTGACTTTCATGATGGCTTGACTCCCTGTTCAAAAATACCTACCTTCCAACCATAGGTACCTAACCTATTAACGCTCGTGACGGCAAGATAGGTATTTTTTAAGGCCTTTCTTTTAGATACACTTCTTTTCCGTGGAAAACACCGACGGACGACGTGAGGAACCCTTAGTCGTGTCGGTCATCGCCATCGGCCGGTCCACTGCCTATCTACTACCTACTTACCTGCCTACCTATGGCTCGCTTCGCTTACCACCTAGTCTCGTGACCTAAACTCATTGCCTATCTACCGATTTAGGTGGGGACCTGTTATTTCCTATTATAAATATGATGAATATGACTTTCTACTCAGGTAGGTACCTACTTCCATATGTTAAAAAATATTTCATATCGGCCAGGTAATCTAGGAGTTTATCAATTGCATATACTAATTCATACTTACGAACAATACCTAGGTAACTTCATTAAAAAAAATCGGAAAGTAAAAGTAGCAACCCTAAAGAGTAGGCATAAGTGATCGAAAGAAGGGGCGAGCTGGCCTTTTGTAAATTCTCTATTTTGTGCCGTGGGAATGAGACATTTTTCCGTGGTAAAAAGTATATGCTATTCCAGATGCCCTTTTATATTTCTGCAAAGTTTCATGTCAATCTAATCAGCCGTTTTTGCGTGAAGTCGTAACAAACACACACGTAGGAAGTATAGCAAGACCAGTGTGTAAGATTTTCCAATATCGTAAGACAAAACTTAACGCCGTGTGGTGCCGGCAGAGTAGAATAGCACCACCCACTCTCTTCCCGTGGGAGTCGTAAGAGGCGACCGAGGGATAAACCCGACCCAACCAGCCAGGCCAACCGTATGGTGGCGGTTAAGCATTCCCAATGAGGGTTGACGTCTGTTAGGCGGCCGGTCGTAAAATTAAGCCGAATCTATTGCAGCACGATTTTGTGTTTAGCAAAACGTGTTGCGCCGACCCCAAGCAATTGGGATAAGGGCAGGAAGATGATGTAAGACAAAACTTAAATTAAATAAAAGTTCGAAAAAATAAAAACAAAAATAAGGAGAACACTATCCGGATTCGAACGCGAGTCACCTTGTTTGGTAGGCAAGCGCACTATCGCCGCAGCTACCATTACTTTAAGATGACTGTTGAATTAACGGATATGCTTCCCCACAAAGACGCGAATCGGCTCAGTCACGCCACCTACGTCAAAAATTTTGGAATATGCGTGATTCCGTAGAAATGAGAGATTTTTCTGGGGTAAAAAGTAGCCTATGTGTTATTCCAGATGCCCTTTTATATTTCTGCAAAGTTTCATGTCAATCTAATCAGCCGTTTTTGCGTGATGTCGTAACAAACACACACACAAACATCCGCCTTTATAATATTATATTAGTAGGAAGGATTACCCAGCGACTTGCAGGTAGGAAGCAAGATAAAAAATATTTACAGAAGCTAACTTCAAGCTGCGATGTAACTTCTTAGATTTCTATAAAGTGTGTTTATTACCTGTAATGTAATGTATCTCGCAATCTCGTACCTATATCTCAAAAGGACAGTTTTTTTAAATATCGTTTTTTTTTTTAACTAAGGGATAAATTTGGAAGTAAAAGTCATAGTACCAATTTGAAAGTCATAGTAGGATAGTTTATCATAATATATTGACGTCACAATCCGTCTTCGTAAAAAATAAAGTATAACACAATTTCCTTCTTTTTATAACAATTTTGTAACCTGATAGAAAACCGGCACGGGCGGGACAAAAATAAAAATAAAGGTCCTGCAGCGGGGCTGGCCATTCGCTGCAATAAAAATATCAAAACTGAATCTATTACTTTTAAAATTCCAGGCTTTCAAGCTTTTCTGCGTTGTGAAGCACGACTTACCTCTAAAATTAATGATTCATGTCTGATTTCTCGAGGTATTCTAATGGGATTAAATATTGTTTGTTACAGAGCAAAGACATCGGTTCCCTGAGAAAAGGGGAAATTCGTAAGTGATTTGTGTGAAAGTAGATTCTGAAGTAATGAGCAGGCGGATTCTTCAGTGGTGTGGAACTGAATACTAAAGCGGTGTGTAGTGAAAAGCAGTGTACAGTACAAAGTGGGTGTTTTAAAGGCGAGAGAGCTTTTCAAGTAAATACTGGTAAGGAGACTGAACATTTCAGGCAGAAAATGGGTAAAGCGGCTGTGGTAGGGAATTTAAAAATGCAGATACATTCACGAGAACTGCAGTGAATTCAATCGAACTTTTTCAGGAAAAGCTGTGAATTCCGTCCTAAACGTGAAATAAAATAGACGATACTGGACAGAAATGAAGTGTACATCGAAAATAGAATTACGAACGAACAAGTTTTATATTGTAGTAGATATAAGAATTTGTATCATTGTCGAAATAAGTACCTAATTTATTAGTCAATTAAGCTATACTGAAATTAGCAATTGACTGTATTGTATAGTTAGTGTACATAGGTACCTGCTTCTCGTTGTATAAACTGAAGTTTAATTAAACACACTGTGACATAATTGCTTTTGTTTCGAATCTCTCGTCTGCTTTTTAGTTCCATAATTTTTTTACACGTTTTGTATCAAAAAGTTTAATTACTTTTTACTGCAAATAAAATTGACGAAACCCTTTGAAAACTCCAATATTTTTATATAACTACGTTTTAGTTTTAGCACAAAATTTTGTAACTGTTTAGCTATTTTTATTTTACAATGATCAAAAATATGTGTAATTCCTCAAACTAATAGTGAACGTACGTTGGCATTATCATATTTACTACTTATCAGAATTTTCATTTTCATTTAATAAAAATATTTAATTATATTCTGATAAGTTGGTCTCCAAAAGGTTTCTGACTAAGCATGTGTCCATGAGAAGTATATCTATTACATGCTGACGTTTTTTTTACTCAAGGTTTATTTTTATTGAGTATCCTATATTTCGGAGATGTTATAATTACCACGTTCATGGGTATAAGCTCGTCATTACGTGTTATAGTTTTAGTGATGATGACCATGAAACATCAAAATCAAGTGTTGTACCTATGTAAGTTTAATTTTTCTTTTGTGTGAAGTCGATAAATAATTTATGATATATATTTTAATCATTCAACCAAAGTTAAAGCTTACATTTGAAGGTATTGAAAGAAACCTGTCCTCTGGAGGTCCTTATAAGTTTAGTAAAACAGTTAGACTGTTTACTTAGAATTGAAGATGGCCAATATTAAGTGTGATCGTCTATTGGGTTAGGAATACATTGCGTTAAAGTAGTGACTTGTTAGTTCTTACGAAGTGGAGCAGTGTTTTGCTTGAGATGTATAGAGAGGAAACAACAAACTAACAAACAAACATTTAAGTTTAAATACAAAAAAAACTACAAGAATACGGGGCTCCCATCCATCCTACACACCCGTCCGAAAGGGGCCAAGACGCACTCATTTCCTAAACGACCGAAGAATTTTGAATTACACGACGCTCTGTATATTGAAGAAGAAAGCCAAAAGATCAAATACTCCTAATATTATGGGAACTAACGAAGTTAATTGTGCTCCACTAGGAAGCAAGTTAAAAGGGGTCTAGATTGGGGACCAGGTCAGGAACGACCCAGTCCAAGGTAACTCCGGGGATAATCCCCGTGACCAACCAACCCGGAATCCTACCTATCTAATCCTACCTAGCTAGCTCAAAGTCCGTTGACTGAGCATCCGCATAACCTAAGGCCAAAAGTAAATTTTGGAGACAGTCTTTCACAAGAAACCCAGAAGGTGAACTGTAGAATAATGGATGGGTGGCCATTCCCTCGTGTTGTATGTGTTTGTTGAGGTATGGAAGCTTTCCTCTAAGGCACCAGGGCCGGGAAAGCTACGCACCTTAACGCGGTGCAGTCTGAACTAGACCATGTAGAGTAAATTATGCTTGCAATACCAACCCAGGAACTCAGAAGTAGATCTTGTAATACTAGATATTGTGACTTCTAGTATTACCACATACCCTCAGTCCGAGAACAGGTATAGAGTGTAGCGCTTACTCTACAGTTCAAATCAACCTCTGTACGCGCGGTGGCACTTCACAGCATACATACACAGGTTAATAAAATTTAATATTTAAATTAAATTAGAAAATTCGACAGTCCCCCTTTTAAAATTTGTTAAAATAATTTTTATTATAATTTGAAAGATTAATCTGATTTAAGATATATTAGTGTTATAAAAAAAAAGTTGTAACGTTTGGAATAATTAAATCATTAATTTACAAAGGCATTCCTAGCTGAAGAGTAAGAAGATCTAGGCATTGAAGTAAGTATGTTGTGACTGTCCTTCATCCATATCCATTCACAGAAAACGTTCATATATCAGCATCCATGAGTCTCTAGACAAAAGATATAAGGTTGAAAACGTTCACTCCTTTCCTTTCTTTCCGATTTTATCAAAATATTCCCAGTTCCAATTTAGAAAAAGGAAATCTCAACGTTGGATTATTATCTAATCTAAATATAAATAAAATTGAAATCATAATTCAAAAATAAATTAAAAGAATTTATACTTACATTTTACCACTTATAATTCACTTCTATAAAACTCGAGTATACTCGTGCACTCACTTTCAAAGAATGATATAATCGATTGTTGTCAAAAGACCGAGTTAACGCAAATTTTCAAATTTGAAATAAAAGAATTATAAATAAAACTAGACATCTGAATGTCAAAGTGTCAAAGATAGTTTATTAAAGAAAGAATAAAAATGTCAAAACTTGAAATATCTCTAAGTATTTTATGTTAAATGTCAAACTTGAATACCTTTGAAATATTCTATGTTACGTGTCAAACTTGAAAACCCTTGAAATATTCTATGTTAAGTGTCAAACTTGAAAACCCTTGAAATATTCTATGTTAAGTGTCAAACTTGAAAACCCTTGAAATATTCTATGTTAAGTGTCAAACTTGAAAACCCTTGAAATATTCTATGTTAAGTGTCAAACTTGAAAAACCCTTGAAATATTCTATGTTAAGTGTCAAACTTGAAAACCCTTGAAATATTCTATGTTAAGTGTCAAACTTGAGAACCCTTGAAATATTCTATGTTAAGTGTCAAACTTGAAAACCCTTGAAATATTCTATGTTAAGTGTCAAACTTGAAAACCCTTGAAATATTCTATGTTAAGTGTCAAACTTGAAAACCCTTGAAATATTCTATGTTAAGTGTCAAACTTGAAAACCCTTGAAATATCCTATGTTGTAATATCACACAAAAGGGAAATCATTCAAAAGTAAAATCTAAGTAGAACACTTTAGTTTCTCAAACTTAAATATCACAACACTACACTTGCACGATATCTCCAGCTCAACGTTAGGTTCGGGGACCGTTGCTCCTGCGGAATATGACACGAAAACCAAAGGGTTCACAGGACGTTACACGTACAATAATAAATTAACACAACGTTACACTCGTGGTATGTCACTCGCACAATAATAAATTCACAAAACATTACACACGCAGAATGTCACTCGCACAATAATAATTTCGCAAAACGTTAGACACACGGGATGTCACTCGCGCAATAATAAATTCGCAAAATGTTGCACACGCGGATTGTCACTCGCACAATAATAATTTCGCAAAACGTTAGACACACGGGATGTCACTCGCGCAATAATAAATTCGCAAAATGTTGCACACGCGGATTGTCACTGCACAATAATAAATCGCAAAACGATAGATTCGCGTAACACATAACTTTACGATCACTTTGCCTAAGCACTAATTTTGGAATTTCCTTCACGCCTATTTGATACAAATGGTAGGTAAACACTTACGTCTGCAGGTTTGGATCTCAAACCTGGCATTCTCAAAGTAGTTGCCCCATCATAATCCAGTTCTATATACAGGATGATTTTTCATTGTTACAAGACATTTTTTTCTTCTTCCTTTACTCTGAAAAATACGAACAATATTAGTATTTCTTATATAATACAGATAAAAACATAATTCTAGAAAGTTACAATAAACAATTTTTTGTCAAATTCACGTATTCCAATTTCATACCACCCTTTGTTCGATCTCCGCCCTACAAATCCAAATGAGATTGGTCACTTTATAGGAGCACCCTAGCAGCGATCTGCAATAGAAGATATTACTCCATTCTATCTTTCCTAGATATAAAAAAAATACTTATCTTTAAAATAGAATTTCACAATGCTCCCGGACTTTCGGGCATCCTTTGTTTGGTAGTTTTCAGTATTTCTTCGACTTTTTCCGAGCACTCAAAATCCCCTTTTTGTAGCTGCCATTTTGCTCCTTCCTTCAACACTCCAAAAATTTGACTGATTTTTTCTGTTCTAAAACTGTCAGAAACCTTTTCAAAAACAAAAACGTCACACGATTTCAAATTTTTTTATCCCGCCTACAACATTTGTCACCTTATACTTTGACATAAAGTTCTTATAAAGAAGTTTCTTACTCCAACACGGAATATAAAATCAAAATTAGGGTTCGATCGGTCAAATGGGTCAAATATTGTCCAAACTTGAGCACCGCTGGAACTCAAACTTTGAACATCGCTAGCAAGATCAGCGCAACATCCACCGTCCGGTGACACGGTTAAGAAGAACTGCAAGAAAACGCCGCGTCGGTACTTTACACGCACGACACACAAAAATAATATTTGAATGTGTACTGTAAATAATTTTAGTATATATTAGTAGAATTTGCCCTGATATTCCGGTTAAAGAATGTTTTCTTGGGATAGTAACTTCCTTTATTGACCATATGCTCATATTTACCAAGTTCGTTAAACAATCCCACCGTATCATCTACTTCTTCTCTATCTATTTTATTTAGTATAAATTCTGGTAAGCCAGCTGCAATCAGATCAATCATAGTACCCGTATCAATTGAATTCCTCATTTCAAGCAACAGTTTTTCTTTTTTTATTGCGTAGTCCAACAAAGAACCCTCCTTGTATCTGAAAAGAATTGCATTCGTGACTGGATTCCATCCCTTGTTCGAAAATGTCTCACAGAACTTTCTTTTCCAAACTGCCCATTCAGCATGTACTGTTAGTTTTATGTTCATTGAACTGTACCAGTCCGAGCAGCTCTTATCCAAAAATAATCTGAGCAGTTCAATCTTTGTTTCGTCTGTGTTTACACCGAAACGTGAGCATTCATTTTCAAAAATCTCTATCCACTGGTAAACATTAGTATGTTTGCTTGTAAACTTTTCAATAACAAACCTGTCTGCAATATTCTTCAAGTTTAGCTCTTTGTTCTCTTTTTTATCTTCTAGTAATTTCTTCAATAACTCTTCCAAAGAGGAAGTTTCATTTTTTTGTATAGCAGAAGAATTCTCGCAATTTATCTCTTCCAGAAATTGACCCTGGAATTGCACATTTCCTTCTTCATCTATATACGTATCTCTCAGTTCATCAGTCATTTTTATCCATACTCTTCTGACCTGGAACCGTTTTGCTAAACTTTTCTTTACTTGTTCATAGGTTTTTGTCTTCACTAGCTCAGTGTGAAGGCTAGCAGATTGAAGTTCATCAGGTATTTTATAAGTAACATCGTCAACCGTAGTCACGGAAGTGACGCACAATACGTTTGATTTTCCCTCACTGCCTCCTGGCAGTAAGGTGAATTCGAAGCGGAGTTTTTCCATGCTCTTCTTTAGCAGATCATAAACAAAATGTTGTTTTATAAGACTATTTTAATATCAGGAAAATAAACTGCATGTGTTGCTCTGTAAATAAAGAAACTTTATTATTTGCCGTTCATACAAAAACAAAATAACTTAAACACTACTCTCCGCACTCAACACTTGCCTGTAAATAAAGAAACAACATTCAAAGTTTATTTATCCACTAAAACAATAATATTTTTCATTTTATAAATTTTCGTTCAACACCATTATTATTGACATCATCAAAATCCGTGTCAAGTCTTAGAATGACGTTTCTATAACCTGTGCCGCCATATCAGCCAGACCTATCACCAAAGAGAGTAATACCTGAGTATTCACTCTTTTTACATAAATAGATTGGTATTTTGTAAATAAAATTAATTAGCCACTTGCAGTTGAGTTTAACTTGTCTCCTGCACCCAGCGAAGCACCATTCCGCTGCTCTCACAGTTGCCAAGCCTCCTTTAGCAACAATAGATCAGTGAGGCTGCTGATCTGCTGTGAGAATTACACCCTCCTTACTTCCCCTCGCTGTTGTTAAGCCTACCTAGTAATTTACGGCCAGTGAGGCTGCTGGTCGGCAGCGAGGAATTCCCCTTCCGGTACACATTGCACTTCGTGTACCATCCTTGACATCCTACCCAACTTCCGCCTATTGCCTTAGGGCTAGATCGCGGTAATAGGCTTCCTGGTGGTTAGGGCTGTAGGCACACACCGTCAGGGTGAATCTCTGACAGGATAGGTTTGTGTTATCCCCCTGTAAATTGTACTGTGCAGTTGGCGGCACGCGGTTTTGCTGTTCGTTACACTTACATACACAGACATACAACACTTACACGCACACGCGAGTTAATATTTCATACTTTAGCCGCCCACTGTACATTTGGTCCTTCGAGTTTTTTGTGTTAAACCAGTAGGTAATTTTTCGCGGCCCTCTTGTCCCTGATAGGTTTAAACTTGACTGACTGACGACAAACAATAGGTGATAGGACAAACGGGTGCTAAGCTGGAACCTTAGGAGCTAAGGGATAACTGTCCTCAATCGCAGTTATAACAACGGCGTACTAAGGCATTCAGTTTGAGTACATAAGTGTTTCTTGCATTCTCGCCACGGCAGCGGATCGCTCACTGGCTTCTCACAAGCGAGTTCCACCAGTGTGTTGAGAAGTCGCATATGTCGTATGGTAGATGAGGGTGTAAGATCATTTTAGTACGAGCACACGTTATTAGGGAAACCGTAGGGAACTGTAGGGCAGCAAGAAAGAAGAACATCAAGAAAGAAGAACAGCAACTAAAAAGAAGAATACATCAAGATGGAGATAGCACAGATCAACCAACTTATCAAAAGTCAAGAAACTGACTACTATGAGATGAAACAGTTACTTACCAACATGAAGAAGGATTCACCTACAAGGAAAACTGATCAATATATAGCGGGAAAAAGAGCCAAACTTACAGAAATTTTTGAGAGGACTAAAACAAACCACGCAAGGCTGGAGGAGCAGGAGGTCTTATCCACCCATAGATACATGACTACCAATTACTTCGGACACATAGAAAACCAATACAAGGAAGCAATGAAATACTTACTGCAATGTGAGCAAAACCAACAATTACTAAACCAACTATACGAACCAACCTATATGGAAGATGATCCGGAACATAACTATTCACCAAAACTATTTATACAAATTTTTCGCATTAATCAAATGCAGAAAAAACTACAACAAACTAATGAAACTATACTACAAAACAAACCAGTGTGGTACCTGGAATCGCTACTGACAAACCTACAAAAGCAATGGCGGGAAATTGAAGAAACCCATGTATTGATATTAATGGAAAGCAGCACCTTTGAACATAAATATTTCACCGACAACCTATACGAAACAGTTCAAAATGAATACGAGAGTGTAACAGAATACTTATTTGCAAAAATGAGCGAGAATAAACCAATAGAAGAGACACCTTACAGATCCAATAGACTACCAAAAATTATTTTACCGGTATTTACTGGCTCATATGAGTCATGGAACAACTTTCATGATTTGTTTACAAAAATTATTCACAACGACCGATCTTTGACCGCAACCGAGAAAATGCAATATTTGAAAACGCACGTACAAGGTGACGCAGCAAAATTGATCAAGCATCTATGTGTAAGTGAGGCAAATTATCAAACAGCGTGGAGTTTGCTGACAAGGCGCTATGAAAATAAACGATTAATTACAACAAAACATTTGGATAACATATTGGAAATGACACCAATTAAAAGATGTAGCGCTCATAACTTGAGGAATTTACATGACACCATCAATGAAAATTTAGAAGCCTTAAAATGCCAAGATATTGACATTTCTACCTGGGATCCGATATTAGCGAGAATACTAAGCAAAAAAATGGGATTCAGAAACTGATGAAAAATATGAAAACCAGCTGGATGAACCTAACAAGTTACAAAAGTTTTCAGATATGATGAAATTTCTCGAAAAAAGATTTAAATGCTTGGAAACGACAACGTCATCGAAAGACGACCGCCAAACAAATAACAAACCTAAACTAGAACAAAAACCAGCATGCAAAAATTATAATAGTGCCTGTTGGTTTTGTAACAGCAATGAACACAATGTTTACACATGTCCTGCATTTAAGGCGTTATCACTACAAGAACGAGCAAAAGCGGTGTCTGAAAAACGGATATGCAAGAATTGTTTGGCACATGACTCCTCACTAAAATGTTTTTGTACTAAACTATGTGGATATTGCTCAAAACAAGGTCACCACTCATTATTACATCAAGAAAATTACAAAAAGACTAGCACGCCTCCGCAAAAAAGATTTAATTACTCGGGACAATGGAAACAGGATGAGCCGAAGAACCATCCACCACCGAAGTCAGGTACCAAACCAAATAACCAAGTTTCGTCCAATACGTCGTCCACAACCACTAAACCAAAGACACAAACAATGGCGCTCCTTGCGACAGCAATTGTAAGAACCACGGCCCTTGATGGATCGTGGCATTTACTTCGAGCACTGATCGACCCAGGGTCAGAAGCCTCATTTTGTACGGAAGAGGTAGCACAACTACTAGCGCTCCCACGTACAAAAATCCAAACAGATGTAACTGGGATAGCTGACGAAAAACCCAAAACATCAAACTACACTATTGATGCTACATTGCTACCAAGATTTCCGAGCGAATACAAGCTACCAGTAACGCTTCATATTCTACCAAAACTAACAGGCCCGTTACCAAAAACCGACATACCACAAATACAAGAACAAAGCTTGGAAAACAAACTTATTGCTGATCCAACATATTACAAAAAGGACCTGTAGACATAGTGTTGGGAGCCCAGGAACACAGTAAAATACTAATACTTACCGGGTTATACAAACTTCAAGACGGAATAATTGCCCAAAACACCGAGTTTGGATACATTTTCTCCGGGTTTTGTGGAAGCACCAACAACCAAATAAAAGTTTTGAGTATGATAACTCGAGCTGACGACATACAACAAATACAAAGGTTTTGGGAGTTAGAAGAAGTAACACAAACACGTCAATTGTCTCAAAGTGACCAATTATGCGAAACATTTTACGAAGAAACCACCATAAGGAATCCAGACGGCACATACACGGTTAGATTACCATTCAAAGATCAAAATATGGAGTATGGAGACACAAGACAAATAGCTGCAGCAAGGTTGTTGCAGCTAGAACGGAAATTCAACAAAACGAAAAATTGCGACAACAATACCAAGAATTCCTAGACGAGTACCTAGAAATGGGCCACATGAGAAAAGTTCCAAAATCAGATTATTACAATGGCAAATACTATATTCCTCATCAACCAGTAATAAAAGAAGACTCACTGACAACAAAATTGAGAGTAGTATTCGATGCTTCAACTAAATCGAGCACCAAAAGGAGCCTTAATAACAATATGCTCACCGGTCCAAGACTACAACATGACCTAGCAATGATACTGTTGCGCTGGAGAAAACATAAAGTTGCCTTCATGGCAGATATAGAGAAAATGTATCGATTCATAAAAGTAAACGAACAAGACTTACCATACCAACGCGTGTTATGGAGACAATCACCACGACAAGAAATCAACGAATATGAACTAACAACAGTGACATATGGAACAGCATCAGCGCCATATCTAGCAGTTAGAACATTACAACAACTTGCCAGAGACGAACAACACAACTATCCAAAAGCCAGCCAAGCTACGTTGCAAGACTTTTATGTAGACGACATTCTATCAGGAGAAAGCGATATACAATCAGCCAAACAGTTACAAACAGAGTTGATAGAAATGTTAAAGACAGCAGGTTTCAATTTGAGAAAGTGGTCCTCAAATACAGCAGAGTTGTTAGAGAACATACCAGAACAAGAAAACGAGGCCAAAATGTTAAAACTACCGTTAGAAGAAAACAGAAAATCATTGGGAGTATTATGGTCACCAATTGAAGACTGCTTCTATTACCAAGTAACTGTAAATGAAAACGATAACCCAACTAAACGATTCATAATGTCAGAGGTTGCAAAACTGTTTGATCCACTGGGATTTCTTGCGCCAATAATAATAACCATGAAACTTATCATTCAAGAACTGTGGACAAATGAATTAGAATGGGATCAGCCGGTAACGAGCAATTTAAGAAACAGATGGTTGGGTATACAAGAACAACTCAAAAGTATTGAGCAGATTAAGATACCAAGGTGGGTTCACGTGACACCAAACCATAAGGTTGAACTACATGGGTTTTGCGATGCATCAGAGAAAGCATATGGCGCTGTAATATACAGCCGGGTGCAGAATAGTAACAAGACTTACAATGTCACCCTATTACAAGCAAAACAAAAGTAGCACCAAAGAAACGAAAACAACATTACCACGGTTGGAGTTATGTGCAGCAGTATTACTCACAGAGTTAATGGAAAAGTTATAACAGCAATGAACCTAACAGTCGCCGAAGTATATTGCTGGACAGACTCAATGATTACTCTCGGATGGATAAAAGGAGAAGCTGAAAGATGGCAAACTTTTGTGGCTAATAGGGTGTCCGACATACAAAAACTAATACCGCTAGCGAAATGGAACCATGTAGCTACAACTCAGAACCCAGCTGACGTCATATCCCGAGGAATTGAACCGACCAAGCTGCAAAACTTAGCACTGTGGTGGAATGGTCCTAGTTGGTTACAGAACGAATACTTACCTATAACGAAGACAATACCAGAAATCTGTGAAGAGATAAAGAAAAGTTATAATACTAACACAATAATAATAACTAAAGAAGAAAACGAGATATGGGAAAGATTCTCCTGCTACCAAAGGATGCTCAGAGTATTGTCATATTGCTACAGATTCGCTCACAAGAAAGGAAGTGACAAACCACTGTCAATAGAGGAAATCAACAATACAACTAATCGAATACTGTTCCTAGTACAACAAGAAACACTTCACGAAGAGTATAAAACACTAAAACAAGGAAAATCACTGAAAAACGGAAACAAACTATCAAACTTGGACCCCTTTATTGATGAAGATGGACTGATCCGAGTTGGAGGCAGGCTGCAAAACTCAAAATTACCGTACGATCAGAAACATCCAGTACTATTACCACAAAACCATCACGTGACGTCACTAATTATATACAACGCACACCTAAGAACTTTACATGGAGGCAACAGTTTGACCTTGGCTAACATAAGACAAAGATACTGGATACTTGGCGGCAAACGAAAAATTAAAAGTCATATAAACAAGTGCATAACTTGTATAAGACACAAATCAGTAACAGCATCACAAAAGATGGGTGCATTACCAAAACCACGCGTAACAGAATCATTCCCGTTTAGTCACACGGGAGTCGACTATGCAGGTCCCATACAAGTAAGAGCCATGAAAGGACGGGGACATAAAGCCTACAAAGGATATATTGCGGTATTTGTATGTTTATCGACAAAGGCAATCCACCTCGAGCTAGTAGGCGACTTAACGACAGAATCATTTATCGCAGCACTGAGGCGATTTACAGCACGAAGAGGTCCTGTATCACATATCTATAGTGATAACGGAACAAACTTTGTCGGAGCTGCAAACTTTCTACACCAAGAGTTACTGGAAATAACACAATCCAACAGTTTCCAAAACGCAGTAACTACAATGGGAACACAATGGCACTTCATTCCTCCGTCATCTCCACATTTTGGTGGAATTTGGGAAGCGGGTGTAAAATCAATGAAACACCATTTGCGTAGAGTAATAGGGGAACAAACACTGACATACGAAGAACTAAACACGTTCCTTCACCAGATAGAAGCGTGTCTAAATTCAAGGCCACTGTGTGCACAAAGTGAAGATATTAACGACAATGTAGTACTGACACCCAGCCACTTCTTAATTGGTCGGGAGGCAGTTGGAATACCCGATCCGTTAACTAACATCAATACGGATATAGTGAACAGATGGAAACTGATTCAGAAAATGAAAAGAGATTTTGGAACAGCTGGACTAGAAACTATCTACATCAACTTCAGCAAAGGTACAAATGGAAAACAAACCACGAAAACTTAACAGTAGGAAAACTAGTACTAATAAAAGACGACAACATCAGTCCCAGTAAGTGGCCGCTCGCAAGAATTACAGAAGTTCACACAGGGAATGACGGAGATACAAGAGTTGTAACCTTACAAAAATCCACGGAACTAAACAAAAAAGGTCCATCCATACATTAATTCCATTACCAGTGATGGAAACAACACAAAACAATCAAAGCAAAAGTCCTACTCAACCAGTACAAGTAAACATGGCTCAAACCGCTACGAATGCAAAAAGAAATAATAAATGGCACACAAATGGAAAATGGTCAAGCATATTGTTCTATATGCTATTGATAATGATACTACAAATTGTGGGTACAACGGCATCTACATATTCAGTAAGAAGTGTAGAACCAGGCATTTATGTGGAACATATAGGAACGGCCAATATAGATAGAGGAACATTCAGGATTGAAACCAACTATAAAAAAGAAAATTTGAAACAAGATTTTATGAAGATCCAATCAGCAATAATGCAGTTTAATCAACTATGCAAAGCCGTCGTATATGAAACACACTGCAACCAATTCTACAAACATCTGCTAGAAGAAAAGGCAAAATTTAAGAGAACCAAAGAATATCTAGCTGAAATAAACCAGACTAGGAGGAAGAGAGGATTGTTGGGACAGTTCTTAACGTCAATATTTGGAGTAAACGATGAAGTCTACCGAGATATAGATACCCTTAATCAAAACCAACAAAACTTAATCAATACTGCGAACCAACAAACCAAATTGATGATATCGACTATTTCGCAAGTAAATAATACAGAAGAAAAGATAAAGGAAAAACTAGAGAGATACCAAACAAAACTAAACACAATCATAGAATACATCGACAAATACAACCATTTGTATACAACCGTTGACAACAACCACGTGAATATCCAGATTATGCAGACGTACCAACTAGCGAACAATTTCATAGAAGAAATCAGTGAACACTATTCCGGATTATTAGACATATTTCTGTCCAGAGCCACAGTATACAGCATACTGACACCAAAGAACGTCAGTGATTTAATCAAGAACGCCAACAAAATACTACCGTCGAATCTAAGAATAAATCAACAACTACTACTTGAAACTAAAATTGCAGAAAATGAAACCCACATCCAAGTTTACGCGTATTTCCCTATACAAGACATCACTAAGTACACGTTGATACATATCACTCCAATACCCCAAAAGAATAATGATAACTCATACCGAAGTATAACAGTTGTAAATAACTACCTCGGTATAGACTACAATAATGAGCTATATTTTGAACTAAATCATGAACAGTTTAAGGGGTGTCTACAGAAATCGACCAGTTTTCTGTGTTTTCCTGTGGCGGTGAAGAACATGCAATTACAAGAAAATTGCATTGTTGCCCAACTCTTCAAAAACAAGACAGTGACAACTTGCGAAACAAAATTAGTAAAAATAACCAACACAATACTATGGAAACAGTTATACATGCAGAATACCTGGTTATTCATCGCTAAGGGTCGTGTAACTACTTCTATAATTTGTGATGGGCAGAGAACAGAGATAGAACTTCGGAATGTTGGTGTAATACATATATCTGATAACTGCATCATAAAAACTTTTAATAACATCTTAGTTGCTAAAAGATCTACTTCAGTTCAAGTTGTAGCTTCTTATATAAAACCACTAAATTTCTCTGCTGATCACATTACTTCTTCAACTAACTTACTGACTGATATTTCTAAAGAACAGATTATAGAGAACAATAAGGACATTTTACAAACCTTAGTAACTAAAGAGCAATCACTACACACAGAACTAGATAACACCACTTGGAAACAAATTCACTCTCACACATACGTTACTATTTTTATTTCATCAATAATTACTTCCATTATCATGTTATTAACACTTTGTTATGGTCCACAGGTGATCGCAAAATTGGGAGCAGTCCTGCCACGATGGTCCAGAGGACATCCGAGTCATTCTCCGCCAGACCAACCTATCGAACAAACTCCAAGACGCGGCCAGGCCCATACGCAGCAAGGACATCGGCAAGTGAAGCAACCAGTAGCCACAGAACGGATCTACAGCATTCCCAGGAGACACCGAAGAGACGACATAGAGCTGTACGAGATGCAGTCCGTTTGCTGAGAGGTGGCAGAATGTCCAAACTTGAGCACCGCTGGAACTCAAACTTTGAACATCGCTAGCAAGATCAGCGCAACATCCACCGTCCGGTGACACGGTTAAGAAGAACTGCAAGAAAACGCCGCGTCGGTACTTTACACGCACGACACACAAAAATAATATTTGAATGTGTACTGTAAATAATTTTAGTATAAATAGATTGGTATTTTGTAAATAAAATTAATTAGCCACTTGCAGTTGAGTTTAACTTGTCTCCTGCACCCAGCGAAGCACCATTCCGCTGCTCTCACAGTTGCCAAGCCTCCTTTAGCAACAATAGATCAGTGAGGCTGCTGATCTGCTGTGAGAATTACACCCTCCTTACTTCCCCTCGCTGTTGTTAAGCCTACCTAGTAATTTACGGCCAGTGAGGCTGCTGGTCGGCAGCGAGGAATTCCCCTTCCGGTACACATTGCACTTCGTGTACCATCCTGACATCCTACCCAACTTCCGCCTATTGCCTTAGGGCTAGATCGCGGTAATAGGCTTCCTGGTGGTTAGGGCTGTAGGCACACACCGTCAGGGTGAATCTCTGACAGGATAGGTTTGTGTTATCCCCCTGTAAATTGTACTGTGCAGTTGGCGGCACGCGGTTTTGCTGTTCGTTACACTTACATACACAGACATACAACACTTACACGCACACGCGAGTTAATATTTCATACTTTAGCCGCCCACTGTACAAATATTTAATATTTTAGCAAGATAAACATTTTCAATTTTTTTATGTCGAACGACGAGGTTCTCTACAATCCTCCCCCAGATTTTGGTTCTATACCTATAGAATTAAAATCTTATACCTCAAAGAGAGCTAGTCGTCTACCATAAAAAATAAAAGAAGAGAAAAAAAAATTTTAAAACTTTAATTATAATCGGAAAATTAACAAATATTAAATATTTATCTCAATCATTGATAATGCTAAATGGATTTCTCTAAACATAATATCGAGATAAATGTATCGCATTATAAATTCCTCGAACTGTTAATCTATCTGGATCAACTAAAACATAAATATTTCCAGGCTTCCTAATTAAAACTCTATAGGGACCTTCGAATCTAAGTTTAAACTTTTGAATAAAGATTTCCTAGTATCTGATTTATTTAATTTTCGAATTTTCACTAAATCTCCCACTTGAAATTCTATCAATCGGTGTGTCTTATTATAAAATTCCCTTCTAATTTGTCCTGCCTGCCTTAAATTTTCCTTAACCTCTTCTCTAATAGTCTCAACATCCCTAGTATTTTCAAAATGAGGCAAAACCTGATCAATGGTTAACCTGGCCGAACTCCCGAAAACTATTTCCTTTGGAGAATATTTTGTCGAATTGTGATAAGTGTTGTTATATAGCTCTTCAACATCTCCCAAAATCTTGTACCATCCTTTATGATTATGATGACAAAAAATACGAAAGTATTTGGATAACTCCTTATTCACCCTTTCTGTAGTATTGGGTCTCGGATTCCTAATCGAAGTATAAAGTGCACGAATTCCCAATTCTCTTAATCCAGTTCTCCATATCATACTAATAAATTGTCTTCCATTATCTGTCATAACTATTTTGGGCTTGATGATTCTAACAAACTCTTTTAATTTCTTTAAAACCGCTCTAGAAGTAGCCCTGCTTAAACCATACAATTTAATGTATTTGCTAAATGAGTCTTGTAATACAAAAATATAAGAATATCTTGATTGAGCTCTAGGTAGTGGTCCGTACAGGTCTCCCATTACAAGATCTCCTATCCCTTCTGTAATAATCGAATTACAAGGTCCAACATATTTAATAGGATCATCCTTCGATAATTGGCAAACTCTGCATTTCCGAATAACAGATCTAACTGTTGTTTTCATCCCAATCCAATAAAACCGTTGCCGAATGTAATGATAAGTTTTATAGACTCCCAAATGTCCCATCTCAATATGTACTTGTCTACAGGTTTCCTCCCGTAAAATTTCCGGTAAGAAAATCACTTGACGATCAACATTAGGTGGGTCATAGTATAGAATTCCATCAATCAAAGAGCATCTGGATGCGATTCTACCCAATCGGTCCTCCCCCAAACCATTCAATTCTAAAACTCGTTGTCTAATATTCATAATAATATTATCCATCATTTGATATTCATTCAAGCGTTCTAATTTCTCATTTAAAGACCGGCTTGAAGAAACTCCCATATACATAATATTTGGGCATTTCACCTTTTCTTCCTGAATAACTCCCCCAACAGGATACCTCGAAAGTATATCCGGTACTACACTTCCCATCAGAAAAATCGAAACACCTCGGTTTTTCTTGTTTTTGGCCGAATTAAACACCAAAATGTATTGTTTGAATTAAAAAAATTATATGACTGTGTAGCTGGCAGTTCTGTCTTTTCAGTGTGTATAAAAAAAATCAAAATTCAAAATTGGAACTCCACCTGTTTGTTCTGTAAATGAGATGAATGACTGAGACACGTTTGCAGTTTGCGCCTTATAACGATTCATGACATTTTCTACATTAAAATTTAGAGCTTGTCTTAGCTTATCTTAAAACTTTTGTTTTTTTAATTGTTTACTGTGACTTTGGATCGCCTGAAAAAAATAAGATTTTATCTGAATCATGGGTATTTTGCCCGTTGAAGCCGCCCATGTGGTGACATTGCCAAATTTTGAACTTGGTCATGGTTTTGTGGCTGAATGTTTGCATTTAAGCCTGACCTCTGTTCATAAAGCTTACAAATGCTATCAGAAGACTGATCTGTTTACGCGATGTTTAGAATCTGTCAGAAATTGGGTCAGTTCTGACCGACATGATCGAATTAATGTTATGAGTTCTTTGCAAAATCGACGCCTTAGCGCTTTTCAACTACGTCAAAAGCTATCAAATGTACAAAAGGTGGCTGAAAGCGGTTCTACAATCAGAAGAAGGTTAAAGGAACGTAGACTGGTACCGCAATAGCCAGAAAAAGGGCCCAAATCAACTGAAGACAATTAAATAGCGCGCTTTAACTTTGCAAGTGAGCACCTAAACTGGTCGTATACCCAATGGATCAAATTCCTCTTTTCTGCTGAGTGTAGAATTACGCTGAATGGTAACCACGGAAGCACTATGGTTTACAGAAAGGATTAAAAATGCTTTACACAATGTTGCATTGATATAAAGGTCAGTTATGGTGACAGTTCGTGAAAGGTTTGGGAAGGAATCAGCGCCGACGGCATGACAGATTTTGTCTTCGTGTCTGCAGTTGATTTGGGCCCGTTTCCTGGCTATTGCGGTACCAGTCAAAGTACCTTTAACCTTATTCTGATTGAAGAGCCACTTTCAGCCACCTTTTGTACATTTGATAGCTTTTGCCGCAGTTGAAAAGCGCTAAGGCGTCGATTTTGCAAAGAACTCATAACATTAATTCGATCATATCGGTCAGAGCTGACCCGATTTCCGTCAGATTCTGAACGTCGCGTAAACAGATCAGTCTTCTGATAGCGTTTGTAAACTTTATGAACAGAGGTGAGGCTTAAATGCAAACATACAGCCACAAAACGACGACCAAGTCCAAAATTTGGCAATGTCACCACTTGGGCGGCTTCTACGGGCAAAATACCCATGATTCAGATAAAATCTAACTTTTTTCAGGCGATCCAAAGTCACAATAAACAATTACAAAAACAAAAGTTTTAAGATAAGCTAAGACAAGCTCTAAATTTTAATGTTAAAAATGCTATGAATCGTTAAAAGGCGCAAACTGCAAACGTGTCTCAGTCATTCATCTCATTTACAGAACAAACAGGTGGAGTTCCAATTTTGAATTTTGATTTTTATACACACTGAAAAGACAAAACTGCCAGCTACACAGTCATATAATTTTTTTAATGCAAACAATACATTTTGGTGTTTAATTCGGCCAAAAACAAGAAAAACCGAGGTGTTTCGATTTTTCTGATGGGAAGTGTATATTTTCCGTCCCTTTAATATGTTCGATTTTATAATTGAATTGTTCTAAAAACAAGATCCATCTAGTTACACGGGCATTAAACAATTTAACATTTTTAATAAATATTAATGGTTTATGATCGGTCTTAATAATTATCGGTACTCCCCTTAAATATGTCTCAAACTTTTTCAAATTGTAAATTATAGCCCACAGTTCCTGTTCAGTAACAGTCCACCTCAACTCCGGTCCACGTAAAGCTCTACTACAAAACCCAAGGATCTTCATATTTCCCTCATCATCAATTTGATATAGCACTCCTCCAATCCCTATTCCCGAACTATCCACTTGTAAATAATATTCTCTGTTTTGATCTGGATGGTGTAGTAAAATAGTTGACAAGAATTCCTTCTTCAACTCATCCATTGCCGATTGTTCCTCTTGACCCCATTTCCATCTTTGTTCCTTACGTAAAAGATTATTAAGAGGAATCGTCAAAAGGCTATAGTTAGGAATAAACCTCCGATAGTAATTACATAACCCCAAAAAGGCTCTTAGTTGTTTAACTTTCTTAGGTTCTGGGAACTCTTGGATCGCTTCGACTTTAGCCGGGTCAGTCCTAATCCCATCTATTGAGACTATATGGACGCTGTTTAGCATTCATGTACTAACCCACACTTGGACCAAAATGAGCTACGCGCCTTTGAAGTTTTTAAGAGATTATTCGATTTATTGCGGTGTCCCTTAACATGAGCTTATACTATTTAGTATCATTAGTTGCGTTTTAATTAGTAGATTAAGGTTATTTTAATACTTAAAAGTTTTAAATGGATAGTTATTTAAATAAACTAGAAAAACTGTTATTGCAAAATTAAAACATCGTAATTCGTAAAAAGCAATAATGTACTATGTGGCTTAACACATTATTGCTAAATACTTAACAGGAATTTTAAATTAAGAACTTAAGTACTATAATTTTGTGTGATGGGTTTGGGTGGATAAATGGATTTGTAACCGTGATAAGTTGTTGATTGAGCATGACTTTAGCCTTGTCCAAGTTCATCTCGCAGCAGAACATAATTGTTTGTAGGTCGTTGCGTTTCAGCTGTTATGAATAACTTTGGAAAAGCAAAGATGGGTGACTCATTCGTTGATGATGTTGATGCCTAGTCTTGATGACATCTTAAGGAGGAGTGCTGATGAGGCCAGTTGGCCGAGTGACGACGGAGGAGGTAAAATACCCTTTTACCTCATCCGTCGTCACTCGGCCAACTGGCCTCACCCGGTCGTCGGGTTGTGTGACCTGTCTGTCTTCCAAACATGTCGGTTCCAAGCGATCGGTAAAAACACTTAGATACTGCGTTTCTTAGGACTGTGTACTTCCTCGTCGACCACATGCGCGCCACCACATAACTCCTCTTTCTTGAAATGTCGATGAATCTGTTCAGCCGTACATGTCTTGTGGCAGTTGCTGCTTCATCGTGCACTCAGGCGCTGAGGCTAGCAGGCATGTAGCAATGGTAGAGCAGGCCGCACGCTGGAGTGTGTCGACAGTCGTGGCTGAGATTCTTGAGTGCCAACCGAGGATAGAGCTCATGACGTACAGACAGAACACCCATTACTGGTACTTCGATGTTTGCCGAGGACCAAGTGGCTTGATGATGCGTTGAGTTAGTGGGATCTAAGTTTTGCTGATGTCCGTTGAAATTGATGACGTCATGTTGCTGATGGTGGTGCTTCAGTCAGGCGAGGCGATGCGTTGAGCAAGTATGCAGAGACAGGTTACATGAGTGAGAACTTCGCAGTGGCTCCAGGTCTCCAAGGCGTCGAGGATATATGGAGAGAAAACCCCTTGTGTTACCACAGAGGTGCTGGAGATGTTGTGACTGCTGTGGTTGCTGGTGATGACGACGTCGTCGGGGTCGCAAGTTTGGGGGGCGCGATGATGATGCCAATTGGCAGAGTGTTGATAGAAGAGGAACAAGGGTAGGCTACCCACTTATTCGGGTGTTCATCATTATCGAATGGCGTTTCTCTGCACTGTGACCAGGGCACTGACTGGTCCATCCGGATATGTTTGGAAGTTGCATTTATAGCGAACGGTGGAAACAGAACAGACTGTATGGAAGTATGTGGAGCGCATCTTCCCATGTGTTTGTGAATATTTTCGGGGATATAACGTCACCATGTCATACTTCGAGAGTTTTGTCGTAATCAAAAAAGCTACTCCCTACGGTTGAATTGGATATAGGGACTCCTGTCTTCTTTATAACCTCTTTCGAGAACAGCTTTCAGAAGTGGGATTGGCAAGTATTTGAGCAGCGTTTTGTCTCCTTGCTTGAATCACAATGTTACAACACCTCTGCTCTATACCTCTGGGGTTGTTTCAATGGCTATTCCGGAGATTTTTTATTTTTGAGCTGCCTGAGGCCACCCCAATTATAGTTTTTATCTATCTACATCCGGGAAATCATCTGTAAAGTGGAGAGGAAGGTGGGGGTCTCTCGCTTTGGCGCATGTCCTCAAATTCAGCGAGAATCTCTGGAACTGAAGTAACAGTTCTCTCGAAGATTTAGTAAAGCTAGTCAAACACGTGTATTTTTGGGACCTTAATACAAGGCAATTCAATGAGTGGTTAGTTATTTAGCGTTTTTCCTCATCACCCCTGCAATTAGGTCAGAAGTCTGTATGCTTGAGCCCGATAGCCGCTATGCGGGCTTCCTGCTGAATGAAGATATCCACTGCAGACAGGCTGATCAGTGTTTTCAAGACTTCAGACGACGTTGTTCGCACGCATTTTGTAATGGCCTAGCAGGCCAGTCACTGAAATGAAAGCAGTTTTTCTTCATAGTTATGAGTTCGTTTCTAGGCCACCAAACGACTGCACCCTCTGTAAAGCCACTAAAGCCATAGTTCATGGAGATTTTTTCAGTGATAAGCACCAGATCTTCTGCATTTCCAAAATTGGATGCTTGATTTTTTAATTAAGTAACGGAACCCGCAGACACCCAGAATACATTTGTGTGTGAACATGATGAGTTCATGCTTTGTGCACCATTCTTGAAGTTCTTCAGTGATCAGCTGCAGAAGATACTCTCAAACGGCTCCGGAAAGGCAATAGCCAGATCCTCCGTATAGCCTTAACCGTAAAGTGGACCTGGCCCTGATAATTGAGTTTGCTAATCAGCTCCACGACATTGAATAAGTGCGGGGAGAACCTGCCCATGAACTTGTCTTCTCCAGGAATATCTAATATTTTGTATTAATCATCTAAGCTACGTTCACAGACCACACTAAAGATATTGCCTCATTTTTTTAACTTAACCTTGTATGGTGTAGTACATTATTGCTTTTTTTGAAATTCCCGAAAAGTATTTTGTAATAACAGTGTATGTGCATAGTACATTATTGCTAAATTCAGTAGGGGTATTGTGAATTTCGCAATAACAATTTTTGGGGTTTTATTACTTATATAATTTTTTTATAAAAATAAGAGTTGAAGAATCTGAAAGCTTATGTGAATACGCATAGAACTGCATTCATAACTCAAAACCTCAATTTGTGTGGGTTAGTACACGAATGCTAAACAGCGTCCAATGTCCTAACATTTTAACTTCTTCACAAACAAATTTACATTTTTCTATGTTACAGGTCATACCAGCCATTTCTAACCGATTTAAAACCTCGTCTATATGATGAAGGTGTTCAACCCAAGTCCCTGCTGTCAGAATAGCCAGATCATCAAGATAATTTACGCAAAATTCTCTAACTCCTATCCCTAGAATTTTATCCATGGCCCTGCTAAAACTTCCAACCGAAGTTTTCAAACCTTGGGGTAATACGTTATAAACATAAGATTTCCCATTTACTGTAAATCCTGTGTACTTCTTACTATTTTCCGAAATGGGAATTTGAAAATACGCGTTATTTAAATCTAAAATCGTAATAAATTTCACCCCATGGAAAGCATTCAAAACATCTATCTGAAGTGGTGGTGCTTCCGACTCTGCAACCATGAATTTATTTATTTCCTTGCATCTAGAAGAATACGAACTGAACCATCAGGTTTTATAGCAAAGGTTAGCGGACTACAATAAGGAGTTGATGCTCTTGAAATAATTCCCATTTCAATCATTTCGTTAATTTTATCCTCGACCTTTGATCTACAAGCATAAGGAATTGGATAAGTTCTATTAATCTTTGGTGTTGTTGTTTCCATTTTAATCTCATGAACGTAACAATTCGCCCTTCCTAATTTTTGTGAAAACACCGCTTTGTGTTTCTCCAAAAGTTTAAACAAAGAAAGTTTTTGTTTAGACGAGATTTCCATTCCCAATTTAACTTTCTTTCTATAGCTATTTGACTCAATTGTTTTAGTTTCCTTTGAAGTACTTCTTTCTGAAGATTCACTCCTGGAGAATCCTCGTACACCTTCTCTAAAAATGGTACAACAACCTTGTTACCTCCCCCTGTGTTTAAGATTAGCGCCTTCGGATCACCTAAATCAATCTTAGCCTCATTTGCTATTAACCAATCAAACCCAAGGATCATATTTTTAGCCAATTTGGGAATAACTAATAATCCGATCTCAAATTCACAACCCTTAATCTCCAAGGTTATACTAGTTAAGAAATTTATTTTTAAGCTTTTCTGTCCTACTGCCCTTTTATAAATAAAGGCTTTATTGGGAGCTTGGCCAAGTTTTGGATTGAATTCAGTTTGAAAAAGAAATCCTCAGCTATACAAGTTATTTCGCTACCCGTGTCTACTAACACCACAAAGACCTCCCCCAGAAATTCCACCTTTTTTAACTCAATATAAGGTCTTATTATCTCATTTAATTCTAAATATCCAAGGCCACGCCTATCATTTCCTACCCTATAATTTTTATTTTCAACAGGGTTACGCCTTCCTTGTCTTGATCTTCCCAATCCGTCTCCAGGTTTCCATCCATTCTTAATGAGATAATTTACTGCAAAGTATTCTTTATTGCCTCCCCAATTCCAGCTGACTCCGAGGCCAAAGATCCAGCCACATCTAGTTTAAATCTATACAATCAGGTTCGGGTTCCATCTCCAGCTCACCCTCATTCTGAGTCATAATATGATTCAATGTTTTCGTTCTCTTGACTCCTGGTTGAGTCTTGTTTTGAATTGTACTTGCAACACGCTTTAATCCTCCTTGGGGATGATTCGAAACCTCCACATGGGTCTTGCATTGACGTCCCACATCATCAAGTTCTCTAAGAAACTCAGCTGCTTGTATAATTTTCCCTGACTTCTTCTGTCTCCAGACATATTGTACCTCTATCGGGAAATGATTCATTAGATCAGCCACCAATTGATCCTCAGGGATATTCCTTGCCAACATTTTTGCTTGACTCGCCAGATTTATGAAATAACTCATCATTGAAGGTTCTCTCTTCTCACTCCAAGTGCCACAGACTATTGACCGGCGAAGTTGATTTTGTTCTGTTTCAGACCAAAATGACTCAAGAAAATCCCTTTGAAGTCTTCTTCATTCATCCACCTGTCTTTATAAATCCTTGCCCATTTACGGACTTCCCTTCCAGACAAGCTATAATCTCTTCAATCACCTGGTCTTTTCTTGAAATTCTATTCAAATAGGCAAAGAGGTCTTCGATGAACGTTACCGGATGCATATTCGCTTTTCCGGGGTATTTCGGTCTTTCTAGTTTTGCTTCAGCCGCGTGATAAACAGTTACAGGTTCCACGGTGCTCCTGGAAGTTTCTTGGTTTTCTTTCTCCTCATTAATCTTGCGTTCGAGCTCGTTTATCTTGTGCGACAAACGACCAATAGTAGTCCGCATCAATTGGAATAAATTCCTCCTCTATTGGTTTTCACGACAGCACGTTGAGAAGTTTCTGTCCGTCCTTGGAGAATGCCCTCCTGGGATAATCCATCAGTTTGTTGTGACCCGCCTGTCTGTCCTTGAGGTCCCTCTACTTGGTGTTCAATCATTTGTTGAGAACCCTCTGCCTGTTCATCTTGAATCTCTGGTTGTTGTGGAAGGTCTACCATTTCAATCTGATCTTCTTCCTCACGTTGTTCCTCTCCCGTCTACCGACGACATTCCTTGTAATTCTTTTGGCATGCCTATGATTTCTTTTATCGAATTGACTGCAACAAAATTAAAAAAATTTCAACCTTCCATATTAAAATCTAATATTTTCTTTAGGATCTTCCAATGTTTCTAAAATCTTGAAAAAATCTTTTAGAACTTCAGTTTCATTTTGATTCCCATCTATTATTTCTACTTCTGTATTATTGATTTCTCCATTCATTCTTCCTTCTAGTAACCATGCTTCATGACTTTCGTGTATTTGTTTTAGATAAGACAAGGTTAGTGAATTTTCGCCTTCTCTTTTCCTTGAGGAGATTCTCTGTAAAGCTATCTCTGGAGTGGTTCTAAGATAGACTATCAAGTCTTCTTGAACCCAAGCCTTTTCACATATAAAGTCATACCAATAGTCTAACATTGTTTTCTCAACATCGTTCAAATATCCTTCTTGAATGAGTGTTTTAATGAAAAAATTCTTCGCAGAAAAAATACTCCGCTCCATGATCCTATATTTAGTAGTTATAGGTTCCTGGTGGTTCTCTAATAATGTTAGGAACACATAATTTTGGAAAGTATAACTCCATCGCTCTCTATCTTCCGAAAATGCTTTAAATAGATTGACCCCTCCAACATCTTGCCATTTTTCAATAGGCTCTTTCAAAACAGTAATATCCTTTTGTAATGCTAGGCCATCTAATAATGAAGATTTCCCAGAAGCAATATTTCCTTCTAATAGGATTTTGTATTTCCTCATGGATATAAATTTTATCAAATTTATATCAAAATATTTAATACTAGCGGCCCGCCCAGCGGTTTTACCCGCTGCTACTTACCTGTTTTCCCGTAGAAATTGGATCTTTGCCCGTAGTAAAAAGTCTATAACTCCGTACCAGCAGACTCATCATGACCAAAAGCGGCCCGTCATGCTGAATAACTTTTACTTTGAAGCCATAACCGTATCTCTAATAGTTTAGTTGGGATGCTGGTGGTCTTCATCAAGCACTCCAGATCCTTGATGACCACGTGCCAGCAGGAGCGGCCCGTCATTGTGAACAGCTTTTTCTATGAAGCCATGACCGTATCTCTAATAGTTATGATGGGATGCTGATGGTCTTCACCAGGTACTCCAGATCCTTGATGAACATGTGCCAGCAGATGCGGCCCGTCATGGTGAACAACTTTTTCTATGAAGCCATGACCGTATCTCTTATAGTTTAGATGTGATGCTGGTGGTCTTCATCAGGTACTCCAGATCCTCGATGACCATGTGTCAGCAGAAGCGGCCCGTCATGGTAAATAACTTTTTCTATGAAGCCATGACCGTATCTCTTGTAGTTTAGATGGGATGCTGGTGGTCTTCATCAGGTACTCCAGATCCTCAAGGGCTGACAAAAAGTAGTCCATGACCGTCTTTAATATGCTAGTAATATCAGTGCCAAATATCACGAAGATCGGTAAAGCGGTTTGCCTAATTTGAATAATATCCGCTATATTTCCCACTTTTCCTGCTGCTAACCGTTTTCCCGTGGGAATGAGGAATTTTCCCGTGGTAAAAAGTAGCCTATGTTACTCAGGAATGTTGTAGCTTTCTAATGGTGAAAGAATTTTGGAAATCGGTCCAGTAGTTTCGGAGTTTATCGATTACATACATACAAAAAAACAAAAAATCAAACAAAGGTTTCCTCTTTATTATATTAGTGTAGATTTGTTCTGTAACAAACAAAAAGCTAGCATCAAGACCTATACACTATAACTAACTGATTTTTCTTATTGTTTTCTCACAACATCTCAAAAATACACCGCTCACTTGCGACTCCGATATCCTGGTCACTATGGCGCCATTGAAAGAAACCTGTCCTCTGGAGGTCCTTATAAGTTTAGTAAAACAGTTAGACTGTTTACTTAGAATTGAAGATGGCCAATATTAAGTGTGATCGTCTATTGGGTTAGGAATACATTGCGTTAAAGTAGTGACTTGTTAGTGTTTTGCTTGAGATGTATAGAGAGGAAACATTTAAGTTTAAATACAAAAAAAAACTACAAGAATACGGGGCTCCCATCCATCCTACACACCCGTCCGAAAGGGGCCAAGACGCACTCATTCGACTTTCCTAAACGACCGAAGAATTTTGAATTACACGACGCTCTGTATATTGAAGAAGAAAGCCAAAAGATCAAATACTCCTAATATTATGGGAACTAACGAAGTTAATTGTGCTCCACTAGGAAGCAAGTTAAAAGGGGTCTAGGTTGGGGACCAGGTCAGGAACGACCCAGTCCAAGGTAACTCCGGGGATAATCCCCGTGACCAACCAACCCGGAATCCTACCTATCTAATCCTACCTAGCTAGCTCAAAGTCCGTTGACTGAGCATCCGCATAACCTAAGGCCAAAAGTAAATTTTGGAGACAGTCTTTCACAAGAAACCCAGAAGGTGAACTGTAGAATAATGGATGGGTGGCCATTCCTTCGTGTTGTATGTGTTTGTTGAGGTATGGAAGCTTTCCTCTAAGGCACCAGGGCTGGAAAGCTACGCACCTCAACGCGGTGCAGTCTGAACTAGACCATGTAGAGTAAATTATGCTTGCAATACCAACCCAGGAACTCAGAAGTAGATCTTGTAATACTAGATATTGTGACTTCTAGTATTACCACATACCCTCAGTCCGAGAACAGGTATAGAGTGTAGCGCTTACTCTACAGTTCAAATCAACCTCTGTACGCGCGGTGGCACTTCACAGCATACATACACAGGTTAATAAAATTTAATATTTAAATTAAATTAGAAAATTCGACAGTCCCCCTTTTAAAATTTGTTAAAATAATTTTTATTATAATTTGGAAGATTAATCTGATTTAATATATATTAGTGTTATAAAAAAAAAGTTGTAACGTTTGGAATAATTAAATCATTAATTTACAAAGGCATTCCTAGCTGAAGAGTAAGAAGATCTAGGCATTGAAGTAAGTATGTTGTGACTGTCCTTCATCCATATCCATTCACAGAAAACGTTCATATATCAGCATCCATGAGTCTCCTAGACAAAAGATATAAGGTTGAAAACGTTCACTCCTTTCCTTTCTTTCCGATTTTATCAAAATATTCCCAGTTCCAATTTAGAAAAAAGGAAATCTCAACGTTGGATTATTATCTAATCTAAATATAAATAAAATTGAAATCATAATTCAAAAATAAATTAAAAGAATTTATACTTACATTTTACCACTTATAATTCACTTCTATAAAACTCGAGTATACTCGTGCACTCACTTTCAAAGAATGATATAATCGATTGTTGTCAAAGACCGAGTTGACGCAAATTTTCAAATTTGAAATAAAAGAATTATAAATAAAACTAGACATCTGAATGTCAAAGTGTCAAAGATAGTTTATTAAAGAAAGAATAAAAATGTCAAAACTTGAAATATCTCTAAGTATTTTATGTTAAATGTCAAACTTGAATACCTTTGAAATATTCTATGTTACGTGTCAAACTTGAAAACCCTTGAAATATTCTATGTTAAGTGTCAAACTTGAAAACCCTTGAAATATTCTATGTTAAGTGTCAAACTTGAAAACCCTTGAAATATTCTATGTTAAGTGTCAAACTTGAAAACCCTTGAAATATTCTATGTTAAGTGTCAAACTTGAAAAACCCTTGAAATATTCTATGTTAAGTGTCAAACTTGAAAACCCTTGAAATATTCTATGTTAAGTGTCAAACTTGAGAACCCTTGGAATATTCTATGTTAAGTGTCAAACTTGAAAACCCTTGAAATATTCTATGTTAAGTGTCAAACTTGAAAACCCTTGAAATATTCTATGTTAAGTGTCAAACTTGAAAACCCTTGAAATATTCTATGTTAAGTGTCAAACTTGAAAACCCTTGAAATATTCTATGTTAAGTGTCAAACTTGAAAACCCTTGAAATATTCTATGTTAAGTGTCAAACTTGAAAACCCTTGAAATATCCTATGTTAAGTGTCATACTTGAAAACCCTTGAAATATTCTATGTTAAGTGTCAAACTTGAAAACCCTTGAAATATCCTATGTTGTAATATCACACAAAAGGGAAATCACTCAAAAGTAAAATCTAAGTAGAACACTTTAGTTTCTCAAACTTAAATATCACAACACTACACTTGCACGATATCTCCAGCTCAACGTTAGGTTCGGGGACCGTTGCTCCTGCGGAATATGACACGAAAACCAAAGGGTTCACAGGACGTTACACGTACAATAATAAATTAACACAACGTTACACTCGTGGTATGTCACTCGCACAATAATAAATTCACAAAACATTACACACGCAGAATGTCACTCGCACAATAATAATTTCGCAAAACGTTAGACATACGGGATGTCACTCGCGCAATAATAAATTCGCAAAATGTTGCACACGCGGATTGTCACTCGCACAATAATAATTTCGCAAAACGTTAGACACACGGGATGTCACTCGCGCAATAATAAATTCGCAAAATGTTGCACACGCGGATTGTCACTCGCACAATAATAAATCGCAAAACGATAGATTCGCGTAACACATAACTTTACGATCACTTTGCCTAAGCACTAATTTTGGAATTTCCTTCACGCCTATTTGATACAAATGGTAGGTAAACACTTACGTCTGCAGGTTTGGATCTCAAACCTGGCATTCTCAAAGTAGTTGCCCCATCATAATCCAGTTCTATATACAGGATGATTTTTCATTGTTACAAGACATTTTTTTTTTCTTCTTCCTTTACTCTGAAAAATACGAACAATATTAGTATTTCTTATATAATACAGATAAAAACATAATTCTAGAAAGTTACAATAAACAATTTTTTTGTCAAATTCACGTATTCCAATTTCATACCACCCTTTGTTCGATCTCCGCCCTACAAATCCAAATGAGATTGGTCACTTTATAGGAGCACCCTAGCAGCGATCTGCAATAGAAGATATTACTCCATTCTATATTTCCTAGATATAAAAAAAATACTTATCTTTAAAATAGAATTTCACAATGCTCCCGGACTTTCGGGCATCCTTTGTTTGGTAGTTTTCAGTATTTCTTCGACTTTTTCCGAGCACTCAAAATCCCCTTTTTGTAGCTGCCATTTTGCTCCTTCCTTCAACACTCCAAAAATTTGACTGATTTTTTCTGTTCTAAAACTGTCAGAAACCTTTTCAAAAACAAAAACGTCACACGATTTCAAATTTTTTTATCCCGCCTACAACATTTGTCACCTTATACTTTGACATAAAGTTCTTATAAAGAAGTTTCTTACTCCAACACGGAATATAAAATCAAAATTAGGGTTCGATCGGTCAAATGGGTCAAATATTTAATATTTTAGCAAGATAAACATTTTCAATTTTTTTATGTCGAACGACGAGGTTCTCTACAGTATCTATGAGTGTGAAATGTTCTCACATGTTATTCTTTACAAAGTTGTTTTTTATTTCATTATCGTACAAAATATGTAAGTTTAAAAAATATTGCTATGTGCCATACCCACTAACAGAATCGATAATTTTTGTACAAACTTTTATACCTATATTACCTTGTTTCTGAAAGTATTATCCGTTTTTATTTTCTGTTTTTACAAATATATCATTATAATATTGTATAACGTTGTCTAAAATCTTTGTTTATACTTATTAAGCCATAAACGCGATTACGTATAAAACGTTTATTAACATTTCTCTCCTCGAGGCATTTTCCTAATTACTAAGTCATCTCCTTGGAATTTTACACATTGTTGCTTTCATTTCGGCGACTTTGATTACACTCGAGTGTTTTGTATTATATCGCAGGTTTGTGCTACAATCAGGTTTTTCATAAACCGGCATATTAAAATCGAAATTTTATTTTTATGTCATTATACTCATTATAAACTTATGTTTTGGATTTGGATAAAAAACTTGCTGGCAGCTGGCGACACCTGTTGACTGGCTGTCATCGACCCAATGAAATGACAGTTATCGGAGGCTGGCATCGACTCGACAGATGGCGCTAGTTGCCATCCACACGGTGCCGCTCGTCTATAATAACTAATTTTAACGTAACCGTTAACTTGAACTAGTGCAGCTCTGTGATCAAAATCTTAGTGCAGTAAATGACAAAATTATGCCGAGTTTTGATCAGAATCTAGGTTTTTGGTCAAAACCCTGATTTTATCAAGAACCTGCAACATTATAAATCTCAGCTCGCTTATAAATCTTTATTAGTCCCATATCCCTATACCCTTGTGTGATCGAAATCGTAAGTTTTTTTCGGAAACGTGTTCGCAGTTCGTCACAAATTAACATACTAATAAAGTCATGAACCCAGGAGGAAATCAGAATTTTGATAGCTTTACGAGTTTTATGTTTGTGTAAACAATATTTATTTGGTTCAATGTGTGTATGATATGGGAACAAATTTTAAAAAGTCACTTTTTCAAAAAGCGCAGGCATGGTGTCTTGTATTCAGAGATATTGCATATTATTATTATGTACCTAAACCTAAATTAAGGACTGAAGGACGGATGACATTAAAATGGCTCAAATTGTGTAAATAAATTGGCTTACTTCTTGTACCTAAATACTACGTTGTATAAAATCAAAGAAAATAAACATTTTTTGTAAAAGTGGTACCTATTATTACCTAGCACCTATCTTTTTCTTTATAAATCATACAGATTTGTACCTAAATCTAAATTAAGGACTGAACGACGGATGACATTAAAATCTCTTCAAATTATGTTATTTACTATAGGTATACCGGGAGTAACAGAAAGGGTATAACAAGCCGAAAGGAGGTCAAGGTACTCATGAAACTGAACAACTTTCCCCATGGAACATGGGTCGAAATATGAAAAATAAATTGGACTTCCCCTAGCAATAAGCTGATCGGCGATTTTGTATGGGAGGTCCAATTTTTTTTTCATATTTCGACCCATGGGGTAAGTTGTTTAGTTTCATGATAACCTTGACCTCCTTTCGGCTTGTTATACCCTTTCTGTTACTCCCTTTATAACCAGTAGTATTACATAATATTTGGTCTACAATATTATTCTACGTAATATTTATACTCAAAACATGTACCTACTTAATAATTTTACCAATACTTTCAGTTCTGAATTGTTTAGCTCAAAAGAAGCTACACAATTTCCCAAAAGTTATTTATTTACTTACAAACTCACGCGAGACGTTTTGCTTACTTTGGGTTTTTAGATAAAGTTATTTCGCGTACATTTCTTAAACTCAGTTACTTTGCTTCATAAATCCCTGATTATGTGAACGGCCTTGCGAGGACAGCTGAATAATAAAGCCCTATTCAGACCAGTACCCGTGCGGTAAGCATCTGGTTGTCGGTATCCTGATAGATAAGTATAGGGGTCAAAATATAGTACATTAATATATTACAAGGTAATCTTCAGTGATTTTTTATTATTGCAGTTTTTATTTCATTGCAATTGGTTTTGTATTTCCAGAGATATGACTGTCGCAGTACGATGGTAGAATTAGGTTTTTGGGTAGAATTAGGTTATTTGGGATTTTGGCCAAAAACCTAATTCTGCCATCGTACTGCGACATAGCGAAGGAAAACAACCTAATTTTTTTAAACTTTCTTTGTCGCCGTCAGTATGAATGAATCGTGAGGAATCGACCCTCGTGACGTCATCATCCCGGAACCATGTATGGAGCGAGTAGATTTTTGATTTTTTTGTTGACGTCATTACCAAATGAAGGCACGATTTATACTATATAGACTATCATCGGACAAGAAAATTTGAAAAAGCGATTTTAGAACGCTATAATTATCTCTAGAAATACTAAACCGATTTGAAGTAAAAATTATAGTAATTATAAACAATCAAGTTTTGTTTGTGATACTCATTTTGATATTTTAAGATATGTAATTGAGTTTTGAGCTAGACACGGACTGCGTAGACATACTCAGGTTTGAATAGGGCCTAATACAGTTATAAAAGAAGCTTAGTTGACAAATTACAGGAAGTCAAATGTATACGCCGCCGTCCTGCCGTCCACTAAGGAAGAATTGAGTCATCCTTTTATTTATTATGCTCCCGCGGGTTTACTGTAAGTATCGCATTCTTCCCCTCTCCTTTTCATTATTTATGATGTTGTAATAGTATAGTTTTGCTCTCTAGGGAAGCTTAATTAATGGGTTGAAGGGCAAAGTGCTAAAGCTTTTTGAAGATTAGTTTAGGTTACAGTGATGATTCTTTTTTTTATTGTCGTGTGCTGACTAAGGTAGGTAAGTCTTATTTTAATATGTATTATAGGCCAGTAGCCTGGTATTAGTAGGTTGAAATGTAATTCAAAATCTTAAAAGTATTTTACTTTCTTCAAAGAATGAGTTACTTGCACAATCAACAAATATTGCATAGTTCATTGAAGGTTAATGTTTAGTCACATTATTTTGAACTTATTTTTACAGGTGAACTTTCGACAAACTTTGTATTTCAATATACTAGCTAGCGGATAGAAAACAGTTTACGTACCGCCATGTTGAAAGTACTTCTTTGCTTTAGATAAAATAATTTGCATTGGATAATCTGTTTTGGATAAAAGTCTACTCTTGTACTTGATTTGTAAAAATATTTAGTTGATCAAAGAGCAACTGTCCAGGGACGGACACGGAATTTAAAATAAAATTAACTTTGCAACTGGATCGCAGATTTCTTGAGTGGACGGTCAATACGAGTGGTCCTAGAAGGACGCTCTTCAGATGAACAGGCTATTGATGCCGGCGTCCCTCAAGGGTCTGTACTTTCCGCAACCCTATTTCTGCTGCACATCAACGATATGCTCACGCCCGACACCTTTGGGTATGCAGATGACAGCACGGTTGTTGATAGGTACCTGTCCAGTGCAAAGGCCAGCAATGAATCTACTCAGTCTTGTCGAGAGGCCCTAGTGAATCGCCTAAACTTGAATCTTGAAGCAATATCCGAATGGGGTGATGCAAATCTTGTCAAGTTTAATGCATCTAAAACACAGGCATGTCTATTCTCCACTAAACGGAGTCCCTTCGACCTGACTCCGACTTTCCGAGGTGTATCCGTACCGATTTCCGACCATCTTGAGCTTCTTGGCATGAACCTTTCATCTGACCTGAACTTTGGACAATATATTGAGTCTTTGGCCACGACTGCAGCAAAAAGACTCGGAATTCTCTCAAAGGTCGGGCGATACTTCACACCAGTACAGCTTTTACAACTATACCAAGCTCAAGTCCGTTCCTGCATGGAGTATTGCTGTCACCTGTGGGACGGGTCTGCCAAATACCAGCTGGCAGCCTTGGACTCGAATGAGAAGCGCGCCAAGAAACTCATCGCTGATAGGGCACTTATTGACGCAAAGTTGCAGAGCCTCGAACACCGTCGCAAAGTAGCTTGCTTGTCGGTATTCTACAGGATACATTTCGGGGAGTGTGCACAGTCTCTCCATGACCTGATACCTCCGTCACCATTCCATCTCCGGTGCACGAGACGCCGGTTGGAATTCCACCCTTATATCGTAGACATCCCGCAAATTCGCACAAAGCGCTTCGCTTCT
Organism: Phthorimaea operculella; assembly: GCA_024500475.1. NCBI lineage: Eukaryota > Metazoa > Arthropoda > Insecta > Lepidoptera > Gelechiidae > Phthorimaea > Phthorimaea operculella. The sequence goes on from JANFCV010000027.1 coordinate 3,439,159, forward strand.
ACATTTTTAATGCGAACTGCTAAGGAGGAACTCCCTGCCTGCGGATCTGTTTCCGGAACGTTATAACCTTGGCCTTTTCAAGGCAAGAGTGAATAGGCATTATCTGGGCGAGCATGTTCCATCATCGTCTGCATCGTCACTTAACATCAGGTGAGATTGCGGACAAAATGCTTACCCATTGTTTATATAAAAAAAAAATATATAGATGGCCCTTTCGAGATGCTTATTATAAACTTTTTAGTGAACCTATAAGTACTTCTTCTTCAAATGGGACATCAAGTCGCCCAACGACCCGATGTACCTTGGTGTCAGAGTTTTTCAACCGCCTATAGGTACTGAATTACAAAAATGGTTCGATCAACAAGATTACATTGTAGTTGATTCCTAAGCATCTATATTTTCTTTTCAATTACGTGGCCCGGGAGTCCTTCATTCTTATTCAAAAAGTTAGCTGGGTTTTGATACAATTCTAGGGATATTCGTGTGCGCATACTAAAGTGGATCATAAAGTGCAGTTCCGATGGAATCTTTAGTATTTTCTGAGCCAAACCCGGACACACATTCGTTTTAAAGCTATTTCGTTGACGTTGCTGATGATAAACAGCATAGAATGTGGCAGCTGCAAACTGTGGCTGCACTTTACTGCCAGTTTATTGCATTGCTTCCTTGGCTGCATAGAAAAGTAGGATTACTAGGAAGTAGGATAGGAGAGAAGTAGTAAAGGACAGAAACGAGTATTATGCAGACGAGGATACTACCTAAGATAAAAGAACATTTCGTTCGTAAGTAGATATATTCTGGTACAGTCGATCACAGGCAAGTTATAGGATAGCCAAGCGTTTTCTTTTATGTATGTTGACGTTTCTTGCAATGGGCTGGTTTTGAGTAATAAGTATCACTGATTAGAACTGATTTAGATCAATTGAAGATAACAACATCGACTTACGATTATTCACGTATCTACATTTCTACACTATTCAAGACCAATTCAAGCTCAATCATCTACAAATTCTCGCGGGAGCCAGCATTTTTAGCGCGGTCGACGGGATGCGCAAACGAAACGCGGTTGGAGTGATTCAATGCAAATATGTGATCTGTGGGGTTATCCGGCGAAGGGTAGATCCTATCTTAAAAACTCTTTGCTGTAACTGCTTTTCAGTGATTCAGTAGTATGAAGTAAATGTCCGGCTATTTACATCCACCTACATTTGTATACTATTCAAGCTCAATCATCCACGAATTTTTAGAACGGTCGACGGAACGCGCAAATAAATCGTGGTTGGAGTGATTCCATGCAAATATGTGATCTGCGGGGTTATTTAGTGAAGGAAGGAAGGATTTTATCGTAGAAAGAATAGCAAAGTATCTTTAAAATGTGGGGACATTCTTTGTTGAAACTGGTTTGCAGTGATTCAGAACTAGGTATATGACGAATAAACGTCCGACTATTTACTTCTACATTTTTGTTCACTACTGAAGCTTAATCACCGAACGCGCACGCAAATCGCTGTTGGAGTGATTCAATGCAAATATGTTGGTATGTGATCTGCCGGGTTATTCAGTCAACGTTACGGTGGGGTTTTATCGTAGAAAGAATAGCAAAGTATCTTAAAAATGTCGTCGCATTCTTTGGTAAAACTGAAATTTCAGTGTTTAAGTATGATAGGTAAACGTCCACATAGTTATTTTCTCTACAAGCAACAATCATTTACTTTCGTTAGATTATTTCGGCGTGCAAGATTTAGATAATATATACTTTACATAGTTGAATCAATATTAGCATTCAGGTACTTACCTAGCATGGATTATGTATGATGTATGTTTATGAAAACAACAAATAATAGGTCGTTTACCACTTCCACTTAATTTTATTGTTTGGAATCTCTCGCTTGCCTCGCTCTATGCAAATTTTATTGCGTAATTTTTATTCGTCAATTTTTGCCAACAGCCATTTTTGGAACGGTGAAACATCTCGTAAATTTTAATATTCATGCAACATAATCCTGAAAACAGAGCTTTAAACTAAAATGGGTATTTTTGAGCTCTATAAATTAAGTTGTAAGTAATACAATTCATTAATTAATTATAACGGTAAAGGGGACCTTTTATGTACAGTAGAACTTTTTAATTACATAAAAAATTCTGAACAAACTGTGCCATCAGTGGGCGCTGTAGACTACAAAGAACATGTTTATAACATTATTAAAACTAGACTAGACTAAATTTTCATTGAACATAATATACTTGCTGCCGTAGTTGGGATTTAATTAAATAAACCCTTTTATTAAAAGTGTAGGCGTAGCTTAGAGTAATAATTGGTACCTACTACCGGACCACCCCTATCTAAACGATAGGTATAGTCTTGGAGGAACAAAGTGGGGGGGAGAGGCCTTAGGTACTTTATTCTATGCAAATATTTCTGGCTTTTTTTGCGGGGAGAGAGGTAGGCTGCCAGTCCTAGGTCAGGGCTCATCTTTTGTGTCGGGAACTGCAGCATGACTGCGTGCCCGCTAAGCATAGTGGTTGGTAATTTAATTAGACCGAAGTTTTGATTTCACAATTTTTTACTATGTACAAAGTATCAGGCGTGCTCTTAGTAAGTTTTTTTTACAAACTGACGAGCGTTATCCTCGAATATACCTCGTATGGCGGAGTGTTTTGATTTTTCAGAGGCAGTCATTATTTTTTAGTGGATTATTTTTTTAGAACATTGCAAATATTTTCCCGCTCGTTAATGAATTCGCTGCATGTTCGGTTTCAGATAAATAAAAATCATATTTTCTACACTTTTTACTATGTTTGAGCTTCTGAATTTTAATCAACTTTGAAGGGATAGCGCTTTCGAATATTTCGTTCGTTTCAACTCCCACAATCGGGAGGAAAACCTAAAGGACAAGAAGCTTTGCAATTGTGCCCAGATAAGGTTACAACAACCACTAATAAGTAACTAAACTTTGACACATTTTCAACGAATCACAAAAAAAATAATACTTGATAGCGGCGCCGTTATATTTCCAGTGTTCTAAGTACCTTATTTAGAACAATACATAGGTATAAGTCCCTTTTAAATAACATGATGATGCCACTGAGAGTATTGACTAGGTCACAGATAATAAGTACTAGGTTTCCCTTTAATGGAAAACCTGCAAAATTTTCCACCATTTGGATTTAAACCTGAAACTTTCGGCATCTGTACTGACTATGTGCCTTATCTTATTTAGGGCCTGTATTCACTTTGATTAGTGCGAGTGCAGGTGATTAGTGAAATGTATAGAGTGGATACTCGCAGTTCACTCGAAAAAATTATAAGTAAAAAACATTTTTAAAACAAGCTTTTATTTGGGTGCGCTAAAAAGTATAAAATAATCTATTTACTAAAACTTTAACTTGTAACTTTTAATGGCATTAAATCTACGTCTTCACAATTTATACGATATAAAAGCTTGTCGCGAGATTTAAGTAGGTACTCGTGTGGTGTGACTTAGTTTAAAAGTTTATTTAAGATCATTTACACTGGTTTTCTAATTTATTTATTGATTTAGACACAGGTCAAATCTCGCGACAAGCTTTTATATCGTATAAATTGTGAAGACGTAGATTTAATGCCATTAAAAGTTACAAGTTAAAGTTTTAGTAAATAGATTATTTTATACTTTTTAGCGCACCCAAATAAAAGCTTGTTTTAAAAATGTTTTTACTTATAATTTATTTTTTGCTTTTTAGTAACCTCTGGAAAAAAATTACAACATTCTTCATTGACTTTGAAACTGCGTCCATACGGACTACTAGTGCGAATCTGCGAGGCATCGGTCTCATGACTGTCTTACGACTTCTTCTTCTTCTTCTTCTTCTTCTTCTTCTTCCCTAAAAATCTGTGCAAAGCGAGGTCATTTACCTCACACTAGTATTTATCTTTCATTTGTCTATGTTTTTCACCCATTTAGTAAGAAAACATAACAAACTTAATACGCCATCTAACCTTTAGTCTGTCATATCTGGTTTTATTTTGAGTGACGTAAACGTCACTTTATTTTTCGAGTTATTCTGAAAAATTCCTTTCATTTGATATCCTTATTGTAAAAAAACATAAAAAATTTATTCTGCCATCTAAAGAAGTCCACCATAGTTACCACCATAGTTAGAATGACGTCAACTTGTAATTCGAATAGGTAATTCTCAGCAAGCCCTTTCATCTGACACTCATATTGTAAATTATCATAGGTGGCCATCTTTAGATGTCCGCCATATTATTTTCTAAATTGTACTCAGCAAGCCCTTTCATTTGACACCCATATTGTAGGAGTGCGTCAAAGATTACTTGTCGGCCATCTTGGATATTCCGCCATATTGGATTTAGAATAACCACACACAATCTAACATGCATTGTCATCTGAGTTAAACGTGTTTACAAAATTTCAGCTTAATCGGTTGAGAATATCTGCTTCAAAATTGAGTTGCAAGATTTGACCCGAACAAACATACATACTTACATACACTGCAAGTTAAATAAAAGCTTTTAAAAAATAAAACACTCTTCTATTTTCTCTAGTTCACTGCCTACTAAACACTTGCACTAATTAGGTACCTACCTACCTAAACTAAATAATAATCAAAGTGAATACAGGCCTTTAGTTATCTGGATATCACTGCCAAGAAAAGGCCTTTCCTTCTTCCACTTTTTTGCGATCCCGTGTCTCCGCATGCCAAACTTTGGTGTAGATACTAGGATATTTTTATTTACATCATCGTTTTTTTTCCATTGCTACATGCCTACAGTTGTTTACTGCATAATTAAATTTTATTTGACTCGGTAGATAAGAAAGCTGTTCATTCAAGTGAACTGGATCAAATTGAAAGGGTAAGAAAGACAGATTTACATAGCATTAGCATATTTTCTAAAAATATTCGTTTTAGTGCTCTGCGTTTTATGAATCTGCAACCTTGCTCTACTCGCTTAGGTAGGTACCTACATATGGCGCAAGCTCCACAGAGTAGACGTGAGACGTGAGACATAATATAGCATCTGTCAAACAAGTGATCGTCGGAGATGTGAGATGTGCGACAACGCGACGCTTGAAACCGTTTCCATATAAATGTATGAAACAATGCTACACACGTTAGACGTGTGTGCCAACGATAACGACTGACGAACGCTCGTATGACAGACTAGCTGGTGCCCGCGAACTTCGTCTCGCCAAGGGATGCTTGTGTGCCAACAGTCCAGAGCTAATAAAAGTTATCATAAAGGTGGTATTCCGAACACTGCAGCCAACAGCCGACAGCCAACAGCATATGCTGCAACGGCAGTTGCAGCCGTTGCAGCACTACTGGTTTGTATAGAGTTCTATGGAACGCTATCCGAAGGCTGCAGCCGACAGCACATGCTGTCGGCCGCTGCAGCATATGCCGCAACTGCCGTGACTGCAGATCAGTATTGCTGCAACGGCAGTGCGATACGCACGTATCTATTTTTGCTATTTTGCTATAAAACGTAAAATGTGTGGTTCAGAAATAATTATGAAGTAATTAACTATCATAATGATTAAAAAACGAAACCACACAGCGGTAATTTCAAACCTACCTATTATACCTACCTAGGTTCGAGTTGCGGTACACTGAATTGTACCAACTAAGTACTTACAGTTCGTGCGTGAATTACCTGTAGGTACCTATTATAGCTACCTATGTACCTACCTGCTACTCTGCCGTGTGATGCTAGCTTAGAATAACATCACCCCGTTTTTTCCTGTGGGTGTCGTAAGCAACTACTATGGGTCTCGAAGGTAACATGGGTATTGCAATTTTAGGCGACAAGCTGACAACCTGTCACTATAGTGATACACGACAATAGCTAGAACGGCTCTCAAATATTTGCTACACGTGGCGATAGCGACCGAATTTTTACGGCCGTCGCTACCCCGCAAGAGTTTAAGGCGTGATTTATGTATGTAGGTACCTATTAACCTGTAGGTACCTATAAAATCTACGTAAGTCTACATGCAACTATCGGCAGTCACGGCATGTGCTGTCGGCTGTCGGCTGTCGGCCGGTGCCTTCGGAATCGCATGTGCTGCAACTGCCAACAGCATGTGCTGCAACTGCCAATAGCTGCAGCCGTTGCAGCATATGCTGTCGGCTGTCGGCTGTTGGCTGCAGTGTTCGGAATAGCAGCTTAACATAACTTATCTATCATCGATGTTGATCAAGACATTTGTGTGCAACCATTCTAAATATCAAAATACATCGCTGTTTTGAATTGATAGATGCATGCACGATCTACGGCAGATGAAACGGACGTTACGTTCGTTTGAGCCTCCCATCGGTTCACACTACAGGTAGAATGACTTCTTTGCACCGCCTCACATAAGGTGGGGTGGGGTCTGCTCTCCAAATTTTTCTGCGCCATGGTCTTCTGTTTGGGGTTGTCGAGTAGGTATACGCAACCGGATTACCAATATAATTAGTACAACTCCATTTTAAAATACCGAAATAAAATAAACAGAAAGTAATTACTTACTACATTAACAAAAAAGTAATGCTTAACTAATTTTCTTTAAATAAGAAAAAGTAGCTTAAGTACATACTTACTAACACTACGAAATATGAATCACAAAAGATGGTACTACACAGGTAGGTAGTCGTGACAATAATACTCACTAATTTAGGTCTACATATTTTAATCAATAAATAAAACTTACTGCGTTTGTATTTACATTATTAAAGCACTAAGTAATTAAGTGACTTATCATCACTATCCGTAACTAAGAATTTCAACACTGCAACCACTTCTCATTATATTTGGAGTTTGACCTCTACTCTCATGGGAGTCTCTACTTCACATGGGACAGTTTGAGATTCATCTCAAGAATGCCACTGCTTCTCCTGCTCCTGAGAAGAAAGGTCCTCTTGTTCCATAGGGTCGCTGAAACCAAGGATGAAAGGTTAACTGAGATTATTGCAAAAGTAATAGGTGACAAAATGCAGCTGTCCGAAATTACCAGTTCCGATCTGCAAGCCTGCCACAGGCTAGGTTCCTCTACATCGAAGACGCGTCCAGTACTCGTTAGGTTCTACATACTCTTTGAGCTTGTGTTATTATTATTTATTTATTATGATGCCTATATAGAATAGCATCACCCCCATTCTACCTGTTGGTGACGTAAAAAGCAACTAAAGAACGGGCAGCAGCAAATTCGTGCTTCGTATTTGCACATTATCGAAAATAGAACCCAATGGAGAGCTCAAACGGTTCACATTGTACCAATAGTATTATCCTCTACTGGTATTATTCCTAAAACTCTACATAACAGCCAAAAAGTCTTAAAAATCTATCCTCACTTTTATCACACTTCACAAAAAGCCGCAATACTCAATACGTGTCGCATTGCCAGGAAGCTCTTGACTACCTCCGTGACTACTGAGTCTTACAATGGCCTCTCCTTGGCTAAGTAAGGCCCATGAGACAGGGAAAATCTTAAGATAGGTACACATAAAAATAATAAATTATTGTGTCGTGTGATGCCTGTATAGAATAGCATCACCCCCATTCTACCTGTTATTGTCGTAAAAAGCAACTAAAGAACGGGCAGCAACGTTCCTTGTAATGCAACATCTTGAACTGCGCTGCAAGCGAATGTGGTGGCTCATGTCCAGCGGCGGACTGTTGTGGCTGATAGGGTTATGGCAAATAATCATAAACTGTGTGATGCTTATTAGTGGTATCATCCCAAATTCTATTCAGATTGTCGTAAAATCGGATAATTTCATCCAGGGAGTGGGGAGCAGCGTGCATGTAAAATATTGCACAGCTCTCGCCAATCCACATGCGCCTTATTCTAATAAATGAGTGTAATTTACTTACATTTAGGATTTATTGTTGCATAACAAAGTATTTCAATACGATATTTTTATCAAATAAAGACATGCAAAGAATACTATACTCTCACTGAAGACATGTAAATAAAACTGGTGTTTGGCAATGAACGTCAAAACTGATGTCTTTTCAATTTGTCAAAATCAATCAAAAACAATAAAAAATATAGAGGTTTTGAAAAGAGGTTTCTCCTTTTTGACAGCCACAGAACAATATTTTAATCGTATTTCACGTAGGAATAAGCGTTTTTCCCGCGGTAAAACGTATCCTAGGTGTTGACCAGGGCTAGTAGCTACACACCACAAAGAGTCTAATGTACACACGTATACTATATTTTCGAAGATTATCGCGAACAAATGATTTGGGGTAAAATATTTTTCAATAGATGTCGCTTTTCTATGGAGATGAGGTTTTCTAAAACGCGGTATAGAGGTGTTTTCTGAAATCTATAAGAGGTTCCTGTTACCCCGACCAGTTACGATTTTATTAGATGTATAGATGTCCTCTTAGTCATGGTCATACTGCTTTTTTGGCATTTGTGTTGCTGAATATACAATGTGTTACCTCCAAGCGGGTATCTATTCAAATTGGTGGTTCAAGGCACCAATATAAACATCTTTTAGTATGGAGACATCTGCGGAATCACGAAAAGAAATCAGCTTATCGGGTTTTTCTATGGCACAGCAGATTTATTTTTCATGATTTCGCGAATAGCCCCATAGTAGGTAAACGATGTTCGTATAGGTGCTTAAAATCACCAGTTTGAATAAATTTCCTCGACTATACAAAAAATCGACGGTAGTCCTTAAAATACGACTTATTTTAATTTAAAATTATGAAAAGTTACACTGTGAATGGCACTAAATTAACCTAGATATAAGGAAAGGTAAAATTAACCTAGATAAAAGGACGAACAAACAAGTGGGCAATCAATAGTCAGGCCGCGAATTCAGGATTCATTAGGTCCAATTTGTGAAGGAATGAACAATTATTGTTTGTGGAAGTAAAATTATTCTTATAATATCCACAATCTGAAAAAGCTAGTCTTTCTAGGGTTCGTCGCATTTTGAATACCTACCTACTTAAGACTTTAAATTCGGTCTTCTTCTTTTCGTGTGGGACACCGAGTCGTTCAACGACCCGATGAACTCTGGTGTCAGAGTTTTCCAACCGCCTACTGCAAGTAGTAGGCCTCTGACATGGTTGTATAACGACCGCCATCATAGACAGCAACCGGGACCGACGGCTTAACGTGCCCATCTTACTTGCGGACAATCAGGTGGTTCAGCCTGCAATGTCCTAACCAGACTGGGAACAAATTCACAAAGTGATACCTAAATATCAACTTTGTGAGTGACCCCACCGGGAATTGGACCCGGAACCTTTGCGTTGCAGGCAGGCATACTAGCCACTGCGCCACATCGGCTGTCAAATTGTTTAAATTCGGTAATTCGTGTCGTATGGGACACCAAGTCAACCAATGTTCCTATTTGAAACCGAGCTTTTTTATAAGATCTCTGTCGTGATAGAGTAACGAGTGCTTTCTAAGAAATAATAATAAACCGAGGTCTATTGAACTAAAACAATATTATTTCTTCAGCTCGATCGCAATATCATACACAACTAGGTCATCAAGACTGGGCGGTGGAGCAAACTCGATAGATGAGACGTGAGACGTATGACGACAACTCAAACAAGTGATTGTCAGCCGTCATCGATGCGACGCGCATCTTTAATGTACGCAGAAATTTAAAGAAACACATACCTGTTTTTTTTTTATGTACAAAGGCGAGCTTAACTCAAAAAAACATTGAGTTGACTTTCAACATCTTAGTGTGTAACAGGCGTCTTTTCTGTTTCATACATTTTATATGGAATCGGTTATACTATAATCTAAGCGCTGCGATGTCGAGCGTCGCACGTCTCCATCTCATGTGTTAGTACGTCCCACAGGTGGAGCTAGAATCTGAAAGTAAACTGTAAATCATATTTTTATCATCATCATCTTCCTGCCCTTATCGCAATTACTTGGGGTCGGCGCAACACATTTCGTTGAACACAAAATTGTGTTGCAAAAGGATTTGGCTGTATTTTAGGACCGGCCGCCTACCAGACTTCAACCCTCCTTGGGAATGCTTTGTAGTGGATTAACCGCCACCATACGGTTGGCCCTGGCTGTTTGGGTAGGGTTCATCCCTCGGCCGCCACTTACGACCCCACGGTAAGGAAAGGGTGGTGGTGCTATTCTAATCTGCCGGCACCACACGGCATCTAATCTGCCGGCACCACACGGCATCCATAATTTTGACGCTAGGTATGCACTGCCCTTAAATATTCGAAGACGGTAGGCAGGCTTACGAAGGTATTTTATACTTAGTTGAAAAGAATTTTCGCAAAACCGTCTTGATTGGTAAGGCTTTATGATTGGAATTTAAATGTGGGACACGGCCAATGAAGGCAATTTTGTATTCGATGTAAACGAAATGGACAATTCAATCGTCTCTTATTGAGGAAATTTTGGGGATCGAAATGAGCCTTTTCTTATTTATGAATATTTGAATATTCACTGAATGATTGATAAAACCGCAATAACTTTTATATTACGTTTATTATGGGATAAATTTTCTCATCCTGACTGGAAAATAGGTAGGAGTTTCTATACCCGTTATTTTTAGTTTCATATTTCTGTCTGTTACTGCAGTATAGATAAAATTCTATTTGTAGGAAACAGTTTGCGTCATCAGTCATCACTTCGAGTATAAGTGTATTCATAACCCTTGTTAGCTAGAGGTGGGTGGTTTTGACAGGTATCATATCAAATACTTCACAGGAGGGCATTTGCTTTGTTGTTGTTTACGGGTCTAAGGGTCTTAGAAACTATTCACGTAATGCTTAACAATTGAAACTGACAAAGTACCATAGAAACTTCTGATTCGAAGTCGTCGGAAGTCGTCATTCAAAATTCAAATTCTAATATCCTTATCATTCCTTTTTGACTAGGACTATGCTTCGTACAATAAGTTGATTGCGGAAGTAGAAGCCTCCAGCGGTTGGAAAGTCCTTCAGCATGAATACGCTGTAACTACCAAACCCTCCACTGTGCTACAACTTGTAGACGAAGGCTACAAAATTGCTACGTCGTAGGTAGATAACAAAAAGTATAAGAGAGGGTACACTTTGTCGTGCATTCTAGGCGTGTGGCATTTTAGTTAATTTATCACTCAAAGTTATAGTTCTGCTATCAAAAATAAATTAAAACTACCCCGCCTACATAATATTCTGATTCTCATTTTATCCTACTAAGCCCACGTAAATACCCGCCTACAGACGACATCGTGCGTGCATACTTTTTTGACATTTAATATTGAAAACATCCCGAAAACTTACATCTACCTACCTACGTAGATTAAAGGGATAATTCAATGTGATTTTGATGCCATGCCTCGGACACAGTTGTTAGATCGTTTACTTACTTGATACTGAATCAAATCCTCCGTAAATGATCACTTAATTCTAATTTACAATAAATTTCTTTATTAATAGTGTTCTTACAATCTGAAAATATTATATTTTTAATAGTCTCATCCTAACATTCAGCGAATGCTCTTTAATTTACTTTAATCCCTACTTAATGAGCATTTGAAATTGTAATGACTTTGTTAAACAAATTTACTGTTGCAAATTGAAAAATAAACCATTTCTTGCAGAAATACAGAACCTGGTTTATTTGAAATTGCATTTGAAATTTTAAGTAAGTGACTTTTCAAGTGCCTTCTCATAATCAGAAAGCTTTTAGGCAGTACCCGTCCCTAAACTTTCCTTTCCGTTGCGTGAGTGAAACTGACGGTTCAGTTATAGAAATCAAGTAGATTTTTAGTGTTTCGTAGTCTTTTAGAAATCCTCATTTCGTCAAATCCGTCCGTGTGTATGTATGTCGACGACGGACATAAATTTTCGTAATAGATCGTAATGAAATGACCCAAATTTAGAAAATTGTAGCATAGAAAATAAATCGAATCTTTCTGGAAATGTGTACATGAGTATTTCTCCGGACCATGCAAATTCACGTGATTTCTCTGGCGAATTTGAATTTTGAGTTAATTGAAATAATACCAATGGATATTGAAAATATAGCTCAAAAGATAAAAAATGATACCTTTGGCCCTCGTTTCTCACTTATAGTTCCAGAGAAAAACAAGTTTCAAAAAATCTCGCCAGAGAAATCAATCAAATAGGACAGAGAAATCAAACTCGTAACTTTAATTTCATGATTTGTATCATTTACTAATGTCAGTCATTATTTATCGTGCCTGTTGTCTGCTCGCAGGCTTGCCACATACCTAGCCACCGGGCAGGCTAGCGTGGCTGTTGTCTGCTCGCAAGCTCGCCACAGACCTAGCCACCGGGCAGGCTAGCGTTGCTGTTGTCTTCTAGCAGTGCTGTGAGCAGAAGCGGCCACAGATCTAGCCACCGATCAAGCTAGCATGGCTGTTGTCTGCTCGCAGGCTCGCCAAAGACCTAGTTCCCAGGCAGGCTAGCGTGGCTATTGTTTGTTCGCAGCGCTGCGTGTAGAAGCGGCCACAGACCTAGCCACCGGGCAAGCTAGCGTGGCTGTTGTCTTCTAGCAGTGCTGTGAGCAGAAACGGCCACAGACCTAGCCACCGAGCAAGCTAGCATGGCTGTTGTCTGCTCGCAGGCTCGCCAAAGACCTAGTCCCCAGGCAGGCTAGCGTGGCTGTTGTTTGTTCGCAGCGCTGCGTGTAGAAGCGGCCACAGACCTAGCCAACGGGCAAGCTAACGTGGCTGTTGTCTGTTCGCAGGCTCGCCACAGACCTAGCCACCGGGCAGGCTAGCGTTGCTGTTGTCTGCTAGCAACGCTGTAAGCAGAAGCGGCCACAGACCTAGCCACCGGGCAAGCTAGCGTGGCTGTTGTCTGTTCGCAGGCTCGCCACAGACCTAGCCACTGGGCAGGCCAGCGTTGCTGTTGTCTGCTAGCAGCGCTGTGAACAGAAAAGGCAACAGACCTAGCCACCGAGCAGGCCAGCGTGGCTGTTGTCCGCTCGCAGCGCTGTGAGCAGAAGCGGCAACAGACCTAGCCACCGTGCAGGCTAGGTTGGCTGCTGTCTGCTCGCAGCGCTGCGTGTAGAAGAGGCCACAGATCTAGCAACCTAGCAGGCTAGCGTGGTTGTTGTCTGCTCGCAGCGCTGTGAGAAGAAGCGGCCACAGACCTAGCCACGGGGCAGGCTAGCGTGGCTGTTGTATGCTCGCAGGCTCGACACAGATCACAATTGTACAACTACACCACATGTGATAATTTTGTTTAATAAATTGAATGAATTGACCTAGCCACTGGGCAGGATAGAGTGGCTGTTGTCTGCTCGCAGGCTCGTCACAGATCCGATTGCTTTTTCGGGCAATTTTTGACTTCTCTGGCATTTTCGCCAGAGAAATCAATGCCAGAAAGCAAAAAGTAGTGATTATTTAGAATAACTCTTAAACCGTAAAAGCGAATATAATCGTAATTACACAACCAGCTCACCACCCAAAAAGCTACGTTTCTTTAACAAAATCACAACATTATGATTGATCAATTAATTATTAACTTTACCAGAGAAATCAAATGTATAGGTGTACCAAAGCCAGAATAACACTTGATTACCTCGATGAATCCAAAATGTAACATCGAGTCACGAGTGCACACACTCCGCTGCTGCGGCGTTACTGACTCTTTTGAGCGACCGGGATGCCGACAGCGTACCTACAAAGACTAGTGATGTGTGCGATGTTTTTACGCGCCAGAGAATCCATGATTTTACGCGGACAGAGACATTTTATTCTGTAACTCGCTAAAATGTTATATGTATGGTTAAATATTAATTGTAGTTAAACTAGAACATATAAAAGGTCTGTGAACATCGTCACAAATTTGTATCATAAATAGTTATCGAAATATAAACCCCTGAATGTAGCAAGTCAGCTTTCGGACACGCCAGAGAGCGTCAATTTGGGGGGCATATATATTTTTTATAAAAAAAGCGTAATATCCCTATATTTTTTTATTGCTTCTCCAATCGCAGTAATAGCCATACTAACCATATAAAAAATACTGTTCCTCTATAATAGCAAAATGTGCAAACTTTGGGCCAAGACAGTGATTTCTCTGGTTCTGAAGAAAGACCCACATGTGAAAGGGGAGCAAGAAATAATTCAGAGCCTCATTTCTGTATTTTATTCTATTGGGGCAATTTTATCAAACCGTGTTTTAGGTAGGTATCATACTTTTGTAGAAAATATCTTGAAGTTAGTAGTACCAAAGACTACTAACCGTGTTATTACAAAAAAAGTTCAACATGGTTTAATTAAGTCTAATCGCATGGAAAAATGATTTAAAAACTGTCTAAACTCGCGTCCAACTTTTTGTAATTAAGTTTAATTTTGTAAAGATCTAAAGAAATGTTGTAGAAAATCCCGAACACAATTATAAATTTTAACGTAGATTTCCGAGCCTAGCCGGCGCCCGGGACTCCGTTCGGTATTCGAAATATATGTCACCGGTAAACTACAAGCAATGCTGGATTATAATCTAGCTCGCTAAATTCGAATCACACGGCGCCTCTAGCCTTAAACGAAGTATAGTTTGTACCATGGAAACCAGATAGTTGATATAAATGATATTAATAATTGTTTACTTTTTGTCGTATTATTAATTACTCACTATATTATACATACAAAATACTCAGACTTAACCTAAAAAAGTATTAGAAAATTAACTAAACAAATAGGTACATGTTTGTGGGGATCGAACCCACAGCGTAAAAAGTAGGATCCGCTACCGCGAAAACCAATAAAATAATATATAAATTATCTTGATCTGATTTTATTGGTGTTGCCTGTATTATTTATTCTATAAAATATTGACATATTAATACCTACTTAGAGCATGAACTTTAAATGCGGGAAATTACAAAGCCAGCACTGTGTGTGGTGCTTGCCAGAGCATACGACGCAGTAACTCTTATTTTTATTACATGACCACTGCTCAAAACATGAGATTATTATTTTCGCTGTAAAAGTTTATGTATTTCAGTTTTTAATTATCAACAAGCCAGTTACACTATATCTTTTTAAACTGCGGCCCGGAACGGAACACGATGGAAGTAGTACTATATATAAGGTCCTATTAAATTCACTGCAAATATTTTAAGGGCATGCGTAAATATGTATAAGAAAAACATCTAAGGCATTTAAAAAAAAATCTACACGCTAGATTTTTTTTTTTCATTTTCAAACAAACTTTTTAATTAAATATGTGAACACCCTTTGACTGACCCGACTGACGTTCCGCCACGTAAACAGGATTCACTTACACGGCACGCACACTAACAACCAACCAATCACAGCACGGCGCGTTTGGCGCGTAATTTAAATTCATCGAAGTGTGTGTTTCTAGGACAAACAGGGTGCACTTTTTATGCAGTTTTCTCGAAAACTAGCGTGTAGATTTCTTTAAAAATTTGCCTAGTACATTCTTATATTTTATTTGATCTGTCCTAAAATATTTGCAGTGAATTTAATCGATAGCGTTGCTCGTAGTTTTAAACTTTATTATTTATCCGTTGAAGTTGTAGGTACCTCTAAGGTACCTGCCTAAGTACTAAACAACTGTAGGTATTTAAAATAATTATGGTGAAATGAAATTATAACTTTTTACAATTATCATTTTACTAAAACACTCGGTGTACTGAACGAAGCGATAAATAAGTAGTTTAATGGTTTTAACTTACAAAAAAAATAACAAGTAAAATTAACTGGCCAAGAGCGTGTTAGGCACACTCACGAATAGGCTTTCATAGTCAACATTTATATTTTAGGTTTTCAGCGTTACAAAGTTAATATTGTTGCTGGTTTGTTTGCAGCTAGGTATGGATACTAACCGCAAATTGAAAATATTTTATTTATCTGAAATCTTTTGTGGTACAGTGTTCGTCACAGTTTTCATGGCAACTGGTTGAGAACTATACCTATTCCATTTCTTTTTTAAGTTTTTAGCGTTTATACTTTAGAAGTTACAGCTGGAAGAAATTATGTCTCAAAAATGCCCCAAATTTCGTGTCGATAGCTTCAAAACTGATGAAGATATGAGGGCGCGGCATACAGACAGACAGACTTGACGAAATGATAAGGGTTTCTAATGGACTAAAAAACCCTAAAAGATTGACATCATAGCATTGTCATGACATACAATCCTGATAAAATAACCAAAAGGAAATACAATTTAGATCCAAACACAAGCTATTGATAAAACAGTGTTCAAATTAAATTCATTTGAGTTATATCCTATCCAATGAATACAAGTCGTCTCGAGGAACAACAATGGTTTCTAAGAAGTCGGTAGATAGACAAATCAAATTATATTCGACCCTCCGAAGACGTTTCATGTAAAGGGAATTGACTTTGATAATTTAATTTAGTTTAAATACCTAAATGCAAACTATAGCTCTATTATATTAGATGAAATACTACCTAGTTCACAGAAAATAAGGCTTATAGTTGGTAGCGATTTCATATGTGGGAGGGAGAAAGCATGAACGCCTGTGTATGTAAGAGTTAAGGTACGAGAAAAAATACTTTTAGAACCGCCAGCTGATCGTTTTATGTGGACATGGACGATTCAATATCTTTTTCATATTTCAACTCATTTGTTATTTCTGTTATGAAAGCTGTTTAGACATAATCATCCCCTGAAATACCTTTTTTCATCACTTTTTTACGTCCTGTTTAAAAACCAGTATTTTTATCTCAATTTCTTTCATTTTATGAAGTTCAATACCCTTTGTCGAAAATAAGCCGATTGTGATTCCCAAAGCTTTTCACTTAAATGAAATTTAGATATTTTTAGCCGTTGTCACGGACTGGACGTTATTTTCCTCTATCTTTAAAATTATATGTAGGCGACAAAAATTATGTAAAGTAAATAAAATAACTGAAAATATATTAAGGGTTGAACATACCTAGGTCGAAATGGTCGAAACTTGGTACATTTTGTATACGAAGTCCAAAATAATTTTTCATATTTCGACCTTTCTTAAGGAAAGTTGTTCAGTTTCATGAGCTGGTTCACACCTTAAAGTATTTGCAGTATTTTTTACAACCTGTGAGTAAATGGAGATGGTCATATAATTACGATACTCTGTCTGATTTAAGCTTAGTCTCCTGGATTGCGGCGCTACCCCTCATTGTCTTAATTTGTACCTAGCAGTTTCACCGTGGTAATGAGATACATACTTTTGAGTTGTAGATATTAGCAAATGTTACTCAAGAAACTAGAAAAGCTTTTAAGCAGTAAAACATGTTTTAAAATCCGTCCCCTTTATTTACAGGAGATTACTAATAATTCTTCATTAGCTAAATGAAAAGAATAGCTATTAGTATCCTTTTGTTAAAACATTATGGCGAGAATAAGAAGACGATTATAATATTACGCTGGTACTCAGCAGTGGGCAAATATAGACTGACATGATGATGATGAAAAGAAAACAGAATCAAGCTAAATCTTCCGAATTAAGAATAAAGATGTGTGATAGTGATAGTATGATTAAGGCGCCTTGCGCGCTACCTAGGAAACATTTGTGGTATAAGGATCATTATAGAGTTACCGCGCGTGTAATAGGTTGTCCCCCTGCCTTGGAAAGTAATATTTGTGGCAAGAGGATCATCTTTTGCGCATGACATTGACCTCTAACGCGCACATTTCTCCCCCAGGTGTGCACAGTCGGGGTCATAGCCAACACGATGAATTAATTAGTTATAGAGAGTAGCTTATGTTACTCAAGAAAGGAAAAAACTTCTTAGCAGTAAAAGATGTTTCGAATTCAGTCCCATTATTTATTGGAGATTATCAATTAAGTATCCATTATCATAACAGTATGGCGAGCAAAAGAAGACGACTATAATAGTATGCTAGTACTCAGCAGTGGTGTATGTCGATGATGAAAACAGAATCAAGCAAAACATGTGTGATGAATATGAATATCAATGTCAAATCCATCAATAAGTGATATTTTTGTATCTTACTTTGAATAAATAAGTTTGAGCCATTTTTGGGTTTTTGGCGTCTTGTGCGACGTCTCCCTAATTTGTGGTATCATCTTTTGCCCATGACATTGACCTGTAACGCGCACATTTCTTCCCCAGGTGTGCACAGTCGGGGTCATAGCCAACACGATGAACGTGGCAGTGCTAACAAGGCGGGATATGGCCGCTGCGCCGATAAATCGTCTGCTCAAATGGCTCGCCGTCGCCGATGTTTTCGTCATGCTCGAGTACGTGCCCTTCGCCGTATACAAATATTTGGTGAGTAACAACAACCACGAAACCCGAAAACAACAGTAGTGAGTAGTTTTTGCTATTTTGGTTCGTGTGTGGTGTCATTATTTTTTCAGGTGAGTTCAGTTTATCTGTGTATCATTTGAGTAGAAGAGGTTGGTCTCAAACAACAGCCACTGCGACCTTTTCAGATCTAATGAAACTTTTAAGAAATTGTGCGATTTAGTCACTGTAAGTTATTCCGTCAGACGCCTGTAGCTGCTATTACTATCGTTCTTTCTAAACGTTTTTAACAGTTATGTATGGCATTTACAACAAATAAACTATCTGGAAATACAGTAAAACTTCACCGCAGGCTGGATTTAAACCAGCGACCTTCGCCATAAGTACTGGTGCTAGATGGAAATAGATGGCAAAATTGCTTAATGCTTACAGTATGGGAGTTATAGGCCTCTAACAGAATTGCCCCACGATGGAATAGTTACACTGTACCTTATGGTATGTTTTGTAGATAGCCGAAGAGCTTACCTCGAGTTACAGTTTCATTTTACGAACAATGCACCTTTTGTAAGTCTAAAGCACTATCTTTAATATATTTTGTGGCGGTATGCAATATCTAAAACCACCTTAGAGAAACCCACCAATGAAAGGCTGCATAGCTTACGTTGTTCGCCTGATAACAGTATGAGATAGGAACTATACCGAAGACTTGATAGCAGTGGTGATATGACCATCCGCGACATAATTTTGTCATTATGCTGCTGTTCTGGGCTGTTCTGAGTATCTTTTCTAAGCTGGAAGCTTCTAAGTATAATTTAGTCAGAAAATATGGTAATACCTAACTACTTTAGAGTACCTTAATATGTATGTTGGAAACATGACTGTTATATGAGATGTAAACAAGATCATACAGCATCAAGTTTAATCCTATTTGCATTTAGTTCGCTGAATATTTAATACTTAGGTGCCGTTGGGGTTGCTTGTGCGATAATATCATGTGGAAATTATGTTTTTGACCGTACACTATATATTCTATAAGCAACATTATAATAGAAAATATAACACATAATAGTTACTTTAACGGGTCTTATAGCGATAGTTTTTTTACGTAAATAAGCGATTTACCTGGAAACCCGACGTTTCGAATGATTTTCATCAGTCATGGTTGAGTCTGCCCGCGACCATGATAATTAATAACTTTGCCCACGAAATATTGAAAAGAATATTGGTCGAAATATAAAAATAAATTTGTGCCACCCATGAGTACTAAGATCTAAAATCA
This sequence comes from Phthorimaea operculella, assembly GCA_024500475.1. Lineage (NCBI taxonomy): Eukaryota > Metazoa > Arthropoda > Insecta > Lepidoptera > Gelechiidae > Phthorimaea > Phthorimaea operculella. The sequence goes on from JANFCV010000027.1 coordinate 3,458,639, forward strand.
GCAGATCAGCAATTTTGTATGTAAGGCCAATTTTTTTTCTTAATGTTCTGAAGTAAACTGCTGTGGATGTTGATGTTAAAGGCGGCTTACAGAGGGACGAGACTGTCGATGGCAGCCGTTAACGAGTCAGCGATACTAGAGAACAGGTGTTGACGGCTGCTGGTGAAAAGTGGCGACACTTACAGACATGGCAAACAAAAATTTCTACCACCATCGTTAAGACGGCCACCATCAAAGCGTTTGCCGCAGTCGGCAACATAACTGCCGATCTATTGACATTTGTCGATGACTGTACATAGTTGGTCCCTTGACATGCTGCTGCGGGAAGATTCAACCACTGGCGCCGAGACTCCTGCCTGCTGCTCTCAACACCTCTGTCATCCAGCTCTCTCTAAAAACAGCCTTTAAGATCAATTCAATTAAATTTCTTTTACCAAACATAATATTCGTAGTGACTGACTGAAGTATTTGAAGTGAGACAGGTTTCCGAGAATTCATGGGACTTTTCCTTGAAAGAGGGTTAATACGGAGGAGGTAAGCTGCCTCCCGAGCCTGTGATGTTTATTAGCACGTGTAACGAATAAATTTATACGCCTGAATGCTATATTATTTACCTGATAATTTGTGAGGTAAGGTAAGGTAACTTGATAGCTTCTTATTGCCACATATTACCTTCGCCTTTATAACTTATACGAACCTTTTTATACATATTAAGTATTATATTTAATACACAGCGAAATTCGCCTTTTCAGGTCCTTATTCACTGAAAGTCCATATAAAAATATTACAATTTCCCTTGAAATGAAAGTCTCTGACAGTGACGTAAAAATAGTCGTGGTTTGGTCGTGGTGGCTTTGAATAACGTAATAATCCTCTTACAAATCGGCACTTTCGTATATTAAAAATGTTTCCGTTTGAAACTGATTCTCCCGTGTACGTGGATGGTTGCTGGATGGTGTGGATGTATCTATCACAGACTTTACTTATTATTTACCGGGTAGCAACGACTAACTTTCCCGAAAACGTTCAACAGACATTAAAAAAGTGTTTCTTAAAAAAACTATGTTCTATGGCAGTTAGCTTTTTGTTTTTTTGACATACGCTAATTCGCTAATTCGCTACTTGATTGGGTCGTAGGTTAATAAAATACAAAAGTTGTATGCTTAAAACTATTGTCCAAAAATACTACAAACTTCATTCATCGTTTTTCAAAACATTAAAAGTTAGAATAATTAATCACAAAAAATATATAAAAGTTCTTGCTTTGACTCCATCCAAAATATTGAAATATGACGTCATATTTCAATCATTTCACTAATTTCATACAAAATATCGTTTTCGGTCGTCTTAAAAAGTAGCTCGTTTGACCTGTCAGTCAAGTAGCGGATTAGGGAAGGTTGTTTTAATGACAAGTTAAGCTTGGCGTCTTCGGGAAAGTTTGTCTTTCGGTACCATTCTATATAATTTCAATGTGTTCTTATACGTGTGTCAAAAAAATCTTAAAACAATACTTACACACACAACTCGTGTGTATCCTTCTCCAAACACTCATAGAGTACATGCAGACCATGAAACTGAGCAACTTTCCCTTAGGTACAAATGTCGACAAAATCAACCTCTTCGTACAAAATCACGATCTGCACTACCTTAACTATGGGTAGTATTTTTTATTGGCGTTTCCTAAAATACATTCCTAGGGGAAACTTTCATAGTCATGAAAATTTATGCACCCTATCAGGATTCGAAGAATAAAATTGTCCCGTACACCGTGTATGTAATTTGTTTGCTTACACTGACCTTATGTTTCAGGTGCTGCCCGAGAAGCTGGACTTCCCTTACTCCTGGGCCATCTACCTGCTGTTCCACATGCATTTCGCACAGATACTTCACACCGCCTCCATCTGTCTCACTCTCTCCCTGGCAATATGGAGATACATCGCTATAAAGTAAGTAATATTTTCCCTTACTCCTAGGCCATCTAATCTGTCTCACTCTCTCGCTGGCTATATGGAGATACATCGCTATAAAGTGAGTTACATTTCCCCTTACTCCTGGGCTATCTACATGCTGATTCACATGCATTTCGCACAGATACTCCACACCGCCTCTATCTGTCTCACTCTCTCCCTGGCTATATGGAGATACATCGCTATAAAGTGAGTTATATTTTCCCTTACTCCTGGGCCATCTACCTGCTTTTCCACGTGCGTTTCGCACATATACTTCACACCGTCTCTATCTGCCTCACTCTTTCGCTAGCTATATGGAGATACATCGCTATAAAGTGAGTTACATTTCCCCTTACTCCTGGGCCATCTACATGCTGATCCACATGCATTTCGCACAGAAGATTCTCCACCCACACCGTTTCCATCTGTTTCATATGGAGATACATCACTTTGAAGTAAGTTACATTTGATTAAAAACATGTTTTTACAATTCAAATACTTAGAATGCTATGCATACTGTGAAAGTTATTTAGACCTTACTCATGCACCAACACAAAATAGGCAAACAATTCTCTATTTAGTACTTGTCAAGTATAATTAAGTGCTGACATATTCAGTAGTGGTTTCAAAACGTACATTATGCTGATTGTGCTTTCCCCACATTGTCAAACGATTGTGTATGTAATTTTCGTACAATAGGATTTTCTATTAAACTTTGTTCGTACCAAAACGTTGGTTTTGCATAATTAATTTCGTAATTTGTTTTAGGTATTCAGATCGGAGTCACATTCTGTGCACGGAGCGTCGCTGCAGTATTGCAATACTAACCAGCTTTGTGTTGCCGCCGATATTATGCATACCTACATTTATGGTACGTTAGCTTCCATTGTACTCATTGTTGTACTCCAATAAAAGGAATTCACTGAACCGTCTAACAATCAGGTGGGTCTTACACGCACCGCGCGATTCCTAGGTATTTTGCATGGTAAAGCTGCATACCTATCTTAGATAGCACACGACGCTGCAACCACAAAGTAAGTTGCAACGCTGTGCATCTGACACAGACTAGTATTTTCTTGGCCGTCGAAAAACGCAATATAATCCGTTGTGTGTGAACAACCTTGCTCTATAAAATCATATGTAAATTTTAATTATTATTGGCAGGTATTCGATATTCATAAGAAGAACCTCGACGACCCCAGAGTAGAGGTCGCCTATCACGTTGACGCGGATTACCAAGGCACCCTTTATCAAGCGACCTTCTGGGTGCACGCCGTTCTAATGAAACTTCTGCCATGTTCGATACTGACAGTGATAAGCGTCTGGCTGATACGGGCTTTGTACAGCGCGAATCAACATCAAAAGAATTTGAGAAATTACAGCGCTTGCCCCGCCGCTGAGAAAATGGTGAAGCGACAGCATAAAGCAGATAAAAGGACGGATAGAACGACAAAGATGTTGCTGGCGGTGCTGTTATTGTTCTTGGTGACTGAGCTGCCGCAAGGAATACTGGGGTTGATGAGCGGTTTGCTGGGTTGGTGTTTCTTCAAACGGTGCTACGATTTGTTTGGAGAACTGATGGACTTTTTGGCGTTACTGAATGGGGCGATCAACTTCATTTTGTATTGCTCGATGTCGAGGCAGTTCAGGCAGACGTTTCGTGCGATGCTCCTAACACCGCACTTGGCGCGATTCCTGCCACCGAACCCATCGCATTCGGACTCTCACATCCAGAATACGTAAGTAACCCTCATTGAAATACGTCCTTCTTTATTTAGCCTTGTCTTAATCAATACTGTCTATCGTCTTAAGCTTCCAGACTTTTCAGACAAGTCTCAATTATTCTACCTCCTAATTCTGTTACTGATAATAATTTATTCAGCTTTGTGTTAATAATCTTCTCTTGAATTATTTATTACTAACAAACTAATTTAATTATTTTAATTCCATAAATAAGCTTATTTAGCTTGGCTTATTCTTGCACGAACGACCTTTATGAACAGGATGTGAAAAATAGTTTTTAATAAGTACGTCACGCATGCATTGTTATAATGAGCTGCATAAATTCAAAAGGCAAACCTACCCGTAAAACTATGAGAGTAAGTAACTTCTCAACTTTGATAAAGGAACCTATATTGTATTGTATGCCACAAAGTAAAGGAAACATGCAAAAAAGTAACATTTATTATAGTTATTTTCTTAGGAAAAAGTTTTTGTTTTATGGATGGATTTGCACTTTTTGTTTTAGTTGAGTTACAGTTATTTTTGAAATACTTTTTTTCACATCTTCAGTAGTTTTGTTGCCTTCTTGAATGAGCTTTTCTCCTGCAGGTGTACCGAGAAAGTAAAAAGATAGCTGAAGACGGTCTCCGATAATAATATGAATATGTGAGTAGCTTGTCTAACTTAATTCAATTTCTAAGATTTGGTCCTGTTCCTGAATTAACTTTTTATACAGGGTGTTAGGGACGGTGTAACGAAAACTTAGCAGGCGTGCTCTGACCATGAAACTGAACAACTTTTACTATGGAGCCAATGGTGGGAAACGAAAAAAAAATTTCGACTTCCCATACAAAATTCACGATCAGCTGACTGACTTTGTATGGGAGGTCGGAATTTTTTTTTCGTTTCCCACCATTGGCTCCATAGTAAAAGTTGTTCAGTTTGATGGTCTGATCATGCCTGCAAAGTTTTCGTTACACCATGTACTATACATGGTATTAGAAAAATGCCTACTGCGTTCTTTTAAACCAAGCATTATTTATTGTTGCCAAAAATTTTTACAATATTTTTAAAAATATATTTATTACACTTTTCAATCCACAGCACGCGGTACAGTCAACTACCGCTAACTTGCATAAACGGCGCTAAGGTCTAAGACGGTGCAACCGCAACCGCAGCTGAACGTGACTGTAACGATGCGCTATTTCGCGCTCCAAATTAGGATAAACAATTTAATACTTTTTACAAATTTTTTTAACATACCTATCTTTTCATGATATGTTCAGAGCACTTGGTTTAAAGGAACGCAGGACTTTTCCTAAGACCCTGTTGTGTAAGCAGCCGGATCGATCGAAAAAAATTACATTCAGATCGAAATTTTGTTACTATGCGAGCCCAATATCAACACGCGTAGACTTCATTTACATTCATTGAGATACTAATACTATAAATTCGAAAGTAACTCTGTCAGGATAGGTAGTCCTGATGTCCTGGTGGACTATGAATGCGAAGCTGCCAAGCATCGATCTCACGATTGTCTTACGTAATGTTGAATAGGTAACTCAGAAATAGAAAATCGCGGCACATAAGTAGGTACATGGGGGTGATTATATAACATGCACGAAGATTAGGTACCCCCATATTTTTTTGGCCTTTTGATGTCACTGTTTGGTCCAGCATGTGTGTATAAAAACTCACACTTAGGTATACCAAATAATCTTGAAGATTGTGATAGAAATAAAAAGAAGAGATAAAAATAGGAATAAAAACAGGGCTTAGTAAAAGAAATTTCGTATCGAAAAAATTACAAATTGATGGATGGGTGGACCTTGTTATAAATTGGAAATCCGTAAATATATTTTTAGATTCTCAAAATAATTTTACGTCCACTTGCGATCCACATAATAGAATAGCTACCTAATCTAGAAGAAATAACCTTTTATGAAAAAGATTACTAGCGACTTGCAGGTAGGAAGCAAGTTTAAAAATATTTACAGAAGCTAACTTCAAGCTGCGATGTAACTTAAGCATAAAGTATGTTTATTAATCCTGTAATGTAATGTATCTCGCAATCTCGTACCTATATCTCAAAAGGACAGTTTTATTTTTTTAACTAAGGGATAAATTTGGAAGTAAAATTGAAAGTCATAGTAGGATAGTTTATCATAATATATTGACGTCACAATTCGTCTTCGTAAAAAAAGAAAGTATAACACAACTTCCTTCTTTTTAAACAATTTTGTATCCTGATAGAAAACCGGCTCGGGCGGGACAAAAAATAATAATAAAGGCCCTGCAGCGGGGCTGGTCAGTCGCTGCAATAAAAATATCAAAACTGAATCTATTACTTTTAAAATTCCAGGCTTTCAAGCTTTTCTGCATTGTGAAGCACGACTTGTCTCTAAAATTAATGATTCGTGTCTGATTTCTCGAAGTATTCTAATGGGATTAAATATTGTTTGTTACAGAGCAAAGACATCGGTTCCCTGAGAAAAGGGGAAATTCGTAAGTGATTTGTGTGAAAGTAGATTCTGAAGTAATGAGCAGGCGGATTCTTCAGTGGTGTGGAACTGAATACTAAAGCGGTGTGTAGTGAAAAGCAGTGTACAGTACAAAGTGGGCGTTTTAAAGGCGAGAGAGCTTTTCAAGTAAATACTTGTAAGGAGACTGAACATTTCAGGCAGAAAATGGGTAAAGCGGCTGTGGTAGGGAATTTAAAAATGCAGATAGATTCACGAGAACTGCAGTGAATTCAATCGAACTTTTTTAGGAAAAGCTGTGAACTCCATCCTAAACGTGAAATAAAATAGACGATACTGGACAGAAATGAAGTGTACATCGAAAATAGAAATACGGACGTTTTGTATTGTAGTAGATATAAGAATTTGTATCATTGTCAAAATAAGTACCTAATTTAATAGTCAATTAAGCTATACTGAAATTAGTAATTGACTGTATGTATTGTATATAGTTAGTGTAGTATAGGTACCTACCCGCTTCTCTTTGTATAAACTGAAGTTTTGATTAAACACACTGTGACATAATTGCTTTTGTTTCGAATCTCTCGTCTGCTTTTTAGTTCCTTAATTTTTTTACACGTTTTGTATCAAAAAGTTTAATTACTTTTTACTGCAAACAAAATTGACGAGACCCTTTGAAAACTCCCAACATTTTTTGTTTAACTACGCATTAGTTTAAGCACAAAATTTTACAACTGTTTAGCTATTTTTGTTTTACAATGTTAAAAAGATGTGTAATTACTCAAACTAATAATGAACGTGCGTTGGCATTATCATATTATTTATCAAAATTTTCATTTTTATAAAAAAACATGTGTTCCGATACATTGGTCTCCAAAAGATTTCTAACTAAGCATGTGTCCAAAATTTGAGAAGTATATCTAGTACATGCTGACGGTTTTTTTCTCACGGTTTATTTATATTGACTGTACTATATTTCAGAGATGTTACAATTACCACGTTGTATAAGCTCGTCAGTATGTGTTATAGTTTTAGTGATGATGTTGTATGAATAGGGTTTCTTTTGTGTGAAGTCGTTTTGATATATATATAAGGTCCTATTAAATTCACTGAAAATATTTTAGGGGCAGATCAAATAAAATATAAGCATGTACTAGGCAGATTTTTAAAGAAATCTACACGCTAGTTTTCGAGAAAATTGCATTTAACTAAAAAATTACAAAACGAAAAAAGTGCACCCTGTTTGTCCTAAAACACACACTTCGATAAATTTAAATTACGCGCCAAAAAAAAGGTGCTGTGATTGGTTGGTTGTTAGTGTGCGTGCCGTGTAAGTGAATCCTGTCTACGTGGCGGAACGTCAGTCGGGTCAGTCAAAGGATGTTCACATAATTAATTAAAAAGTTTGTTTGAAAATGAAAAAAAAAATCTAGCGTGTAGATTTTTTTTAAATGATTTAGATGTTTTTCTTATACATATTTACGCATGCCCTTAAAATATTTGCAGTGAATTTAATAGGACCTTATATTTAAATCATTCAACCAAAGTTAAAGCTTACATTTGAAACTATCTATGAGTGTGAAATGTTCTCAATTGTTATTCCTTACAAAGTATTTTTTTTTGTATTTCATCATCGTACAGAATCTGTAACTTTAAAAAATATAGGTAGGTTATATGTGCCATACCTTCTAACAGAATAGATACAAACTTTTATACCTATATTACCTTGATTCTATAAGTATTATCCGTTTTTATTTTCTGTTTTTACAAATATATCATTATAATATTGTTTAACGTTGTCTAAAATCTTTGTTTATACTTATTAAGCCATAAACGCGATTACGTATAAAACGTTTATTAACATTTCTCCCCTCGCGGCATTTTCCTAATTACTAAGTCATCTCCTTGGAATTTCACACATTGTTGCTTTCATTTCGGCGACTTTGATTACACTCGAGTGTTTTGTATTATGTCGCAGGGTTGTGATATAATCAGGTTTTTTATAAACCGGCATATTACAATCGAGACTTTAATGTCATTATAAACTTATGTTTTAGATAAAAAAACTCTGCACTAGTTGAGGTTTATGTTAAGGCGTTCCGTTTTCCATACAAAAGTTCAATGCAGTTATGTATGTAAAGGAGACAAGAGTCGGTTTAAAAAACTTGATGGGGAGTCCCGTGGGTATATAAGATTGTCGCAAAACACAAAAAAGAATTTTTAAATCATCAGATTTCCCCGTAAAAAGCGAGTCGCCACTTTACGAAAATAGATGGAGCTACTGCTGCAATAAATACGTTTAATTTTATTGTGCAGAAAATACTGATTATCTTTTAACTATAAGTAGTTTTGCGACAAATTTACGTGTGCCTTCATCATTCAGAATAAAGTTTCTTTAAAAAGAAACTCTACAGCTCATGTGTAACCCGACTGAAGTGCAGTTTTTCGTTTGTATGACGTAACGAACCACCTTAATAAACAAGCGGCACTGAATAGATGGCAGCTGGCGACACCTGTTGACTGCTGTCATCGACCCAGTGAAATGAAAGTTTTTGGAAAAAAATCCACCGCAGGCAGGATTTGAACCTGCGACCTTCGGCATCTGTACTGACGACGTCACTACCAATTGGGCTACCGCGGTTCTAATCTAGCCTGTGAATTAAGCAAGTATATCTTACTTAATACGCATGGATGAAAGTTATCGACGGCTGGCATCGACTCCACAGATGTCGCCAGGTGCCATCCAAACTGTGCCGCTCGTCTATAATACCTAATTTTAAAATAAACGTTAACTTGAACTAGTGCAGCTTTGTGATCAAAATCCTGGTGCAGTAAATGACAAAATGCCGAATTTTGATCAAAATCTAGATTTTTGCTCAAAACCCTGATTTTAGGGCCCTTTTCCTGTCATGCGTATTTTCGCACGCGCGCGGATCTGGTCCGCATGCGGGCCGCACGCATCTTATCTTTTGATACATGTTTTTCCTATCATGCGGCTAGCACGCGCGCGGAACGCGGATTGACGCAAACGAAATCCCTGTCCTGCGTGTGACCAGGAGCGTGCTATCATCCGCATGCAGACCAGATCCGCGCGCGTGCGAAAATACGCATGACAGGAAAAGGGCCCTTATCAAGAACCTGCAACATTATGAATCTCAGCTCGCTTATAAATCTTTATTGAATGTGTCCCATATCCCTGTACCCTTATGTGATCGATATCGTAAGTTTTTTTTAAACATGTTCGCAGTTTGTCACAAATTTACATACTAATAAAGTCCTGAACCCAGGAGAAATTCAGAATTTTGATAGCTTTACGAGTATTATGTTTGTGTAAACAATACTTATTTGGTTCAATGTGTGTATGATATGGGAACAAATTTTAAAAAGTCACTTTTTAAAAAAGGGCAGACATGGTGTCTTGCATTCAGAGATATTGCATATTATTATTATGTACCTAAACCTTAATTAAGGACTGAAGGACGGATGACATTAAAATGGCTCAAATTGTGTAAATAAATTGGCTTACTTCTTGTACCTAAATACTACGTTGTATAAAATCAAAGAAAATAAACATTTTTAGTAAAAGTGGTACCTATTATTACCTAGCACCTATCTTTTTCTTTATAAATCATACAGATTTGTACCTTAACCTAAAATAAGGACTGAAAAACAAAATATTCCCAATACATATGTCAGCCTAATAAGAAATATTTACCATAACAGCACTGCAAATATAAAACTACAAGCATCGGGAACAACATTTTCAATCAATAGAGGTGTAAAACAGGGCGACCCTCTTTCCCCCAAGCTATTACAAGCGTTCTCGAAGAGGTATTCCAAAAGATCTCTCCAGAATGGGAAAACAAAGGTCTCCAAATCGATGACGCCCGATTAACTAATTTACGTTTTGCTGACGATATTGTTCTTTTCTCTTCAACGGCCTCTGAGCTACAACAAATGCTACAAGACCTAAGCAAAGCAAGCCTCGAGGTTGGACTTAAGATGAACATGTCAAAGACTTAGGTCATGACGAACCGCACTGAGCGAATGGTGGAAGTGGATGGGGAGAAAATTGTGTATGTCCAAGAGTACCTTTATTTAGGCCAAATATTCTCTTTCCAGGCGAGACAAGACAAGGAAGTCGAAAGACGGACTGAAAGCGCCTGGAACAGCTATTGGGCTATGAAAGACCTCATGAAAGGGGACTTGTCTTTGTCTTTGAAACGCAAGCTTATGGACATGTGCATTCTTCCCATCCTTACCTACGGAGCTCAGACCTGGTCTTTGACTAATATTCAGAAGTCCAAGCTCGGGGTTTGCCAACGGAGTATGGAACGCAGCATTCTCGGAGTCAAACTGATCGATCGAGTTCGGAACTCAGTGCTGCGTTCCCAAACAAAAATTATGGATGTAGCTCAGAAGGCTGCCAGCTTAAAGTGGGAGTGGGCTGGCCACGTCATCCGTATGCCAAGTGACTTATGGGCTGGAATCGCAACAAAATGGAAACCCAAAAACATAAAAAGGCGACGTGGGCGGCCTCGGAAGAGGTGGTGTGATGAGCTTAATGCGTACTTGATAGACTGGCCTAGCCTAGCACTGGACCGAGATTCGTGGAAAAAGAGGAGAGAGTGCAGTGGGACAATACAGGCTCATAATAATAATAATAAGAAGGACGGATGACATTAAAATATCTTCAAATGATGTTACTTACTAGGTATACCGGGAGTAACAGAAAGGGTATAACAAGCCGAAAGGAGGTCAAGGTACTCATGAAAACATGAAACCCCATGGAACATGTATCGAAATATGAAAATATATTTGGACCTCCCATAGCAATAAGCTGATCGGCGATTTTGTATGGAAGGTCCATTTTTTTTCATATTTTGACCCATGGGGAAAGTTGTTCAGTTTCATGAGTACCTTGACCTCCTTTCGGCTTGTTATGCCCTTTCTGTTACTCCCTTTATAACCAGTAGTATTACATAATATTTGGTCTACAATATTCTTCTACGTAATATTTATACTCAAAACATGTACCTACTTAATAATTTTACCAATACTTTCAGTTCTGAATTGTTTAGCTCAAAAGAAGCTACCCAAAAGTTATTTATTTACTTACAAACTCACGCGAGACGTTTTGCTTACTTTGGGTTTTTAGATAAAGTTATTTCGCGTACATTTCTTAAACTCAGTTACTTTGCTTCATAAATCCCTGATTATGTGAACGACCTTGCGAGGACAGCTGAATAATAAAGCCCTATTCAGACCAGTACCCGTGCGGTAGGCATCTGATTGTCGGTATCCTGATAAGAATAAATTGTGAAGCAATGAGTCTTTTCAAGGGGTCAAAATATAGTACATTAACATATTAAAAGGTAATCATCAGTGATTTTTTATTACTTCAGTTTTTATTTCATCGAGATTATTGGTTTCGTATTTCCAGAGATATCATAGCTGTCGCAGTACGATAGTAGAATCAGGTTTTTGGGTAGGTAATTTTGCCCAAAAACCTCAATCTGCCATCGAACTGCGACATAGCGGTGTAAAACAACAAAATTTTTCAAACTTACTTTGCCGCCGTCAGAATGAATGAATCGTGAGGAATCGAGCCTCGTGACGTCATCATCCCGGAACCTTATGGAGGGAGTCGATTTTTCATTTTATATTTCATGGCTTTTATTTTTTTGTGGACGTCGTAAACAAATGAAGGCACGATTTATACTATCGTCGGACAAGAAAGCTTGAAAAAGCGTAGACAGTTGATTTTAGAACGCTATATCTCTGGAAATACTAAACCGATTTAGATAATGTAAAAATTAAAGTAAATATAAACAATCAAGTTTTGTTTGAGATATTTTAAGATATGTTTATAATTGAGTTTTAAGTTACGCTAGCCACGGACGCGTAGACGCGGTTTGAATAGGGCCTAATACAGTTATAAAAGAAGCTTAGTTGACAAATTACAGGAAGTCAAATGTATACGCCGCCGTCCTGCCGTCTTCGACCAATATAAGTAGTTATGGACGGGCCATACCGAGCAACTGTTTTGGTCCGCTCCAAGTGCGCCCAGGCGAGTGACGCCACGCTCAGTCGGTCTTCACGCCGCTTACGAGAAACACGTCGCGACACGTTCGTTACTACTCCCAAAACTGACATCAAGATGCCGTCTTGTGCTTTGTTAGTGTGTCAATAATTCAACAAACATAAATAAAGCATCACGAATTAGTTTTCATGCGTTAGTACTTATTTATATTTCGTATTTTTAAATTACTTATAATAAAGTCGGCAAAATGTCGAGTTCGAAGGATGGTTTTACAGCAACGCGATACAAGCACGCGCTTTACGCTAGGTTGCGCTTTTCGTATGCGACCGATTGATGGATTTACATAAGAAACGCGCAAGCTGGCGTGAAGTGCGTAAAAGGGTCCGAACATAAAGACGAAAGTCACGGACATAATGCTATCGCGTTCGCACTACTGTGCAAGTACGTCGCGCTATCTCTGTCTCTGATCGTATATTCATGTGATTAGAACGTGTGTAGCTGTGCGCGTGTGTTTATAATGTAGTTGTGTCTTGGCACATTTTTAATGACCTGTTTATATGCGCAAGGCATGTCCATAACTACTTATATTGGTCGAAGCCTGCCGTCCGCTAAGGAAGAATTGAGTCATCTTTTTATTTATTATGCTCCCGCGGGTTTGCTTAAGTATCGCATTCTTCCCCTCTCCTTTTCTTTCTTGTTATAGTATAGCTTTGCTCTCTAGGGAAGGTTAATTAATGGGTTCAAGGGCAAAGTGCTAAAGCTTTTTGAAGATTAGTTTAGGTTACAGTAATGATTCTTTTTTTACCCGACTGCCTCAGAAGGAGGGTTATGTTTTTCGATAGTAATATGTATGTAGGTATGTGGACAAGAAAATTCTTTTTCACGGGCTACAGCCCAAACGGATAGTCAGATTTTGACATATGAGGTGTCATTAGATTCGTCTCAGCAGCACGAGTAACACTGGCTATATTAAAAAATTATAGATTCAAGATGGCGGATTTTTACAGCAAAATACTACTTTCAAATTACCGCAGTCGAGTTTTTTGTTTTTTAACACGTTATACTTGTTTTGTTGTCGTGTTGGAGCTGCTGACTAAGGTAGGTAAATGTTAATTTAATATGAATAATAGGTCAATAGCTTGGTATTAGTAGGTTGAAATCTAATTCAAAATTTTAAAAGTATTTTACTTTCTACAAAGAATGAGGTACTTGCTGTAGTAACCCATTATTAGCAACAAATATTGCAAAGTTCATCCGGACGGTAAGTTAAAGTTTAGTCACATTTATTTTAACTTATTTTATTTAACAGATAAACTTTCGACAAACTTTGTATTTCAATTCACTAGCTAGCGGATAGAATACAGTTTACGTACCGCCACGTTGAGTGAAAAATCTTTGCACAAAATACTTCTTAGCTTTGGATAAAATAATTTGCATTGGCATTGGATAATCTGTTTGGATAAAAGTCTACTCTTGTACTTGATTTGTAAATTTAATATTTAGTTGATCAAAGAGCGACTGTCCAGGGACGGACACGTAATTTAAAATAAAATATAGATGGCCCTCTCCAGATGCTTATTATAAACTTTTTAGTGAACCTATAGATACGTACTTCCTCTTCAAATGGGATACTAAGTCATCCAACGACCCGATGTACCCTGGTGTCAGAGTTTTTAACCGCTTATAGGTAATGAATTACAAAAACGGTTCGATAAACGAGATTACATTGTAGTTGATACCTAAGCATCTCAAGTGCGCCATCTATATTTTCTTTTCAATTACGTGGCTCCGGAGACCTTCATTCTTATTCAAAAAGTTAGCTGAGTTTTGATATAATTCTAGGGATATTCGTGTGCGCATACTAAAGTGGATCATAAAGTGCAGTTCCAATAGAATCTTTAGTATTTTCTGATCCAAACCCAGACACATATTCGTTTTAAAGCTATTTCGTTGACGTTGCTGATGATAAACAGCATAGAATGTGGCAGCTGCAAACTGTGGCTGCACTTTACTGTCAGTTTATTGCATTGCTTCCTTGGCTGCATAGAAAAGTAGGATTAGTAGGAAGTAGGATAAGAGAGAAGTAGTAAAGGACAGAAACGAGTATTATGCAGGGGAGGAAGTAGTAAGATAAAAAGACATTTCGTTTGTAAGTAGATATTATATCTTTCTGGTGCATGTTACAGGATACAGGCAAGTTATAGGATAAGCAAGCATTTTCTTTTATGTAAGTATGTTGATGTTTCTTGGCTGGTTTTAAATAATAAGTATCATTGACTAGAACTGATTTAGATCAATTGATAATTACAATATCGACTTATATTCACGTAAATCGTACTTACATCTACATTTCTACACTATTCAAGACCAATTCAAGCTCAATCATTTACAAATTCCCGCGGGAGCCAGCATTTTCAGCGCGGTCGACGGGACAATAATTACAATATCGACTTATATTCACGTAAATCGTACTTACATCTACATTTCTACACTATTCAAGACCAATTCAAGCTCAATCATTTACAAATTCCCGCGGGAGCCAGCATTTTCAGCGCGGTCGACGGGACGCGCAAACGAATCGCGGTCGGAGTGATTCAATGCAAATATGTGATCTGTGGGGTTATCCGGCGAAAGTTGTGGCGGGATTTTATCGTAGAAAGAATTGCAAAGTAGATCCTATCTTAAAAAGTCTTTGCTGAAACTGCTCTTTAGTGATTCTGTGGTATATGACAAGTAAACGTCCGGCTATTTACCTATCCACCTTCATTTGTATACTAATCAAGCTCAATCATCTACGAATTTTTAGAGCTGTCGACGGAACGCGCAAACGAATCGTGGTTGGAGTGATTCAATGTAAATATGTGATTAGTGAAGGTAACTGTGGGATTTTATCGTAGAAAAAATAGCAAAGTATCTTAAAAATGTGGGGACATTCTTCGTTGAAACCGGTTTGCAGTGAGTATATGACGAGTAAACGTCCGGCTATTTACTTTTACATTTTTATACACTACTGAAGCTTAATCATCGAACGCGCAAACAAATCGCTGTTGGAGTGATTCAATGCAAATAAGTATGTGATCTGCAGGGTTATCCAGTCAAAGTTATGGTCGGGATTTATCGTAGAAATAATAGCAAAGTATCTTAAAAATGTGGTCGCATTCTTTGGTAAAACTGAAATTTCAGTGTTTTAGTATGATAGGTAAACGTCCACATAGTTATTTTCTCTAAAAGCAGCGATCATTTATTTTCGTTACATTATTATGGCGTGCAAGATAGATATACTTTACATAGTTTAATCAATATTAGCATTCAGGTACCTAGCATGGATTATGTATGATGTTTATGAAAACAACAAATTATAGGTCGTTTACCCCTTCCACTTAATTTTATTGTTTGGAATCTCTCGCCTGCCTCGCTCTATGCAAATTTTATTGCGTAATTTTTAATCGTCAATTTTTGCCAACAGCCATTTTTGGAACGGTGAAACATCTCGTAAATTTTAATATTCATACAACATAATCCTAAAAACAGAGCTTTAAACAAAAATGGTTATTTTTGAGCTCTATAAATAAAGTTGTAATAAAATTCATAAATTAATTATAACAGTAAAAGGGACCTGCTATGTACAGTAGAAACTTTTAAATTACATAAAAATAATCTGAACAAACTGTGTCAACAGTGGGCGCTGTAGACGACAAAGAACACTTTTATAGCATTATTAAAACTAGACTACACTAAATTATCATTGAACATAATACTTGCTGCCGTAGTTGGGATTCAATTAAATAAACCCTACTATTAAAAGTATAGACGTAGTAATAATAGGTACTGCCTTACCACCTCTATCTAAACGATAGATATAGTCTTGGAGGAACAAAGGGGGGGAGAGGCCTTAGATACTTTGTTCTATGCAAATATTTCTGGCCTTTTTGCGGAAGGAGAGGTAGGCTGCCAGTCCTAGGTCAGGGCTCATCTTTTGCGTCGCGAACTACAGCATGACTGCGTGCCTGCTGACCGCTGAGCATAGTGGTTGGTAATTTAATTAGAACGAAGTTTTGATTTCACAATTTTTACTATGTACAAAGTATTAAGCATGCCAATATTTGTAAAAGCTATACGCTTTTAGTAAGTTTTATTTGCAAACTGACGAGTGTTATCCTCGAAAATACCTCGTATGGCGGCGTGTTTTGATTTTTCAGAGGCAGTGATTATTTTTTAGAGGATTATTTTTTTAGATCATCGCAAATATTTTCCCGCTCGTTAATGAATTCGCTGCATGTTAGGATTCAGATGAATAAAAATCATATTTTCTACACTTTTTACTATGTTTGCCTCGTTTGGTTTGAGCTTCTGAATTTTAATCAACTTTGAAGAGATAGCTCTTTTGAGTATGTCGTTCTTTACAACTCCCACAATCGGGAGGAAAGACAAGAAGCTAATAGGCTAAAGGAGCAGTCGCTATTGAGCCTATAGATGATTTTACAACACCCAATAAGAAGTAACTAAACTTTGACATTGACACATTTTCAACCAATCGCAGAAAAAAGGAAACACTCGATAGTGGCGCCGTTATTTCCAGTGTTCTACTCATTTAGTGCTGATAGCTTGCTGACTACAAGATTGACCTATGAAACACTGAGAGTTTTGACCAGGTCACAGATAATAAATACTAGGTTTAATGGAAAACCTGCAAAATTTTCCACCATTTGAAACTTTCGGCATCTGTACTGACTAGGCGCCTTATCTTATTTAAGGCCTGTGTTCACTTTGATTAGTTCGAGTGCTGGTGATTAGTGAAATGTATGGAGTGGATACTAGCAGTTCAAAATAAAACACTCTTCTATTTTTTCTACTTCACAGCCTACTAAACACATGCACTAATTAGGTACCTAAACTAAATACTAATCAAAGCTAACACAGGCCTTTAGTTATCTGGATATCACTGCCAAGCAAAGGCTTTTCCCTCTTTCACTTTTTTGCGATTCCGTCTCTCCGCATGCCAAACTTTGGTGTAGATACTAGGATATTTTTATTTACATCATCGTTTTTTTTCCATTGTTGGATGCCTACAGTTGTTTATTGCATAATTAAATTTTATTTGACTCGGTAGATAAGAAAGCTGTTCATTCAAGTGAACTGGATCAAATTGAAAGGGTAAGAAAGACAGATTTACGTAGCATTAGCATATTTTCTAAAAATACTCGTTTTAGTGCTCTGCATTTTATGAATCTGCAGCCTTGCTCCACTCGTAGGTAGGTTCTTAGGTAGGTACCTATATATGGCGCAAGCTTCGCAGAATAAACGTGAGACGTGGGACGTACCTAAGATGGCATCTGTCAAACAAGTGATCGTCGGAGATGTGAGATGTGCGACAACGCGACGCTTGAAACCGTTTCCATATAAAATGTGTGATACAATGTTACACACGTTAGACGCGCGTGCTATCGATAACGAACGACTGACGAACGCTTGTATGACAGATGTCATCTTGCGCGTCGCGTCGCGCATCTGTTCTGTGGAGCTTGCACCTATCAGGCATCCTAACTCCTTATAGAATTATTGTTGCTTAGAAATAAGGGAATGCCTATAGTAGGCCTCAATGTAATAAAAAAAGAATTATAGCTCGACACGCAATATTCGGGAAGAAAACAAGGGAATACGTTTGTACAAAAAGGTGGAAAACAGGCATCACTCGGATATCCTCTTAAAAGCAATGAATCAAAAAATCTTAAGAGATATTTATTTATTATATTTTCTTCAGTTTTCACAGCTATTCACTCCTTAATCACAATACAATTTATAGAATAGCCAAAATGTAGGTATTTATAGTGTATTTTCTAAACCTAGGCGTGATAGCGCCGATGCACAGGATGGATGATGCAACAGTTTTGTATCAATAAGTGAAAGCTTGCCAATTTCATATAAGACGGAAATCTGTAACCAATTTGATTTTATTGGTTCTTAAAATAATCTAATGGTTTGCACATGATTCCTTGTTTACGCGTGATACAGGGTGCCTACGGGGAAGGGAATGCAATCTCGAGCCGAGATTGACGACTCGAGATCTCGGTCAAGATCTTAGGGTTGTTTAAGATTGACCAACTCGAGATCTCGTTGGATTATTGGTTGAGATCTCGAACTACCGAGATCGAGATCGAGATTTTGCTATCTCATATAAAAATTATCAAAATTAAACTTTCTTTCGATGCCAAGGCACTGTTGAAATATTAAACATGTCGGGGGATCCATCTCAGCTTCTAGGCTGAACGTTGCGTTGTGTTTTACCCGGGTACGCGATCCCAGCTCCCCGAGCTTCGACTGACTATGCCTCACTACCCTAAGTCAGTGGTATCCAATTTCTCAAATTTATATCTGGGCCCGAAAAAAAAAAATTGTTTTGGTCGGATGTTGATGGCATGTCATTTGGATGGTTTTGGCAGTTTCGTATTCTGCTAACAGTTTTAGTATGGAAAATCACAGTATCAATAGAATGACAGTTGAATGTCACTGGCAATGGCTAAAGAATTCGCTTTCGCTTTAAATGTCTAACAACAGCAGTCTTCTTTTGCTGCATAAATAATGTACTCGGGGTTGACCTGCAGACACCAAAAAGTAAGCTACGCACATCAATAAACACGCCAATGCCTTCAAGCTCGATCTCGAAACCTCGTTCAAAATCTCGACGGATTTTGTCGAGATCTCGAAGGATTTTTCAGAAACGAGATTTTTTTGAGATCTCGCGAATTTGACATTACATTCCCTAGTACGGAGTGATGTCTAAAGACAAAATATCACTCCGTTATACCAATCGTATTCGAATATTTTTGTTTCGCGATTTTCGACTTTTAAGTCGTACTGCAAAAATCGACTCGTTGATTTTTCTTTTTTTATTACTGCAATGAAGTTTTTAAGTCGGTTAATCTTGTAGCATCCTGTACAAACAGAGTTGACGGTTGAGCGACCTCTCCCATGATGCCAAGAAAAACTTTAGTTTTCGACTAAACAACTTTTAGGTATTCATCACATTCACAGAAGCAAAACAGTAGCCGACAATCTTAATGAACAGAATAAGATGTGAATAAAAGATAGAAAATAAAAATAATCAAAAAGATGAAAAATGGAAATAAAAGACGGGAAATTGGTTTTCATATTATTAAGAAGCTTTTGTAGTAAATGTTACTTGTAGTTTAGAACTCTAATACTAACAAAAAGTCATTAATTTTCATAATATGGAAATCCGTGCCTAATTTCAACAATGAAGTTAAATGCAAATATACAGGGTGTTAGGAAAAGTACTGCGTTCCTTTTGAGGGATGAACCAGCCCATGAAACTGAACAACTTTCTTCAAGAAACATAGGTCGAAATATGGAAAAAATTGTGGACTTCCCATACTAAGTGTGTCGGCCGGCCAGGTCAGTTTGTATGGGAAGGGCAAATATTTTTTTCATATTTCGACCTATGTTTCCTGGGGAAAGTTGTTCAGTTTCATGGGCTGGTTTATCCCTTGAAAGGAACGCAGTACTTTTCCTAGCACCCTGTATAAATGAGTATCTAAACGAAAGTAACAACATTAAAATAATTTAAAACATAATAATAACCAACAACTTACCATAGAAAAAAGTTTTACCAATTTACGGCCCGTAACGTCATATCTTTAGATAAACCCTTTTATAGGCGAGGGTGGTTACCGTATACCCTGTCGCTTTTTAACGCAATATAGGGTGTAATTTTATTAGTGGCGGATCCGTTAAGGGTGTCTTCTGTCAATGAAACTGAACAACTTTCCCCAAGGAACATAGGTCGAACTATGAAAAAAAAAATTGGCCCTTCCATACAAATTGACCCGGCCGGCCAACACACTTAGTATGGGACGACCAAATTTTTTTTCGTGTTTCAACCTATGTTCCTTGGGGAAAGTTGTTCAGTTTCATTGACAGAACACACCCTCAACGGATCCGCCACTAATAAAATAGCATCCTATATATCTACGTGCGTGTCTCTACAATATACAACAACAGACTACAGGAATCATTTGTAGATAGATTGTTGCAACGAGCGGTCTTTTTTTCTGGCTTACCTTCTACGAAATGTCAAACAACATTCACAAAAAAATTTTAGCCTGTAGTTTTGAAGCACGAGGCAACAATCACACTGTGGCAAAAGGTCCATACCTACATGCCTATTTCTATCGGCTTCCCTTTCAGAAATTTATAAATCCATAGTCTCACGTCAATTTACTTGAATTTAGTACATTTTATAGTCACTAAGCTGATCTCCAACGGTATTTTGCTTCGGCCTACCTTCGTACCCTTCGCCACTGCAGTCTTACATTAGAAATCCTGGTAGTACGTAGTGAGTTGCCCCTTGAGTTGGTCTCTCGCAGCCAAGGTCGCCAGAATCTGCTGGTTTTCGGTATCATCAGACTCGGCTGGCTTGCGCGGCTGGACCTGTTTAGCTTTGTACGCCAGAGCCTCGGCAACCGCTTTCTGAAAAAAGTTCCATACCATCAATACATAGTTTGCGTTTCTCTGTTTGTCTGACTGTCTATCGTGGAATTCGCTACTTTTCTTAAACCGCGCCACGGATTTTGATGCGGTTTTTTCTAAGAGATAGAGTGATTTAAGATAAAATTTTATATGTATAACACCTGCCGGGGCAAAACCTTTTTCCTGCGGGAAAAGGGGGAAAATGAGTTGCCACGGAAGAAACTGTTAATAGGCCGCAAGTATTATACATACCGGGAGTAACGGAAAGGGTATAACAAGCCGAAAGGAGGTCAAGGTACTCATGAAACTGAACAACTTTCCCCATGGAACATGGGTCGAAATATGAAAAAGAAATTTGGACCTCCCATAGTAAATCAATTAGCTGATCGGCGATTTTGTATGGGAGGTCCAAATTTTTTTTTCATATTTCGACCCATGTTCCATGGGGAAAGTTGTTCAGTTTCATGAGTACCTTGACCTCTTTTCGTCTTGTTATACCCTTTCTGTTACTCCCTGTATAATAATATCCATACCTACAGTTTACGGATATATAGGGTGATATTTTACTAGTGACCGTTAGCGAAAACTCAGAATCGGCTGGTGATAAGGAACAACTTTCCCAAATCAATTTTGGACCTCCCATACAAACTTGCCGATCAGCTGATTTCAGTTTCTATGCGAGGTCCAACATATTTTTTCGTATTTCGACCTATGTTCCTTGGGGAAAGTTGTTCCTTATCATTAGCCGATTCTGAGTTTTCGCCATCGGTCACTAGTAAAATTTCATCCTATATGCCTACCAAAGAAATCAATTTGCTTGTTAATAATAAAACATTTAATTTGTAAATTCCGGCTTAGCAAAAGTATGTAAAATAATATAGCCAAGTCTCAAAATTACTCGCGTAGGTTCCTTGAGTAAATATGACAGGAATAAGGATAGAAATATGATCAGAGAATATCAAGAACAGAAAATTTATTGCGCATAAAGAACCGATCTCTACTCACTTCCTTCGCAATATAAGTCGTATTAGATAGAGTTGTATAATAAAAATATCTATGTAGATTCCACTTTCTGCTGCGGAAATCATTTTTCCGTACCGTGATATCGTGTTACGTGGGTAGCGTTGGCTTACTTAGACAATAACAACTTATCTCAAGGACATAATATTATGCTTGTAATGTCTTTTAGTTATAAAAATACAGGGTGTAAGGGACAGCCTTCCGAAAACTGAAAGGGTGCATTCAGACCATGAAACTCAACAACTTCCCATATAAATAAATTTCAGGAAATGTATAAAAAAAATTTACTTCCCATAGTAAATGCAAACAGTTGATCGTGATTTTGTATGGGAAGTCGTTTCTTTTTTCGTTTCCTGAAATTTATTTCTATGGGAAGTTGTTCAGTTTCATGGTATGAATGCACCCTTTCAGTATTCGGAGGGCTGTCCCTTACGCCCCGTATACCTAAGTAGATAAAATCCATTACAAAACCTAACAAAGGCAAAACGTGTCTTAACGTAAAAAATATGCCTGAAGGAAGACATTATCCCTTCCCATATTCACAAAGGCCGAGGATGATTTTTCCGATTTTTCACACAAAATACATTTCAACGCCGTTCATATGTTTATTTTGAGAGTGTCTGTGAACGCTTGGTGAATGCTACTTACTTCCTTACGCTCTTTGTAAATATTTGCCCGATATTTTTCAGCTTCCTTCATTTTCTTTTTCAGTTGTGGTATATTATTTTTGTGATATCTGTAAGTATAAAAGTGAAAACTTACAATACATGCTAAATAATTAGTAGGTATTCTTTGGTAATACACGTTAACATATTAAGTATATTGGTCCTATATTATCTTTATGCATCAATCAACAACATCAATACATACTACATACTACATACTCTACCTACATAGTATAAAATGAAGTCATTTTTTCTCTGTCTGGCTTATTTGGAGTGGAATTTTAATGCGTTTTTTTTATAATAGATAGAGTAGTTCAAGAGAAAAGTTTATATAACACATGACGGAAAATGCCTTTCTTCAGCTGGGAAAATGAGCAGCGAGTGAAACCGCTGACCGCCTGCTGGTTACAATTAAAATAGTTCCTACCCAGCAACAAGAGCATAAAAATCTCATGGTTGAATGCTGAGCCGAAAAAGTTAGTTTTTACTGTTGGTACATAAAAAGTTACTCTATGAAACTAAGTAATTGGAGACGGTAACTTTTCTTAGGAGTAATTGGACCATTAAAATGTTCTTAACGTCATGTTTGCTTAATGTCTGCGCGTTTTCATATGAACTTATTATTCCGATTTCTTTCCAGATATGCCTCTAGAACTATAATTACCTATTACCAAAGAATACTAAATATAGCTAAAACACTATTACTAAGGGCAACGCTATAATGAAAAACAATAATTATCTATGCTCTAAAAATAATAACAATCTACAGAGGCATAACTCGAAATTATAACAGGGGAATACGATTGTATGAAAACGTCTAACGTCTGACAAAAATTTCAGAGTCATTCAGAAGACTGTGTATCACCATCGTGACAGGTTGTCAGCCTGTCGCTTAAAATTACGACGCCCACGGGAAAGATATGGGTTGATGCCATTCTAAGCTGGTACTACACAGCATTTTTTGAACACTTACTTGTGAAACATGATTCTGTTGGCGAGATAGTAGATTGGGTTGTTGGGTCGTTGGATGCCCGTGTCGTGGAGGGCATCGGGCAGGATGTATGCCACGCTGTCCCATATGTACTTCGCCACCTCGGGGGTCAGCGTCTCTGGAGAGAAAAAAGTATGAATCCATTTTAAACATGTAGTCTTTAATTTTGCTGACATTTCTGAAATAGCGTCAAGATGATCCCTTTCATTATTCATCATCATCATACAAAGCTTTATGTCAATATGTGCATAGATTACCTATGACAAAGGACCCCGCACGATTTGTTCGACAAGGGCCGTCCGGTCAAATTGGCTGAAATTTTAGGGAAAGGTAGTGCGTAATGCTCTCATCAAAATGTAAAAATTGCAGTTAGCGGAAATGACCAGTTTTTGAGACATATTTTAATGTTGAAGTCACTAAACATGCTTTGATGTAAATACGTAACTCATTAAGGCAAACGTCATGTTCTTACTTATTTTTTACGTCCATCTGTATAAAACCAACCCACGAGGTAATTATTTCAATTGGAAAAGTGTCTGCTTCGGGTATATTACGCATAATATATCAGCAAGGCAAGCTGGATTGCCTAGAATAAGCTATACGTGATACAGCAATGTCTCCAAAGCAAAAGTTGTTTAGCATTATAGGCCGCTTCTGCTGGCACATGGACACCAGTAGTCTGGAGTTGGAGTAGACTACCAGGACCCCATCTTAAGCATAAAATATACAGAAATGCCTTCGTAGCAAAAGCTGTCAGCATGATGGGCCGCTTCTGCCAACAGACTGACGTCGAGGTTCTGGAGTACCTGATGTAGACCACCAGGACCTCATCTTAACTATAAGAGATACGGAAATGCTTCCATACCCAAAGTTATGTTACCACTTTGGCTAATTCAACTGGGTGAATAAGGCATTTAAATCACAGCTAGCTCCTTATTCAAACAACGCCATTCAACCATAAATCTAATTCTTTAGTTGGGCATGTCATGGAATGGAATGAACTGTAGAACGTTGTGTTCAACCACAAGTTTTAACCATCAACAGTTGAATGGCGCCGCTGCTTGATTAAAGAGCAATCTGTGCATTTGAACAGCGTTTTTAACTAGTTGGCCGCAACATATTCATAACTAGGACTGTTACTTAGCTGCTTTCCCGTAGGAATAGGATCATTGCACGTTCTACACCAAGATCTCCAGACTCTTGATATCAAAGTGCTATCAAAAACGGCTTAACATGTTAAATAACTTTTGCTATGAAAGCATTTCCGTATCTCTTATAGTTAAGATAAAGTCCTGGTGGCCTACATCAGGTATTCCAGAACCTCGACGTCAATCTGTTAGCAGAAGCAGCCCATCATGCTGACAGGTTTTGCTACGAAGGCATTTCTGTATATTTTATGGTTAAGATGGGGTCCTGGTAGTCTACTCCAAATCCAGACACCTGGTGTCCATGTGCCAGCAGAAGCGGCCTATATATAATGCTAAACATCTTTTGCTTTGGAGACATTGCTGTATCACGTATAGCTTAGGCTAGGGAATCTAGCTTGCCTTGCTGATATATTATGCGTAATATACCCGGAACAGGCACTTTTCCAATTGAAATAATTACCTCGTGGGTTGGTTTTATACAGATGGACGTAAAAAATAAATAAGAATATGACATTTGCCTTAATGAGTTACGTTTTTACATCAAAGTATGTTTTTTAATATTAAAATAGCTATATCTCAAAAACTGGTCATTTCCGCTCGCTGATATTTTTACATTTTGATGAGAGCATTACATACTTCCTTTCCCTCAAATTTCAGCCAATTTGACCGGACGGCCCTTGTCGAACAAATCGTGCGGGGTCCTTACTGCGGGGAGAGTGTGCTGTATACAGATAGATGGATAGCGCTGACAAAATAATTACAGTATGTAGTAAACAATTAAACCAAGATTTATACAGGATGCATACAAAACTACAGATTGCAACACTCGCCACAATCACAGCCTGTGAGTATAATATCAGTTCACTTGCATATCAATCATATCGACATATATAGTACGATCGCTTCTGCAATAAATGTGTAGGATATTTTCTGCTTTTACCAATATGTATGCAAATAATCTTGTCGATTTGTTACATACATATCAGGCAATATTGGAACAAATTGAAGGCTACTCCAGTCTTCTTTTTTTTTCGTGTGTGACACCGAGTCATTCAACGACCCGATGATCCCTGGTGTCAGAGTTTTTAAACCGCCTACTGCAAGTAGCAGGCCTCTGACATGGTTGTGTAACGACCGCCATCATAAACAGCAACCGGGACCGAGGGCTTAACGTGCCCATCCGAAGCACGGAACCATCTTACTTGCGGACAATCAGGTGGTTCAGCCTGCAATGTCCTAACCAGACTGGGAACAAATTCACAAAATGATAAATATCAACTTTGTGAGTGACCCTCGAGTGACCCCACCGGGAATTGAACCCGGAACCTTTGCGTGGCAGGCAGGCATACTAACCACTGCGCCACATCGGCTGGCTACCCCAGTACTATTGCCTCATTGAAGGTTTCTTCAACTTTGTTTTTTTCAACAGATGTATACATTAATAAATACACGTCTCTTGAACTCTAACCCAGGAATCAGGAAAATTTTGAGGAAAAATCTCTAGATGAACGAATTGTCTATTTAATTTTTTTTATGTAAAGGCCTGACCTTAGAGCATATTACCTATTATGCATATTATGCTCGAGTGGAACACCAAGTCGTCCAATCGTGCTCTAAGACCCCGACACATAGAAATAATTTTGAAACTAGATACAAACCAACCATTACTTCGGGAAAAATATTCTATTAAGATTTAATCAAGTAATCTCGTTTAACTTACGTTTAATATCAACTTGATCGTACGCAGGAAGCACTTCTACAGGATTAGAATTTGTCGGGAACATTTTGCAATCACGGTTGGCAACTTCTGAGTGGCCGCAGTCTTTCGAGGTTTTCTCCAAAAGACCCTGGTCGTTGAGGTTGTAGGAACTAGTGCAAGCTGCTAGTTGGTAAACTTTCGCTCCGTTTTCGTCCAATTTGTATCTCCCAACTTCATCGTAGTAGTACTTGTCTGCGTCGTGAATCTGACCGTAAATTATAAACGTGTGTAGGTAAGGCTGGGCACTTTTATCGGTAATTTAATAAAGTACACTTCAAATGTGAGAAACAGGGTTTACGGGCGGGATAGTGAGTAGTAAAAAGAAAAGTAAAGTAAGTAATACATTTTTAAAACCCTAAGGCCAAGTCGTAAAATGCGACTAAGGGATTAATACAACAATGCACTGCGCAATGCAGCGTGGTATGGCAATACCCCTCAATTGGGGAAGGCCATGTCCAGCAGTGGATTGCTGTAATAGTAAAGGTATGCTAGCTACACATACGTGTTAGAATTAAATGTTGCGTCATGCATTATCAGATCACAATACTTTTTGAGCGACTCTGAGAACCCAATATGCATACATATCTGGAGGTTAAATTATGCTGGATACCAAATCATTTGCTCTATAACCAGTACGAGCTGGCCCACCACTCTATCATGACCTGACCATTACTATCGCCAGCAAATCCACCTACCCATTTATGGGATCAACTTATACTGGTTTTTTATACAAATGTCTACTAAGAATAAGCAGATGTATTAAATAACAAAAACCCGACTGCGGTAATTTTAAAGTTGTATTTTGCGATAGAAATCCATCATCTTAAATTTATGAATTTTCACTAAGGCCAGTGTCACTCGCGCTGCTGAGACAAATCTAACGACACTTCACATGTCAAGAACAACCCAACCGTTTTGGCTGTACAAGGCTGTAGCCCGTGAAAAGGAATTTCTTTCCCCCCTCAATGGGTAAGTGGATTTACTGGCAATAGTACGACACTTCATTTGCAGTATTTTACCTCGACGAGTTGACCGGTACATGTCTTGTGATAAACTTTTTTCCAATAATCTAAGAAGTAGATTTGATGACCGTATTCATCGATGGTGTAGGGACCGATGTCGTCTTTGTAGATTATTCTGTCTTGACCTGTAAAAAAACATTTTCAGTGTCTTTTTCATGTAAGAACCTACATCATTGTTAGTGAATGTAAAAGAATGCTTGGGGAGTGTGACTAGTTTCTAGTTTCTAACTATCAAATACAGAGTCAGTATCCTTAATAAATCACATAGATAATAGATTAGCACTTTTTGCTTACATACAATAAAGAACATTATGTCTGATTTTTATTCAGATGGACTAAACTGACATTTGGTGGGTTGCCACGTTATTGTATTTAAAAATGGTGAAAAAATAGTGTTGTACCCAAATGATTAAGTTATGTGATTCAAAGATTGTGATTGAATCTTTTTGAAAATAAATTTAGTTAATTTCAATTTTCATTAATTAATTGTTCTAAAAGACAAACTTACTATTTTGTAAAAACAAACAAACTAACTTCATATTTATTTCCTGTCTGACGACCGACCACATTACGTTTTTGTCGTTATTGTCAGAGGATTTGAATTTATTTATTCACCAGGTTCACTAGCATAGTAACTTGTAAAGATTGTTTACCTTATAGGTAAACGTTACAGTCTTCTATCTGACCTACCTACAGATTTTTGAAAACCTGGTGGAAAATGTACGAAAAAGTAAAAAAAAAGCAATAAATTATCTTAATTACCATTTATTTCTGAAGAATCGGTATCGGAATCCGAATCTGTGACATTAATAATAAAAGTTTCTGTCACGTTATCAATTAGGTGGTCGAGCTGCATCATTTTGGTCTCTTCCTTTATAACATGATCAATACAGCTCGACCACCGTTCTGGTGTCACCAATTGCAGCCCTTCATTGAATAACTGTTTCAAGTCGGCCATTTTAAAACTTTTATTATTTCTCGCGACATGCCCCTGTACCTGTGCCCATACTAACTCTATAGGATTCAGTTCGCAGTGGTAAGGGGCAGTCTTAAAATGGTGACACCGTAAGCTGCAGCGAGCTCATCGACAGCATTTTTTTGGTAAGCAGCAAGTTCTTTTGGGCACTTCTGTATTTTTTGCACAATTGGCGAAGTGCAAAAATGGCATCCGTTGTTCCCGGCCCGGCTTAAACCAGAACTGGTTATTTAGTTATATAAGTAATTTCACATTCCACTCGCAATCGTCTTTCTATCACCTTATCCCATACTTTTAACGTATGTGACATGAGCTTTATTCCTCGATAGTTGCCACAGTCCTGTACATCACCCTTGATACAGCCCCTAACATTTCATAATTTAAAATCTAATTTATAAACTTAATCTAATCATTATAATATAATAAAACTAAGTTGATAAAAATGTACTTGCCGATAAAACTTTAAAAGGATTTCCGGTACGATTAAGGGACTTATATAATGCAATAGCCCTTTATCTCCCCTCAAACAAGAAAGTTCCCGTTTTAACTTAAAGGGCGTATTTTTAAAGTTATAAGGGCTTTTTCTATCCCTCAAGTAGTGACGCCATCTATTGTCAAGTAGTCGAACTCCACCGTTCGTGATCTTTGATGCAATCTGTTTCAAAATTTTGAATTTTAAATGCAATGTATTTAAATCATTTTTATTAGACCTAACAGATAATACCGCGAGTGAAACCGTGGGCGGAAAGCTAGTTTTTAAAATAAAATCTAATTTATAAACTTCTTACGGAAAAATCGATAATGACTTGACATCAGACCTTCTTACACCTAAGGAGAACGCAGCTATGTAGTAACTTTGGTCGTAACTCAGACTTTGACTGGGGAAAAATTCAAATCAACCAGATGTTTTTATAGATAGATAGAACATACACCACAAATGATTAAAACAACAATACAGAAAACTTACAGCTAGAAATAAGCAAAGGCAGCCTTATCGCTTGCAGTTGCAGCGATCTCTTCCAGGCAACCTTTACCTTGAAAAAGATAGTTGAAACAAATTTACAAATTTGCACAAACAAATTTATAATTTTATTTTCATAAAATAAGAAAAAAATTATGCGTGTAAATATAAAATATACGCGTAATGTAAACTCTTTTACGTAAAATAAAGATGCGTAATAAATACGCAAGTATTTATTAAGCTATTTATTAACGAAAACAAATACATCGAGGAATCATGTCACTAAAGTTCAAAGAATCAAATGAATGAGTCAAACCACAACACTAGACAAATGATTGCAACATTTAAAAAAAAATAGGTCATTCTTAGCTGTCAGTTGAGTCCATCTGAATAAAAATCAGACTATAAAACAACAAAACAGACAACTATAGAAGTGAGCAACGTCGGCTTTATCGCTTGCAGCGATCTCTTCAAGGCAAATGGGCTTGCTATATAGGATTGTAGTAATATAACCACATACTCGACTATATAGGGGGAGGCCCACGACCAACAGTGGACTGTTGTGGCTGTAGTAGTGACTCTACTATAACAAGCAGATTTATTAAAAAATAAAATCCCGATTACGGTTTTTTTTTTCAAAGTTATCGTTTTCCATAAAAATTCGCCTTGTTGAATTTATGAAGTTTAATAAAGCCAGAGTCACTCGCGCTGCTGAGTCTAACGACTGAATCTAACGACACAGCTAACATGTCAAGATCTGCTCAGCTGTTTGGGATGTAGCCCAATAAAACGAATTTCTTGTTTACATACATACCCGCATATATAAATACAACCCTCTTTCTGAGGCAGCCGGATAAAAAAAGGAGCATAATTGAAAATTCTGTTGGTAAGAAAAGTTCGGTACAGTGATCGATCACAATCACATCATCTATCATACCTATATGCGTAACAAAAACTTAGTTTTAATTTGACATATTTTTATATAGATTAAATGCAATTCTCCGGCGAAAGTAGGTACATCTGTTATGGTAAATATAAGAAAAAAAAACAGAACAAAATTTCTTTTGACTGTCTCTTAGGCTAAGGAAAATTGAATGGGATGGAATAGATTATGAATATGGGTTGGTAGCGAACGTCATACTTTCCGATAAGTACAAAGCTTGAAAAGAATTGGATGTCCCATACAATAAATCTGCTGTCCGAGCATTTTTCTGTGGGAGGTCCAATTTCTTTTTAGGCTTTGAACTTTGATCCTTAGGGGAAGTTGTTCAGTTTCACTTTTTGAGCATAGGGTTTTAGGGAAAGTGGGTAGTTAGGTGCCACACCTTATTCATATTCATTCCATTACGTCAAGGACAATTACATTTCCTCCACGATTCCATTCAATGTCTATTAGACAGTCAAAAGAAATTCTATGCTGTTATTTTCTCACCTTTCCCATGTCAGATATACTAACCTACTTGTGCCGGTGAATAAGTTACCTGGAACAGCGAAGAATGTAATAATCGACCTGGAAGCGTCATGCAGTGTGCGCTCAAGAAAGGTTTTGCGACGTGTGTAGTTCTC
Source organism: Phthorimaea operculella (assembly GCA_024500475.1). NCBI lineage: Eukaryota > Metazoa > Arthropoda > Insecta > Lepidoptera > Gelechiidae > Phthorimaea > Phthorimaea operculella. The sequence continues at coordinate 3,489,428 of JANFCV010000027.1, forward strand.
TCCCATATTCTCCCAGGCAGTCTTCTTTGAACCAGGGTATTCTGTACAACTATGAATGTAGGTAATAAAATATTTATAATCATAAATGTTGGATATAAAAAAAAACTATCGCGGCGTTATGTAGGTATCATGACCGAGGCATGTTTGCACTTATTATACGTATGGGAAAACACCTTATCCCTTCCCACAAGCATTCCAGGAACTTTTCTGAGACTGTGTCAGTTTTCTTGTTACGCACGTCTGTTTCGAGCGGTTGTAAGAAGTTTCTACACTGCTGAGCGCAAGCGAAGTATCAACGAGAAACGTAAAGTATCGACGTTTACGTTCTACGTGATTTTATTTTCTCAAAGATCATTTTTCACACTGAGTGAGTTAGTCGTTAGAAATAGGTAAAAGCAACGTAACTTTTAGCTCCTTGTGAGACAGCTTGGCTATCAGCTTGGATATCACTGGATATCACGCAGTCATCACATCAGCCTATCTATGCCAATTCAATGACGTAGGCCTCTCTCCCCAAGGGAAATGAAATGACACGCAATAGCAATAGCATATGATTGAAATTAGGATGGATAAGCAAGCTATAGAGTGCGCTCAAAAAAGTTAGAACGGTTGGCAGTAAGTATTCTGCACACAACCTCTCTGTGTATCAGTAGCAAAACGCCAGTGACAGCACTATTGAATCTCTTTAACTTCGCATACATTTGACGTCTATATCTATTGCGAAATTGCTTACGCTTTGACAGTACGGCGTGGGGCCTTACGCGCACTCCATAGCTTGTATACTCTAAGATTAGTCTTACACCATTGTATTGTATCTTTCCAAATATTCATTGACTCTCTTAAGCTCCGCGTCACATTTTTGCACGGTCTCCTCAATTTGTTGGAATTCCGCAGTTTTCTTTTCCCAGTATGCTACTTCCTCTTCTAGTTTTAAGAATGGTCGCTCTTCTTGGTGTCGTTCAATCTTGGCTTGAATTTTGTTGATTGCATTATTAACCTGTTCAAAAAACATTGTAGAAAAGTTATTTTTAAACTCAAGTTTTAAATTTTTCTAACAAAATTGATGTAAGATACCTAAAACCGGGTTCAATAAGCAATAGCTTAATCATTGATGGTTTAAATTCGACTCATAATGGGGACTAACTAAGAATGTTGTATACAACTACTGCTAGATGTCGCTTCGAGAAGGGTATTAAGAGATTGAAAGACTCATTTGGGCCAGTCAGGCGACGGTAGCACAGTTGGCAGAGCAGTGGAATGATACCCCATGGTCCCGAGTTCAAGTTGACTGACGCAAACGAATTTTTATTTTTTCTTATTTTCATTTATGATGAGATAATAATAAGTTATTTCGTTACCTCTGCCATATCCGAAGTCAGATGTTTGTACTGTCGAGACACCATCAGGCGATCCTTGTTTGTATCGTACAGTTCCTCCCTCAATGCGTTCAGTTGTTCAGCATGCTCTTCCTGCTTTTTCTTCAAGTTGTCCTTCAGTCGCTTCAGAATCTCTTCAAAGCTTGCTCTAATTCTAAAAGACTGGTAAAATAAATTGGTAAATTAAGTTGCCAAGCACACTCTTCTTATTGTGTGTGACACTGAGTGTCCAACGACTCGATGAAACCTTGTGTTTAAAATGTAATAACAATATCACTGGCATGAATACAATCATAAATCAGTTCAATTTATGAGATTGTGAGAGAATTGGATTAATCGGATTGGAGGATTTTAGAATGGACCACAGTTATCGCACGGCACTCGTGTTGATCGCGCGCGTCAATAGTTAACTAATCGACTATTTATCATTTGGTTTACTAGGTGCTAAGCCTGCGATGCAGGCTTAGCTTACACACCTAATTAATATGGCTTCCTCGGAAAATAGTTCTGAAAAAGATATTATGGAGACAGAATCAGAAGATGACAAGAAAAATCGGAATTTATTGCCGCAAGTGATAGTTACGAATGATTTGAACGATGAGGGTAGCGGAACCTTAAGTAAGCCGGACGAAAATACGCCAGAACGACCAATTAAGCGAGACAGAGAAAAAGAAGAAATAGAGTGGACCACAGTAGAGAAAAAGAAGAAGGAGAGCGAAATAAAAACGGAAATTATCATTTCGAGCAAAGAAAAACTGCCAAAGCAGTTTGCGATTGCGAAACTGTTTACTAATCTTGGATTTCTAGATATCACCAAAATAAAATATATTAACCCATATAAATTAAAACTTGAGGTTCCCAGTTACGACTACGCAAACAACGTCATCAACTGTAGTGAGTTTAAAACAAGAAACTGGCAGGTACAACGGACGACTGACGTTAATATTACCTACGGCATTATAAGGAACGTAGACATGGGATTAACAGACGACGAAATTCTAAAAGAAATTTCATGTCCAAATCAAGTTTCGATAATTTCCGTTAGGCGATTAAACAACAGTCGTGATAACAGCGGGAAGTGGGTCCCTAGCGAAGCTGCCCGAGTTGCATTCAGCTGTTCATACCTACCGGCTTATGTTATTGTGGGCTACATACACATGAAAGTGGAACCTTACGTTTTCCCTGCTACTCAGTGTTCGCGCTGCTGGGAATTTGGACATTCCAAAGCTAGATGTGTATCAAAAAATATTATATGCCCTAAATGTACAGGTTCTCACGAAAATTGCGAAATTAAATCATTTAAATGTGTGAATTGCCATGGGCCGCATATGGCATTAAATAGATCGTCCTGCTTACTTGCGAGAAAAACGCTTAAGAGAACTTATGGCAGAATATAATTGTACCTACCGTGTTGCGTGTAGCCTATACGTTAAACCAGAACCGAAGCAGCAAACGCCTATTTATAAAACTGCGGATACAATACCTATAATTGAAACCTCTAATAGATTCGACGGTCTGCAAGCGGAAAGTTACACATACACTCCGTGCTTCCCATCTTATGCACAAATATTTTCATCGCCTAAACTATCGAAGTCACCGCAATCACAACGTAGCAGTGATAATAGTAGCTCAGCTGATAAGAAACGAAACAACAATGCAAGCGCAGCAGGTACTTCCGAGCAGACACGCCGGCGCCCGGAGCCGTCTTTAGACCGCATTCCTGAGCTATCAGCTGATAGCAACGGGACTAATAATGCGCGGGATACACGTGGGGTACATTTTTACGAATTATTGGACAGATTGAAGAATATCGTATTTTTCAGAAATATTAGTATGTATGAGAAGTTTCAAAGCTCGATTAAGTGCTGTATTGAATGGTTGGTTCTAGTGGTAGTTGATAATATGTCAGATTGGCCTATCCTTAACAGAGTATTAGATCTAATTAGCTCGCTAATTGATGGATAATAAGGTATTAAAATTAAAGCTGCTACAGTGGAATGCGCAAAGTTTGAGACCGAAAGTAATTTCTTTAGAAAATATTTTACTAATGGAAAGGGTTCATATTTGTATTATTTCTGAAACGTGGCTTGAACCGGATAGCTGTCTAAAAATTGGATCTTTTAATATTTATAGACAAGACCGAGACGACTCATATGGTGGATTAGCAATTATCTCACATAAATCGATAAAGACACAAATTAGTAAAGTAAATGTCTATAACCAAGGAATACAGGTCCTTTGTATTAAAGTGTTTAATTGTGATTTCTTACAAAACATAGTTGCGATTTACTGTCCACCTAACGTAAACACGACTGTCGAAGATTGGAAGAAGTTATTCTCACTGTGGTCTCATAAAACCATAATTGGGGGCGACTTTAACGGACATCACTCAAATTGGTCATCTAAGAACAATAGTAGGGGATTTCAAATTTACGATGCTGCAGCAGAGTATAATTTTGTATCACTTAATACTGGCGACCATACGAGAATTAAATTCGTAGCAAATAACTGGCAAAAAAGTTCACCTGATATTACATTTGCATCTTCAGATATCGCGTTACGTTTCAACTGGAGTATTTTTAACGAAAGTTTGGGCAGTGATCATTTGATGTGTTTAATTACAACGGAAATAACCCTTTATAAAAGAGACATCCGGAAAATGTGTGAAACGCGGGCGGAGAATTTCGACTGAAGTGAGAGTTATACAGGTTTAAAGTACATAATTAATAAAGCAAAACTCCTAAGTTATATTTTAGAAAATCATCCCCGTTTTTTATTAAAATAAGTTTTAAATAAGTGAAGTGGTAATCATAATGGTAATGCTGGCAACACTATGGTAAACTCTCAGTTTGGCACCGCTAAAAGAGCTCGTATCCGAGCCAGAAACCCTTTAATTAAGGCTCCAGCAGACCAATGCTACGTCGCGTAGACGCAGACGCATGCAACGGTTGTAATGTATGGAGCTGTATTAAGTGGGCATATACGCGTCATTTTCTGGACTTCTTATTTTAATTGCATTGCGTGCCGTATCCGGTATGCGGGAGCCTTAACGCAGACGGAGCGCAGCGCGGGTGCTTTCGTGCAGTAAATAATATAGAGATGACAGGGCCCCAAGTCTGCTAAATGAAAATCGTTTTGGTCATTTCGTAGTCTGCTAACAGTTTTTAATGGAAAATCACAGTGGCAATAGAATGACAGTTGTGTGTCGCTGGCATTACAATGGCTAAAAATTCGCAGACTTGGGGCCCAGGTGTTGCGTTGCGTGCGTACGTCTGTCATCTGACGTCTCCATTCCATTACTGCACGCACGCATGCGTGCTACGTTCGGTCTGCGTTAGCTTTAAGGGTGTGCGCTGCGTCGCTGGGACTATCAATGCGAGGACCTGCACTGCTTGAAGTAAGGGCATGCGCTGCGTATGCTTGTCGGTGTGGCAGGGTCTGCGCGCCTGCGTAGAAATACACGCTACGCGACGTGACGCGACACAAGGCGACGCGTCCTGTCTGCGGGAGCCTTTACTTTTTCTACCTACTCTACACATGCAACCTCATTAAAAAAACTCTTTAGATGCAAAAAAATATCTCTCGGTTGTCAAGTAATATGTTTGACAAATGATTTGTTTACTTTGAGCTTTGATAATTATTTTACTTATTTTGTGCGATTTTTATAGTTTATTACATATTTTACCGTTACCTGCAGACCAGGGCATCGTCAATAATAATTACATCAGTAGGTTTCTAGTGATTTATTGTGCTTTTTATTGAATAACATGATTTCTTGTGTTTTTGCCTCTAAATCAATACAATCCAGTATACAGAATGTGTGAATGAAGTCCTATTTGAATACAATTTAGGTATTAAATAATATTCGATGCATAGATAAGTGTAAAAATGTTCTAGGGCATTAAAATATACCTATTTATAAACAATGAAATACAATGTTTGTGTTTGTTTTGGTTTAATGACAGATATGAATGACAGTTTACTTTTTAACATTGATACTTCTGCCATAATTTATGAAGGTTTTATAGATACTATGCCGTCATCTAAGAAGGTTCCATATGATCTCGATGGCAATGCAACAAAAATGCATGTTCGTTTCATTTCATTTCATTTTTAGTACCACAATTTGTTTTTATTAAATATAAAAAAATGGAGGTTTTTTAAATAAAATTAAATATATGCTTTAGTAACATTTCAACTAAGCTTTAAAATGATATACTTTTTATATCAGACGAAATTGAAAAACCCCTTTAATATCACCTTTATGACAAATAAAAGAAATTTTAAAAAAGCAGATTGGAAAATATATAAAGAAATATTAATTAATACTTTTCAAAACATTTCGCTTCCTGATGATGCTCAGGAAATGTATGACATTATGATTGAATTAATGAATTTGGCAGCCAATGAATCCATCCCCATTACTAAAATATGCTTAGACCCAAGTAGGAAGTTTTACCCCAAACCGTATTGGTCTTCAGATCTCTCGAGGGCTGTCGCGGAGCGTAGACGGGCATTAGCTATACTTAGACGAAACCCAATACCAGCAAATCTTATTATCTTCAAACGTAAGGTAGCCATAGCTCAACGCCTCATTCGCAAAGCTCTCGCAGAGTCTTTTCGACAGTTTTGTGACAGTATTAGTGAAACTGTTTCAAGTAGTGAGATGTGGAATAAAATGCAGTGGTTAAAGGGTTATCGAGCTGTCAAATCTAGTTTGGATTGGGAAAGAGCTTGTGAATTCTTAAGGCAGCTAACACCTGACTATGTTTTACCGTCGACTCCAGTTTTTATATCTAAAAACTCACAGTTAGAGGCACCAATTACGATACAGGAACTTAATAACACATTAAAAATAAAAGACACTGCACCAGGAATAGACGATATATCCTATTCTATGATATACCACTTTTCTAACAAAAATATCTTGATAGACATGTTTAATAGATGCTTATCTCAAGGAGTGGTTCCAAAACAGTGGAGAGATGTTAAAGTAGTCCCCATACCTAAACCAGGTCGTGATCCGAGTTCCATTTCATCTATGAGACCAATATCACTTATATCATGCGTCTGCAAAATTTTGCATAATATTATAACCAGGCGACTGGAATGGTACTTTGAGAGTAATGGCTTGTTTTCTTGTAATACAGTAGGATTTCGGAGAACACAATCATGCCTGGATAACTTGGTTAGACTAGGCACACAAATTCAAATAGGTTTTACAGATGAACAAAGAACTTTGGCTTGTTTTGTTGATATAGACAGTGCCTACAATAATGTTGACATTGTAAAGGTTGTTACTAAATTAGATGAGATGGGAGTTGGAGCGTCTATTTGCAGGTACATTTGGGAATATCTTAAAGAGAGACACATTACATTAGTTGAATCAGGAGGTAACAGTACAATAACTAGGTGGACATGTAAAGGTTTAGCTCAAGGTGATCCAATGTCACCAATTTTGTTTAATATTGTAACTAGCGATATTTGCAAAAAGATTGTCGGGGTCTTTACATCACAATACGCCGACGATTTTGTTCTTTATATAACTGGACTAGATTTAAGATTTATGACAAATAATCTTCAAGACGCTATTAATATTTTTACAGAATTGTTGAAAAATATTGGATTAGAAGTATCACCCAGTAAAAGTAAGTTATGTTTATTTTCGAGAGGTAGGTCCTTACAACAGGCCAGAATAAACATTGGGAATGCTAGACTCGAAAACGTTGCTACAGTTAAGTACTTAGGACTTTGGCTTGACCAGTCACTACGATGGGGAAGACAAATTAATGAAGTGATCGAAAAAACATTAAAATTTTTGAATGTATTTAAAGTTTTAGCAGGAGCATCATGGGGAGTGCATCCTGTGCATTTGAGGCGGTTATATATCGCTATTATTCGTAGCCGCCTGGATTTTGCAAGCTTTCTTTTCGATAACTGTGCCAAAAGTAACATTGCAAAATTAGACCGAGTCCAAAATCTAGCTTTAAGGGTAATAGGTGGTTTCATTAAGAGCACTCCAATACATACTATGGAATCAGAGCTATGTTTACCGCCCCTATTTGTAAGACGTCAATATTTAGCGTACAAATTTTATTTGAAAGCCAAATCTGTGAATGATGGTGAGAACATTTCTATAATATCTAAGCTAGCATCCACATGTGAAGCACCATATTGGAGAAATAAAAAGAAACCACAACTGGCTCTCATACACAACAGATTAACAGATCGTCAGGTGCATAGCTCTCATATCTTAGGAATGTTTTCATTATCAACATGGATGACAAATATTGACATAAGGTCACATATTTTCTTAGACATTGATAATATTGAGGGACCTAAAAGAGTATATTCTTCTTTGTATTTATGTGAACAAGCCGAAAAAACAATTGTAAACAGATATCAACAGTTTTATCAGATTTACACGGATGGGTCCAAGGATGGTGACGGGGTTGGATCAGCATTTTTCGATCCTCAATGTGATGTGATGGTTGGATTTAGGCTTAATAGTAAAATACCTATAATGGGAGCAGAACTACATGCAATCTCTGAATGTATGTCGTACATAAGTTCTTGTGACCAAAGTAACTATGTAATATTAAGTGACTCGAAAAGTGCTCTCCAACATTTAGCTCGGTGCACCTCGGGTAAACGAGGACGCCCAGAAGCTTACAGTATATTGGATCAGTTCTTAATGTTGCGAAATGAAGGAAAGTTAATTAAGTTTCAATGGATCCCATCACATGTAAATCTGGTAGGAAATGATAAAGCTGATAACATGGCTAAAATGGGTATTAATGAAGGCATTGTCGTCAACCACTTGCCCTTTTTTGCGGATCTTTTGGTAGAGGTCAAAAGTGATTATTATAAGTCTTGGAAAGAGTATTTTGACGAAAGATCCAAAGAAAAGGGCATTTGGTATAAAACAATAAACCCAGAGCTTCCGAAAGTACCTTGGTTTTCAGAAACTCGTATGAACCGACAGTTAGTGGTTATGGGTATGCGCCTGCGCTCTGGGCACATGCCACTAAATGCGTATGCACACATGATGAAGGTAGTAGATTCACCCAACTGTGCCGTATGTAATGTTAGAGAGGACACATACCACGCATTAGTGGAGTGTGCCCGGATTAGATTAGAAAGAGAAACGCTAGAGATGCAAGCATATTGTAAACTATGTGAGGTAGGAAATTGTAACATTATTGTCAAACCCTACTTCTGAAGTTGCGACTAAACTATTCAGTATGTTATTGAAATTAATTAAGGTTAGATAAGAATCTATTGTTATACCCAACGGGGCTGACATAGTCGCTCAGCGACTAAAGCCTTCTTTCATAAATAAAGATTAAAAAAAAAAAAAAAATGGACCAATATTATTCTGACTCTGAACCAATATTGTACCAGGTTATAAAAAGTTCTTTGCCAACATTCTAGAAGTATTTTCACTATACTTTAAATAGCGTTTTCCAGGATATGTTTAGTCCAGATGGACTATGAATGCGAATCTGCAAATGCTTAAATGCTGACTAAGCGTTTTCCAGTTTTATAAAAAAATCGTTAGTAGGTAAATTTACCTACTTGTAAACGTGCACAAGCGTCGAGCTGCCGCCGCCGTGCAGTTTAAAATTATTGCACACATTTTGCTGTTAACAAGGTGACAAGCGGCGTGCGCGTGCAGCGTGCCAGCTGCTTAAACTGCTGCTGCTCAGCCGTGTAGTATAAATTGATTCACGTCACAACCAATATTACGTAGGCTCTATCTCCAGTCGTGAAACGTGAGACAGCGCAGCTCTATCTCCACTCGTGAAAAGTGAGACAGCGCAACGCTAGAAACAGTTTTATACAAACTGTATGAAAATGTATGTAAGAAACTTTAAACCCGTGAGATGCGTGTCTTATAGCCGACCGTTCCTGGCACAATTTCATCTTAGGTCTCATCTCTCGTCTCATGTAGGAAGACAGCACCTTGTACTAAAATTATGTTTAGGCAATGTGAATCATAATCTTGTAATGCGTTTACCTTAACCTTAACAACCACAACAGTCCACTGCTGGACATGGGCCTCCCCCGTATTGGGGGGTATTGCCATACTCACCACGCTTGGCAGGCGGATTGTCGAGCGCAGTGCAAGATGTTTAATTCACAGGGAACGCTGCTGCCCATTCCCTGGATAATTATCCCTTAGTCACTTTTTACGACCCCCAGGAGTAGAATTGGGATGATGCTATTCTAGGCCGGCATCAAACGACAAAAAAATCTTGTACTAACATATTTTGCAAGTATTTTCGCCACATAGGCATGCAATAATTCAAATGTTGCATTCTTTTTCGATATAGAAACTTCTAATTGCTCTTTAAGAAATTCTGTAGTTTTTTCAGGTAGGTCAAATCTGTTTACATGTTTTTCCATCTCGTCTATACCTGTTAAGAATGTTTGATATCGCGAATGAATATCATCAAGGATTTTCTTATCTCCTTCGTTCTCTGCATGGCCGAATCCTTGTAAAAATTGTTCTTGTTTTTCGCCCTGCAATACCTTTGTGTTTTTAACTAGCTCAAGCAAACCCTTCTTGTCTAAGGTATGAATTAAAGTATCAGCTTCTTTAATGCAATCCATAATAATCTCTTCCCAGTAAAGTATAAAGTTGTTGACTATAAGTTTTACTTCGCCACAATATTTATGATATTCTCCGTCGATGAACTTGTTGTCTTCCAGGGATTGGAGGTAGACAAACATCCTCGGTGAAATATGTTTATTAATTATAATGTAAGGACCTCCTAATTCTATGTACCTTCGATCTGTTATAAATTTTTTGTATATTTTCCAGCAAGTATCCATTTTAAATAATCTAAACCAAAAATCTAACTGGTTTTCAGTAGTTTTCACTATTTGTTTATTTTACGTATGACGTTGGTTTGTTGTGTTTGTTGACGGCTGACGCATCGAAAAATTGTGACATGCCAGCTACATTTGTAAGATTTTTATCAGTGCTAATCAGTGCTGAAGGCTTGGCACTTTTAGAATTTCGATACAAAAAAATTTTGGGAGTTCCCGTGCGTGTTCCAGGTCGGTTCCGCTTTGGAAACTAATCTTTAGGCTTTTCTTTACCTATGCCGAACCGGGGCTTTGCTGGCCTACTTACAAAAAAAAAATGGCAACCATCTCAAATTTTTTTCACTGGGCAAAGTTTTGTTATTTTGTAATAGTCCCGTAAGTTAGCCGATAAATACTTCGGATTGTCATACCGGTACCAAATTTAAGTATGTTAATAAGCATGACATAAACTCTAGAAAACCGCCGGGAGACAAGCTGATGGGGGCTTATCTCCCGCAGAAATGACGTCATCAAGATGGCGGCCGCCACATTTAGAAAACTGCAAATTATTTGAAAACCATAAGTTGCATTGTCATGTGAATGGTATCAAATGAAAGCTAATTAATTGTTCTACATATTTGTCTTGAACTACGACCAGGTCCATAGCATAATTTCGTAATTAAAAGACTTTATGTAAAAAAAATCAGCAAATAATTTATTTGTGTGGCTATAGAATTTAAAATATTAATTTTTAACAAAAGTGACGTAGATGAAAAGTAACGCTCAATGCAATAGCTAAAAAGTTCTAAAAGCAATTTATTGTTTGAATAAAGAGACCTTAAGTTACACTGATTTGAGTACATTGCTGTCTCTTTCCGCGCCACTACTTTTTGTTGTATATGCACGTGTATGGTGTCAAATGAAAGGTTATTAATTGTTCTGCATTATTCTTCTGAAGCACAACCAGCTACATGGCATAGTTACAAAAATTTAAAAACTTTGAAAACTACATATTTTTTGTCGGGTTATAGAAACTAAAATAATACTTACTTACTCCACTGGCTAAGCGACCCGAAGTGGATCTTGGCCTCCGATACAACTGCACGCCACACTTTCCTGTTCTGCGCAATTTGCTTCCAATCAGGCTTTTAGAGTGAGTGCAGGTCCTTCAGAATTTCGTCAATGCAGCGATATCTAAGTCATCCGCCAGGAACTCTGAAAGAGATTTGAGGGTTAGGAGGTCTAAAAATGCATTGAAAAAAACCTGGGAAATTTCCGAATCCGAGACGCATTCTCTTTCTCTTCGTGTGGGACACCTAGTCGTTCAACGACCCGATGAGTGAGACACATTAAAGAGAAGAGACTTAAGATCTTAGGGAGAAAGAAACGACACTGAAAGAGAAAATGGTGGACACAATGATGCGATATAGATATAGAAGAAAGGAGAAATTACAAAATCTTAGCGGGATAAGATAAAGAGTGCTACGATAAAGTGCACACAAGAAGCAAGATTACTATAAGAAATGCGAAAAGACACAACCTAGAACGCAAAGTTGGAGAAATAAAGACACTAATTAGATCAAATTTTATCAGGAAATAAGATGTCGTCAGCCCAGCATTATCCAGGTTGTCCGACAGAACGCTTGCCCGTCGGCCGACCTGTTCCATCTGCTCGACGTGGCCAAGCCAGCTAGTGCAGTCTATTGGCTTCACTCTCCCCGATGATGTTGGGCTCATAGACTATTTCCTTTATCTCCCTGTTTTTCTATTTCTAAAAGTTCCATGCTCATTCTGAGTTAGGCTAGGATTTTCCGTAGTGTTTTCCTATATTAAGAGCTTTTCTTCCTCCGTCATACGTCCATGTTTCGCATCCGTACATTATTAGGCCTTAAGGTAAGGTCTCATGACGGTCTTGTAAATACGAACCCTTGTTATCCTACAAGTTCCGATGTCAACATAATAGTGCAGGGCTGCTGAGTACCTTTGGGCATTCTGGACGCGGATGTTGATTTCGTCTTACCTCTGATTTGTGTCAGTTACTGTGCGTGCAACCAAGGTAGGTACTTAAATTTGTTCACCCCTTTGTAGGAGGTGTCATTGGCTATAAGGTTTTTTCTCTTAGTCTTGGCGCTCTTGAATCTTCTTATGTGGAGGTACTCTATCTTGTCATGGGTTACCGTGGGACTTTCTTTTCTTCCTTCTTCCTCCTGTGTACTGGTCATTGCTCTCACGTCTGCAGCACTTCTACCTATTGGGGCGAGGTCGTCGGCATAACCTATTATTTTATGCGTTTCGTTTAACTCCACTCCATCTTCTTTTCAGTTTTTCTTCCCCCTAGCGTAACAATATTCTTATTTGCGACTGTAGTGCTCCTCTGCCATACTTCCACAGTTCTCCCGGAATGTCGTCAATCCCTAGACATTTGTTGTTCTTCAGATGCATAATAGCTTTCCGCACTTCCTCACAGGTAGGCGTTTTTTTACATCGGCTTCACATATATCTCGCTGATTTAGACCGAAAACTACCAGCGAGCAATTTAGCAGGGCTTTAAATACTTGTACCATTCATTTTTCTGCTTCGCCGGGTCAGAAACAAGGTTTCCTTCGTCATTTTCAAGAAAATGAGCGACGGGCTGGTATCATTTCTTGACAAATCCTATTTCATGATAAAATTTGTGAATTTCACTTGATCTAATTGGTGTCTTTATTTCTCCAACTTTGCGTTCTAGGTTGTGTCTTTTCGCATTTCTTATAGTAATCTTGCTTCTTGTGTGCACTTTATCGTAGCACTCTTTATCTTATCCCGCTAAGATTTTGTAATTTCTCATTTCTTCTATATCTATATCGCATCATTGTGTCCACCATTTTCTCTTTCAGTGTCGTTTCTTTCTCCCTAAGATCTTAAGTCTCTTCTCTTTAATGTGTCTCACTCATCGGGTCGTTGAACGACTCGGTGTCTCACACGAAGAGAGAGAGAACGTGTCTCGGGTTCGGAAATTTCCCAGGTATTTTCAATGCATTTTTAGACCTCCAAACCCTCAAACCTGTTTCGGAGTTCCTGTCGGACGACTTAGATCGCTGGACTGACGAAATTCTGAAGAACCTGCACTCACTCTAAAAGCCTGATTGGAAGCAAACTGCGCAGAACAGGAAAGTGTGGTGTGCAGTTATATCGGAGGCCAAGATCCACTTCGGATCGCTGAGTCAGTGGAGTAAGTAAGTATTATTTTAGTTTCTATAACCCGACAAAAAATAGTTTTCAAAGTTTTTAAATTTTTGTAACTATGCTATGTAGCTGGTTGTGCTTCAGAAGAATAATGCAGAACAATTAATAACCTTTCATTTGACACCATACACCTGCATATACAACAAAAAGTAGTGGCGCGGAAAAAGACAGCGTTGTACTCAAATCAGTGTAACTTAAGGTCTCTTTATTCAAACAATAAATTGCTTTTAGAACTTTTTAGCTATTGCATTGAGCGTTACTTTTCTCCTACGTCACTTTTGCAAAAAAATGATATTTTGGATTCTTTAGCCACACAAATAAATTATTTGCTGATTTTTTTTACATAAAGTCTTTTAATTACGAAATTATGCTATGGACCTGGTCGTAGTTCAAGACAAATATTACATTTTCTGTGTAATAACTGCCTACTCCCGCCAGTCCCGTCCGCGTTATAGGAAATTGGCAACCCGTCTTCTGTACGTCCCCTCTATAAAGATGAACTCGGGATGCTTTCCCGTGACCGAAAATAACCAAGGAAGCCGTATTCTGTATGCCCCTATGGAGTTCAGCAATTTCCTACAAATTTACTACAAAATCTGATCATCTGAATACTGTTTGATTGTTTAACCCTCAAAGAGACGAACAATGACATGGTTGCGTAAGCCTCTGACATGGTTGAGAAGGACTCTTAGGCTTCTTACATGATAGGTTCGGGCTATGACATGGTTCTGTAGAACTTATCATTGGTTGTTACATGGGTAACGCCTTTCTGTTGACAAGCCTCTGCCATGGTTGACAGCCCTTTGACACGGTTGAATAGGCCTCTAACATAACCGAGTAAGCCTCTGACATGGTTCATAAAGTGTCTGTCCTGGTTATGTTAGGTCTCTGCTATGGTTGATGGAACCTCTAAACTGATTGTTAGACCTCTGGTATAGTAAAGTTTATCTGGGACAGAGGATCAAACTTGTCCAGCAGTTTGGGCAGCTTTCGGTAAATTAGCTCCTCAAAGTAAGTATGTTTATTGTCGCTCCACTCTGCTTGACAAACTACGGAACAAAGCTATTCGCCAACGGACTAAACTGATTGATGTCGGAAAGAGGGTTGCGCAACTAAAATGGATTTGGCGTGATACGTGACACATATGTCGTAGAGGTGTCGACAAGTGGAGCCACATAGTGCTGCATTTGAGACCCTGTGCAGGAAGTCGAAGTGTTGGCAGACCACCAGCAAGATGATCGGAAAAGATGGCAGGGCCGACAGAAGCGCCGCAAATAGAACGGAGTGGACAAAACACATCCAGATGCATTTGCCCAACAGTGGATATTACTATGCAGAGAAGAAGAAGAAAGAAGATGGTGAAGTAAGCCACTGAGTAGAACTGATTGTCAGTAGAACTCTAATATAGGCAGTTGTCTTATAGGCCTTATCATTCAACCATATTAGAGGTTTACTTAACCATTTAAGAGGCCTATTAACCATATCAGAGATTCAGAGGCCTTATAAACCTGGTCAGACGCCTTTTCAACCATGTCAGAGTCACAATCAACCATATCAGAGGCCAACTCGACCTTATAAGAGGCCTAATTAACTTCACCATATCAGAGGACTATGCTTAACCATATCAGAGGCCTAATCAACCACATAAGAGTCCTTGTCAACCATGTCAGAAGCCTACGCGGCCATGTCATTGTTCGTTAAATCAAGCCGACATAATGCGATCAAATAGTGTTTTAGTTGCTTAGAAATGCGTATCAAACTTTAGGTACGTACAGTACAGTCTCTCACGCTAACTCATGAACAATTCCATTTATAAGGTTTCGATTTTCTTGTGATTGATACCAACAAGGGGGACGAAAACTATGTTGTACGTTTCAATAAATGGTTGTGCATCTAGAAACGTAACAATTTATTGCTGTAATATAGTACAGTCTGAAAAAATCAAACCCTCACTTTTAGGATTGATCATGAGTGAGTGGGAGAGACAGTACAGAAGATGGGTTTTCATATACGCGTCCTGGGTCCCCCTACCTACTCATTTGTTTTAATCCTAAGAAGATGCATTTACACCCTTTTTATATCCCAAGTAGTAAAATAGGTTTGCCGTTACTGGAGTATCGCTAAACCTTTGAAGATGCATTAGCACCCTCTTCATACCCCAAACAGTCATATCGACGGTTTTCTCTGGACAAATGGAGTAAAAATTATTCAACTATAGTTAGATCGTTTATCAAAAACTATTTCAGTAGGTTCAATTGTGATTATATCCAAAATACGGTAATACCAAAGTAATACAATTGAAGTTGGATCCGTTTTCACGAAACAAAATGAAGACTTAGTTTTGTTAGAAATGATCTAATTGTATTTGAATCTTTGGAAGGGAAAATGTAGCGGTTTAATTAGAGAAGTGTCTTTTTTCACAGAACGTATACATTTATATTTCCCATATAATTTTAGATGAACCCATATGCACATATTTTTTCATTAGTTAAATCGCTTTACACAAATTGTAATTCCGGCATTTTTCAACGTACAAAAGCGTGAGTTAGACCCTTTGAAAGGGTTTAAAAAGTAGATTCTGATTTTGAGCAAAAACACAAAAGGGTCTAAGTGAGTTGGACCCTTTTTCACAGGAGGCACAGATATGTAGAACAATTAATTAGCTTTCATTTGATACCATGTACATGGCAATGCAACTTATGGTTTTCAAATAATTTGCAGTTTTCTAAATGTGGCGGCCGCCATCTTGATGACGTCATTTCTGCGGGAGACAAGCCCCCATCAGCTTGTCTCCCGGTGGTTTTCTATAGTTTATGTCATGTTTATTAACATACTAAAATTTGGTACCGGTATGACAATCCGAAGTATTTTGACTAAATTCGGGATTAACTCACGCCGCTATAATAATTCAAAAATGGTAAGAGCTACAAATAAATATTGTATGGAAGATATGTTTAGCGTAAATTTCTGCATAAGCATGCTATCAATAACTTTTTCATAATCCAATAGTTTGCGAGAAAAACGCCGCACAACATGGCAGTTTTTGCTGAAAACTCACAAATTCGAAAGTATAAAGTAAGTAGTGAAGTTGGGGATTAAGAATCATTCGCTGTGTGGGTAGACCATGCTATGATATCCTGCCTGATATTTTAGTAACAAGCTTTTCGCCCAGCGGTTTTACCCGCTGATATACAGGGAGTAACGGAAAGGGTATAACAAGCCGAAAGGAGGTCAAGGTACTCATGAAACTGAACAACTTTCCCCATGGAACATGGGTCGAAATATGAAAAAAAAAATTGGACCTCCCATATAAAATCGCCGATTAGCTAATTGATTTACTATGGGAGGTCCAAATTTTTTTTTCATATTTCGACCCATGTTCCATGGGGAAAGTTGTTCAGTTTCATGAGTACCTTGACCTCCTTTCGGCTTGTTATACCCTTTCCGTTACTCCCGGTATTTTGAAGTGAACTTATTAGAGCAAGCTTGTGCAGAAATTTACGCGTAACATTTCTTCTATACAATGTTCATTTATAGCACTTACAAGTTTTGAGTTATTACATAATAACAAAATTTTGGCCAATAAAAAAGGTTTGAAATGGCTGCCATTTTTTTTTTGAAAGTATGCTAGCAAGGCCCCGGCTCGAAATAGCTAAAGAATAGCCTTAAGATTCGTTTCCAAGGCGGGGCCAAACTTTTACACGCGCGGGAACTCTCACTTAAGCGATCTTGCATACTATACGGGGTTCCTAAGAAATAATAAAACACATTCCAATGAGACAGAATTTACTATATGTAATAAGAGGAATTATAACTATTAGAGCAACATACAGTACCACAAATTTAAAATATTTCTAAGACGCAAGCTCTACAGAGTAGACGCGAGACGTGAGACATAAGATGGCATCTGCCAAACGCACTGCCAAACATGTGATCGTCAGTGACATGAGACGTGCAACATCGCGGCGCTTGAAACCGTTTCATATAGCGATATATGACGTGTAAAACAAAAGATGTAATGGTGCGCGTTGCGTCGCGCGTCTATTCTGTGGAGCTTTCCTCCAACAAAACGAGATATAGAACAAAACTGCCACACACTCAAAGGTTTTTCCGCGTTTACTTTAGAAAGGTATTGATTTAAATACAAACTATTAAGGCGCGTATTGCTTAAGATAAGCGTTGAATTCTTCAGTGCGTTTCTTCTCCGGGTCGTAAAGGTCCACCAGCTTGTTCCATTCGTCAGGCAGCTTGGCCATCATGGCCTTGATCACCTTGGCGGCCATTACTTTCTGCTTGGCTGAGCACTTCGCGCAGCTCGTCTGAACGGCGTCCGGCAGGTATTCTGTTTTTGCACAAAATCTTAATTTACTGACGGTGTTTTGCATTAAAATAATCATTTAAGTGCGAGTCGGACTCGCGCACGTAGGGTGCCGTACCGTTGTGTATAAAAATCACGTTTGTATACCGGGAGTAACAGAAAGGGTATAACAAGCCGAAAGGAGGTCAAGGTACTCATGAAACTGAACAACATTCCCTATGGAACATGGGTCGAAATATGAAAAAGAAATTGGACCTCCCATAGTAAATCAATCTGTTGAACGGCAATTTTGTAAGGGAGGTCCAAATTTAAATTTCATATTTCGACCCATGTTCCATAGGGAAAGTTGTTCAGTTTCATGAGTACCTTGACCTCCTAGCCTAGGAGCAACGGACAGACAAAAAGCGAAGTCCCAGTAATAGGGTTCCGTTTTTGCCCTTTGGGTACAGCACCCTAAAAAGGACGAAGCAGATTTTTAATAGCTTTAACCAAAGTTCCCGAGCGGCGCATTTTCATACACATATTTTTTACCCGAGTTTCCATTTGCGTATCTAAATTCATTTATAAATTCATCATTTATGTATCTAAAGTATCACGTCTTTATGAGTGATACCTATGTCCTACAAAAATGTAAAATTGTAAAGTCCGTTTTCGCAATACGTAAATCAAAAGTAGTTCAACTCCAATGGCGTAAGTAAAAGGTACAGTCTCTTCCGCTCACTCATGAACAATTCAAAATGTAAGGTCCTGTTTTTTTCAGACTGTAACATTTTACAGTATTAATTGTCACTGTTCTTTCTTGAACGTGCAACAGTTACTGAATCGTACAACATAGTTTTGTCCGGCTTTTCCGTACCAATCACATTAAAATCGAAACTTTAATAAAAATGGAATTGTACATGAGTTAGCGTGAGAGACTGTACCTACCACAGAGAACCTACCTATTACAAAGATAAAATCAAGGATAAAACATTTTATATCAAAACTTTACAGACTAAACAAGCTATTTCAAGTTGTGTTTAAGTTACAACCTTGGTCTTGGTGTAAACTAGCTACATCAATTTTAAATCTAAATAGGCCATCATGTGGTCGTACTTGTAATTTCAAATAGCTACCAGGTACTACACTTTTGGATTTTTGGTTCTAAACAATTTAGGTAACTAAGTACTATGCAGCGGTGCTATAATTTGCACTATAATATTCAATTTTCTAGGTAAGTAAGAACTTTCTTGCGTTCTTGCTGTGCACATATAGATAGGCTACAAGCTACAAGGCTATTATTATGTCAGAGCAGGTAGGTATTCTGTGCTACAAAGGAGCCGCGAAGGAAGGCGGCGTTATGCAAAGGACTATGCAAAATTCCGGCGAAACCAAACTAGATGAGTTATACAAGGTGTATCCGCAAATATAAATTAATCCTGCTACATTTAACAACAACTAATTCATCAGGAAAAGCTCAAAACGATCAGCTGAGTGACTTTGTATGGGAAGTAAAAAAAATCGTTACCGCCATATATTCCATGGGAAACGTTGTACAGTTTCATGGTTTGAGCACGCCTGCAAAGTTTTCGTTACACCGTCCCTCCCTGTATATAAGGTTACATTTAATTAAGTACAAATCTCTTGAGGATGTAATCTACTCACAAAACTGGACAACTTTTGTTTGAAACTTTGCTTCGAAATATGAAAAACAAATTTGGACCTCCCATACAAAAATCTTGAAAAAGTGTGTCATTTAGTATGGGGGGTCCAATTTTTATTTTTATATTTCGAAGAAAAGTTTCAAACTCAAGTTGTTCAGTTTTAAGAGTAGATTACACCCTCAAGAGATTTGTACTTAATTAAATGTAACTGTATAGAGTGGATACTCGCAGTTCACTTTCAAAATATAAAACTAGTAACTATAAGTCTACGTTCTTTCTATGAAGAGGTACACCCTGCATATATTACAAGGTCTCAAACACTTACTTTTGAAGTTCTTGCCATCAGGAGTGCAGTTTCCATCTCCGATGAAGCAGTGGGAGTAGGCTTTGAGGAGTCTAGTGTTCTCCACCAGCTCATCGACATTGAAGTTGTCGAACCGAGGGTCGTAGATGTCATCAGCTGGTTTGGCAGACACTACAGCCAGCAAGGTTAGGAAAATGACAGACTTCATGGTTTTCCTGAAAATGTTTTAGTGTGATTATTTCTTAAAGCCTGTTTCTGCGATAAAAGGTCAGGGACCCAATATAGGTCTTGACCAAGCCAATGCTATCCAAGCATAATGTGAAAGATATAAGTGGCTTGCTTGTGTACCTAATCCACGGAAACTTATAAAAATATTTCCATTATAGGTACACTTGCCATAATAGCCGTGTGATTTTTTCTTTGAACACGCTGCCTAAAGTTTTCAAGTGGATTGTCTGGTGGTAATTTTTTTTCAAGCTAAGTAAAAATTATAATCTTACCTTTCGATTATTTTCCTTCTGTAAACTTTTGTCCACAGCACTACACTTTAAAGTGACCAACACTTGCCTGGAAATACGTTTATATAGGTAGTTCTCAAGTAGTTTTAAGTAGGTATTCTTTTTCCGTAATCATCTTGAAAACATGTATCCTTGAATATAAATTAAATTTTTATGTCCATTTTATAATATAATGTTTCGGCAAAAAATACTGCACAATTATTGTGATGGTAATTTATGCACACATCCAATCAAAATTATTATGTAGTCTGTAGATAAGTAAGTAGAGTCTGGCCAGCGAGTCTTTGGACACGGAAATGGCGCCAATTTTAAAAATCTTTCACATGTTAACACTGAAAAACTACAATAAAACAATTTTGATACTTACTATTTTTTTGTTTTCTGCTCTTTAGTTTGTGTTTACCTTGCCTACCGGTATGTATGTATGATGTATCTACCGGGAGTAACAGAAAGGGTATAACAAGCCGAAAGGAGGTCAAGGTACTCATGAAACTGAACAACTTTCCCCATGAAACATGGGTCGATATATGAAAAAAATATTTGGACCTCCCATACAAAATCGCAGATCAGCTGATTGATTTACTCTGAGAGATCCAAATTTTTTTTCATATTTCGTCCCATGTTCCATGTTCCATGGGGAAAGTTGTTCAGTTTCATGAGTACCTTGACCTCCTTTTGGCTTGTTATACCCTTTCTGTTACTCCCGGTAGATACATCATACATACATACCGGTAGGCAAGGTAAACACAAACTAAAGAGCAGAAAACAAAAAAATAGTAAGTATCAAAATTGTTTTATTGTAGTTTTTCTGTGTTAACATGTTGCCATTTGAAATATTTGAATTATTTGACGTCCAAAGACTCGCTGGCCAGACTCTACGCTACATACCTACGTATCAAACATTCTTTTTATTTGAAAATTTGCAATATTTACCGCCGCCGATTTAAACCAACGGCCTTTATCAGTGGTGGAAAATTTTACATAGGTACCTATGTAACACGGGAAGTGTTTTAAAACTTAAGTTTGTTGTGTTCTGTGTTAGGTTGTTGGTAGAAATGTTGAATCGGATCATCCCTATCATAAGATTTACATGTTTCTTTTATGTAGATAAAAATAAGCTGTTATCCGCTTTTTCTGATAATACCCTACTAATGGTTGAGATTTTTACCAACGAATCCAAGAATTCAGCTTGACTGGAATACGGTTAAATCCTCAAACATTTCTACCCAAATACCTTTGAATTGAGAAAAAGCTCAGTTTTCTCTGCATACGCTCAAGCTAATCCCCAAAACGAATCGAACAAATAAAAAAGTGATACGTGTGCCTAACTTTTTTTTTAAACGTGCGTCAAATGTTTATGTGGTAAGACCTAAGTGTTAAAAAAAATATTTGTATTCTCAATATCCATTAAAAATACCTACGCTTAGATTGATGCAGATTATAAATAAAATAAATACCTTGATTGATGTCAGTTCTTCGAACATCCTATTGAGCTTGTAACGGAGTCGAAAAGAAGATGAAGAAGTTTGTAATATCCTTTACACTGAACATTTTTGAAAAACTCTTTTCTTTGGTCCCATATTATTTACCATTCTCCTGCCGCAACTGCTTCAAACAATCCTCTACAACTATAATTTAACTAGTTTCTAAAACAAAATCTATATTTACAAAAACACTTATAACAAAACTAATATAAATGGAATAAGTAAATCAAAACTAAAGAATAAATCAACAACTAATTTCGCTTTTAATTTCATGGTCAGTGAATACTGCACGAATATACTACCTTTGATATTCATGTCATGAATTTATATTGAGATAGTATGGAAATTATTTAATCAGAAGTGGGATATTGAAATACTCGTCATGCTTGCTGGACTCTACTTTGGATGTGTGTATTTGCAATGTGTGGGTGTATTTTCTAAGCAGCTTTTCGTCACTGTGTCGCAATGAAGCTGTTGAAACCAATGTGGAATCAAATCACTCGAGCTTGAAAATATTTCCCGCGGAAAATCAGTGTTTAAAATCAATTCTGCCCACACTATCAGGTAAAGGGATTTGAATTTCGACCATCTCATTATAAACGAAGATTTTGAAATTACTCATTATCTTATAAATCATCATTTGAACGCGTTTTGTTTCCGTCCCATTTTACTACCGGTGCTATAACAAACGCAAGAAAGGTGAACGGGCTTTTGCATTTTCTCAAAGGTAGAGGTGAAAAGTTGTGTGTATCACACGAGAGCAAATTCATTTATAACTCCTGCTTTTGAATTTGAGCTCAGTATACTAATACAATACCCTTCGCTGTCTCGGGATTCAAATTATCATATGTAGGAAAATAAACTTTGCTCTCTTGTTGTACAAATAACAATATGATGCTGGACATTCGACTCGAATTTGTTAATTCTTATTAATATGAATGTGAGGGAGTGAGTATTTTCTAAGCCGCTTTTCACGCGATGATATTAACAATGACCAACGAATATGGTTCGACATTCGGCACGTGAAACGTAAAACAAAATTAGTTACACTAACGAGAAATCCTCATACGCTTACAGACTGCTATTCAATTTTCTGTGTCCATTTCTCTGAACCTTGCTCTGAACTAAATATGTTGCTTTATTTCTATAAATGTTGCCGAAAATAACGTAGGTACTTACTTAGAATTTATTTAAATTGAAGTTTCTAGGTAGTAAATTATTAGAAAGCTAAAAACGTTTTTAACCAGTAAAGTTAATGTAACATTTCAAATTTCTGGTGTGGTTCAGTTTATTGGTTTATAAAGTGCTATTACGATACGGCATTTATTATCTATGCCTATAGTGGGTGTAAGGGACGGTGTAGGTGTATAAAGTTTAACAATTTTATTATGGGGGCGTAATAACTTTCCACCTCCCATACACAATTACCGATCAGTTGACTGTCTATGGATCGACCTTCATCTTAGTCCTTGAATGCAAACTTGGAGAAATTATGAATCTAAATTATAGTGCGTTTCATCAAAATAGTTCCTCTGGCGTCATGTTGTTAGTATTGAAAATCCACATGTAGAGTGTGTTTCATGTTATAGTTCCTCTGGTGTTATGTTGGTAGCATTGTAAATATTATACGGCAGCCTTATAATATTACATGCGGCTTTCCAATGATACAAACTAACATGACGCCAGACGAACTATTTGATGAAACGCACTATACGTATACAACCGATTTTGTGATATTTTTTGTCTTTTAATCAAACATGTTTTTACTACGTGTCATTTTGATACATACATGATTATTAGATTATGTACAATCCTTGAATTGAATTTGGAATTTACTTTGTCCAAGGGATTTCACATGATGACTTTCTGAATTGAGGTAGGTTTCTCATTGACATACTTCACGCTTAGCTGTCGGAAAAGCTACCTTATGTATGGAGAACTATGGAGGCTCTGTGTAACTAATGATAATGAGAGCTTTTCCATAAGCGCTACAGGTGTCTGGTACATCATTAAAAATTTAAAGTATCTATCTGGTAGGTAGGTACTATTACGGGATGGGTCAGGATTTACTTTTTAAAAAAAAGAACTTTATTTAGCTGAAATTATATTTTAAAGAAAACACGGGAAATATAATAAAGAGGTGTGCGCCCGACGGGTGTCCAAGTCAATCTGAATTTGCGATGATTTATTAGCTTTTATGAAAACAGCGGTTTCCTATTGCATTGACGACAATGCAATAGGTATACGCATTCAGCGTTTTATTATGCGTATGTACTCTATATAATTATGATATAACAACCCCCCCGTTAAGATCGATCATCACATCTCAAAGTGATGAGAGATTTGACTCTAATGGGCTTGGACAAGCGTTTGACTAAAAGAATACAAAGTTATATAAAAAGGTAATCTTAAAAGTAATTAAAACTAAGTTTCACTGTTCATGGCTTTTGCTGGCAATAAAGATGTTTCTTTTGACTGGAGAAGGAGTGACTCTAGTGTCATTCTCATCTGAAGAAGATTCTGAAATATCTACATTTTTATCTTGAACTATTACCATAGGCATGACAGACTTTTCTCTAGTGGTTTTGTTATTATTACATTGATTGAAAATCTGTATGCAACAACCAGATGTATTCTTTTTACAAAACATGTTTCTGCTTCTGTAAAGTAGGTAAACAAAGAATATAACAGTAAAAACATAACTCAATGACATATAGTGAATACCATACTTTTGAAAATGAGACGGGTTCTCTAATTTATCTAATTCCTTCTCAAAAGAATCTAAATTAACGCTTGCATGAACAAGAGAATCTAAATTATTAATAATATTATCTAATTTATTAAAAGGTAATTTAGCTAACGTTTTATTAAGCTTAGATTTTTCACAGCAATCATCCATAATTATATTAAAATCGGAAACTACGCTGGTCACATTAACTATCGGTATTTCATAAATAGGAACAAACTGTTGCGTCTTATAAAATGCCTTACAGGTTTTAGGTATGTTTAAAACACCGGTTCCAAATAAAATGACATCGGAACTATTTGGTTCATTATTACAGGTAATATGACATTTTCCAGGTTCTGATTGCACGTAAATCCAACGACTACCACTAATCTTATGAAATAAATCTATAGAACCGTGAATAAACCTAGAGGAACACGATTCAGGCAGACTACTGACTGCCTCAGTTAAGAGTGTCGTTTCGCAAATCGGGTTTGCTATAGTCGAGTACACATTCACCAACACACACAAATAGCACTTTTCACTGATAAGCTTGCACTTGTCTATGTCTTTAATCTGCGAGTAAAACATATGATCAACAGTTATTGCTATGTAAGGCTCAGATGGAGCAATGAGTACGTAAGTGTCTGGTTTCGATATATCGTACGGGACAGGTAAAGGAATTACATTGTATAGGTTATAGGCATGCGGCAACACAAGAGGTATTTTTACTACAACTATAATTCTATTAAAGTGATAATAACAAATTAATTTAGAAATATCTATAATTTCATGCATATTTTGTAATGTGAGAGAGACGGGGAGCTCATAGTGCTTAGGTAGGCTATTTCGGTGTTTATCAAGTTCGCTGTACAGCTGATGTGGGTTGAGTACAGTCGGATGCAAAATGTTTAATTTAGAAAACAGTATAGCGTTATTAATATCATCAATATCAAGAGATAATGTCATTATAATAGATTCTAATGAATTTAAAAGTGAGTTTAAGTGAGTTGAGATTTCTAATTTGTCATTAGTGGTTGTGATTTTATCCATAGTTTCATGTATAACTTCCATGTTCTTCAAAAGGTGTTTTTCGTTTTCCGTAACCTTAGATATCGAGTTATTAAATGAATACATAGTTGACTTAATGACATGAATGTTGTCTTTCATAAGGTGAGCAAGGCGTTTTTCATCTGACTGTACATCGTCAATCGCTTTAGAGAATTTTACTGCGTCTTCCGAATCTAAAGTGCCAAAGAAGGTTTTTAATAAAGAACCACCAAAGTCTATGAGTCCTCTTTTTACACGTTTGTTAGGTTTGTCATCAACGAGTAAGAAAGAGATAGAAGAGAATTTATTAATGTTGCTATTATGCAGGTTGTGTAAACTGGAGAGAGAATTCTTACAGTCATTTTGTATTTTTAATGACGCAAAGGAGTTGCAAAGAATGTTTATTCTTTCGAGCAGAAAGTCTACTTTGTCTAAGTTTGGTTTAATATGGCTAATGTCGACATATGTAATAATATTCCAATCGTTATTAGTGAATTTAACGTCTAAAAGCTTATCGAAATATAATCCTGGGCTTCCTTTAATCGGTGACACATAGTTGCTCTCAGCTGTTGAGGCCCATCTGAAATAGATATACAATGACTAACTATAGGTGCTTATTTACTATAGAGTCTTCTGTTTACGATGACGTGAGCGGTGCAGCAAGTTTTATTTCGTCAAAGTGATGACGTACGTGTCTACGGCCCATGAGCAGTGTGACTGTGTGTTTACCATTAAGCTTGATTATTTTAAATGGTCCTTTCCAAACTGGTAATAAGGCTTTGTTTTGTTTGTGGTGACATCGAACGTAAACCATATCGTTCACTTGATATGTTACGGGTTTTGTGTGAGTCGTAGTAATTTTAGACTTTTCTTTGGATGCACTTATATTTTGAAGTGCCTTTTGGCGGCAATAGTAAAGCCGATGATTAAGTGCACGAATGTAATCGGTATAGGTATTATGATCCAAGGTATCGATACTACTGGGTATATACGGCTTAAAACCGAATAGGAGTTCCCAAGGAGAAAAGCCGGTTGTGCTGTGCACATTAGAATTGTAAGCGATCATAGCGCTGGGAATATAGAGATCCCAAGTATGTTGGTTTTCTCCGATGTAAGACCTTAAATATTCCTTCAAAGTAGAGTGGCTTCTTTCAAGCGCACCACTAGTTTGAGGGTGATGAGGGGATGCGAATATGTGTTTTATGCCGAATAACTTAGTTAGTTGTTTGAAGACTTCAGAACAAAAGTTAGTGCCTTGGTCGGATACTACGAGTTTTGGAATACCTGCATGAGATATATAGATAACAAACGTCTTGGCTGTTTCTTCAGCGGAACAGGTTTGCATCGGGTATGCTTGCGAGAATTTAGTGAGATCGTCTTGTATGGTAAGTATGAATTTAAATTTATGTTCATGGGTTTCAGGCAATGGACCGACTAGGTCTAGAAAGATTTTCTCATTAGGTCTAGTGGAAGTTGACGTTATAATCATAGGAGCACGATTCGTTTGACGTAATGGCTTATTTATTTGACAAGATCGACAGTTTTTTACGTAATCTTCGATATCTTGTCGCATGGATTTCCACCAGAATTGCGATTTTATTCTGTCCAACATACGTGTAATACCGGGGTGACCGGCGGATGCAGAGTCATGATTTTCTTTTAAGATTTGCTTTACTTCATCAGGTGTAGGATATTTGATACTATTATGAAAGATATTGACCTTGATACTTGTATTATGAAATAGAAAGGCTAACATGTTGTATATTTTAGTAAATGACAGTTTGCTGAATGGATCATTGAAATCCGATATAGCGAATTCTTTTTCTTCTATGTACCAATATTTAATCATGTCTCTGTATTCGCGAAGGACGTTGAAGATATCTTTGTAGGTCATTTCGTCGAAATGGTTGACACGGACAAATAAATGGGTAAACACATGTTTATCGTTGGAAGTAGAGGAATAGGTGTTTAATTCGCGTTCGATTTCGCGAATGTCCGGTTGACTTGTGGAAGCATTAATAATTTCGGAGCAGTATGGAACAGAGTCATCTAAATCTATCGAGGTAGGATAAGCAATTAGTTTGCATTTAGCTTTAAGTAAAGAATCGTTATGTTCTTGAATTTCAGTGTCGAATTTTATTCCAGGCTGTTTGCTGATTTGTAGAAATTGCTCATATGTTTCTGAAATAGAGGGCATTATTGAGTCATCATGCGCGTCGACATGCGCATCAAGTGTAGGATTACATGACATTGAATGTGGGGTGCCTGATTCTACTGAGTCGGTTAGTGTGTTTATAGGAAAGCGGGACAAGGCATCGGCATTTGCATTTAATTTACCCTGTTTGTATACAATTTTGTAATCGTATTCTTCTAATTTCAGGCGCCATCTTAGCAACCTGGAACTAGGGTCTTTTACATTCATAAGCCATTGGAGGGGCTTATGATCAGAGACGATTTGGAAGGTGCGGCCGAATAGGTATGGTCTGAAGGTTTTACTCGAATATAATAGCTAGAAGCTCCTTTTCGATGGTGGAGTAATTACCTTCTGCCTTATTTAGTGTGCGTGATGCATAGGCAATCGGTTTATCTTTTCCGATCTCGCCTTGTGATAAGATAGCTCCCACAGCGTAATTTGAGGCGTCTGTCGAAAGTACAAACGGTTTGTTAAAATCAGGGTACTGGAGAAGAGGTGCTGTGGTCAGTTTCTGCTTAAGAAGTTCAAATGACTTAGCTTGTTCAGGACCCCAAAGAAACTGAGCATCTTTTTTGAGAAGTGAAGTTAGAGGTTTGGTGATTTTGGAGAAGTTTTCAATGAAACGGCGATAATAGCCAACTAGCCCTAAGAATGATTTGATGTCTTTAGGAGTTTTTGGAATAGGAAATGCAGAAACGCATTTGATTTTGTCAGGATTCGGGGAGACACCTTTGTCGGTGATGATATGGCCAAGATAGGCAACTTCGCGCCTTAAGAATTCGCACTTGGCGGGCTGCAACTTTAGGTTATATTGACGTAGTCTGTCAAAGACTAGTCGAAGTTTCTCCATGTGGGACTGAAGGTCATGCGAGTAGATGATACAGTCGTCTAAATAGACATAGCAGTGAAGGCCTTGTAAGCCAGTTAGGACTGTGTTCATGAGTTTCTGAAAAGTGGCCGGAGCGTTCTTCAGCCCAAACGGCATACGAGTAAACTCATAGTGACCAGATGTGCCGTTAGTCATAACCGTAAAACCTGTTTTGGGAGCGTCCTCAGACTTGATTTTGATTTGGTGAAACCCGCTAACTAGATCGAGCGTCGTGAAATATTTCGAATGACCTAACTGGTCCAGGATGTCTGTGATTAATGGAAGAGGGTAGATTTCTGTGACCGAAGCATCGTTAAGTTTTCGGTAATCTATCACGATCCTCCATTTTTGCTTTCCAGACGCGTCTAGTTTTTGGGTACTACCCAAACAGGGCACTCCATGGAGAAATTGAAGGTCGAATGATTCCATCATCAAGCATTTTCTTAACTTGATTTTCGACTTCGTTTTTGTGGCACTCGGGGAATCGATAGGATTTGACATGAATGGGAGCAGCATCTTTAGTGTTAATGGAATGCTCGATGGCATTAGTATGAGTGAGAGGCTCTCCTTCAAGGTAAAATATATCGGTGTAGTCAGAGCAGCATTCTAAGAGAGCTTTGATTTCTTCATCGTTAAGATGAGAAGTTCGAATTAGATCGAGGACCTTTTGAGTTCTGTCGACTAACGACTGGACTTCGATGTTATGGACGTCTACAGTGTCACGAGCTATTTGCTTTGCTGATTTAATGTCGAAAGGTAACAGGCGAACCTGGTAGTCTTTGATAACGATTTCTTCGTCAGTTGTATTTAGGACAGAAACATTGACTCGCCGATTTGATTTGGGTTTGACTATGCAGTTCGCGAGATAGACTCCTTCGGATATTTGTTGGTCAAGAATTAAGCCTTCAGTTAGATTATAAATTTCTGATGTAGGGTTTGCAATTTGGCACTCGATGATGGCTTCTGATCTAGGAGGGACCACGTAAGTGTGTTGTTCATAAAACATTGGGAATAAGTGTCCTTCTATATCCAGACGATCAATAGAGTATCGGATGTCGGCAAGATAATGTTTGAGGAAATTATTTCCGAGGATGCCGTCATAATTGAATTCCACGTCTTCTGCAATAACATGGAAGTTGTAGGAGTAAAAGAATGTCTCCTTATCAGATACTGTGAATTTTAATTTTAATTGCAGTGATCCTAAAGTTTCACAAAAAGAATTATTGTTGGTTAGGCCCTTGAGGTTTACTATTTCGTCCGAGAGTGAAGGTTTAGTGTCAAAGCTTGCAAATTTAACGATACTGACGGTAGATCCTGAATCAACTAGAAATCGCAAAGGCTTATTAGTATATCTTGTTTCTAAGACAACGAAAGGTAGAGTTGTTCTTTTGATCGAGGAGCTAATCTCGTACATTGGAATGGATTTTCGAGATTTGTTTGCGTTGTTGAGACTCAACGAATTAGAAGTTTCCAATAAGGAAGGTTGAGATGAAGGCGAGTTGTGATTTGGTAAGGAAGGTCGAAGATTGGATTTAAAATTCCTTGATACAGCGGATGCATAAGAGTTAGAAGGCTTAGAATTAGAAGTCGATAAGTAAGAAGCATCTTCAGGGTTAGTAGTATGAGAGTGATTAGATTTAGTAGTTAACGAGACAGCGTCTCCCGGAACAGAGATTTGACCTGAATTGGGACTCAACGGAGCAGAGGTTCCTGAAATGGAAGGTTGAGATGTTTTGGATATAGGACTCAACGAAACTGAGATTCCTGAAGAGGAAGGTTGAGATGTTTTGGAGTTAGGACTCAACGATACAGAGGCTCCTGAAGCGGAGGGTTGAGATGTGTTTGATTTAGGACTCAACGAGACAGAGGCTCCTGAAGCGGAGGGTTGAGATGCATTGGATTTAGGACTCAACGATACAGAGGCTCCTGGAACGGAGGGTTGAGATGCTTTAGGTTTAGGACTCAACGAGACAGAGGCTCCTGAAAAGGAGGGTTGAGATGCTTTAGATCTAGGACTCAACGAAACAGAGGCTCCTGAAAAGGAGGGTTGAGATGCTTTGGATTTTGGACTCAACGAGACAGAGGCTCCTGAAAAGGAGGGTTGAGGTGCTTTAGAGTTAGGACTCAACGAAACAGAGGCTCCTGAAAAGGAGGGTTGAGGTGCTTTAGAGTTAGGACTCAACGAAACAGAGGCTCCTGAAAAGGAGGGTTGAGGTGCATTAGATTTAGATTTCAAAACCTTATTACAAGCATTGGATTGGCTGTTAGTAAAAGATTTTGTGCCTTGAATCTTCGGAATACGACGGCACGAACTCGTAACCCGGTCACTTAGTTTAAATCATTATTAGAATCGTATCCGTAATCGCCCGACACATGCTCAGGTGTCGGCGACGAAGCTAGGGACGGCGGCTCGAGTGTAACATGATGCACCGCTTGAACATTCTGATTATTAGAATTCCGGTTCTTATCATTATTGAATTTACGTTTACGGCATTGTGAAATGTCATGCCCCGGATTCTTGCAGTACCTGCAGAAAACTTTTGCCTGTGAATTGGAATTTTGGAATGAGGTTGAAGGTTGCGATTCGAAATGTCTACGCGGCGGGACAAAGTGGCGTTTATTCGGACACTCTGGTTCGGAGTGCCCATGTTTTCCGCAAATTCTGCACTTTGGTTTAGCTGGGGTTGTTTTGAAGATAAGGTTTTGGATTTTTTCTTCTTCTATAGCAATGTTAATTGCATTATTCAAATTTTTGGGGCTTCTACATCTTACATTGTTGCCCAGACGAGGATGCAACCCGAGACAAAAGGTGTGGAGACCCAGATCTTCGGTCATCGCAATTCGGCCCGGTAAATCTTTTTTGAGAGACTCCGAGTTATGTATCTCGGACTGTAAATCGGTTAAGCAGCTTTCAATCCTAAGGGCAAATTGCGTAACTGTTTCATTCGGCTGTTGTTTACAGGCTTGCAATTCGATTAAAAGATGATTGTAGTGCTTTCTCTCTCCAAAGTTTTGTTTTAGAAATGTCTTTAGGCCATCAAAATTTTCAAAGATTTTGTTGGAGCAAGCAATTTGGGCTTTGCC
This sequence comes from Phthorimaea operculella, assembly GCA_024500475.1. Lineage (NCBI taxonomy): Eukaryota > Metazoa > Arthropoda > Insecta > Lepidoptera > Gelechiidae > Phthorimaea > Phthorimaea operculella. Next base: position 3,521,031 of record JANFCV010000027.1, read on the forward strand.
TTCCAACCTGGCGAGTATATATTTAAATAGTAAGACCTTTTGACTCGCTGATGCCAAATCTAACGCATTTTGACAATTAGTTAGAAAAGCTGTGAGAGTTTCGCGGTCGCCTTTATAGGAGGTGATAAATTTGCACAAGATACCAATGTCAAAAGCAGGGGTAGGATCAGGGTTAGTCTTGTCTTGATCTTGATCATTAGTTTCCGGTTTAGGCGGCATTTTGATAGTCTTTATCTTCGTAAGAGGTCGGAAATATGGATAGCAGCGTAATAAAAAGGAAAATAGTAAGTATTTTTTTAGAGAAAAATCTAGGAGGTGATAATAAAAATATAATAAATGTACGATTTATCGAACCAGAGAGAGAAAAGGACAAGAAATATAAAATAGTAGCGACAACGGATAATTATATGTTTTACTTACAGAGTCAACAGGAAAACGAGAAGACGTATTTTCATTTCTTCGGCAGCAGCAAATAGTGTCAGGAGCGAATGCGGCGACAGCGGCGGTGTCGGCGAGCAGTACCGGCAACAAGGGAAAATTTCCGGCGGAATTGACGACAGTGGAAGTAACGCGGAGACGGCGGCGACAGTGGCGTAGTGTTACAACAGCGCGCAACACGGGACGGGACGGCGAGATGATGCCACGGCAGCGGCAGTAGCGAGATGTGGAGTAGTTTTCTTGTAGCTAGTCGATAGGTTTTTCAGGATACGGCGATGGCGGCGGCAGGATGCAGAGATTTCTTGTTCTGTTAGGTTTACGGGCTACGGCGCGGTGGCGGCCGCAGCAGGACGCAGAGAAGACTTCCTGTAGCTAGGTAGCACGATGATGAAGGCTGTCACTATCCAGTGACCACGGACAGCAGGAATTTGACGAGGCAGGAAACGGCGAAGTAGCTAGGAAAAATATGCCCCGGAGATTGAGCGGCGTCACACAGCGGTACACGTGCACAGTTTATTCACAAAGTCAATTTAGATTTTATTTTACGCGACGCGCGTTTATGGAATACAGCAGATTTAACGGGAAAATCAATGCTGTATCCCACTTCTGACACCACTATTACGGGATGGGTCAGGATTTACTTTTTAAAAAAAAGAATTTTATTTAGCTGAAATTATATTTTAAAGAAAACACGGGAAATATAATAAAGAGGTGTGCGCCCGACGGGTGTCCAAGTCAATCTGAATTTGCGATGATTTATTAGCTTTTATGAAAACAGCGGTTTCCTATTGCATTGACGACAATGCAATAGGTATACGCATTCAGCGTTTTATTATGCGTGTGTACTCTATATAATTATGATATAACAGTACCTATACCAATGTTTTTTATCCAATGGATAGCGCCTTACGTAACCCGTTACGCTACGTAGGTATCGACAGTTGGTTGCCAAATCAACTTGGCTCATGTTTGGCTCACTGTTTGCTCTACATAACATAACATATGTTAAAAAAGTCTTAATATATTTAAAACAGGTTTGCACCACAAATTAGGGGAACGACGCGCGAGGCGCCTATACAAATGGCTCACTCAGTACTAACGACGGTTTTGACGCTTACTGACTTTAACTGAAAATAGCCGGAATCGCAGGGGAAGTCAAGGTAACTAAGACGGTGGTTGACACGAACGTCATATTTCTTGAATATAAAATAGACCCAGAACAATATGACGTTCTTTATCAGATTTTACTGTTTTGATATTTTTATACTTTGAGATTTTTGACAATAGCAAACCCTGGCTCTGTAACAATAACAAGTACCAATCGCGAAAATCTTAAATAGGGCCGAGAGAAACTTCTTTAAACTCTCTATTTTGTGGTAGCACCGCCGAATTCACGTTGTATGTTGCCAGGATGATAAAACATTTGTAGGTAGGTATACGGAATGTACATAAGGAGCTCCTTAATTGATTCACTAATTTTAGATGTAAGTATACTATGTTGATGCTTTGATAATAAAGTGCAAGGTAGCAGGACAATTGTTATATTTTACAAAAAAGTATAACGTATCCCTAAGCAGGTAGCCTTCTTTTACTAATACGATAAATCGTGTTCTTTGAAAGTATTTCAATGATTCAAAGTAGGTAGTTCATTTTTCACAGCTGGAATAAAGTAACTGGCTTTCAATCATTCAGCAATGTCCTTAGCTAACCCCTCTCGAGAGTTTCCATCTCCATTGTCACAAATAATCTAACTGAGATAGATGAAGCCACATTTACCTCTCAATATCTCCGTATAAACAAAAAACGCCAAGTGCGAGTCGCACTCGCGCACGAAGGGTGCCGTACCATTGCGTATACCTAAAATGAAAATTCACGTTTATTGTATTCGAGCCCACCTTCAATCAATTTTAGTTTATACAATTTTTATGTATTTGTTGTCTCTCTCTCTTCGTGTGGGACACCAAGTCGTTCAACGACCCGATGAACCCTGGTGTCAGAGCTTTTCAACCGCCTACTACAAGTAGCAGGTCTCTGACATGGTTGTGTAACGACCGCCATCATAGACAGCAACCGGGACCGACGGCTTAACGTGCTCATCCGGAGCACGGAACAATCTTGCTTTTCGGACAATCAGGTGGTTCAGCCTGCAATGTCCTAAACAGACTGGGAACAAATTCACAAAGTGATAAATATCAACTTTGTGAGTGAACCCACCGGGAATTGAACCCGGCCGGAACCTTCTGCGTGGCAGGCAGTCATACTAAACTAACCACTGCGACACATCGGCTGTCAATTTGTTGTCATAGCGGCAATAGTGATACATATTCTGTGAAAAAAATTAATTAGCTATTACCGTTCATGAGTACAGTCTTCGAATCATCATAGATAAAATCGAGAAAAAACAAACAGGTTTTTTGTATCGGAGCCCCTTTAATTTTTATTTTATTCAAAATTAGTGTTTGTTGAATACCAAATTTTAAAACACTTCTCGTGTTAGGTAAACACGAACACGGGAATTAGTTGCAAAAACTATCCCGGTAGATGGAGCCCATCCACGCGATAGTGGACAAGATATACTTCCATAATTTCGCTGGCTCGATTAGAACCGCGGTAGCCCAGTTGGTTAGGGCGTCGGCAGTACTGATGCCGAAGGTCGCAGGTTCAAATCCTGCCTGCGGTGAAAATTTTGGAAGTTTTCCAAAAGTTGTTTACCTAACACGAGAAGTGTTTTAAAATTTGGTATTCAATTTATCGCGGGTTTTCATCGCTTTGACTACATTCAATCTGTAAAGAATGAATTAGTCGCTGGGAATTAGTTGCAAAAACTATCCCGGTAGATGGAGCCCATCCACGCGATAGTGGACAAGATATACTTCCATAATTGCGCGGACTCGATTAGAACCGCGGTAGCCCAGTTGGTTAGGGCGTCGGCAGTACTGATGCCGAAGGTCGCAGGTTCAAATCCTGCCTGCGGTGAAAATTTTGGAAGTTTTCCAAAAATTAGTGTTTGTTATTATAGCGGCAACAGAAACACGGCATGTGAAAATTTTAACCTCTCAACTATCACGGTACAACTTGTTGACATACACAGACGGACAGACAGCGGAATTTCAGTAATAGTGTTCTGTTTGGACCCTTTGGTTGCGGCTCGCTAAAAATAAAAGGAAGATACCAGCATATCAACCTTTTCATCTAAAGAATCAACTTTTCCTGAGTAATGTTCGGAATTGTATGAAAAACTAGTTTGTGAGAACCCTTAAATTGGTATATTGATGTGTTGCTGACATTAACCTTCAATAATGGTTTCAACAGATCAAAAGATCGGTCGCAAAAACTCTAAGCTATATTGAAAAGATTTCTCTCATGGTCATAAATATTTTATCTACAACAAAAAGTTTTCGCATAGTTTTGGGTTGTTTAAATATGACATCAAAGGTTTTTAAGTATGCTCTATATTTCTAAACACGTGTGATGTGTAGTCTCCAATTCCACCTTCGTTTGTAGAGCGTGCGGAAAGTCATGCCGCTCCCGTATCGGCTTATACAGCCATGAAAAATCTTGCCTCAGACACTGAATAAATCGTCTGTCACAGACGTATGAGGCCAATGATGATTTTTCTATGAGATAAGTCCAAGGATAAGACAAGTATCTAAAGTCTACGACGCCTAATCCCTAATCTGATGGAATTTGAAAGCGAAGACAATATAATGACATGGGGTTGCCATCAGATTGAAGGTATGTCAGAATCTCAAATTCAAAAACTGAGTTGCGGAATTTTAGATAGTTTTAATATGACATCAATTAGGTTTACGTAAGTCAGTAAGCAAGTTACCACAAAATAGAGAGTTTACAGAAGAATCACTCGACCCTATTTAAGATTTTCGTGATTGTCACTTGTTTCATAGCCAGGGTTGCTATGCTACTGTCAAAAATCGCAAAGTATAAAAATATCAAAACAGAAAAACGTGATACCCGAACGTCATATGGCCAATTGTAATCCAAGAAATATGACGTCCATGGCAACGATCTTCTTAGTTACCTTGAATCCCTCTGAGATTTCAGTTATTTCCAGTTAAAGTCAGTAAGCGTCGAAATCAGCGCTAGTATTGACACAAAATAGATACCTAGTTTACAGAAGGTTCACTCGGCCCTATTTCAGATTTTCGCGATTGGCATTTGTTACATAGCCAGGGTTGCTACTGTCAAAAATCTATAAGTATAAAAACGTCAAAACAGCAAAATCTGACAAAGAACTTCGTATGATTCTGAGCCAATTTTAAATCCAATAAATATGACATTCGTGTCAACCACCTTCTTATTTACCTTGACTTCCCCTGAGATTCCGGTTTTTTCCAGTTTTCGTCAGTAAGCGTCAAAATCGACGCTAGTACTGAGTGAGCCATCTGAGTGAGTTTTCCTAATTTGTGGTATTGAGCCATCTGGGGTGCCCCGCGCGCCGTTTCCCTAATTTGTGAAGTGACTAAGTTTTAATATGACATCAAAGATGTTTACGATAGTTAGCAAGTTACTTAAGTTAAACCTCGCAATCAACGAGTGATTTATTATACAAGGAGTGACGGCTAAAGACAAAATATAACTCCCTTATACTGAGAGGTACCCAAATTATCCCCATGACAAGTGAGTATGTTTCGTGTTTTTTTGTAGTTTCCGAGTAATTCGACTTTTAAAGATGAACTGTAAAATTTCGACTGGTAGATACTTTTCCTTTTTTTACTTCTTTAATAAAGTTTCTCAATCGGTTAATTTTGTAGCATGTTCTTCATGATATGTACCTACTTGTATATGCACACAAAAAAATAAAATGATTGCCCATTAAATTCTTTTCATACAACTTTAAAAGTTGAATAACTCGGAAACTATGAAGAATCGCGGAATTTAAATGACCTATGTTCCTTGGGGAAAGTTGTTCAGTTTCACGGGCTGGTTTACCCCTTAAAATATTTGCAGTTTATTTTATTACATCCTGTAGATAAGGGATTTATATTTTGTCTTTGCGTAGGTATATAAGCCTATATAGCCACTTAGTGACAACAAACAAAAGTTGCAGCATTAAACGTTACCTACACTACGTAGAAGAAAATTAAATCAATTTCATTGCTTTTTAACCGACAAAAAACAAAAAGGTACCTACTCATTTCGTTCGGAACTTTTACTATCTTAGTCCTTGTACTTGAACTGCTCTTTCCTTATAAGGCCTTATAGGCTCATTGAGATACAGTGAGTCCCTAATTAAGGCCAGCACGATAAAGTGTGTTCAGCGGAAAAGTTCGTGACCAACACTACTTACCCAGCTATTTTGTTCAAAACAGACTAGGAAATGGGAGACCACACAATTTCGTAAAGGAGAAAAAGTATTAAATGCTATGTGAGGAGTTCCGGTTATAGAGCAAATACTGAACCTACCTATTAGCAAAATAAATAAGTAAAAGCCAGTAAATAAATATGTACAGACACAAATTACCTACAGTACCTACTAGCGCCACATCACACAACGCCGTACTTATGGTATCTAGGTAAACTATTTTCAAAGAATCTTGCCGAAGATCGGATTTGTTGTGTAATGCGGGCTTAAAATACTATCACCTCAATTCTACCCGTGGATATTATGAAAACGACAGAGGGATCGATCATCCAGCAAATGGGCAGCAGTGTTCAAATGCAACACCTTGCACTGCGCTCGCCAATCCGCCTGCCAAGCGTGGTGGGTATGACAATACCCTTTAAAGAAAACCACCGTAAGTTCTGTGACAGTAAAAAGAGCATTCATTTATTTTCAGTAGTCAACCTACTAACAAGATAGAGGGCGCAGCTGTGTACAAAAGAGTTTGATATGAAATCACAACACCCCCACTATATCAAACAATGAACACCCTGTTTGAGATACATAGTTAAAGTTAAATACTTTGAATTCCCAACAAGTACACGAACTTATAATGCTTTACAGCACACAAGCTTTTGGTGAATAAATCAGCGGGCATATCAGCTGTTGGCAAATATTGAATATTCACTACTTTATTCACTACACACTCTCTGCAAAAATGATATTTAATATCAATATGCTTGGTCCTCTTGTGAAACAAAGGATTTGCCGTCAGCTTCTGTGCGCTCTGATTGTCATTGTACAAATCAATGGTAGACAAGTTATTTGTTATTTCGAACAACAAGTTTCTCAAATAAGTTGCCTCCTTACACGCTTCAGTAATAGACATATATTCAGCTTCGCTGCTAGACAGTGCAACTGTTTGCTGCTTCTTAGTCTCCCATGAAACTACACAACCTGACAGAGTGAAACAGAACCCTGTATAGGATCTCCTATCTATAACATTACCAGCCCAGTCGGAATCAACGAAACCAACCAACGTTGAGCTTCCGTCTGCACTGTACTTGAGACCGTAGTGTTTTGTCTTTTTTAAGTACCTCAACACACGTTTTACATACGAACAATGTTCTCTGTTAAAACAGTTATTGAACTGACTTAGGTACCCTACTGTATAGGAAATATCGGGTCTAGTTAGCACAGCTAAATACATCAGACTGCCTATTATTTGTTGATACGGAAAATCACCTACACAACTTTCTTCTTTGGTAGCTTGTAATTTTGTCTCCATTGGGGTATCAACAGTTTTACAATCTGTCATGTTAAACTTTGACAAAAGCTGATTAACATACTTTTCTTGACTCAGTGATATAGTCTTTTCAGCTTTGTCAATAGTTACATCAACACCGAGACACTTTTTGACCTCACCTAGATCTTTGATCTTGAAGCGATCACCCAATGCCTTCTTTAGCCGCTCAGTTTCTTTGCTATTGTTCGAATAGATAAAGAAATCGTCTACATATAAGGCTATGATCGTCTTCAGATCACCCTGCATCTTTGTATACATACATGGTTCTATCTTGGACTTCTTGTAACCTATTTCAAGTAAACAATCATCTACTTTCTTGTACCATGCCCTTGAGGATTGCTTTAGGCCATAAATTGCCTTTTTAAGCTTTAGAACTTGACCACTCTTGGTCGGATGAGGAAAACCTTGCGGTATCTGCATGTAAATGGTTTCCTCAAGGTCTCCGTTCAAGAAAGCAGTTGTTACATCGAGATGTGTTATGTCAAGACCTAGCTGAACAGATAAAGCAAATAAAAGCCTCAACGTGGTGTGCCTGACTACTGGCGAAAATGTCTCTGTATAGTCCACACCTTCGGTTTGTGAAAAACCTTTGGCTACCAAGCGTGCGCGAAAACGAACACTATCATCGCTGTCAAACTTCTTTCGCAACACCCATTTGCATTTTACAGCCTTACAGTCTTTTGGAGCATCACACAACTCCCATGCATCATTGTCTTTAAAACTTTGGAGTTCTTCCTTCATGGCTGCTTCCCACTTTTCTTTCTCGGGACCATTAAGGGCGTCCTTCAAAGACACTCCTGCAGCATCATCAGCTGCATTTTCGTTGCTGACACACATATTGGAATAACCATACCTCTCAGGCTTCTTCACGGTCCTTACTGGCCTGGATCTCACTTGATCTTCTACTGGTCTCTCTATAACGGACTCCTGTGAAGTGGTGCTCTCGTCAGAGCTGTCATTACCTCCATGATCGGTTGGTATTTGTGTCTCATCACTCAGGGTACTGCAGTCACTTCCGAGACTGGAATTGTTGAGCTTTCTGGAGAAGATGGTGAAGTAATTGCCCCATCCCCCACTGAATCGGAATTCTCTGTCACTTCAAGCATGCAACCAGATTTCGATTCCGGCTCAATTACGATCACAACCTGGGTGTTGTGATTTCATATCAAACTCTTTTGTACACAGCTGCGCCCTCTATCTTGTTAGTAGGTTGACTACTGAAAATAAATGAATAACCTAAAGAAAACCACCGTAAGTTCTGTGACAGTAAAAAGAGCATTCATTTATTTTCAGTAGTCAACCTACTAACAAGATAGAGGGCGCAGCTGTGTACAAAAGAGTTTGATATGAAATCACAACACCCTTTGATAAGGGGAGGCTCATGTCCATCAGTGAACTGTTGTGGCCGATGTGCTAAAAACTCCGGTAACAATGCAAAAACGGTACCTACCTATAAATAAACTTAATGGTTATTTTTAAAGGATTGATTTTAGTGCTCGTCACTCCTAAACCGACTCTAGAAGAATATAAAGCCTAAATACCAAATTTTAAAACAAATCAACTCATTTTGGAAGTTAGTTGCAAAACTATCCGATAGATGAAGCCCTGCCACGCGTTAGTGGCCAAGGTATACTTGCTTGATTTGCAGCCTGGGATAGAACCGGGGTAGCCCAGTTAGTAGTGGCGACGACAGTACAAATGCCGAGGGTCGCAGGTTCAAATCCTGCCGGCGGTGGAAAATTTTGCAAGTTTTCCAAAATTTTAAAGCCTTGGAAAATAGTGTGTAGTGTAACTATAATTTTTCAAAAGTAGGTAGGTAAGGTAGCAAAGTGTTAAAGCAAAGTCAAACAAAGTCTCTGGTACGAAGTCTGTGTACACTTCATAGCGGTGTAGACTGGTCCCTTCATCAACTGCCAGATGGAGAATTGATAAGCAAAAGGTCCCTTTACTATCACATCAAAGATGTCATCGACGTGAGGTCAGTTGCTTATAGACTCATACACTCATATCGATTGGCACTGATTTTGTTCGGTAGCAAGATATCTTAGCAGTTTTACATAAGTTTTTCTTGGTTAGAAGATTTTACCAGCGTTCGTTTGAGGGGGTATACCAGGAAAACTTCCAAGCTGATAGCAGGCAACCCTATATTTTCATCAGTGGCATGCCTAGAGCTATCGATTGACACTAATTTTGTTCGGTAGCAAAATATCTTGGCAGTTTTACGTAAGTTTTTCTTGGTTTGAAGATTAAACCAACGTTTGTTTGAGGAGGTATACCAGGGATACTGCCAGGCTGATAGCAGGCAACCCTATATATTCATCAATGTCATGTCTAGGGTTATCGATTGGCACTAATTTAGTTTGGTAGCAAGACATCTTAGCAGTGTAACACAAGTTTTTATGGGTTTGAACATTTTACCTGCGTACATTTGACTGGGTCTACCAGGGATGCTACCAGGCTGATAGCAGGCAACCCTATATATTTATAAATGGCATACCTAGGGGTATCGATTGGCATAAATTTTGTTTGGTTGCAAGAAAGGTAAGCCTGTCAGTGGCCTGCTTTGTACTTCCTAATTATAGATGCTTTGAAAACACCAGGTTCCGTCGGGTCGTTCGTCGACGCAGTGTCCCACACAACAGAATGTAACTCTATGGCGCAGTTTACATTAAGTTTTGCTGGAATCTTAGTGGTTTTCATGACTTTTTCTTTGTTTGAAGATTTTACCGTCGTTTCTTTGAGGGGGTTTACCAGAGTTCCTGCCAGGCTGATAGCAGGCAACCCTATATATTTGTCAATGGCATGCTTAGAGCTATCGATTGACACTAATTTCGTCCGGTAGAAAGATGAGGTAAAAATCTCCATTTTTGGGCCTCATAAAATGTGGCTGACCTTGGAACCTGCCAGGATTGGAGCTGGCAACCCTAGCGCATTCTCATCTCAAAAGGAGTCTCTTTAGGTAGGTAAACGTTTGGAGCGGTAGAAATATGAGATAATTTTTGGACTTTTTTTGCATTTTCCAACTCGAATAAAAAAGTTTCCTCCAGGTTAGGAGATGGCAACCCAGTATTTTCCTGACCTCCTAAGTGGTATCTATCGCTACAGTATACGTCCGTGCGGTAGACCTATGAGGTAAGACTTGGTCGACGGGAGCTTAGACTTTGTGAAGAGCGTGTTGGTTATAATGATAAGATGGTGGGTCAAACTTCAATAAAAGATAATTTCGAAGCAATTTTTGTGTTTTTTCTCTATATTTTTTAAAACTAATTAATTGGCTAAGTGCTGCGATTATCAACAGGTACGTACAATTTTCGTTTTAAAGGTAAACTTTTTATTCTTATTGTTAATATTTGCAAAATGAAGAGAATTATGAGTAAACATTTTTGATCACTTGTTAAGTTCAAAAATCATAAATTTTTGCATCTTTTTCGCTTTTCATTTTGGTAAATAAAGACGAGTCGTGCGTGGACATTTATACCGAGAGTAACGGAAAGGGTATAACAAGCCGAAAGGAGGTCAAGGTACTCATGAAACTGAACAACTTTCCCTATGGAACATAGGTCGAAATATAAAAAAAAATTTGGACCTCCCATAGTAAATCAATCAGCTGATCGGAGATTTTGTATGGGAGGTCCAAATTTTTTTTTCATATTTCGACCACATGTTCCATGGGGAAAGTTGTTCAGCTTCATGAGTACCTTGACCTCCTTTCGGCTTGTTATACCCTTTCCGTTACTCCCGGTATAGACATAGAGTTGCCAAAATGACAAGGGTTAGTTGACTACGAAACTAGCATAGGTGACTAGCTACGATAGCTAGTGGACTACGAAAAACGGAGAGCCGGCGAAATGGAGATCAAAGGAAAATAGCGTCTATTTGTCTTCACCCTCTATTAAGTTTCCCTTTTGATTTCATTAATAAAAGTTAGTTTCATTTTTACCAGCTCAAATACAAAAAAGTCTTCAGGCTAGTTTACTCCCTCTGTCTGTAAAGTTTCTTTATGATTTTTATTCATAAAGTTTTCAGTTATATTTTTAGCATTTACGAATTTTGTAGGTTAATCAGTAAAGGTCCAAGGTCTCCAAAATAGAAGAAATCCTTGAACGGTTCCGTGTCCCACACGAAGAGAAAGAGAATAATAGAAATCATTTATCATGACAAGTAGGTACTGTATTAAAGACTGGCTGCATTTGGCATGTGCCAAAAAGGTCACTCGACCCTGTTTAGGATTTTTGAGAATGTCACATGTTTATTTGTTAAATAGGCAGTGTTGCTACTGTCGAAAATCTCAAAGAACCTAGGTATAAGAATATCAAATCAGCAAAGTCAACAGATATGATTCTGAGCTAGTTTTAATCCAAGACATATGACATGCGTACCAACCATCTTCTTTGTCACCTTAGTCGCTTTTTACGACACCCACGAGTAGAATTGGCACTTTGTTTACTTTTAAATTAAAATTAGTAGTAGCCTAAAATTGGTAGTTTAACGAGATTAAATTTTAAATTCCTAAGCATGACTTACTCCAGTGACGCATAAATATGACGAAGAAGGAACAGAAGAAGTAAAAGAGGATAGGTACGATATCTAAAGACTACTGGGAATTTGGCCGATAAACAAAGTGATACATACCATTTCGTAGTCAGCTTATCCGTTGAGACTGTTTTGGGCTAGCAGCCCTCGTCAGGCACGGTGTCACCGTACGACAGTCAGTCCGCCTACAGTAACACCACGCCTCCAGCAAGCCAACCTTAGAACCTTAGATACACACTGTTCCAAGCTGGTGCGTCTTCACCAACTATCAGATTCCGATGAATATCACTGAAGTCCACTGGCTGCCTGCAGCCCTGCATGGCTACCAAGAGAACCAGTAGCAGTTGCCACCATTCTCGTACGATCTCAGCATTTTAGCAACCTCTTGATGGTATTACGATAACAATGAACACACACTTCACGATCTCCACAAATATTCCGTTGCCCGTACGGATCTAGGGCTCCGCCATCGCCTGATGACCACAGATTCTCCAAATAGTCCAGGATTCCCAAGATTTAGCCGGATTCAGAATCTAACCTCAAAAAGACAAGTTTACGGCAGCGCGGCCAAAGCGAGACTGAATCAATCGCATTCGACTCTCAAGCTCATCAATTCGTCAATCGTCAATCATCAATCCCATTCGAATGACTTCATTCGTTCAATCTCCCAATTTTACTACACAACCACGATTGTAATCCAGTGTTGGCAGTTAAAGCCTTTGCCTTGCAAGTGGCGCCATCTAGCACAGCGCCTAAGTACTAAAGGTAGCGTTTCGTTTCTGCAAGAATCAACTAGCAATGGAAAGGAAAGATAAATTATCAATTGTCAGGTGAATTGTCAACTGTCAAATATTTCATCAAATACCGACAGTTTGATTATTTTCCGACACGGCCATTCTGACAAGTCAGCCGTCCTCGGCTGATGCGTATGGAAGGAAACCCGCCATACAATGATTATGGAAAAAGAAATCAGACAATAAGAAAAGAAAGCCGCTCGTCCATCCTGACCATAAGTAGTAGTGATTGAAATTCGTCCGCCATGGGTAACAAATGGAAGTATCCATCACAAAATCCGTAGCAGAAGCTACCTTGAACTGAATAACGGGAACCATATTACTATCAAACACAGAATCTACCACTACCACAAACGGGTAACCGGGATAAGTTCAAAATAAGCCTAGTCTGCTATTGACAAGACTTTACGACCACCTGCTCAGTATCCGGCATTTGATAGACCTTAGGTAGATGCCCCAACTGTTACAGAATTAAATCTCAAGATAACTAACTCGACCAGCATCTGATAGATCTCAACACAACACCACCAAGCTTCAATACTATCTCGAAAGTGATTTAGGCTCACTGACAAATTAGGTATTACACCAATTGAAATGAAAATAGCAATTGTTAATAAAAAAAATCTTCCATGAATTTATAACAGCTGTAGTTTTTCAAAGTTTTCATAAAGCTGAAAAAGTTATTTTTTTTATCATCGAATTTTAAGCATCTCATCAACAATACTTCTCAATAAAAGTCATAAGTCATTCATGTGTCTCTTTTTTTGCAATTTAGCTTCCCATCCTAGCAGGGCACATAACAGCTATATGAGGATAGCTAGAATTACGTGTTCCTGCTCAAGAAAGTAAATCGGCATTACTAAGGCATCTCACCAAAGTAACACTTCATAACACAATGTTTAATAAAAGTCATAATAAAGTTATTCGTGTATCTCTTTTATTTTGCAATTTAGCTTCCCATCCTAGCAGGGCACATAACAGCTATATGAAGATAGCTGGAATTACGTATTCCTGCTCAAGAAAGTAAATCGGCATTACTAAGGCATCTCACCAAAGTAATACTTCATAACACAAAAGTTCTCAATAAAAGTCATAGTCACAGTCAAGTTCATGATTCTTCCCTTTTTTTTTGCAATTTAGCTTCCTATCCTAGCAGGGCACATAACAGCTATATGAAGATAGCTGGAATTACGTATTCCTGCTCAAGAAAGCAAATCGGCATTACTAAGGCATCTCACCAAAGTAATACTTTATACCACAAAAGTTCTTAATAAAAGTCATAGCCATAGTCAAGTTCATGTTTCTTCTCTTTTTTTTTGCAATTTAGCTTCCTATCCTAGCAGGGCACATAACAGCCATATGAAGATAGCTAGAATTACGTATTCCTGCTCAAGAAAGTAAATCGGCATTACGAAGGCATCTCACCAAAGTAATACTTCATAACACAATTGATACTGTTTAGTAAAAGTCATCTTATGTCATTCGTGTCGTGTATCTCTTATTTTGCAAGAAAGTAAATCGGTCGGTATTACTATAGCATACCACTAAAGTAATACTTCATAATCCATAACACCAAACTTCTCAATAAAAATCATTAGTCATTCATGATCTTTTTTTTTTGCAATTTAGCTTTCTATCCTAGCAGGGCACATAACAGCTATATGATGATAGCTCGATTTACGTATTCCTGCTTAAGAAAACAAATTGGTATTACTAAGGCACCACACCAATGAAACACTATTATGAATTGAAATTGAATTGAAATTGAATTGAAATTGAATTGAAATTGAATTGAAATTGAATTGAAATTGAATTGAAATTGAATTGAAATTGAATTGAAATTGAATTGAAATTGAATTGAAATTGAATTGAAATTGAATTGAAATTGAATTGAAATTGAATTGAAATTGAATTGAAATTGAATTGAAATTGAATTGAAATTGAATTGAAATTGAATTGAAATTGAATTGAAATTGAATTGAAATTGAATTGAAATTGAATTGAAATTGAATTGAAATTGAATTGAAATTGAATTGAAATTGAATTGAAATTGAATTGAAATTGAATTGAAATTGAATTGAAATTGAATTGAAATTGAATTGAAATTGAATTGAAATTGAATTGAAATTGAATTGAAATTGAATTGAAATTGAATTGAAATTGAATTGAAATTGAATTGAAATTGAATTGAAATTGAATTGAAATTGAATTGAAATTGAATTGAAATTGAATTGAAATTGAATTGAAATTGAATTGAAATTGAATTGAAATTGAATTGAAACTGAATTGAAATTGAATTGAAATTGAATTGAAATTGAATTGAAATTGAATTGAAATTGAATTGAAAATGAATTGAAATTGAATTGAAATTGAATTGAAATTGAATTGAAATTGAATTGAAATTGAATTGAAATTGAATTGAAATTGAATTGAAATTGAATTGAATTGAAATTGAATTGAAATTGAATTGAAATTGAATTGAAATTGAATTGAAATTGAATTGAAATTGAATTGAAATTGAATTGAAATTGAATTGAAATTGAATTGAAATTGAATTGAAATTGAATTGAAATTGAATTGAAATTGAATTGAAATTGAATTGAAATTGAATTGAAATTGAATTGAAATTGAATTGAAATTCAATTCAGGGATTCTTAGAGCGGATGTGGGCGCAGTGCGCATTCCTTTTCAGGAGGATGCCTTAGAGGCCTGGTCGGTTATGTGCCCCGCTGTTGACCCGCCCTATAACCGAGACTCGCAGAAGGCTTGGGACATTTTATGTTCAAAATTATTTCTGGCAGACCTAACCGAATCCCTATCGGGGACAGACCTGGCGCGGATCAAGGCATCTGCCTGCCCGGAGGCCGGCGCGTGGCTGCATGCACTGCCCTCACCTCAGCTTGGCACCCACCTAGAGGATAACACTTTACGGGTGGCCGTGTCACTGAGGCTGGGTTGCGAGGTGTGTGAGCCCCACCGGTGCCCGTGCGGGGCGATGACTGACGCCAGTGGTTACCACGGTCTTAGCTGTTCCAGGTCTGCGGGTAGGTTTTCCCGGCACCACGCATTGAACGACATCATCCGACGGGCGCTGGTGTCGGCGAGCGTGCCTTGTATCCTGGAGCCCCCGGGCCTCTGTCGGACTGATGGTAAGCGACCCGATGGCCTCACGCTGGTTCCTTGGGAGCGCGGACGTTGCTTACTTTGGGATGCTACTTGCGTGAGCACCTACGCCGCGTCCCATTTAACTTCTACCACCCGGAGGGCGGGTTCCGCTGCCGAGGAAGCGGCCAGATTAAAGTGTGGGAAGTACGCCGAACTAGTCCCTCAGTATGTGTTTGTGCCGTTTGCCGTGGAGACGGGAGGGCCGTGGTGTGACGCTGCCAAGAAATTCGTCTGGGAGCTGGGGAGACGCCTGAGAGAACGAGGTCTTGATCCTCGCTCCGGATCGTACCTGGTTCAACGTGTTTCACTCGCTATTCAGCGAGGAAATGCCGCAAGTGTCATGGGCACTTTTGAGCCGGGTACGATTCGGGGGGGGCTCTTTGACTGATTTTGTTTAGTTGTTAAGGTACTTTTAGTTGACTTTTAATTTGACATTATTTTATGTATATGTTTTTATTTAAAGTACAGTATATTATATTATCTGTGGGAGATTGAAATTGAATTGAAATTGAATTGAAATTGAATTGAAATTGAATTGAAATTGAATTGAAATTGAATTGAAATTGAATTGAAATTGAATTGAAATTGAATAGAAATTGAATTGAAATTGAATTGAAATTGAATTGAAATTGAATTGAAATTGAATTGAAATTGAATTGAAATTGAATTGAAATTGAATTGAAATTGAATTGAAATTGAATAAAAATTGAATTGAAATTGAATTGAAATTGAATTATGATTTTCACAAAAGTTGTCAGTAAGTCTAAATTTCAAAATCGCATACGACTACATCTGAAATTATCGACGGTATCATGGCATCGTTATCCAAAACTATTTCACAACTATTTCAACAAACAAAAATCAGAAGGGGAATGGAAACACCCTTTATCACATTACACTACCACAGCAGGAACTTACTAAAGTCAACGCAGATAAACAGGTCTACCAATAAATTGGAACACGAGAATCAGTTGGGTACTTTATACCATGAAAAGGAAATGAAATCCTTACCCAGATTATAGTTCCACATGAGATAGGTACTTACTTAAGTCTTCGACACAGATTAACCGGTTCACTAGTTAAAACACTAGTAGGTACTTCTTTTATCCCATTACTATTCACAGCACAGAGTAAGCACAGAGTATGTCAATAGTTACAAATCTGTCACCATACATTAACTGCTATTACTGCATGTAGCATGTAATAGAGGGTTATATCACCACATCGTATTGCCAGGGAAGACAAGAACACAACATGTCTTTAACTTATCCGAATCTAATATTTCACTATCACAGTAGAACACTTCTAAAAACCCTCTAAAATAATGATTGAAATGATGAAATGACATTTCACTAGTTTGTCTTGCATGAATTGGCCTATTATCAGACCAAGACTACCTTAGCACCAATACTAATCAAAACACTGATTCACTATGACAAGACTGTTCCTTACACAAGTTCAAGATCTTAGTTTACCATCTCGCTCGCACAGCTGCGCTACTTCATATGAAAACTTCCTGTGATTTATGGAGTAAAACGACCATCTAAACAGTAGTACAGTCTACCAAAAGAATACTTTTCAAATCTGTGTTAATAATGGTAGGATAGTGTACATAACCATACCTAACCATGAGCTATGGAATTTTATCCCATCAACAACCATGAGCTTTGGAACTGTATCCCACTTCTGATGACGAAGAAGGAACAGAAGAAGTAAAAGAGGATAGGTACGATATCTAAAGACTACTGGGAATTTGGCCGATAAACAAAGTGATACATACCATTTCGTAGTCAGCTTATCCGTTGAGACTGTTTCGGGCTAGCAGCCCTCGTCAGGCACGGTGTCACCGTACGACAGTCAGTCCGCCTACAGTAACACCACGCCTCCAGCAAGCCAACCTTAGAACCTTAGATACACACTGTTCCAAGCTGGTGCGTCTTCACCAACTATCAGATTCCAATGAATATCACTGAAGTCCACTGGCTGCCTGCAGCCCTGCATGGCTACCAAGAGAACCAGTAGCAGTTGCCACCATTCTCGTACGATCTCAGCATTTTAGCAACCTCTTGATGGTATTACGATAACAATGAACACACACTTCACGATCTCCACAAATATTCCGTTGCCCGTACGGATCTAGGGCTCCGCCATCGCCTGATGACCACAGATTCTCCAAATAGTCCAGGATTCCCAAGATTTAGCCGGATTCAAATCTAACCTCAAAAAGACAAGTTTACGGCAGCGCGGCCAAAGCGAGACTGAATCAATCGCATTCGACTCTCAAGCTCATCAATTCGTCAATCGTCAATCATCAATCCCATTCGAATGACTTCATTCGTTCAATCTCCCAATTTTACTACACAACCACGATTGTAATCCAGTGTTGGCAGTTAAAGCCTTTGCCTTGCAAGTGGCGCCATCTAGCACAGCGCCTAAGTACTAAAGGTAGCGTTTCGTTTCTGCAAGAATCAACTAGCAATGGAAAGGAAAGATAAATTATCAATTGTCAGGTGAATTGTCAACTGTCAAATATTTCATCAAATACCGACAGTTTGATTATTTTCCGACAAATATATATGTTGGCTTAAAGAGCCCGAAGTGAATGCATTAGCTGCAAAGAAGGCAACTGCAGCGACGGATCCGATCAGCAGATGCGTGATGGTGTTGACGAGGTGAAGGCAGACGTCCAGCAAAGAAGGTGGTTTCTCTCGAACAACTGGTCTGTGGCCATTTTCTAGTTCTGTGACGGTTGGAGGTGGTGGTGGAGGCGGCGGCGGCGGCGGTGGAGGTGGCATCATTTTATTAGTTTGATTTCTGAACACGCACTATATAAACAGTTACTCAGCAAATTTTCAGTTGTCTTCTGGGTAAATATTTTTTATATACACGAATTAATTACATTCACATGATATTCACTCAAATTTACACGAATTTTTTGTTAATTTTTATTAATAATTAGGGTTTAAATTATAATTAAAGTATATTAATATATAAAACCTACTAAACTATAGTTTAGATTATTATTTTACGTTGCAAAAACTTTAAAATTGCGGTTTTACTACACCTTTGCGTTATACACACTTCAGCACTCTCTCTAATATCTTTGATTCTTGACTTAATCTGATCTGTCATATCTAAAAGACTGCATGATAATACGTACTAGTCGTACAAGTATTACGACATTTTAGTTTAATCCAGTTTTACGAAAAAGTAAATGCACAACACTGTTTAAAAATATTCCTGTACATGAAAATTTTGTAAAAATTGTTAAGTTTTGAACTTATAGGTAAATCTTAAATATATTTAACTGTAGCTTATTCAAATAACCGTATGATTATGCCAAAAGACCAGATAAATTACAATTAGGCTTAGAATTACTTTTGTCCGTTGGTCCCTCTACTTGCTAGGATATTAAATATAGTTCTTTGTTTTATTAAGTTTGTGCATAATTTGTTACTAGCAGAAGCGTAGGAAAGCATATTATTCAAAAATCAAAATTTAAGAGGAAAACCGTGAGCATTTATAGCTTTTCGTTGCTGTAAATATTGCAACTAAAGTTGTCTAGTAGGCTTGTTAAATATCAGAACTATAGTAGGTGGAACTAGTCTAAAATTGAACAAAATCTTTCCAGTAGTAAATATCCAACCATTATCAACCAAGAGCCAAAATGTAAATGGTACTACTATTGTGGCTTGAGAAACAAGTCCCACTCCAATCAAAGATATTACATGGTTGCGACCTCTTGAAGATACACTTTTACTACAGCATGACATCACTTGCACACATATCACGACATAAATAATAAAATTTACAAAAAGAAATCCAATTGTAACCAAAATCATAAAGGCCACCTTAAGATAGGCTTAAAAACCAAGCGACGCGACAACGACGCGCGTCGTTGTCGCCGTCAAATTTTGACGGCGTCGTTGTCGCTGCGGTCTTGTAGAAACACCCGACCGCATTCCATACAAACTCTAAGCTTCTCAGCGCGCTGTCAACGTGACGGCGTCGTGGGTCGTGGCGCGCCGCAACGACGCCGACGCTCGGTTTTTCTGGATCCCCATACAAACCCATACAAACCAGTCATTTGACAGCAGCAACGACGCGCGTCGTTGTCGCTGTCGCTTGGTTTTTAAGCCCACCTTTAGACTGATAAAATGGAAATATATTAATGCAGGCAATAATAATGCTAAATATTTTTAACAACCCAAATAATCCCAGAATAAATACAGTTGCAGCAATCGTTTTCTCATAACTTATTTGACATGAATATACACGTACTAGTTTTACGTAAGCAACAAGTAACGCACATAGAGACCAATAGTAAGAATAACACAACAGATCTGAAAACAGTTCACCGTGTTTCACGTAGTCAGGAAATATTGAAACATCATTGAATAAGAGTTTGTATATCGGGATCATCTTCGGACTGAAGAGCATGGCGGCAGCCCCGACGATCACTTCGAGCATGCTGGTATACGCATGCAGGGTCCTCCATTTTGGCAGAAGCGTCCACGTTGTCAGCAGAGCTATCACGCATAACAGAGCAGTGACGGTGTACACCAAGTATGGACTACTATATCTTAAATCAACATTTGCGAAGCACTCATAATAAGCGTAAAGATTATTTGTAATGGTTCTGTTCTCCTTAAAGTTTTTTAGTAGATCGGACAAATGAGGGTCGCAGGATGCACTTACATTCATGTCTACCAAGGCACATTAAAGCTAACTAAATCTAATGACTAAGGATATGTTTTCCACAAACAAGTATGGTTCTTTCTCTTGTTCGTAACTATTTTTATGTCAGAGTGATATAAAAAAAATCATTTGATAGGTCATAGAATTTGATTTACAACTAAAAATAATGATAAAATCATTCTGCTATCGATAAAATTAATGAGTTTAAAACCCATTAGCAGATTTTTTGAGTTAATTGGCTCATTATACATTAACATTATACTATTATTTGTAATTTCCTTTTTATAAAAATTGCCTGTTTAACTTACTGGATTTTAGTAGCAATCTTTGACCAGAAAAAACAGAAATAATCATTATCATAAATCTTTTCTGTTCAACTTTAATTTTATCATTACCTACATAAAACTTGCACACCAACTGCAAAAACATCTCAAATCAAATCAAAAACATTCGCGGATTTGACCCCTAACACCAACGAATCAAAAAGTGATAAAGAGGGGTATAAATAGAGGCGCCTATCACTTTTTAATTTGTTTTCATACTTTTGCCAAGTAAACACAAAAAATGTGAATCAGTCTTTGCATTTATTTGCGTATTTTTCTAACTACGAGTAACCAAAACTCTATAGCAACTAGAAAGGTAAACAAAATCGTGAACACTATAAGAACAACTGCATCTGGACTTCCAGACAAGTTCTTGAAGGCGTCTTGGCCAAAGCCGAGACAAAGTGAGGCAGCAGAGAGCAGCATCGCCCCAACGCCAGTGACGTTGTGAATGAACTTGATTTGGAACACGTCGAGATAGGATCTCCAGTTGTACGCGTTTATTGCCAAGAGTCCGTTAGTGAAACCCAGAAGAGTTGTCAGCAGTGCACATAAACCTGTGAAAAACGTACTTTGTTTATTCAGCTGCACCTCAATTTACCCTTCCAAAGGATCAATCTTTATCGCTAAGGAAAATGGAGATACGACGATTCTCATCATGTCTGGCTTTGATGATATTGACTTTCATCTTACAATGTTCAGAGGCCCGCCACTCAATATATCGGAGAGCATATGATACATACGACGAAATAGAATTCGACGAAGAAGAGGATCCACCCGCGGCTATCGTAAGCAGACCTGAGAACTTCAGTGTTAACGTCGGGAGACGGGTGAGACTCGATTGTCAGATCTCACCAGCTGGATACAAAGTCGTGCGATGGGCAAAAGACGTAGACGTAGTCCTGTTTTTAATTATTAATTTAAACATAATTCCAGTTTTGGGAAACGGAATGTTCCAAAATAAGTATGAACTGGTAAATGGCACCCACGACCTGATCATTAATGATGTGAACGTGGACGATACTGGCAGTTACACCTGCACAATACTTCAGGAAGTCGTAGTCAGCGTGACCCATAGGGTCATTGTCAACGTTCCACCCATGATTGTTAGTTTCATAGTGACTGATAACGAGCCGGTAGAGGGCACCGAAGTGCTGTTTACGTGCCAGACCAGTGGCGTCCCCAAACCAACAATCCAATGGTCACGTCTGAGGTCTGATGGAAATTTTACTTATTTTGTGGGTGAAGGAAACGGTGAGTTTAATTATCAGACCTTCTACATTCCTCACGTGACCGAAAATGATTCTGGGGTGTATTACTGCTATGCTGTTAACGATGCTGGAAACTTTACTGCTCCTGCTATTTCTCTCAAGGTGTTGGGAAAGCCCCAAATATACGCTCACATGAGTTTCATACACTCTGACATTGATGAAGAAGCTGTGCTTAAATGCTCCGCACACGACGGGCCTCATGAAATAAGGTGGTATAAAGATGGCAAGCACATCCAGACCGGCGCTAATTTTGTCGTCGAACAAACTGAATACACAACTACAAGTGAGTCCACGCTCACTGTCACACCGAAGTCAAACGAAGACTTCGGCACCTTCACTTGCGAGGCGGCGAACCGTGCTGGCATGAACAGTAAGTCCATACAGCTGACAAGAAGGACGGAAACTTAACTCTCACCAACCACTACTGACGCAGTTACAGCTACAAGATAGTGCAAAGAGATGAGAAGTGCCGTTTTACTTTACTATATTCACAGTGTTATTAAAAAAGTAAGGTACGCGTTTAGAAAGTGTTTGAATCAATTTTCCATACGATTTGACGTTGTCAAGCGACTTAAACCATGTCTAACTTTTTTTGTATTAACACGGTTATATTTTACCATTTGCCTAAAGCATGTGACTTTTCTTGTTCGCCTCTCGTGAGTTATGGTACCGTTATTTTCCAAGCGTCGCGACGTCGCGGCGGCGTCGTTGTCGCTGTCAAATGACTGGTTTGTATGGGTTTGTATGGGGATACCAGAAAGACCGGGCGTCAGCGTCAACCATCACTTTGACAGCGCGCTGAGAAGCTCAGGGTTTGTATGGGATGCGGTCGGGTTTTTCTACAAGACCGCAGCGACAACGACGCCGTCAAAATTTGACGGCGTCGTTGTCGCGGCGCTTGGTTTATAAGCCTACCATTAGGCTACGACTAAGGCGAAAAAAAACACGTAACGTCCGTTTATGCGTTATTTTAGAAAAATACGATACGGTTTATATCAAACGGTTTGACAGACGCATCCGCAAGCGCAAAAATATCGCACAACGCTATGTCGACGGATGCGTCTGTCAAACCATTTGACAAAAATCGTATTGGTATGAGAATAATTATACGAAATTCATATTGCATTAACGCATGCGTTACGCTACGCAGCGCAAAAATACGAACAAACAGGCGTGTTAACTACGAGATATAAAAAGGACTAAACTTAGATAATTATCATGAAAATATATTTTTTCTGCTTGCTTCGTACTGAAGAGTTTACTAAAGAAAAAGATTTTTTCAAGGGACCTAGGGGCTGAAATATGGGATGACAAAATTAAGTACGTATATAATATATACAGATATTATCTGAAAATATTGTACCTGATGATTTGACCCAAATACTTTAGGGATAAGTTAATGATGTTCATCATATTTACAGATGCGTAATTCAGTAATTCGCACCAAGTCGTTGTAAGTCAAATTAATTAGGTAACTTATCTACGTGTAAAATGTTGCCTGAAAAATCATTTGAGCACAGCAATTATACGTAAAATATTTATTTTCGTCAAATGTGCAGGTATTTTAATATACCTACATATAACTGATCTTAAAGAACTTTAACTCTTACCTATTATATTAGGATAGGTATAGTTCACATGGACTATGAATGCGAATCAGCGAGGCATTGGTCTCACGAGTGTCTTGCCTTGCGACAACTCTTCTGAGTTTCGTCCTCTACGATAAACTATTGTGTAGTTTTTGTTGACTTAGTCAGCATTTAGGCTGAAGCGATGAGTGCCGAAGTACCGATACCGAAAGATCCTGATTGTTTCACCTTAATTTCGAATCATCAGGTATGGAAGTGTCCATACGACAACTCAATTATTATATTGCCTTCAATTCCCGGTGGGGTCACTCACAAAGTTGATATTTATATTATTTTTCACTTTGTGATTTTTTTTCCAGTCAGGTTAGGACATTGCAGGCTGAACTACCTGATTGTCCGAAAAGCAAGATGGTTCCGTGCTTCGAATGGGCACGTTAAGCCGTCGGTCCCGGTTGCTGTTGCTATGATCTTGATAATTTAGACGGCGGTCGTTAAACATCTATATTAGAGGCCTGCTACTTGCAGTAGGCGGTTAAAAAACTCTAACAGGTCGTTGGACGACTTGGTGTCCCACTCGAAGAAGAAGAAGATTAAAGGTATTGACTACGTATTCAATATAATATTGCAAATGTAATATTGGAACAGCATTCAATTCCCTCTCATGAAGGTCTTTTTCGCATTTGATATGGGTAGCTGTAGCAAAAGACCCTGGCTTTTATGAAGAAAATCATTGTTACATTGATACCGCTGTTACCTCTGTCTGTCATTTACACAATACAGCAAGCTGGAGCGTGTAAAACTAGGAATACAAAATCACATAGGTACCTATGTACGAAAATTGGAGCGAACATGCCTTCTGTAAATTCTCTATTTTGTGTCATGTCATTATCCCACATTGCTTAGTACCTTTGAAAGTCGGTCCATGTCGGAAATACCCGTCATGTTTTTTTTGCACTTGACCCAATCAGCTGATTGATTCCGAAGGTGAAGACGTTTTTGAGGCTTGGTCCCAGTGGGAAAGTATCTACTTTTTCCTTTAAGGCTTAACGTCAGCGACACTAACGCCGCTCAGTGAAGAAAAAAAACGCTGACTGAATACGCAAGTGATTCGAATATGAATTTACGACAAAGGCGACTGGGCGAACTTGGGCTATGGCCATAATTTGAGTTCCTTTAATTCAATACAAACGTGGTCACTGTAGTTATGTTATGTAACATCATCGTTAAAACAATTGAGAACTAAAAAAAAAACCGTCCCGGGAGAGTCAAGAAAAAAAATTTTTTTTTTAGTCCTTGATTTTATACAAACATGGTCACCCTAGTTCTGACGTGTTACTTCTCCTTTATACATAATTACGATAAAATAAAAATCTGCCGTGACAATTTCGAGAAAAGGCTCAAAAACATTTTTCATTGAAATACGGCTTAACTTTTTTTCCTTTGATTCAATACAAACGTGGTCACCTTAATTATGATAGGTGACCTATTAGCTATACATATTTGAGAAAAAACAAAATTCTGACCCGGCAGTTCTGAGAAAAAAAATAAAAATATTTTTTCTTTGATTCAATACAAACGTGGTCACCCTAGTTAAAATAGGTGACCTATTATCTATACATATTTAAGAGAAAACAAAAATCGAACCCGGCAGTTTTGAGAAAAAAAATAAAAATATTTTTTCTTTGATTCAATACAAACGTGGTCACCCTGATTAAGATAGGTGACCTATTATCTATACATGTTTAAGAGAAAACAAAAATGGAACCCGGCAGTTCTGAGAAAAAAAAAAAAAAAATTTTTCTTTGATTCAATACAAACGTGGTCACCCTAGTTAAGATAGGTGACCTATTAACTATACATGTTAAAGAAAAGAGAAAACAAAAATATAACCCGGCAGTTTTGAGAAAAACATAAAAATATTTTTTCTTTGATTCAATACTAACGTGGTTACCCTAGTTAAGATAAGTGACTTCTTATCTATACATGTTTAAGAGAAAGAAAATGAAAATCTAACCCGGCATTTCTGAAAAAAAAATATATAATTTTTCTGATGCAATACAAACGTGGTCACCCTTGTAAGGATAGGTAACCTCTTAACTATACACGTCTATAAAAAATAAAAATCTGATCCTAGAATAATATATTTGCTTTCATTCAATACAAATGTGGTCACCTTAGAAAAAATAGGTGACTTCTTATCTATAAATGCTTAAGAGAAAATAAAAATCTGACCCGGCGGTTCCAAGTATTTTTAAAATATTTTTTCCTTGATTTAATAGAAATGTGAGCACCTAGTCACGATATGTAACATGTAATCTATACATGTTCAATAAGAAACATAAATCAAATCTGGCAGATTTGATAATAAAAATATGTATTCCTTGATGTCACGCATAACGTGGTCACCCTAGTTAGGATATGTCATTTATTCGTTATACAATATGTCAAGAAAATAAAAATCAACCATGATATTTCAAAAAATGATAGCTCGCTATGCACAGAATATCCATGAAGAATACAAAAGTTGGCAAGTGATTTTCTCGATACTCACTGAACTGATTTTGATACGGTTTTACACGAAGGCGTAGATAAAATATCGAAATCTAAATATCGTAACATTCTCAATATTTATCGTCATAGCCCAAGTCCCATACTACCGCCGCCCTGTCTCCTTTACGAGCAACGATCATCATCATCATCATCATCATCACTTGAGGAAAACAAGCAAAAAAAAATATTAAAATCGCATTCGGCATACCTACATAACTCATAAATACCAAATTGTTATCTATTTTGGTAGTTTGGCCATTGCAATTAATTTGGCCATTACAATTAATAGACTTTGTGGTTAGTTATTGCCGTAAATTCATATATTGGTTGCTATTGCTAGATGACCAGCGTGTTCAGCCAGGTTTTTTTTCCTGTTTGTGGGCGCCACTAGTCTGACGTTTAGCCTCAGAGGATATTGGTGGTCCTAAAAGCGTCGTCGTCATGTGTGACCGATCAGAGGTCAAGATGCGTAGTAGGTCTAAGTATGTCGATACATGCATATAGGTATTATGCCTTTTTCTTTTGTTGGGCAGGCTGAGCGTTTATGGCCGTAAAAATACATGCGCTGTTGCCACGTCTGACTCAAGTCTGACTAGGTAGTGTTCGAAGGTCGTTTCAGAAAAATCATATTATAGGTATATCACTATAATGACGGTTGTCAGCCTGTCGCCTAAAATTGTAAGAGGAAAGCTCCACAGAGTAGACGTGAGATGTAAGATGGCATCTGTCAAACAAGTGATTGTCGGAGAAACCGTTTCCATATAAAATGTATGAAACAAAGCAGCGCTAATGCGCGTCCCATCGATAACGGCTGACGATAGCTTGACTGACAAAATGTCATGTTGCGCGTCGCGTCGCGCGTCTATTCTATAGTCTAGTAACTAACGTCACAGCTATTCGGATTGACCCATGAAGCTGAAAATCGGCATGTTGGTACTTCTTGACCTCCTGATGAAAACTAGACATGGAGCCCAGCGGGCACCACCCCCCTTAACCTTTTACAACCCCCCCTCCTTTACAAGGCGTAACTTTTGAAGTAATTGACTTGGAAGGTAGTTTTTATTTCATATCGTGCGTGACATCTCACTTGAAGCTTATTGTGCCCTCAAAATTACCCTTAGGGCCCCCGGGGGGCCCAAAAGCCCGAAAAGTTGGGTGTCCCGTTCTTATATGAGATTTTCTTATTTTCAAGCTATCGACTCCTAAGATGTATCAAAAGTTGCGTAATTAGACACAGATTGCAAAAAACCTAATATATGTTTAAATAATATTTATCTTTAGGGCTCTATCGATCGTTAAAGTGTTGTGACTACGAATCCAACATATTATTGTTTTTTAATGTTCGGCAAAGCCCTAAAGATAAATATTATTTAAAGATATTGTAGGTTTTTTGCAATCTGTGTCTAATTCCGCAACTTTTGATACCGCTTGGGAATCGATAGCTTGAACATAACAAAATCTCATACAAGGACGGGATACCCCACTTTTGGGGCTTTTGGGGCCCCCGGGGGGCCTAAAGGGTAATTTTGAGGGCACAATAAGCTTCAAGTGAGATGTCACGCACGATATGAAATAAAAAGTAACCTCCAAGTCAATTACTTCAAAAGTTGCGCCTTGTAAAGGAGGGGGCGGTAAAGGTTAAGGGGCTGCTGATCCATGTCTAATTTTGATCAGGAGGTGAAGAAGTACCTACATGCCGATTTTCAGCTTCATGTGTCAATCCGAATAGTTATAACCAGCTATTGACGTTAGTTACTAGACTACTATGGAGTTTGCCTCTAAGCCTCTAATATACCTACATGAAGCCCTCGAGTCCCTCTCACAACACCAGCAGGAAAGGATGAGGTTATGGCCGTTATCACGTATGGATTTTGGAGGGTAATCTTGGCATAAACAAGCATTGAGCTTGTTGCGAACGATAGCACAGCATAACTAGGAGAAACGAAATTCAATCCTTTTACTATAAAAAAATCTGTAATAATATATAATAAAAATCTATAATCCTCGTAGAAAGGAGAAGTAAGTATATTAAGTCTAGTACGTTTAGGAATTTCAATATTCATCTGTAGGTATGTTTTTGTTTCTTGGTAATTCTCGCTGTAGTACTTACCTACATATTTTTTTAGAACAATATTTTTCGCGAACTTAGCATCCTTTTTAGGGTTTCGTACCCAAAGGTGAAATAGAAACCCTGTGAATTCGCTGTCTGTCCGTCTGACACCAGTCACACATGAGGATTTTTTTATAGCTCCTGCAACAAATACCTACTTACAAAAAATAAGAATAAAATAAAAATTAAGAAGGCAGTTGTTTTTTTGTTAGATTTTATCTTAAAATGATGTTTCAAAGGCCGTATCTCATGAACGGTAATTGTTGAACACTTGAAATATTCACAGAACTTAAGTTAACTTAACTCGCTCTCATATCACAAACCTGATTTGATGCCATTTTTATACACAATGCTACGGCAACCTTCGTACACGAGTATAACTCGCAATAATTGGCCTTTTTTTATTAAATGAGTACGGAGCCTGGAACGTTCCCCGATACAGTTTCTCATAAAGTAGGGATCAATAAGGTATTCAGCGTGGCGTTCACTAAATTGAAGAAAATGTAAATCAGAGACGATCGTGCACTGGCTTTCGATAGGACCTACCACCGTGATGAGAATGTAAGCAAACTCTTATTTTCCATGGAATGTGCACAGTTGATTCTTACTACTTATTATTTGTATCGAGATTGGAGAGTGAAAATATCTTTATCTCTTAAACGTAGGTGGATGATCTGATATCTCCTTCCTGTAGGTATAGCCAGCAGGCGACCCGGGCGATATACATATTCTCTGTCAAAATTCTTATGTCAAAATTCTTCAGTTGTTTTGACAAATTCCATACGATTTGACTTGACACATCTTTGTCTATTTGTGTCACTCTACAGTGCGCATGCTGGATAAAACACCGGACCTTGTTATCTAACTAAACTGTTTTTCCATATTTCGACTATGTTTTCTACCATGTTCCACGGGGAAAGTTGTTCATTTTTATACCTCCTTTTAGCTTAATTGGTTGTTTTGTAACACCTAGTATACTATATGTATTTTAGAAAGCAATACGCACGCTATACGTCTCTTGAGTGGAAGTATCTACTTAAGAAACGTTACACGACGATCGTAGAGACGTTGGAAGTAGAGCGTGTGTAATATAAGTTTTTCATACAAAGAAAACAAACCAACTAGAACAGGCTTTTAGTACTCACCTACCTTTTAGGTGAGAAACACACGGAACGTCCGTATATGCGTAATTTTTTGCAGCGATATTGCATGCGTTAGAAAAATGCGACATTTTTCGTACAAATTAACGGTTTTTGTGAAAGGTTGACTGATGAATCTGCTAGCGCTACCATACAATAGAGAGATAGAGAGTTTAAAGAATGTTGACTCAGCCCATTTTGGGATTTTCGCGATTGGCACTTGTCACATAGCCAGGGTTTGCTACTGTCAAAAATCTCAAGCTATACTTAAAAATATCAAAATAGCAAAATTTGATGAAGAATGTCATATGATTCTGAGCTAACTTTAAATTCAAGAAATATGACTTCGTGTCAATCAATGACGTTCGTGTCAACCTCCTTCTTAGTTGCCTTGACCTCCCCTGAGAGTCCAAATCAGTAAGCGTAAAAATCATCGCTAGTACTGAGTGAGCCATCTGTATAAGCGCCCCGGGCGCGCGTTACCTAATTTGTGGCGCTACGTTTGTCCAACCGTTTGACATAAACCGTATTTGTATGAGAATAAGGTAACAATTTGTTTTGACCTAATGCATGCGTTACGCAGCGCAAAAAGTAACGCACGAACGGACGTTCCGTGTGCTTCTCACCTTAGTGGAATTCAGTAGAGCGTGAAGTCCCTATCTACACACAAACGCCGATTTTTTTCGCAGTAAACACCCAAACAAATTAATAATGAATTACTGCCTTTGATGTTTGGCGATGCCAAATAAATAAAGCGGTAATTAACGTCAATTTGCAATTAATAGCCCAGCTGGCCTGCCGCAAACACTCGACTTCACTCGAGGCCACTTTTCGCTGCTTATTGACTCGTGCCAAAGCTAGTAGCTACTTTAGAGGTAATAAAAAGTATAGACGGACAACTGTAAGCAATTAAATGAAGCTGACATTGGAGGGTATTTGTTTAACAAGAATATTGCTAACTAGTCTTTTTTCTATTTTTCTTTTCATATTGCCCAGCACGACACAAGCTAGTAATAATAATTAATAATATTCTGACAATGTTACTGTATCGATGGAAGCTTACTTTTCTTTGCATCTGTCTGTTTTTGCTTTATCTCTGTCTGACCACAAATTAGGGAGAAGGCGCGCGAGGTGCCTTTACAGATGGCTCACTCAGAACCAGCGAAGATTTTGACTTCTACTGACGTTTACTGCAATCTAAGAGGAATTCAAGAAAACTAAGAACGTCATATTTCTTGCATTAAAATTGGCTCAGAACAAATGGGGACAATATTATTTAAAAAAAAAGTTTTTGGCTATCTAACAAGTGACAAACGCGTAAATCCTACATGCATGAATGTTAGTGATCCTTCTGCAAACTCCCTATTTTGTGGCTTGACCATAAAACTTCTTAGAGGTGTGCTGGCTGGACCATAACTCTGCCAAATAAATGCGCCTATCGCAGTTATTGCCCATTTTGTATCATTTTAGAGTATATCTCAACCTGAATGGTACTAATATAATAATATTAGGAGAAACCGTTTTATTGGGAAAACGATTTGTGTATCTATTATTGTATCTACAACATACTTATTTCCTTCGTGTCGATTGGTATAAGTTATATACATACATATTATTATGATTTGACCAGGTACTCAACCACAACTAAGTTTAGCTGTGGCGTAGCGTTCCCATCAAACATCTTGCACAGCCCTCGCCAATCCGCCTAGTGTATAAAAAAAAGATTTTTCCAAATCGGTCCAGGCGTCTCTGAGTAATCGGTGTATCTATGTAATCATACATAAAAAATTAAAGAAATAAAAGTTCGCGATGAATTGAGAACCTCCTCCGTTTTTTTTCGTCGGTTGAAAAATATGGTTCATGAATATGACCTAACAAGGGTGAACCAGTCCATGAAACTGAATAATTTCCTCTTGGAAAATAGGCCATACAAAATATGTAGGCGGCCGGGTCAGTTTGTATGGGAGGCCGGAATTGTTTTTTCGTGATTCGACCTTGGGGAAAGTTGTTCAGAGTTTCATGGATTAGTTGGCCCCTTAAAATATTTGCAATCAAAATGTTTACATACTGTAAGTACAATGTTAATATCGTTAAAGAGGTGCCAATAATAACTTACATCCGCCGTAATTCTCGCGGAATTTTCACATGTTTTTTGCAACAATAGAGTAATTTTAATTTATAGCAGGAAATGCTGGCCCTAATGTTGTTGTCAAAGAAATATTATGGTGAATAGAATATCTAACAGCCATTTTTGGTCCGTGTACTAGCAAGCCAAGTTCCCAAAAACGGTGAAAGTCGGGGGTACCAACTTTTCTTCACAGGGTATCTAGACATGCATAAAAGGTTGTTAGAAAACTCGTGTGGACATCTCAGTGTAGCTTTTAGAAATTGTGGCTATTCAAAGATGGCGGCTGTATGGCAACATACAGTAAAACTTGAGGGTACACTATACATTTTCCATTTCATCGCAGATTGATATACATAATGGCCATTTCTAAGTAGTAGGTGCCAAAAATGGCGGCCAATCAAAGATGGCGTTGGTGGAGTTTTCTAAAATCGAGCATAACTCGAGAACCACTGAACCGCCAGCACACCCACTAATTTATAGGTATAGGAAGGCTAGGGACCTATATACCAAAGAGTACTTAATATAGCTACTCTACTCGCTCTTAGTACTAATATATGGCAAAACAAATGAAAAAATATAATATGTTGTATAATACATTCAATATAAATTTTATTTACTTAAAATTATATTTACAATTTTTTTTGTCTTAATTTAGGGATAATGAGATTTACTCGTTGTAACAACATTTATATTCTCTGTTATTTTATTACAGTAGGTACAAGAGAAACATGATTCCACAGTTAATGATACAACATTATTATATAAAAGGTACCTAGTATTAAAAAAAGGTTGTTGAATGCCTTATTTGCGCGATACTTGCCAATATGCCTGCCAAGCTTAGTAAGCGTGGCAAGCATTAAGCCTTAACTAAATCGTCGTCCAGGCTTTATGCACAATAAAAATCATATTAAGTAGTATAGTTGAAAACAGTACATTTTATCGCAGAATAATAGGAACTTATACAAAGTTTTATGACATTTTTACAAAGATAAAACCTTAGATAAATGAAAGGTGTCGCTGGCGCTACAGTTAGGATAAAACAAACATTATTAAAAAATGTAGGTACATAATAAATAAATACATAATCTAAGTTATACAAGGTTCTAGAGGAAATATTTTAAATTGGAGACATTGTGTAGACCAACTTTGAATTCGTACCAATAAAAAGTTTACATTTTCATACAAACTAAATGCCTTAATTTATTTATTACAACCATTTTGAATTACTATAATAACATAAGACGTTAAGTTAAGAAATGACATTGGGACCTTTAGTATGGACAAAATACCCACTGCGAACATTAATGAATTATGCCTCATTTTAAAGCCTAAGCCGCCTAGTTATAGCAGGTAAAGGCGCATTTTTGTGAGGGATGGGAAAATTAAGATATTTAATAATATATATATCTTAACACTATGCTCCAGATTAGCCGCCTAGTCGCTAACAGCTTCGAAAATGCCCTTCAAGGGCCACCAGCGCCCCGCAAATGGGTCGCGAATGTTTATCCGCACGAACCCGCAAGCCACTTTGCAGCGCGTTATGGATGAACTCGCGGCTTCGTGCCATCCCTCGACGCCATCCACGCTGGGATCAATGGACCCCCGCTGGTCTCTTCGCCGCCACGCGCCTATTACCGCCGCTGCCTGCTGCTCCCTCGCCGTCTCCGCTGTCCCAGCGTGAGCCTAGGGACAAAAATCACCTCGACCTGCTCGCCCTACAGCGCGCCTGAACTCTCTAAGGGAGAGTGCTATAGCCGTACAGGTGGGAGCGCAGACCGCGCAGCGCGCAGATTGCCGAGAAGCGCGCAACATGGATCAACCTCACCGACCCCGCCGAGGACCCGCACGGTTCCGGCTATGAGGGTCACGCCGCCGCTGCCCAGGCCTCTGCTGAACAGCTCGGGTACTGGAGACAGCCCAGCGACGACACCACAAATATCCTATGCATCCACGCTAACGACGCCGAAACCTGCGCTCAGCAATCCCAGGAAAGACGCCATTAAGACGCCGCCACCTGCACCCAAGACATCCATGAAGATGACTGGGTGCATAAAGTAGCCGCCGCCTATAGGAGTCGACCTGCTCCCGAACTGGAGCCACCACTTCAAAGGGGTAAAAGAGGAGCTTTGTCATGCGCCAAACGTGCGGCCCTATGGGCCCACAGAGTTCTGATTCCTGGCGCAAAGCGAACAGGAATTCCGCGTATACGAGTACAAGCGCTACCTAATCGCGCTGGAGGGCTTCGGTACCGAAATGTCCTGGTCCGCCTACGCACCCCCGAAGGAGCGGCCAGCCAAGGTCGCGATCAGAAGCATTCCCGTGGACACGGACACGGACACGGACACGGACACGGACACGGACACGGAGGTAATCAAGAAGGAGCTGACCACCCTGGGCTACGAGGTGGACTACATGCGCCCCATCAAGGAGAACGCCCAGTATGTATCTACTTAGCCCAGCTTATCCGCATGCCAAACCTCACCCCGGGCATCTACAACGTCACAGAGCTAATGTGAATGCTCGGCGTGAAGATCGAGGGATGGCGTGGAAAAACAGGGCACTCCACAATGCCATCGATGCTAGCTCCTGCTAGGAAAGATCCTGATCACGACTTTTATCTTCGAAAAGAGCCTCCAGGGAATCGAGCCATAAGGCGGGGTCATGGCTGCCAGGGATAAACCGGAGGCTCTGGGACCCAGATAGGCTGCTCTGGGTGGTGCTGTCAAGCACAGTCTGACGTGGACATCACCTGTCCACATCCATATAGTGTCATAGCTGTATTTTTATTTAAAAAGTATAGTACAAAGAGGATTTTATTGAAAGTAGCGTTGTATACCATGAAAATCTTAAAATAGAAAAATATATAATTATTTAGACATTCCCATGGAATTTTAGAAAAAAATCAACTTATATAGGAAATACTTAGATAAATCTAATAATTTACGTATGTTTCATCTATGTTCGCTAGGTGGGTCAGAAAGGTCCCAATATCATTTTGAATCTTAGATTTTTTTTTAAACTTAAGACCATCAACAAAGACATTTTTGTCAAAAACACAACTGTCATAAAAATAAAATACTCTTTTTTCAAAAGTATCAGCCTTTGTGCCACATAACCACCTCACACAATAAACTTCTTTTGATTTAAAGTAACCATAGACAAAGAGCTAATCAGAGAACTGTGTAGTCTTTGTGTAGTGTACAAAGCGTCAGTTTTTGACAAATTAGAAATTTTACCTTGATCAGCGGAAGTTGTGGCGGGGAAACTCAAAAAGTTTTTGGTTAAAGGTCATTTCTGGAGAACTCGATTAAATCTTACAATTTTAATTAACTAATTACTTATTAACGAAGGGTTTTTAGAACTTAGCCCCATAATGAAAATTATTTAGACCTACACACTATCTCCAATTCTTCTTTTCGTGTGGGACACCGAGTCGTTCAACGACCCGATGAACCCTGGTGTCAGAGTTTTTCAACCGCCTACTGCAAGTAGCAGGCCTCTGACATGGCTGTGTAACGACCGCCATCATAGACAGCAACCGGGACCGACAGCTTAACGTGCCCATCCGAAGCACGGAACCATCTTAAAAATTTTCAAACAAAAGTTGTTCAGTTTTGTAAGTAGATCACACCCTCAAGAGATTTGTACTTAAATAAATGTAGGTAACCCTATATATCTAATATATCACATAGTTATATTTGTGCATAATCTATTCTGCACATTTGAGTAGGTACCTACAATTAACACTGTTCAAATCAAAGAACCAAAGAAACGTACCTATATTGTTTAGTTTCGAATGTAAAATTAAAAGTAATGACTTCCCACTCCACACGAACGATTTCTTTGGCTGATTCATCTTTTGTCATGGGAGGTATAGTCCACTCGCAATCATAGTGTCATGAAATGACATGACCAGCCTAAGCGGGAGGCCAAGTTACGGTGGTCACAATACTTAGATACTAATTGATCAGCGTAACTTGGCCTCCTTCTTAGGCTGGTCATGACATTATCATTTTGAATGGGTAGTCCATTCTTATAACTTTATTTTTGTGAGTTGGGAACGCCATAAAAATTATTCTCACAAATGAAAAATAAGAGTTTAAAAAATTTGGGGCCGATTCACCACTTCCATGTTAATTTAAAACTTACGACAGTAATTTCATACACGTCACTGTTAGTGCATTAATGTCCTAATACGTCCAGAAAACTATAGAAAAAAAGTACGGCCGACCAAATAGGCCATATTTTACAGCTGTGAAGTCCATACTCAATAATAACAAAAAATGGACCTCAACAAAGACAAATAGACCTCATGTCATAGCATTTACATGATTTTGATAGCTGTACTATTATAGTACCCAGACAATACCCAGATAACAAACATAGATAATGTGCGTACAATATCAAACGTATTTATTTCACAACGCAAGTAGGAATAATTTGTAAATTATTTGACTGAATTACATGAAAACATACCTACTTACCTATGTTCTTATTTTGTATATTTAAAATATTACCTAAACTTCAACTCAATAAACAATAACCAATAGGGTTTCGCTCTTCAATATTAAACACATTGTATGGTTTCTCAATCAATCTTTCGTTTACGCCTACGTAATTTAAAACAGAGTAGGTGCGTTTTATAAGACTACATCAAACAGAAAATTAAAGCAAGCATAATTAGAAAAATAGTCCGATGCCTGCTGACACAAATCTTACCACACTTCATATCAACAACATTCACCTAGCCATTTTGTAGCTCGTGAAAAAGAATGTACTTATCCACATACATATCTAATATGGATATAAGAGACGGTGTAACAAATACATTGCAGGAATGATCAGACCATGAAACTGCAATTTTTACTATTACTAAACAAATTTTTAGCCAACTGCCTCAAAAGGAGGGTTATGTTTTTCGAGAGTAGATATTAAGTGTAAGTATGTGGGTATGTACCTAATGTAGACAAGAAATTCGTTTTGACATGTGAGGTGTCGTTAAATTTGTCTCGGCAGCGCATGTGACCCGGCTTTATTAAAAAATCATTGAAACGAAAGCAGTCGGGTTATTGTTTTTTAATATATCTGCTTCATTGGTACAAAGTTTTCCCTTAGATACAATCGGTATACATCCTCTCGAAAAATATAGGTAACTCTTCTTTTGAGGCAGATTTTTTTTTGTTGCGAGAAAAGACTAGGATCCGACCTTAAAACGCTTACTTATTACAATTTTATGTAATATACTAACTAACTTCACATTTTTTTAAGTTTAAGCTTAATTAACGTTTTATACACATACATGCAAAACTTTTACAACTGCCTAACTATATTTCTTTTTACAATAACACCTAGGTATGGTAAAATTACTTAAGTATTCGTGTCCAATTTAACATAATTTCTTTTCATTAGTTCCTTTACTCTATAGAGTAAACAATAATTATAATAAAACGGCTATTTACACTCTGCCTACCTCACAAAGTATACAAGCGGGTTATGAGTTTATTAATTATGAACGTAATGTACTATCGTCAGCAAATCTACCTATTTAAGGGTCTAACTTATGCTGGATTTTCATACAAATACTAAGCAAAACTAGTATAAGTTGATCCCTTAAATAGGCAGGTGGATTTGATGGCGATAGAGTCTAAAAATATATACCTAAAGATTGCTTATAAATGTATGTTCAGGTCAATCAAAAGATTGATTGTATTGAATGGTTGTTCGAAATAAATACCTATCTATAGGTAGGTAAAGTGTGTTATTTATTATCAAGTGGGCAATAACTGATGATTCTAGGTATCTATACGAACAACCTTTCTACGGAGTCAGGAAAAAAAAATAGCTGTTCCATACAATTGTAATTTTGATCGAGTAGGCACCTATCAGGTTTTTCTATAGAACAGCTCTTTTTCGTGATTTCGCAGATAAGTCCATAGTAAAATTTTCCAATCAGATGCTCAGAATCACAAGTTATATATAACAAACAAATCACGTAAAATGATTATTCGACTAGACTTCACTTAGGTTCCTTATTAGGTATATTTTAAACCTTTACTCACTTATTAAGTTGAACTAACTACAAAATGCTTTTTTGTAATGCTTGAAATGTAACAATAGATATTAAGCTCGCCGATGACAAAATCACTGTTCTAATATTAGGTAAAACAGTGGGCAAGAAGGTTCTACTAATACCTTACCTTTTATGACCTTATTTATTTATTTTATTTTAAAAGTATACCTACTTGTCTGAAGAATATAAAAAATATATTTTTATCAGTATCATTCTGGCTCACAGTCTTTTAAAATCCCATCAGACCGGACATTTTGAGTTAGGCACATCAGTGGACGCGTTTTACTATTCTAAACACGGGACAAGAACCCCCAAATTTTTATTTGGTATAGTTTACGAGTAATCGCATTTCTAAGTAAATTATGGTTTTTTACTAAGAAAATGAATTAAATTCAATTTTTCCAAAAGTATTAATTTCTTTATATTTTTATTATTGTCGCCTAATAACACGTAAAACGTAGTATTAAATTAGCATTATCGCTTTTTAAAATAATTACTGTGTGATGAAATAAATCGAAAAGTTTAATAAACGGTCCGCATTTTTTTCCGCTCTATTCTAGGTTAATTGCAACCAAAAATTGCAATTACATCTAGAAAAACACATGTTCTATTGCCACAAAAGAAACCAACAGCTTATCCTGTAGGACGACTGAGATATTCGCTTCTAAATATTTGATGTCCGAAAACGCCTGAATTTTAGGAATAGCAATCAATCACTTCTTGTTGCTATTCAATTGTTATAAGGCGTACTTATTACAATTAGGTATCTTATGTATAAAATTCTTGAAACACTTGAGATTAAGGTAAATAATAAGATAAATAAGGTGTTGCCAAAAACATAATACGGGGTATCCTGGTTTAAGTGATACAAATAAAACAAATGGATCTTGTATACAAATAAATCGGATTTATGGTTTCAAGAATAATGAAAGACAGTGGGTAGCAAACTACATTGAATAGGTGGGCAACTAATGTGTGGGACACTATTAAAATAAAAGTGGCATCTTAATAAACTATCTTGAACTTTAAGTGGCATAGAGAAATTTATTTGGGTAACTGACTTTATTAAAAATAGGACATTTTTAATCTGTTCATTTAGTTCCTAGTAGGTAGCGCTCGTGCGATTGATGGAAATAGCGATTAGCGACTCAGTAGCGATTTTTCATAAGTAGGGGTCATAAAATTGTATTAAATATTATGTTTTATTTTCAGATTTTGTAGAAATAATTATCAATTAAGGAAAACATTATTTTTCCGTACCTTATATCGAGGATATACGCCAAATCGATACATTTCAAGGACTTCGGTCTAGAAAGCGACAACATTGTGATTTGACAACCGATGTGGCACAGTGGTTAGTATGCCTGCCTGCCACGCAAAGGTTCCGGGTTCAATTCCCGGTGGGGTCACTCACAAAGTTGATATTTATCACTTTGTGAACTTGTTCCCAGTCTGGTTAGGACATTGCAGGCTGAACCACCTGATTGTCCGAAAAGCAAGAGGGTTCCGTGCTTCGGATGGGCACGTTAAGCCGTCAGTCCCGGTTGTTGTCTATGATGGAGGTCGTTACACAACCATGTCAGAGGCCTGCTACTTGCAGTAGGAGGTTGAA
Organism: Phthorimaea operculella; assembly: GCA_024500475.1. NCBI lineage: Eukaryota > Metazoa > Arthropoda > Insecta > Lepidoptera > Gelechiidae > Phthorimaea > Phthorimaea operculella. The sequence continues at coordinate 3,560,098 of JANFCV010000027.1, forward strand.
AAACTCTGACACCAGGGTTCATAGGATCGTTAAACGATTCGGTGTCCCACACGAAGAGAGAGAGAGCGAGCTCGCTTTAGTGGAGCAGCTCGCCGAGTATACTAACTTAACAGACCAACCTTGGCCGCCGGTTGGAAAAGCCTGCACTAGCCAATAGGCGCGTCCACACCACGCGAGCAAGTGCTCGCTGCCTCGCGCGGCAAACGAACAAAAAATTACGTGGCTCACCTGAAGCAACCTATGCTCATGCTCGAGCGAACGCGCGTGGGCCAAGCCAAAGTCAACGCGCCTCGGACGTTGCCTATTAGTTTATTTAGGCGTCCAAATTGGGCTGAACTTGGCTCACCTGCATACGAGCGTATGCCGTGCGAGGCAATGAGCGCCTGAGCAGCCTCGGGCAGTGTGGACGCACCTATTAGCTCTCACCGGCTAAGCGGGCCCGAATTACTCCCAGGTCAAGTATACCTAGGCAAAGTCGGAAGTAACAGCATGCCATTTGGTTAATAGGCGCTCAATGGCCCTCCTGAACATCATGGTGACACCGGGCTTCAGCACCGACCGGTTCCAGAATGTGGACTGATTTTAAAATATATGTTTTGGGGGTGAAGATTTCCTGGGCCCCAAGTCTGAAAATCGTTTCACATGGATGTCCATAGCATGCCAGTTGGATGGTTTCGGTTGTTTCGTAGTTTGCTTACAGTTTTTAGTATAGAAAATCATAGTGACAATGGAATGTCAAGTGAGTGTCGCTGGCATTTCAATGGCAAAAATTTAGCAAACTCTTGGCCCTGCAGTGTATGTGACAAAACTTTTTGAATGTTTGGAACTGAATACGAAAATAAACAACCAGGTACAATGAGGTAAAAGTGCAATTATCTCAAAAAGGTCCGTCGTAGCGAAAAAATAACAAGAATTTCGAAACACTTTTAAAAACCTCTAACTTACTTTTACTGACTATACTTTGACCTTTGGTTGACCTTGACCTTAAAATGACCCAAATTTTCATTCTTTTTCTCTATCATTGATCGAATGTTACTCAATAAAGAAAAAAAAACGCTCCCCGCGCCCATCCATACCCTGCCCCACTGTCCCCCCGCACCTACATGGCTGATTAATTTTTTCGTAATACTTTATACCTAAATGGAGAATTTCAAAATCAAGAGTACTTTTAAGGCCTGTATTTTCGGCTAAGACTTTTAAATCCGTTTCCATCTGCGACACTTTGTAATTTTTGGTCTTGGAATATGTATCCTCATAAAGGGGATCCATTGCTCTATACAATTCATGGTATATTTCTGTGTTTCCATTAACCTTGGCTTACCAGAACCTTGACAAAAACTTGGTTACAAACGGTTTTAAGCTATATTGGGATTTGTTTGGTGAACCTTTTAACCCGGTGCCTTTCTAGAACTTTTTCCCTTCGTCCCCCATATCAACGCACCCCACGCGCGCCCATACCCTTCCCCACTTTCCCCTGCACCAACAGGGTTGAAAATGACTTATTTTTTGGTGATACTTTATACCTAAATAAGATAATTTCAAAATCAAGAGGACTTTTTAAGGCCTGTATTTTCGACTAAGAATTTTAAATCCGTTTCCATCTGCAACATCTTGTAATTTTTGGTCTTGAAATATGTATCCTCAGAAAGGGGATTCATTGTTCTATACAATGTCTGGCATATTTTTGTGTTTCCATTAAGCTTGGCTTACTAAAACCTTGACAAAACTTGGTTACTAAAACCTTGACAAAACTTGGTTTTAAGCTTTATTGTGATTCGTTTGGTCAACCTTTTAACCCGGTGCCTTTCTAGAACTTTTTCCCTTCGTCCCCCATATCAACGCACCCCACGCGCGCCCATACCCTTCCCCACTTTCCCCTGCACCAACAGGGTTGAAAATGACTTATTTTTTGGTGATACTTTATACCTAAATAAGATAATTTCAAAATCAAGAGGACTTTTTAAGGCCTGTATTTTCGACTAAGAATTTTAAATCCGTTTCCATCTGCAATATCTTGTAATTTTTGGTCTTGAAATATGTATCCTCAGAAAGGGGATTCATTGTTCTATACAATGTCTGGCATATTTTTGTGTTTCCATTAAGCTTGGCTTACTAAAACCTTGACAAAACTTGGTTACTAAAACCTTGACAAAACTTGGTTTTAAGCTTTATTGTGATTCGTTTGGTCAACCTTTTAACCCGGTGCCTTTCTAGAACTTTCTCCTTCGTTCCCCACATCAACGCTCCCGCGCGCCATACCCTTCCCCACTTTCCCCGCATCAACAGGGCTGAAAATGACTTATTTTTTGGTGATACTTTATACCTAAATAAGATAATTTCAAAATCAAGAGGACTTTTTAAGGCCTGTATTTTCGACTAAGAATTTTAAATCCGTTTCCATCTGCAACATCTTGTAATTTTTGGTCTTGAAATATGTATCCTCAGAAAGAGGATTCATTGTTCTATACAATGCCTGGCATATTTTTGTGTTTCCATTAACCTTGGCTTACTAAAACCTTGACAAAACTTGGTTACTAAAACCTTGACAAAACTTGGTTACTAAAACCTTGACAAAACTTGGTTTTAAGATTTATTGAGATTCGTTTGGTCAACCTTTTAACCCGGTGCCTTTCTAGAACTTTCTCCCTTCGTTCCCCATATCAACGCTCCCCACGCGTGCCCATAATACCATTGCCCACTTTCCCCCCGCACCAATAGAGTTAAAAATGACTTATTTTTTGGTGATACTTTATACCTAAATAAGAGAATTTCAAAATCAAGAGGACTTTTTTAAGGCCTGTATTTTCGACTAAGACTTAAATCCGTTTCCATCTGCGACACCTTGAAATTTTTGGTCTTGAAATACATATCCTCAGAAGAGGGATCTATTGCTCTATACAATGCAGGGTATATTTCTGTGTTAACATCAACCATGGCTTACCAGAACCTTAACAAAAACCTGATTACAAACTGTTTTAAGCTTTATTGGGATTTGTTTGGTGAACCTTCTAACCTGGTGCCTTTGTAGAACTTTCCGACTTAGTGTGACTCTATAACCTTTCAACTCGGCCTGTGCTATTCCGACCAGTGCTATGATCCTTACGAACCGGCGTCACACCTAATTCTTTCGATACGGTACCACTCTAGAACCGCACTACACTGTACCATTTGCTTGACCATTTGGCCGCTCAAAAAATACTGCCACACAGGCAGCCTAAGCCTTATTTCATAATATCAGTAAAGATCAGATGTATATCCACTCAGAAAAAAATAATTAAATACATATTGAAAACCTCAACTTTCCTTTCCGCGGGAATTTCCATGTTAGTATCGTCGTGCCCCTTCCGTTCCAATCTATAATAATAAATAATAACAAAAACTTGTTCACAGTTATGATTTAACGGGTTATTACCTACGAATTTTGTTTTATTTTCAGCACCCGATATTTCGACACTGTTACAAGTGTTATGGTCACAGGTAAACTGGATTATCTGCGTGTGGCTGATAAGGGCTAACATATTTGTCTACCCTACTAGGAACGCCACCAACTAGGAACTAAACGACAAGATTCAATATTTCCCGAGACTGACAGCTACGCGAGTACGAATTAGATGGCGCTGTTAACTTTTTCAGATTGAGAGATCATCTGTCTTAATCACTACCACAATCACAAATCATGACATACATGTTGACATTCATTGATCATACGAAACACAATGTTGTCGCTATCTAGGCCGAAGTCCCTGAAAAGTATCGATTTGGCGTATATTCTCAATATATGGGTACGGAAAATATGTTTTCCTTAAGTGATAATTATTTCTACAAAATATGAAAATAAAACATAATATTTAATACAAGCGCCACCTACTAGGAACTAAACGAACAGATTAAAAATGTCCTATTATTAATAAAGTCAGTTACCCAAATAAATTTCTCTATGCCACAAGTTCAGGATAGTTTATTAAGATGCCACTTTTATTTTAATAGTGTCCCTCATATTAGTTGCCCACCTATTCAATGTAGTTTGCTACCCACTGTCTTTCATTATTCTTGAAACCTTAAATCCGATTACAATATAAATATAATCCGATACAAGATCCATTTGTTTTATTTGTATCACTTAAACCAGGATACCCCGTATTATGTTTTTGGCAACACCTTATTTATCTTATTATTTACCTTAATCTCAAGTGTTTCAAGAATTTTATACATAAAATACCTAATTGTAATAAGTACGCCTTATAACAATTGAATAGCAACAAACTCCGAAGTGATTGATTGCTATTCCTAAAATTCAGGCGCTTTCGGACATCAAATATTTAGAAGCGAATATCTCAGTCGTCCTACGGGATAAGCTGTTGGTTTCTTTTTGTGGCAATAGAACATGTGTTTTTCTAGATGTAATTGCAATTTTTGGTTGCAATTAACCTAGAATAGAGCGGAAAAAAATGCGGACCGTTTATTAAACTTTTCGATTTATTTCATCACACAGTAATTATTTTAAAAAGCGATAATGCTAATTTAATACTACGTTTTACGTGTTATTAGGCGACAATAATAAAAATATAAAGAAATTAATACTTTTGGAAAAATTGAATTTAATTCATTTTCTTAGTAAAAAACCATAATTTACTTAGAAATGCGATTACTCGTAAACTATACCAAATAAAAATTTGGGGGTTCTTGTCCCGTGTTTAGAATAGTAAAACGCGTCCACTGATGTGCCTAACTCAAAATGTCCGGTCTGATGGGATTTTAAAAGACTGTGTGGCTTAAAGTAAGTAAAGTAAGGTAGTAAACTTAGCTATAAAGTACTATCGTGACAGTCTCACGCCAGGTAATATAAACTATATCTGCCAACCTTACATAACATAATAACTATATTACGGTTACCAAACGACCGACTTTTCCAAAAATGGTCCATATGCTGGCAGGACAAATTTACGAAATCGGTAATAATCGGAGGTACCAACTTACCTTCACAGGGTAGTTAAACATGCTTATAAATAAGGATATTAAAAACTCGAATGGCCATCTCAGAGTAGTAGATTTTAGAAATGGCGGCCATTCAAAGATGGCGTCTGTATGGCAACACATGCTCTTGATGTGTGCCTTATAGGTATCTTGGGAACAAAATAGTTTTGACCTGTAATCAGTGTGGTTAAGTTTAACCTGTTGAGTTTAGCTTTTACGGGAAATTCGATCGTTCGGTAAGTGCCACCCTATATAAGAAATCTTTTGGTATAAGGGCTTGAAATAAGGAAATAAAAATTAAATAATATCCTTATAGATATGAACATTCTAGTATATATACAGTAATATGAAATAGGTAGTGTATGGAATATTCACAGGAAATGCTGCAGAACGTTGGCATGTTTCTCTTGTACCAGTTTTCCTCACGGGACCGACGACTTGGCACTGAAATAACAGAGAGAAAATGTTTTCATTAAAAGCCTGTTAAAATCACAAGAGCTATTTATTTTTGAGACGCTCACAGATGGATGTCCATCATATTGAGGCTAGAAACACACGTAACGTCCATTTGTGAGTTATTTTTGAGGTACATAATGCATGCATTAGGACAATACGAATTTCGACCTAATTATCATACAAATACGGTAGTTATGTCAAACAGTTTGACAGACGCATCCATCAAAGCAGTGTTGTGCGCTGCTCAGCGCTAGCAGAGACGTCTGTCAAACCGTTTGACATAAACCATAAACCGTATTTTTATGAGAATAAAGTGGAGAATTGTATTTTTCTAACGAATGCGATAGCCTTGCGGAAAAAAAAACGCACAAACGGACCTTGCGTGTATTTCTACGTACCAACTACCAAAAGACAACGAAATTAAATAAGATACAAGTTCAATTAATATTCATTGTAGGAAAATATGGAGAATGAATTTATTAGATCTTGATATGACACGGAACGGAACGGATAAGGGTCAGACCTTTTTGATAATAGAATTAATGTGTTTTATGTTTGTTCCTTAGAGATAAACATCGGGTGAAATGTAAAGGTTTTTCCAATTTGCACTTACATGAGAAATTCTACAAGCAGATTCATTCTAAAGGCATCGTCTTGCTGATATTTATTGGAGTATTATATTTTTTTTTGTTATTTTCGAATTATACTCATAAAATAAATAAGAATAAATTTACGTAGGTACATACTAGCCCTATGTGACAGGGTTATTATAACTTTATGAGATAAGCATATTACTGTTTTCTGTATGGACATAATAGTCATGTTTGTCACGCCATACGTTGCCTGCAGCAAGTGTGCCTTAGGCATTTTGAGGTCGTGAATGTACATTGTTTTCCTATTAGTCAATATAATACCTATACAAACTTACAATTAAATAATATACCTTGCATAATTTTCTGTTTTTCGCTTTTAGGTAGGAATAACCAAAATTATTTTCTGCTTGTTCATTAATCCAAAAATACCTCATAAAAATTATTCACAATGAAATTTGAAGCGCAAGAAATCGGTTAGAAAATCGCTACGAAGAAATTTTATGAAACGGAAAAGATTCTGTTCAATGTTTTTGTGAAAATATTTTGTAAGATAACATTCAATGGTCAGATGAATAGAGTTTCGACGTGATTCCCTCAGACATCCGGAAATCTTCTATTCAGTTGCGTACTTTAAAAGACTGATCGTTATTTTTATTTTTGCCTCCTGAATCTAGTAATGAAATTGAAATTTTATTTTATGAAATGGATTGCTCTATATTTCTTCACAAAGTCATAATTTTTTATACGTATTCTATGGCAGAGAAGTTATTTCAAGAAATACACTTTACGAAAGTATATTTACAGCGAAAATATTGCATAAGAGATCCAATTGAAATGATGTCACATAAAAATGATGAATGTCAATAAAAAATATGTAAAATACAACTTTTTAAAAAGCGTTTATATGCAAAAGTCGGCTACATGAGATGAGATGAGATGAGATGATAGATGCAAAAGTATAATAAAAAGTTACTCACGTGTTCTGACCATCGGATTGTGAGCCAGTAGGCGGGGGCCATTTGTATCGCGGTCCTCGCCACATCATCTGTCCAAATGTCATCCGGAACTGGCGCGACATCGAGCAGTACAGCACGAAGTTGATCGCCCCGTTGAGCAGCGCAAGCGCATCCATCAGCTCCCCGAACAAGTCGTAGCACCGCTTGAAGAAACAGCGCCCCAATACCCCACTCAGAAGACCCAGAATCCCCTGCGGCAGCTCCGTCACTAGAAACAGCAACAGCACTGCAACTAGCATCATAGTCGTGCGATTCGTTCTCTTATCAGCTTTACATTGCCGCTTCACTGCTTTGTTATTCGTTGGGCAGGAATTATACACTCTAATCTTTTTCTGATGCTGGTTCGCACTGTAGACTTCTCTGATCAGCCACAGACTGATGACTGTCAGTATGCAGCAGGGTATCAGCTTGATGACGACTGCGTGTACCCAGAAGTTGATTTGGTAGAGCTTGCCTTCTTCATCGGAGTCTACGTGGTAGAGTATCATGGGGCCTGATGGTTCTAAGACGACTGCTGTGTGGATGTCGAACACCTGAATAGAGAGTTACCATATTAATTTCACATTTAGTTTTACGATAGATATAATACGGAGTGTAAGGGACAAGTCTCCGTATGCATATAGGGTGAATGCAGACCATGAAACTGAGAAACTTTTCTTTAGGAACAGCTGATTACATCTGCTAAGGGAAGCAAAGTAGTAAAGAGTGGCGACGCAGAAAAAAAACTCATTGTTCAGATTCATAGTCCGAATGCAGTATTCGGAAACCGGTACAACCCATGCTCATGTTTAGGTACTTATTTTCTTTTTAGACAGATATACAGAGATACACAAATTTAATTTGAATCTCCGTTACAAATTGTGTCCTACTTTGAACGAATCTTAATTAATTATTCTTCATTTGTATCAAATAACATTTTTCGCTGAAATTTCTAATATACAACTTAAAATAACATTTCATTTCACTCAAAATAATATTGAATTCGAGAAACAACAATTTATTGTGAATACACAGTAAAAGCTAAGTATATTAATTTCTTTTTCAGAAAGTTTTTAGAGTGTTTATCAGACAAAATTGAGTTTATTTATTTTACAGACAGGTTATTGAACAAATATTAGTTCGGTACTCGGTAATATAGTTTCTTCTTTTTTTAACGAATTGTCAAAATTAAATATCGTTATATTTACCAAGTAGGTAGATAGGTTAGGTAGGTACTACATATACACGAACGGTGAGTTCTCGGATAAAATTGTGTATAAATATGTGTATAGAAATATCTATAGTCAATCGCAGAATTTTGGCTAGTCCTATAGATTGTGACAACATCAAATAAAAATCTTTGACATAAAGTTGTGTATAAATAAATATCTTGTAAATATCTAAGGTCAATCGCAAAATTTTGGCTAATCCTATGGAGTATGACATAAAAAACGTACAAAAAAAACTTTGACCTCAAATTCAATGAAATCCTGCGATCCGTAACGCAAAACCAACGCCCACATAGTCCTAAAAGAAGGATAATTTTTCCAAGTTCATATTAATTTCTGATGTTCGCGTATCGGAGGCAGGATAATGCCTGCATACCTATTATGCTGATTAATCGGTGGTCGTGTCACCTCATAAATCAGAATTACATAAAATGGGCGTAATTTTACATGATAGTACGTATGATTTCCCATACAAATGAACTTTGGGAATTCCCGCGCGTGTTCCAGGTTGGCCTCGCCTTGGTAACTAAGGCAAGGTCAAGCTGCAACACGCGCAGGAACTCTCACTTAGACTTTCGAGCGTAATGTGAGTGTTAATTGACGATTGATTTTGGTTTTACCGGAAAGCATTCGCCCTTACTCTGCTGTCTATTGTTATGTAGGGAGACCGAGGGGTATTGGATCAAAGGGGTGTTGGATCAGCTTTGTTTTCTCGAAAAGTAGAAGCGTTAGCGAGCAGACTATAATGCAATTGTGCCTCTATCTGCCTCTTGTTGACCCCTAAGTTAGCGTCCCTGACAAATAGCGCGCCGTTTTGTTTTTATCGGATCATCGTAAAAAAAATCGTCAAAAGTAAGTTTTCTGCTCTTATTTGTCAGGCTAATATTTTGGAGGTGCTTTTATATTTTTATTTAAGTTTTATACGATATGAAACCTTCAAAATTAAGGATTCATATGGCACCACTGGGACGTCTGGGTTCTCTGTGGTTTTATCTCAGTTTAATGTTTTTGTCAAACTGGCAGGATTTTTCATACCGAGGGGTGTTGGATCAGCCTGACCCAACACCCCTCGGTAAAATTTTGTATGGTTACTTTCATAGAGTACACGAGCACCACGCGTGTTGTGCTGGCCGGGTGTAATACATTATTAATAAACTTTTCGATTTCAATTTAATTTTCATAATCATTTTCTCTTTCACTGTCACTTTTATTTTCATTTTCACATTCACTTTCATTTTCATTTTCATTTTTATTTTCAAATGACTGACACTTATTTGTTATTTATTCGTTTTTCACCGTGAATTAAAATGCGATTTAAAAAATGAAGAATTCTCATACTAACTTTTCCCCCCATTTTGGGGATTGGGGCATAAGTTTCTGAATCTTTTCGTTTTTTGTATGCTTAACCTAGTCTACACGCCAAATTTCAGCTTACTAGCTCTTCAGGAAGTTCCCGAACATTTTGCTGATCATCAGCGAGTGAGTGTGTCAGTGAGTGATGAAATCGGTGTTTTTTAGATATACATAAAATCAAAAAGTATTAAAGCTATGTAATTGAATTATTGCATGTTAAATAAGGTTACTATCGACAAGATATCCTGAGAATTTGATCAATATGGTATATAGAAAACTAGAGTTATGAGAGTTCAAAAAACTACGAAATACTTCTAGAAAAGGTAGGTAGTTCTCTGGCGCTTTGCTTGGCTCGTCTTGGCGGGGGCACTACTGTTCCCCCAGTAAATTCTTTAAAATGAATTATTTAGTTAACTTTGAGGTCATACATAAAAAATTCAAATAAGCCTTTATTGAAATGACATTAACATAAAATGATCCAACACCCCTCTGTACCTGATCCAACAGTCCACGGTATGAGGGGTGTTGGATCAAAATGTCTTGCTCAACTAAAGTTGATTTTTTATAAAAGACTTTACACTTACATTTCTAAAGTGTATATCATTTTAAAGCTTATGAAATTAGCTATCGATTAGTGTAATCAAATACGAATTATCTTAATAGAATTTTGTGTTACGAAGCAAAATGTCAAAAATGATCCAACACCCCTCGGTCTCCCTTACTCAGACCTTGTAGAATCAGGCTTGGACGCATCCCTCAAACGGTTGACCTAAATGCATACCTTAATTCAAGTTTATCATTGAGAAAATATTTCCCTTTAATGAATAACCTTCATAGCTAAATGGTTTAGTGATTGACGGGATGTTGCTTAATCTAGTGGAAGAACCTTCAAAGCGAGGTAAATTGGTGTTAGGCAGGATAGGGCAGAAAACTCGACGATTATTAGATTAGATGTCACCACTTCTGATTGACAGACAGTGGTTTCATTGCGGCCATGATATATATATATATTATATATAAGTGAGATGTGTGATGTTTCTTAGGAGATTTTCCCTAAGATCATTATATGTGGGTGGCAGAGTTAGTAACCTTTTGGGAACAGTAGGTATTTATACGTAATTTTACTAACACCCAGAAACCACTTGCTAAACCATCTGGTACTCAGCGTTAGCGAACTATGCAAGCTCTGGAAAAGCTCCATTATTATTTTGAATATGGGACATTTTAGTTTAGTTAGTTTAGTTTCGTGTGCAAATACAAAATTGGCTAAAATTTAAAAATTTTGTCCGGAAGATGACCCCAGCATTACGATCACACGCACCGTCTTGCATGATTTCCCGTTTTTTACCAGATGCTGTATTTAGAATAAACAGCACGACATGAAATGACGGCTGTCACATAATGCCATTTGTATGATAGAGTCTGGCTAGCGAGTCTTTGGACGTCAAATAATTCAAATATTTCAAATGGCAACACTAGAAAAAGAAATGTCAAACTATATGTCAGATCATACATAACCTCTTCTTTTAGTTTTGCGATGCGTGTTTTATGTGTTTTTTTGTAAAAAATATGCCGAAAACCATCAAAAGCATTGCTCGAAAGGTGTTGTATACAATGATAACCAAATATAAACGACAGAAAAGTGATACCAATCGAGTTATTGAAGAAAATCTACGACTTTTGGATGAAATTCTATCGGCTACAAGTAAGTACAGCCAAAACATCTTGATACTTACCAAATTTAAATAAACTAGAAAATGGGTATTATTGCCTTTGAGTACATATGCTTTGGTTCTTTTTATTCATTTAGATCGATTAATCAAAATTTGAAGCCATCAACAACAATAAATTAAGTGATCCACTTTTCAGGGCTTTCAGTTGATGAATTTCTATAAAATAAAGTTGAAGACCTAGTGGAACAGCTCAAAAAGGTTGAAATAAATGAATTGATTACATCTGTATCAAGTTATTTGGCCCACATATCTACTCTAACAGGTTGTATTTCAATTCAATCTTTTTTCTATTTATATAGGTTAATAAAAATTATATACCTACCTACTCTAACCTATATATTTTTTATTACAGAAGTAAATGTCAGCACATTAAAAAAGAGGGATCTTTAAACCATGGCGAATGGATAACGCCCGGAAAGAAACGCTCCCAGCAGCCTTCGGTTTCAAGCACTTTCTGAGCAATAGGGTGGTGGAGGCATGGAACAGGCTACCAGAGCATGTGGTGTCTGCAGAAAACACAAACCAGTTTAAAAACAGATTGGACAAATTAAACTCAACTGAGAAATCCAAACAAGAGGACAGCGAGATACAGGCATAATCAGTTGCTACAACTGCCTGTTTAAACATAATAATAATAATTTGGACATTTTAATATATCTTTTCCTTTCTATTTTATATCTGGCCTTTTCTTTATTGTAAATATGTACCTGTAATTTTTTTTTGTTTAGTATCGTTAATACTATTTAATTGGATTATTCACATATTATTAACGTATGAACTGCAAGGGTTAATTCTGGTGTCAGAGTTCCAAAAACTTAACTTTTGTTCATTTATGGAGACAGTTCCCATGATTTGTCGCAGGACAACAGCGAAATCCGGTCGATCAAGTATTTCCTAGGCCTATCGCAAAGACAATTGCGAAATACATCGATTTATTGGCTATTGGCCTAAAAATCTTGGTCTATAACGAATTCGTTAACCTCATGGTCAAAAATCTAGGTCAATGACGTATAAGGTAACACTCTCGTAGATGCCTACGCACCTGCTACGACTTTTCGGTGCCTTAGGTCGCTCTACGCCACTGAAACACGTACACAGACTACAACACAGACAGCATGCGCACTGAAAGGAGCATGCGCATGGAAATATGCATATATTTTTCAGTTAATTTCCATGCAGTGCACATGCTCATATCAGTGCGTATGCTCATTTCCATGCGCATGCTCACTTCCTTGCACATATATATTTCCATGCGCGCAGAGGGACATAAAGCTCCGAAAAGTCGTAGTAGGTGCGTACGCGTAGGCATCTACGAGCGTGTCGCGTTTAACGTCAGAGACCTATATTTTTGTCCATGAAGTTGACGAATTTGTTATTTACCATGATTTAGGCCAATGGTGAATAAATCGATGTATTTCGCAATTGTCCGGCTCTTTGCGATTATCCTGCGATATATAAGGTTACATTTAATTAAGTACAAATCTCTAAATCTCTCATCTCTTGAACTGCCCTGCGTGCCCGTCATCCTGCACGCTAGACGACCTTTACCTCTACAACGCCACTGGCGACGCCGTGCGTCTGGCTGAGTTCTGGTCTGAATTTATTTTAAATCGCCAAAGCCGATCGACACGAAAAAAGTTGTTCAGTTTTGTGAGTAAAACACACCCTGTGTTTTACTCACAAAACTGAACAACTTTTGTTAGAAACTTAACTTCGAAATATGAAAAAAAATTGGATCTCCCATATTAAGTGACACATTTTTTCAAGATTTTTGTATGGGAGCTCCATATTTTTTTTTTCGTTTTTCGGAGAAAAGTTTCTAACAAAAGTTGTTCAGTTTTGGGAGTAGATCACACCCTCAAGAGATTTGTACTTAATTAAATGTAACCGTAATATACAGGGAGTAACGGAAAGGGTATAAGTATATAACAAGGCGAAAGGAGGTCAAGGTACTCATGAAACTGAACAACTTTCCCCATGGAACATGGAACGAAATATGGAAGAAAAATTGGACCTCTCAGAGTAAATCAATCAGCTGATCGGCGATTTTGTATGGGAGGTCCAAATATTTTTTTCATATTTTGACCCATGTTCCATGGGGAAAGTTGTTCAGTTTCATGAGTACCTTGACCTCCTTTCGGCTTGTTATACCCTTTCTGTTACTCCCGGTAGATACATCATACATACATACCGGTAGGCAAGGTAAACACAAACTAAAGAGCAGAAAACAAAAAAATAGTAAGTATCAAAATTGTTTTATTGTCGTTTTTCAGTGTTAACATGTGAAAGATTTTTAAAATTGGCGCCATTTCCGTGTCCAAAGACTCGCTGGCCAGACTCTACCTATGCCTCGAACCGCAATGTTATCTATCATATCACAAAATAGAGAGTTTAAAATAGTTCACTCCGCCCTATTTCGAATTTTTGCGATTGGCAGTTGTTCAGAGCAAGGGTTGCTCCTGTCAAAAATCTCAAAGTATAAAAATATCAAAACATCAAAATCTGATAAAGAATTACATAATATTCTGAGCAAATTTTAAACAAATCAAATATGACGTTGCGTTCGTGACAACCACCTTCTTAGTTACCTTGACTTCCCCTGCGATTCCGGTTATGCTAGTACTGAGTGAGCCATCTGTATAGGCGCCCCGTGCGCCGTTTCCCTAATTTGTGATATTATCCAGTCCTTGTGCGATGAAGTTTACTGTATATGACATCTGATTGACATATGGATATCGCAATTTGTAGAACATCTCCCTACTGATAAGATAAAAGACATCCAAGTAAATTTTCTATTCCATTGGAAGCTTTGAAGTCTGTGGCAAGTATCAAGTGGGGTCATTTGCAAGCGTAAGTATCTACTTGTATATTGCTAGAGGTTTTTCCAAGGCCAGTGCGATGGAAAAAGGTAATCACTTATTTAACAAGTTTTTTTTTATCTGTGTATATTTAAAGACCCGAAACTACACATAAATCATGAGTGCCCATTGCAGTTCTTTGTTAAAGTAGGTATAATTTATTTATGTTCCATATGCTCTCGCTTATGATTATGACAAATGGCAATCCTTTTTATCCCTGTTGAATTTGCAGGAAAAGCGAATACAACAAAAAAGGAAAATATCACAGGATGTAAGTACTTATAGACTGAGAACGATCAATTCCCGTGAGAGTTTTTTTTTTTCAGGGAACGTATTTTTTTAATTTTCTACAGGAAATTAATGCAGTCGGATCATGATTTAACAGGAATGATGTGTTGATTTTTTTATGGTTTCCTGACATAATGGGGAAAAATTTTCAGTTTCATGGAATGCGCAATATTAGTATTCGGAGACCTGTCGCTTATGCTTCGGTGGGATATCTAGCAATCTTTGTTTTATACTTTTAAACTGGCTCAATTTATTATAGATGATTAGTTATAAGCCTTGACAAGGTGTATTATATTATTGTGTTTTTAATCTTGTCAACCTATAATTCTCAATAACCATGGGACGGAAAAACCGCGTAGCTCGAAGTCAATAACTATGAGACTATAATAAATAAACGAATAACTATGAGACTATATAATAAATAATAAGTTTGAATTCTAAGGTAAAATTAAGAACTTACCATAAACGTAGGTATGCATAGTATAGGCGGCAAGAAAAAACTGCATAGTATTGCTGCGCTGCAACGCTTTTCTGTGCATAGGATATGGTTTCGATCTGAATATCTGAAACAACAAGTATAGATGTATTAAAAAACAAAAACCCGACTGCGGTAATTTCAAAGTTGTTATGAATTTGAATGTATGAATTTTTAATATAGCCAGTATCACTCTCGCTGCTGAGACGAATCTCATGGTACTTAACATGTCAAGATCCGTTCAGCCGTTTGGGCTGTAATCCATGAAAACATATTTCTAGATAGAGACATACCTACCTATCTCGAAAAACTTTACCCTGCTGAGGCAGTCAGGTAAAAATTACAAATACTTTAGATTCTTACTAAGTACTTGACTTTCGATTTTATTACGCTACGTAAGTAGTTAAAGATGCTATTGCGTTGTCGTAACAAGATGGTTTATTCACAGGGAACGCTGTGCCCATTCCTTGGATGAATATTCCTTAGTCGGTTTTTATGACACCCACGGGTAGAATTAGGGTGATGCTATTCTAAGCCGGCACCACATATTCTCTTAACTTACCTTAAATCAGTGCTTTCACTTTCCGAAAAATAGGGTTAGAAAGGGATAGAAGATGATCGCTACTAAAATATGAAGACAAATGCGCTTTATCAAGGCTTTATCTGTCAAAGTAATGTCACAAAGAACCTATTAACGTATTTAAAAATGACAGGACTTAGACATCTCCTATCCCTTC
Source organism: Phthorimaea operculella (assembly GCA_024500475.1). NCBI lineage: Eukaryota > Metazoa > Arthropoda > Insecta > Lepidoptera > Gelechiidae > Phthorimaea > Phthorimaea operculella. Next base: position 3,575,789 of record JANFCV010000027.1, read on the forward strand.
TGATCAATTTGACAGAATGTGACAGACAGCACAAATTTAAGGTACCTACCATTAAACATCTGCATTCAGATGTTTCAGACGGAAATTAGAAAGACGGTGCGCGTATGTAGCCGCTACATACCTATATACATTGCGTAAGTCTTAAAGCAGATGTTAAGTACGCCAAAAATGTGTGTTAAGTTACGTTTTTGTTGGATTAACGACACCATGCAATGTGTGTTAGGTTACGATTTTCTTGGGTTAGCTACCTACTTATGCCTATTCATTTATATTATGAGACCCATTTGAGATCACATGACCATCGATGAACCCTGTTTCAGAGTTTTTAAACCACAGATGGGCACTTCTACAGCTATGGTGAAATTTTCTCAACTCCGTGAACAATTTTTTTTATCACATTTACTGGTGTAATCATGAATGAAAAATTGACAAAAAATTTGTTTGATGAAATGGTGCTAATTTGCCACCAATTGCTTTACTAGAATCAGATTTAGATTTTGTGTGGTCACGGAGTTGATAAAATTGGTCACGGAGTTGAGAATTTTCAAAACTAGTTATATTTTTCAGGGTTTTCAGAAAAAATATTAAGTAACAATAATATTGAAGGCAAAGAAAAGGAACCAAAAAATCAAGTCAAGATAAAAATAGCACATTTGAAATCACTTAGTTAATTGTTTTTGCTGTTTTGTTAATTTTAAGTGGTTTATGTTAAATCGTGAAGATAACTTTCAGAGAACGGCAAACGTAAATTCCAGTGCATTATTATACTATTATAAACCGTTGTTTGAATATCAAGTATCAAAAATACTACAATCAAGTTTTAAAGTCTCAACTCCGTGTGCAATTTTCTCAACTCCGAATACAAAATGTTCACGGAGTTGAGGTTACGGAGTTGAGAAAATGTTGTACTATCAGGAAAATCTCGTTTTCTTTTTAAGTCGGGACAAACTTATTAGGACTTCTGTACTTATATTTAGGCGAACTATATTTAGGCAAAAAATAAACTTATAAACATAAATAGTTTAGAAAATATTGACGATCCGGAGTTGAGAAAACACCCTGCACCAAAAATCGGCACCATATTCAACCTATTGAAAATCGTAAAAATCTGTAAAATTATGCAATTTTAATCAATTAGTCCTCATGAGAACAATGCCTAGTTTACGTGAATCCATTGACAACATGCAAATTGTAAATATCTCGTGAAATATTCAAAGTAATACTAGAAACACAGAAAAAAGCTAACGCGTGGGACAAATTTTTAAATATCTGAAAGGGTATCCAAATATACATTTAATGAAATTTTCATAAGCTACACCTCTTAAATATATTTCTCTTTATACGTGAACAGTAAAACATTAAAGATAACTGTGCGACTTACTTATTATTTTACAAAACAAAATTCATTCAATTTCGGCAACGGGACAGGGGTAAATTCACAAAATTTCACCAATTTCTTGACTTCAGAAATTATTTTTGTAAAAGCCAATATAACTACGGAAAAAATAGTATGCTCTCCAAAAAGTATATACATAAGGGCGTATGTGTATTTTTTTTGGGATTTTTATCTAGTCTCGAAAGGTGATTAATGAAGCCAGACAAAAAAAAAACTGTTTCTGTAGAAATGCCCAGATATCTATTACTCCGACAGTTTACTTAGATTGTTTTTTCGTCTTATTTTATTTCAATTCGTTTCATCGGTCACGGTTTGAAAAATGATATCGGCAAAAATTTACACTGTAACAATGTAAGACTTTGTTGTCAGGATGAAAGGAAAGTCTTTATAACAATTTGACGAGATGTGAACAAAGGGCGTCCTTTGCTTGAAGACATTTTCACGCGCTTGAAGAACAGCGAGGATTAAACTAAAGGCGTATATTACAAACAAGCAGAAATCAAGAAAAATAAACCGACACCACAGTGACAAAATCCTTCATTGCATGTAAAACTAAACTATGTGTAAAATTAAAATATAAGTGAGCTACACAATTATGTAAGCAGGTATAATTTTTTACGTCCATTACTGCGATTTTTTATCTCATCCGATACGGGGTACGTCGCGTCGACGGCACCGTCGGTCAAACCGCTTGTCAGGCACTAGTACATTATGAGAATAGGGTGGAAATTCACATTTTGCTAATAGATGCGTTACTGTTGCATCGGATGTCAAGTGTGATCTGCGATCCACAAAAAATAATTTTTAGAATTGCTACACACATTGCACCAGTCTACTTTAGTTAACAGCCGGACTTAGGTTTTCTCGAGGTATGCCAAAATTGAAATATTGCAGGATAGTTTTGGCGCATCTACCCTACATTATCACATCACATCAGCCCATAGCAGTACATTGCTAGACATAGGCCTCTCCCAGGGCACGCCACAAGCCACGATCTCCCGTGTTCGCCATCTAACCGCTACCAGCCTCTCATTTTAAGTCAACGGTCTATCTGGCCGGAAGGCGTCCAACGCTACGCTTGCCGAGCCTTGGCCTCCACTCGAAAACCCGCTTACTCCACCGTCCATCGGTTCTACATCAAATGTGACCAGCCCACTTCCACTTCAGCTTCAGCTTGCTACGCTTCCAGACATACATACTCGACATACATTTATCATATTGAAATGCAAAGATGACTGCTGAACTACTCAGTACCTAAAATACTCAATATATAAAACATTAAGCACCAGGCTATAGGTAATGTCTAACATGTTCTTTCATATGTTTTGTTCATTTGATTAGGCACCTATTAGTACTTTCTTAATTATTCACACGACTCGTAAACTTCAATGGCTATAATTTTACTAATATATTTTGTAAACGACTCGTTAACTTGTATGGTTTTAATTTGAAACTTGAGAGTTCTCGAATAAATTATATTTGTTTCTGTAGGTGCTTACATGTTCATTAAACCTCCAATTTGCTTTCAACTGTATATTGCTTTGCTCTGAGAACTTGATTTGAACATTCTCATTTCAAAAGCAATATACCTACTTACTTTCTAAAGACAAATGGTCATCAAAAAGGGCAATATTTAACAAGCAAAAAAACAAAAACAGCAAAGTTGTATTTTGCGATAAAAATCTGCCATCTTAGATTTATGATTTTTTATTTTTTTGCCTACGATTTGTGACACTTGTATAACTTAATTTATGTTTTGTATTTTTGATATTATATAAATAATGTAGCCCGGTGTCACTTGCGATGCTGAAACAAATCTAACGACACCTCACATGTCAAGATCCACTCAGCCGTTTGGGCTGTAGCCCTTAAAAATGAATTTCTTGTCTACATAGTCTACATACATACTCTCAAAAACATTACCCTTCTTCTGAGGCAGTCGGGTAAAAATTTGTAACAGCATTGTGTTAATTGCAAAGGGTGAAAAAGCTTATGAAACTGAACCTGCAGTCGCAGATACTATTCTATTACTTAACCTATTATTGTAGAATATCAAATGCAGACTCCAAAATATACAATCAATATCGAGACTCAAAATCAAAATGAACAAACAAACACACCAAGATAAACACGTTTCATTATTCATTCATATTGCTTTAACAATATTATATTAGAGTAACAATTTTACTTTTATTTTTTGAGTAACAATTTTAAATACATCCAGTTAAGATGAGCAACCGTTATCTTTTTTTTCTTTTTGTGTGGGACAGATGATCCCTGGTGTCAGTGTTTTTCATCCGCTTACTACAAGTAGCAGGCCTCTGACTTGGTTGGGTAACGACCGCCGTCTAAGTAATCATAGGCAATAACCGGGACTGACGGCCTAACGTGCCCTCCGAACGTTTCCCGGGCAACGTTATTAAAAAGGTGTACTTATCTAGACTGATCTTCTAAATACATAAAGATAACTCTTTGACTGATTTATTTCGAACGGACGGACACAGACCGTAATCTACTTACATAATGTGTCATAAAAAACCGCTGAACCTACAATCTTGGGATTAAAGGCCTAGGACTTGGCCACTAGACTACGGAGACAATTAACTGAATAAACCACACAAATTGGACACCCAAGGATTTGGTGGTTAATGCCACGAGGCTGTTTAATCCAACCCTGATTACATTCACATACCTACTTACTTCAGTTTGCTGAAACATCTTTAGTGTCGGAGTGAAACGTGTAAGTTAAAAAAGCTTCGGAAATCTTTGTGAGAAGGGTTTTAGGTATATGGGACAAAAAATAAACAGTTGTCCTTGTTTCTTAGCAAAGAAATGTCCCGATTGCTGCAATCAGACGGATCAGAAAACAGTTTAAATGGAATAAAAAATAGGAGACGGATAGGATCTTCTTCTTAACTTTTCCTTAGAAGCCCGTCATTGCATCTAAATACTTCAATGTTTTTTCTAGATGAGTGAAATTTTCAAGAAATAAATCAGCTTCAAAAAGGAAAAGTAAAAGAGATTAAATTTCTGCTTTATTGCATGACAAAAGTCCTCAGAACAAGCCAACTCTAACAACGAATCCCGTAGAGCCAATTTGTACTTTAACCTTAACTTTTGCCAAAATTATACCATTCATTTAATCCATAAGGTGGACATTTTATCAATTCTGTGTTCATTGATCGCACACTGTGCCAAAATACTGTGACCAGTCTCTTGGTTAGGCGACATGTATGCCATGTCATGATACATACATACTCAAATCAAGTCGATATCCCTTGCGGGATAGGCACAGCGTGAACGTTTTACACCACGTCTGACAATTTTTGAGTCATTCATAAGACTGTTTATCACCAAAGCGACAGGTTGCCAGCCTGTCGTCGCCTAAAATTGCAATACACATCACAACACTCAAATCCCACCCACGCAAAAGATATGGGGTGTTTGGTTTTTATAAAGGATTTCTTTGTCAAGAAATCGGATCCGGCAAAACAGCGGAAAATTCTTGCAGTTCAAAAACCCCTTCACTATTAGAAAACATATTAAGAAATCATTTCTCTATTACGTGTCCCATGGAAAATTCTACGAAACCACGCTGCTCAGCAGACGGTGCGTAACCAGAGAAGGCAGTCTCCCTGGAGATTATCACAGGCTATATGAGCGATGTTATTGTGATAATGATAAGACGGGTTTAATATTAGCGACACGCAGAATTTTGCGTGACAAATAGATATTGTATCTAGAATGAAACGAATCAAATTAACTTAATTCATATAACATATTATTGAACTCATGTCATGATCCGCTCATGTAAAAAATGTACCTACAACATAACTCTCTTATTTTTATGACAAAAATTACTACAACAGCCATTCGGGGGGTATTTGCAAAATATTTTAAAACTCGGGCCGGGATAAAATAAATTATATTAAAAGCACAGCCTCAGGGCGGAACACATCGACCACACGGCCAGTAACTTTACTTATAAATTTAATAATTAAGAGCGGAAACTAGTCGATTTTGGTTGAAAATTGAAGATTTACTATCCCAATTTAAATAAAGTCAATATTGACCAGCACGAAACGAACAAACAGCGTTCCGCGTTCAGATGTCAAATAGTACAACCTCAAATAATATACAGGATATTAATTTAAACGCAATAGCTTAATTGCTGGTTCGGTATCAAGATAAAAACCCATTAAAAATAGGTATGTACAAAAATCCTAGTGAAAAGTCAGCTGTACACATAAAAAACTATGGCACGCATTTAAATTAACACCCTGTATAAAAAGGATACTAATATGACAGGATGGATAATAAGATTTAGTAAATAAAATTAATTTACAAATAGATTATACAACATAATTACCTATGAGTTTGAACCGTTTCCTAAAGTAAGAATAAAAATTACTGTATCTTAGGTAAAATAGATAACCAGCTTAAATATTCATATGTAACTGATATTATACAACAATACTGGACTTTATTATACTTTATTTTCGTTATGTATGTACGTGGGACAAATCTATTTTTGCCACAATGGGAACAATATGAAAACCTGAAGAAAGCTTTTCCTAGAAATATTTCTCGTACAACAACCCTTTCCAGAGCGATATAAAAGCAGATCTCATTACTTATGAGAGCTGAGTGCTTTTAAATAAAGTGTAATTAAATGAGCTGCTTACAATCTTAGCATCGTTTTGATGCACGCCATTTAAATAAAATAGTTAATTGAAATGAAAATGAACTTTTTCTTAATTCAAATACTTATATTACAGGATATATTACGTTACTTTTGCAATCCCTTTGTTTCGCCTGTAATTTAATAAATTTTATTTTATTTCTTTTCAGCCAATATCGACTTTATAAAGAGCTTATGATCATGTTTTTACTAAAAAACTGCGCACATCAAACGACTCTAGATATGCGCGAATCTCAAGAAAAAATACATCAAACATAATTTTATTATTGAGTCTCAGTGGAGCAAACATTGGTTCTTTTATTTGTTTACTGGGCCGTCCATCAAATCTAATTGTATTCATGTGATGTCCGGTCCATATATCACGCCACGCCGGAATGATTATTATTATTACGTATGTATTCTTTTTGGTATCAAATATGTCAGAAAAGTTATCTACATCTGCTAAGAAAATCCAATTAATATCATGTTTTGAAAGTAATGTATGCTCATGTCAAAGCAAATTTTTATAATAACTCTCGCTACGGGAGCATTTCAAAGAAGCAACATTTCCTTAGGAGGGAGAGATTCATGTTCATGACATGAGGAGGTCTTTAATAGCCCTGTAAAATGTGACCTAATAAAAGTAAATGCTCAGGGAAACATTAATTTTGGGCAAATGTGACCGCACCCCGCTGTGCATAAGTAAGAGGCTTCCTTATCCGTAATTTACATAATGTTTGGTTCAAAGGTACGTAAGTACTTAATTTAGGTTTAAACACATTCATTTTTTAACAAATTATGCTGGTGTGTATTTAATAGAGGTATACATCGGCACATTTAACCGACGACCTGCAATATAATATTCTTTATAATATTGTTAATTTTAGAAAACATGAGTTGAAAGGAGTTAATTAATTATTATCAACACCTACTTTAAATCTAGTTTCTAATTTTCAAGCTTAATACTCGTATTTATATTTCTAATTAATATTTCTTATCAGCACGAGATTGTAGGGCCATTGAATCTGCCAGTGATGTATCATTTAAAGTTAAGTAGGTAGATCACGTAATTGATGGCAATGTAATGTAACAAAGTCAAATACTAACCTACGTATCCTATAGGTATTGATTGATCTTAATATAATAATAAAGCAAAAAGTGCTTTTAACGATGTTAATGTTAGGCGGGAATTATATTTAACGTCCTTTGCTGCGTTATTTTAGCGCTGCGTAACGAATACGTTTATTTTTATATAATTAAAGTTTATATGTCAAACTGTTTGACAGAAGCACCCGTTGGTATTGCATATCGCACAAATCTGCGACGACAGATGCCTATTTTTATAGGATAGAAGAAAGGTGGAAATTCGTATTTTCCTATCAAATGCATTACGCAGCACTAAAATAGCGCAGTTACGGACTTCACGTGTGATCCGTGCTTAGAATTAGCATATAATTGATATAAAAAGTTTAATAATGTTTGCGTACTTTAATGTTCTTTTTGAAATAGAATTTGAAAATATGAGAGCAAACAAATATAAAAGAAAAGTTGAGTGACGGGACAAAAGGCGCATGAATTTTGTACGAAATATATTTCTTGCTGTCTGCACCTTGGAAGCAATTTTATTTTATTTTTAGACACATATTTATTCCTTCTAAGTACATGAATGACAGCTGTACAGCTTTCTTTATTATTATATTGATATAGTCTGCGCCTATCTTTAAATATCGTCATATTTCTTTTAATAACTGATGTCGATAAAACTTTCTAAAACAACAAAAATATTATTAGGAGACGAGATAGGCGAGGGCAAATATCATAGTATACATTACCCTTTTGAAATCCATTAGGTATGCCCCTTTTTTGAAGAACACAAATAGTTTCAATATCAGTGGCGTGACCCCATAGCAAAATTCCATAGGACATATGCCATGCCACTGCAAAGTGAAAATTACTAAAGTAAACAAGTCGTACAGTTGCAATATTCGTGATTTCTCTTATTTTACGAATCGCGTAGAAAGCCGAGCTTAACCTACCCGACAATGTAATATGAGGGCCACATTAGAGCTTTGAGTCAGGACTTCAGGAGTAATCCCTACGAAAACTGTGCTGACAGCAAATTCAAATTTGGAATGGGAGACGAAAACAATGAATGACATATGAATTGAACGGTTGGTAGTGGCTAGGAGCCGAAAAAGGGAGATCATGCCATAATGGAGGTGGCCTACTATAGTAATCGGTCTGCTCTAGGGTGATTTAATGAAAAAGTAAAATTAGTAGGTACTTACTTGATGGCAACGTATCTCCACACTGCGAGCGACAGTGTCAAGCATATGGAGGCTGTGTGGAAGATCTGCGCGAAATGCATGTGGAATAGCAGGTAGGCTGCCCAGTTGTACGGCATCTCTCTTTGCCCAGGAAGGATCTGAACGGACAAAATAATATGAAGTAAATAAAGGTACATCGGGTCGTTGTCGACCTGGTGTCCCACTCGAAGAAGAAGAAGGTAAAGGTACAGAAATTACTTTAAAGAAATATTTCATTTTATCCATCCAATTCCCGAAATACAACTGCTGACGGCTTTTAGTCCTTTATCATAAAGAGACTCCGCAGTATTTTTACTCAAGTACATAGATAGACCTAAACTTCTGGATGATATTCAATTATAGCGTAAGTTAAGCTGAATAAAGGTATTGTAGCTTTTACTATTTATTCTTCTTTCTATAACTATAGCAGCCACAACTGGACATGGGGCTCCCCCTATAGGTAAGGGTTACGAGTATATTTGCCATACTCACCACGCTTGGTAGGCGGGTTGGAGAGCGCAGAGCAAGGTGTTGTATTCACAGAGAATGCTGCTGCCCATTCCCTAGATTCATTCCTTAGTCCTTGTAGTAGGCGGTTGAAAAACTCTGACAACAGGGTTCATCGGGTCGTTGAACGACTCGATGTCCCACACGAAGAGAGAGAGAGAGAGAGATTCCTTAGTCGACACTTACGACACATGGGTAGATATGGTGATGCGATTCTAAGCCGACAGCACACGGCAAATTCTTTTTAGGGTTTCGTAGTCTACTAGAAACCCTTATAGTTTCGTCATGTCTGTCTGTCTGTCTGTCTGTCAGTCTGTCTGTCTGTCTGTCTGTCTGTCTGTCTGTCTGTCTGTCTGTCTGTCTGTCTGTCTGTCTGTCTGTCTGTCTGTCTGTCTGTCTGTCTGTCTGTCTGTCTGTCTGTCTGTCTGTCTGTCTGTCTGTCTGTCTGTATGCCGCGCCCTCATATCTTCGTCAGTTTTAGAGCTATCGACATGAAATTTGGTGAGAAGATAGATCGTGTTGACCCAAATATAGAAATGTTAAGAAAAAAATATTTTAAATGTTTTTTGGACCCCCTCCCATACAAGTGAAAGGGGGGCAAAAAAATTTTTTTCCTTCTGTTATATTGAGTAGGGTATTGTTGAATAGGTCTTTTAAAACTAAGATGAGGTTTCTTTGAAACAAAGTCACTAAAATGTTTCTGTCACGAGATATTTGCTTTTAAAAAGGGCGTTTTTGACCCATAATTTGTTCCAGCTGTAACTTCTAAAGTATAAACGCTAAAAATTTGAAATAAATATGAAATATAGCTTATAATCTGATGTTACAATGAAAACTATAACGGATATCGTACCCTTAAAGGTTTCAGAAAAAATTGAGTTTTTCTATTTGCGGTTGGTCATCATGCTGCTGCTAACAAACCAGCAACAAAATTAAGTTTGTAATGCTGAAAAACCTGATATTTAAACGTTGACTACGAACCCATATTTGTGGGCGTGTCTGACACGCTCTTGGCCGGTTTTTTTTCTATTTTACTGTTTCCAAAATAAGTCAACTTGTATGTATACCAACTTTCTGTAGCTGGCTTTACAACATCCGCGACAATAAAAGGAGTGATGCTTTATTTTATATCTTATGTTATCGTGCCGATCTACTTAAAAAAAAAAAAAACATTAAACTGACACCTAATCTGATCTTAATCATACAACGGAGCAACGAACATCATGCATATTAAATTGTATACCAAAAGCAAAAAGTTATTTTTGACAAAGATAAGATAAAAGAGAAATTTACACGTTCCTAAAAGCAAGAGGGAATAAATTTCATGGTTTCGTGCAAATTCAGTGCGTGTAAGGGACATTGTACAAGCATTAATTTAAATGAGGCCTTTGGAAAAGAACACAGCGTGATTATTTATAAAGAGCACATACATTTTCAGTCGTGTCGTGTGGTGTCAAAACTTTAACTCGCTTTTTTGAAAACTTTGTTAGTTCGTTTGTGTATTTTGATTTTATGAAATACGAAAAAAAAAACAATACAAACAGACTAAGACTGTCCGTACCTATTTCTCAGACAGTTAGGTACAAGCCGTACTAGTAAGAGAGTACGCTACTAGGAAAGAATTTTGTCTCTAAGGAAGTAACATAAGTAGGGATTGATAGTTTACAAGGAACTGGCTTTTCTTTTGTTATGGTAAAGATTGAATTACCTACGTAGAAATTGGGTGAAACCGCTAAGCGGAAATCTATTGTTTGTTACCAACGGGAATTGGATGTCTACCTCAACAATCATTGTTAATTGTACAATAGTACAATAAGGTAAATAAGGGGCTCCCGTACAAAAAACCGTGGTTTTATGCTCAATTTTACCTATGATGGTTCGGAGGCTGTATCTGATGAACGGTAATAGTTAGACAGTTGAAATCACAAAAAATGTGTTAGTATTGCTATTATGACAAAACACAGTAAAAAGTAGAATAAGATAAAATTTAATAGGGGATCCCATACAACAAACGTGATTTTTATGCGATTTAATTACAAAATACGGCACCTTTCGTGCTCGAATCCAACTCGCACTGGGCCGTTTTTTCTTTCGGCAACTATCGTAAGAGGCGACTCAGGTACCTTTTCGAGAGCTTTATGTTAATTACAATTACCTGGACCTATAGTGATACATGTCATTTTCTGAAACGGTCCTCAAATGTTTTTTACAGCCGTTGAGATGATATTAATATGTAACTAACTACATAATACATGTACGCTAATTAGCTACGCCGTAGCAGATGTCTACACATATCTTAGAACAGAGATAGTCAAGGTTACTCTAAACTAATAATTAGTTACTAGGTAACGATGAGCTCATTCTAATGTTGTTGTAGGTATTGTTCTGTCTATAGTATCATATCTCATCCACCTACACTCAATTATGTGCCAATTACGGTTTTCTACGCTTGAGTGGGTTCAAATGATAAACTGTGCTTCCTCACACTGTTTCAGTACCAACCTTGCAGACCAACATGCGTAAATTTTAGCAACCGCCTTCTATTCGAAACAACCAAGATCATTCGCCATCGGTAATTCGCCACTCATCGCTTGAATAAAGATTACACTGTAATGTGTACAAGAAGCTTATCGTAGAGGACGAAACTTACAAGAGTTGTCGCAAGATACTCGTGAGACGGATACCTAGCATCTGGACTTACACAGTTACTCTAAGGATGACAAAGTTACTTTCCTCCCAGATCACGAAAAGAATATTCTGTCTAGTCTAATGATGACAGTGAGAATTCAGAAAACTTTTTATGTCAGTATTTTTCTGCAAAAACGTGATACTCACCAGATACCTATAGATAGCGAAGGGAACGTACTCCAGCATGACGAAGACATCAGCCACCGCTAGCCACTTAAGGAGCCTGTTGATTGGAGCTGCAGCCAAGTCCCTTCTGGTCAGCACTGCCACGTTCAGCGCGTTGGCCAGGCTGCCGAAGATACATACCTACGAATAAACAAAATCAAAATCAAAAGTTTTTATTTCGCAGTAGGAATTTACAAGATTCTCTTTCAGAAAGTCACATTCTAATATAAACTTAAGAAAGAAAAAATTTGTTGTGCAAAATTTACTTCTTCTATTTTCTTCAATCTTTCTCTAAACGCGGCTCGGACGGGATGAAAAAATAAAAATAAAGGCACTGCCTCGGGGCTGGCCAGGCTAACAACACATCATGTAACTTTATGCCTCAGTGGATGACAAGTAGAAATTACATTCTGTCAATATTTTAATGTGCATAGTTAGACAATGTGTACACAAACAAGATAGTACCGAAAACATTCTAGGCATACTCAGGCCTTGAGACTGAACATCTTTTTCTTTGGAGGCCATGATGTTAACCAGTATAATAAGCTTGCGAACTGTGACATAGATTTTCTCTACACCCTTATGTCAAAAGTCTTCATGTGTGGACAAGAAAATTCTTTTTCACAGGCTCCAGCCCAAAAAGATAGTTAGATTTTGACATATGAGGTGTCATTAGATTCGTCTCAGCAGCGCGAGTGATACTGGCTAAAAATTATAGATTCAAGATGGCGGATTTTCACAGCAAAATACTACTTTAACACATCTACTTGTAAACTCAGGTGCCGTGTGGTCCCGGCAGAGTAGAATAGCACCACCCCTTCTCTTCCCGTGAGGGTCGTAAGAGGCGACCGAGGAATAAATCCGCCCAAGCGAATTAGGGTCCAGGAGAAGGAAAACTCCACATACAAACCCGGAACGGGGTCTCCGTCAGGCGCGAGTGACTGGTAATAAATCGTGCGGCAGACACCTGCAGCCGACCTGGCTCCGCACGTATCGACCCGTCGTTCCTGTGTAGTCAGCCAGGCAGGCCGGGAGGGTGGCGCAGGTCCTGGGTAGCCCTGACAGCCGATGTGGCGCAGTGGTTAGTATGCCTGCCTGCCACGCAAAGGTTCCGGGTTCAATTCCCGGTGGGTTCAATTCTTAAAGTTGATATTTATCACTTTGTGAATTTGTTCCCAGTCTGGTTAGGACATTGCAGGCTGAACCACCTGATTGTCCGCAAGTAAGATGGTTCCGTGCTTCGGATGGGCACGTTAAGCCGTCGGTCCCGGTTGCTGTCTATGATGGCGGTCGTTACACAACCATGTCAGAGGCCTGCTACTTGTAGTAGGCGGTTGAAAAACTCTGACACCAGGGTTCATCGGGTCGTTGAACGACTCGGTGTCCCACACGAAAAGAAGTGGGTAGCCCTGCGTTTTCCATAATTGCGTCCCAGGCAACGCAGTGTCTGTGGAGAGCGTGCAAAAAGCTATGTCGCTCCCATATCGGCTTATACAGCCACGAAAGATTTTGCCTCAGACACTGAATAAATCGTCTGACACAGACGTGTGAGGCCAATGATGATGAGGGGTTATAAATCGAAAACCCCTGAAACGCGCTTAAATTTTTATGTGACAAGTACAGCAAGACCAGTATGTACCATTGGCAAATATCGTAAGACAAAACATAAATTAATTAAAACATACATACATACATACATCACGCCTTTATCCCTTGCGGGGTAGGCAGAGCGTCAACGGCCGTATAAGTACGGTCGTTATCGCCACGTCTGAGTCTGACACATATTTGTGGGCCGTTTTAGCTATTGTCGTGTATCGCTATAGTGACAGGTTGTCAGCCTGTCGCCTAAAATTGCAGTACACATGATACCCTCGAGTCCTTTAGTCGCTTCTTACGACACCCACAGGAAAGAAATGGGGTGATGCTATTCTAAGCCGGCATCACACGGCAAATTAATTAAAAAAATTAATTAAATTAATTAAAAGTTCGATAAAAAAAGCAAAATAAGGATTGTAGATAGCTTCGATGCTCTGCAGTTAATATTAATTATTTTGTGGGGCTGGTTCTTGCCTAGCTACGTAAATGAAACTGGAACTATTTATGAGGATAAAAACTGATATATTTCTGCTATGTAACACGTCCTAGCTCAATACAGGATTCAAGAGCAATATGGCTACACGCCAAGTATAGACAAAACTTAGAAACTAAAAAAGATCTAAACCTAAAAGGTTATATTGTGTTGGAAGTAACCAACATGTTCCCCAGCGCAACAAGAAAACAAAATTAAAAATGCTCTTATCTTAAAGGCAGTGAACAAAACACAACAAAACTTAACCTAATCTATAGGCAAAATAGCGACTCCGCTTAGAGAACGCTTATACACCTTTTTATTTGGCGTTACAACTTCAATAACTCGAACCCTCCCATCCTTCCCAGGATGGACCTTTATAATCCTGGCCATGGGCCACGAGAGAGGTGGAGAATTAGGCTCCCTAAGGATCACCAATGCTCCAACCTGTACATTAGGAATACTATCCCGCCATTTAGGCCGAGCTTGTAATACATTGAGGTAATACCTGTACCATACATGCCAAAAGCGACTTTTAATTTTATTACACATTTGCCAGTACTTCAACCTATTATCAGGTATATCCTCTACATCTTTTTCTGGATACGCAGTAAGCGCAGTGCCAATCATAAAATGTCCGGGGGTGATGTAACTAAAATCATTTACATCATCCACGGTTACAGGCAGTAAGGGCCGCGAATTTAGTACAGCCTCGATAGAACATAAAACCGTAGCTAACTGCTCATAAGTAAGGACATAATTCTGCATGACACGTTTAAGGTGGAACTTCATGCTTTTCACTGCAGCTTCCGCAAGACCAGCAAACACTGGCGAGTAACTAGGAGTAAAATGAAAATTAATATGGCACTGAGCAGCATAATTCAAAACTCGCGTTTGGTGATCTTGAGAAACCTGTAATTTATACAAACGTTCTAAATCATTTTTTGCTCCTTTAAAAGCACTGCCATTATCACAATATACATCTGAAGGCAAGCCACGTCGACAGGCGAACCTTTTTTAAACAAGCAAGAAAACAATCAGTAGTTAAATCTGACGCTAACTCAAAATGTATAGCCTTAGTTACAAAACAGACAAATATACAAACATAACTCTTAGTCTGTATCGCACGTCTTACCCTAGAGTTTTTAAGCATAAAAGGGCCGGCATGATCAATTCCTACACGCTCAAAAGGTCTACATGACGTCACTCTTTCTGCCGGAAGTGAAGACATTAACTGCTTTGCACATTGTGCTTTCATCCTAAAACATATTAAACACTTGTGGACAAGCTTCTTTATATGCCTATAGCCATTAACAATCCAGTAACGCTGATTTAGACCAGACAATAACAACTTGGGCGCAGCGTGCAAAAGCCGTAAATGCTCATGAAGAATAATCAAGTCAGTAATCCTAGACTCTTTTGGCAAAATTATAGGATGTTTCTGTGAGTAAGGAATATTACTATTTGCAAGTCTACCTGATACTCTCAGTAACGATTTCTCACCGTCAAGAAACGGATGCAAGGGGCGTAAGGGACCCTTTACATTTTCATTGTTAGAACTCAAAACTTTAATCTCTTCCTTGAAATAAATGCTCTGCTCATGTCGAATTATAGTATGTAAGGCATCATTCAATTCAAAGGACGACAGCGATGCACCTGATTTCCGCGAGTTCTTATTCTTCAGATTATGGCAAAACCTGAGAATATAGGCCATAACCCGTGTCATTTTATTGAGATCCGAAAATCTATCAAGAAATGAATACAAACCATCCTCCTTTTGTGTCACAAGCGAAACCTTGGCGCTAGCAAGTGCTCCTTTTTCACCTCGGGCAAATCACCCACTGGCGGCAGGGCAAATTTCTGCTCAAAATTGTACTTACTGTCCCGTAGGTATTCTGGACCTTGCCACCACAAGGAGCAATCTATCAACTCATCTGGATCCGTCCCTCTGCTAACAATGTCAGCTGGGTTCTGCTCGCTTGAAACATACAACCAGCGCCACCTATCGGTCTCCTCCCGAATCAACCTCACTCTATTTGCAACATAAGTGCTGAGCTTCATTGGCTCAGTAGCAAGCCAAGCTAGTGAGATTTGTGAATCAGAAAATAAATAAACATCCTGTATGTTTATTTTCAAAGAAAGCGTATCATGAACCCGGTTGACCAGTCTTGTTAGTAAAAGCATCGCATTGAGCTCCAAACGCGGTACGCTGAGTGCATTCTTATTGCGGGGGTTGATCCGAGATTTAGAGCAGAGTAAAGAGATAGATGTCTTACCTGACTCGTCCACCACCCTGAGATAAACACAGCATCCATAAGCAGTCTCACTCGATGCATCAGCGTAGCCGATTAGCTGAACCACTTTTGCGCTCACCGGAACCCTAATATTCCTATTTATGTGTAAGGGTCGCATGCTTGACAACCTTTTAGCAAATAGCTGCCACTCCGAATTAAGGGACTGAGGAAGGGCATCATTCCAACCTATATTCGCAGCCCATAACTTCTGCATGAAAGCCTTAGCCTTAACAATAACAGGCGATACAAAACCTAAGGGGTCATATAATTTGGATACGTAACTCAAAACCTGTCTCTTGTTAGGATTTTCAATATCAAAAGACTCTGGGCATGAAAACACAAAACAATCCTTATCCACATTGAGTGTGATACCTAAAGTCTTCATATAAAAGTTATTCTTTTGAAAATCTAACTCATCAAAATGCTGTTTATCCAATGGAACATCACTCAAGACTTCTTTGGAGTTTGATGCCCATTTATGTGTATAAAAACTACCTTTACTTAGAAGGTCACGAAGCTGCCTTTTCGCCTCAATAACCACATTGATATCCGAATGTGAATAGCATGCGTCATCGACATATGTACAATACTTCAAAATGTAAGCCGCGAGTGGATATTCATCTCCGTATCTATTTGCAAGCTCCAGCAAACAACGCGTCGCCAGAAAACTTGAACTCTTTTGCCCGTAGGTGACCGTATCTAATTGAATACACTTTATAGGCTCGTTGGGACTACTCCTCCACAAAATATTTTGCAAAATAGCATGCTTTGGATTCACATTAACGCAACGAAACATTTTTTGTATATCAGTGGAGAAAGTATATTCGCCCAAACGGAACTGAAGCATAATGTCAAAGAGCTCTTGCTGAACAGAAGCGCCATTTAGCAAAATATCATTAAGCGAAGCCTTTTTGTCAGTTTGCATAGAAAAATCGAAAACCACACGCGTTTTTGTGCTTTTGCTATTTTCATTGAAGACAGCATGGTGAGGGGAAAAATGCCGGTACTCATTCTCAAAATTAAAAGAGCTAAAATCAATGAAATGACCATGTCCCAACTGTACATACTCGTCAATGAACTTTTCATATGCCGAAAGCAAGTTTACATTTTTGTGCAATTTTTTCTCAAGGTTTAGGAACCTGTATAAAGCAAAATCAAAAGAATTCCCGAGTGCATCGTTAATCTCTTCTAGAGGCAATTTAAGAGGCAAATCCACCTGAAATTTGTTATTTTCCAAAGTGGTAGTGGTGCGGAAAATCTCTTCGCATAAATCTTGCTCTGACTTATTTTCTATGAATTTTTCAGGAATGCTTTCCGCCTTCCAAAACTTTTTTATTGTTTCATTGACGTCGTTGTCACAATTGATACACAGTAATGAGACCTTACTTGAAGTGTCCTTTTTGTTGATGATAGGTAAAGAGCCACCAACTATGTGGCCGAAACTTGTATTAAATATGCGCAGACCCTGGAACTGCCCCTGGGCCTCCTGCTCATTCGGTGTCGGAGCCGCCTGCAGAAGAACACCCTGCTGCTCCGGAAACAGCACCTGGAAAAACACATCAGATCCGATCAACATATTGATTTCTGATGGCTTATCAAAATCATCATCAGCCAACTTGACTCCTTCAGGAATCCTAAGTGCAGCCCTATCAATATCTAACCGAGGTCTAGCTAGTGTGATGCTCTCCATTACATTGCAATTCAGTGTGACTTTAAAAGGTGTAACCTCTGAGAACACCTCTAGAGGTACAGAATAACTACTTGAGACTCTTCTGTTATTGACCCCTACTATTGTAGTGCTATCCAGCTTAGGCGTTATACCTAAAGCATCAATTACCTTTTTTGTGACTATATGTGCCTCTGAGCAACAGTCCAATGCTGCCTTGATATGTACCTCCCGACCATCCTGTGAGTACAACTTAACTTTCACCGTAGGCAACAATTTTCTTTGAGCTGTATCATGTGAAATCAAAATGATGTTCTCCTTTTCTGCTGCTAGATCATTATGTAATAATGTATTATGAGCTAGTTTGCAAATGCTACAACGGAAATGGAAGCGGCATTTTCCTTTATGCTTCATCAGACATGTGTGGCATATGCCCTTCTCATCAACCAACTTAATCCGCCCCGTGAATGGTAGGCACTTGAAACTTTTACAAGCAAATAATTTGTGTTCCTTTGAAGAACAATACTCACATGGTTTAGCTCCTGAAGCAGGTGGAGTAACCGCGACGTTCACCACGGAGGTTTTCTGACTCTTGTTCGAAGAAACCGGCTCAGCGTTCTCCAGGGCCAACGCTCTCTTCTCAAGATATTGAAGAAAGTCCACCACCGTCGGGTCAGACTCATCACTCCGCTCCAACTGATAGGCCCGTGATGTGTAGGTATCTAGTTTACGATACAAAATTGATAAGATGATAGGATCCCAATTGTCAGTATTAACATCTAAGTTCTTTAAAGCGGCCATACATTGCTTAACATGGCTAACAAAGTCCCGTATATTACTAGGAGTAGACCTGACCAGAGCATTCATATCAAGCAACGAGTTGATGTGTTCATTGACAATTTTAAACTTGTGATTATACCTATCATTCAATAGTCTGCGCGCCTCATCATAGTTTTCAGAGCTCAAAGTGAGATTTTTTATCAACTCAAAAGGCTCCTTTTCCAAGAAGGAACGCAGGTAATACAGCTTTTGCACGTTATCTATAGACCTATCCTTATGAATAATTGCATCGAACAAATTCATGAATGGCGTGTACTCGCTATATTTGCCTGAGAAATTTTTTATCTGAATAGTCGGCAACTTAGTTCTATAGGTACTGTTCTCAGCAGTTTGAGGTGAAGATTTTAATTGAATAGCCTCATTCAGGACTGTTAATACTGAAAAGTATTTACCTTCTACCTCGGACACGTCGTCATTGTCACTTTCATCAAGTCCAAGGACCTGCATCTGGCAGTCCTCATATTTTTTAAATAGTTCGGTGAGCCGCTCTCTTTTTGACCTTAGCGTGAGCAGCGAGGACTCGTCAACATCGGCTTTATTCTCGGCGAAAGTGTTGAGCCTCGTAATAGAACATTTCAAGTATCTTCTAGAGGCACGGAGCTCTTGAAGCCTAGCCTGCCGCGCCTTAGCGGCGGCTTCGTCCTCGGCCATTATAAAGTATCGAACTAATAACGCGCCTATCTTTACTTAGGACTAAATGTACCTAAATTATAAAAATCTTTTGTAAATATTTATCAAAAACACCAAAATGGAATAGAATAACAAAACACACTACAAACAAAATACAAATTCTACTAAAATGACATTACGCTACGCATGCGCGTCGGTTTCGACCACTCGGAACGCTGCTTCACGTCACTTGCGCTGACGTCTTGCTGCCGATTCGTCCTCTAGAAGCACACGTGACCTGTCGGCCAATTGCGTAGAACCTCTCTTGGTGACGTAATGACAGCCGCCTACGTCGTGACTGGTGATTGGTCCAAAATATGGACTCGTCCAAAAAAGTGATTGCCCGTCATAGTAGTAAGTAGCCCATTCATAATGTGCTTGTGCGAAAGAGACAAAATCTTGCGTCTCACTCTACTTGCTCGTCCCGGAAATTTGAAGCGAGACAAGATGGCAGAAGAGACGAAAATGTCTAAAATAGGCTGATGAAAACCTATTGTGAATGCGACGAATTCTTCGTAAGTATGTAGCGAAAAATTGATTGCGCCGCTCGCTGATTAATAATTCTGAGTCGATCCCACGAAGCGCTCCACCCACACAGAGGAAAGACGAATTTTCGAGAAAATTAGCGAAAAATTTGTTGCGTCGATCGCCGTTGTATCGCAGTAGGTATGAAGACGAAGATCACTCTTGAGACATGTTACTCGTTACAGTAAAAAAATATCAGCTGACTTACAGTCGTTGCAGGTCTATTATAGCATAAAAACCTGGGGCCTCGTTGTAATTCTTGCAGCACATGAAGACGCGTAGCTAAGCAACTTTTGCCTGTTGCTCGTAACGGACCAAACTGTAGATAGCTTCGATGCTCTGCAGTTAATATTAATTATTTTGTGGGGCTGGTTCTTGCCTAGCTACGTAAATGAAACTGGAACTATTTATGAGGATAAAAACTGATAT
The DNA here is from genome assembly GCA_024500475.1 of Phthorimaea operculella. Taxonomy (NCBI): domain Eukaryota; kingdom Metazoa; phylum Arthropoda; class Insecta; order Lepidoptera; family Gelechiidae; genus Phthorimaea; species Phthorimaea operculella. The sequence goes on from JANFCV010000027.1 coordinate 3,596,023, forward strand.
ATTTCTGCTATGTAACACGTCCTAGCTCAATACAGGATTCAAGAGCAATATGGCTACACGCCAAGTATAGACAAAACTTAGAAACTAAAAAAGATCTAAACCTAAAAGGTTATATTGTGTTGGAAGTAACCAACAAGGATCATTCTATCGGGTTCGAACGCGAGTCGTCTTGCTTAGAGGGCAAGCGCATTACCGCTTTGCCAGCGTGCCTTTAAGGTGCCTGTTGAATTAACGGATATGTTTCCCCACAAAGTGTCCGTAATTTCAAAATAAGCAAATGATTGCCTTTCACGCCAAAACAATGATGATTTCGAAAGATTAGAACAAAATACGAAAAGGTTACTTACAGACACCCAGCAGTGAGTAAGTATTAAAGAACATATCTAGCGATCGTCGATCGCGCATTAAAACTCACTCCATGTACGTGAATTTTGCCTTACTTACTCGCCAAGAGATGTCGCTGTTAGTTTTCGGCGAAAACGTTTAAAACGCGGGTCGGCTCAGTCACGCCACCTTTGCAAAAATATTGGATTATGCGTGATCCCGTAGGAATAAGACATTTTCCCGCGGTAAAAAGTAGCCTATGTGTTATTCTAGATACTCTTCTATATTTGTGCAAATTTTCATGTCAATCTAATCAGCCGTTTTAGCGTGATGTCGTAACAAACACACACACAAACATCCGCCTTTATAATATTAAGGATATAGTAGGATCTATCGAGCAGTCCACAAAAGCATACAAAATCTACAATCGCTCGGAATGGAGGAGGCATTTATGTTGAGGGAACATGCAAAAAGAAGAAGAAATTACGATTTAACATCTTCTCGCGCGCGAGATAAGTCTCTCTACTAACCATACAGAAAAGCTTCAATTTCAATAAAAAACGCTCGCAAAAAAAGTTGTTTTCTCCCTCTTCTTGAGCAAAAGTTAATCGTTTTCATGGATTGATCGATCATGCGTGCAAAGTTTTCAGGACACTGTCCCCAACACTTAAAAAATATTTGTTATATATTTTTTGGTATTTGGAATATCATTGCTTCCAAGGTATAAATACTAAATAACTGTAGCAACGTTAGTAGAACACAGTAAGTAGTTAGTAGAGCAACGCTTTGGTACAAACAACATGTTTATAAATGTTTATAATGTATGAGATTCAAGAATGTTAGTTCTAACCCATCCCTACTTTTTGTTTGTTGGAAATAATGTTCAGAAGTATCTGCAATTTTGCATTTTGTTACATTTGTAGTTAAACTTTTTACAGACATTCTTCAACTATCAAATGAATTTTCTGTTCTCTACTGTAAAAGAGTGTTAATGACTGCACACTCATAATTACACTCAGGTAATATGGAGTAAGCTTTTTCAGCTCAGAATCCAATTATCTCTGAAAGTCACGTGTGAGCTTACTAAAATGGATATTTAATTTCCTCTAGGACAGCATATTTAACAAGTTGGTTAGGCAGCAGGATTGTATTTGCCAACCAGCCTGTTTCCACTTTGGTAAATATTAACCTAGCTAGTGGTATGTAATAGAATACCAAAGGAGGTTACACACGTGCCAAAATGATGTTACAGTTTTATTTTCAAACGAAAAAAGAGGCATTCATTTTTAATTTTAATTTATGTAACTCTTGCAAAATTGACGGTTTAAAATGCAGTATATTCTTTCCCAGCGTATATTATTTTTCGACCTCTGTTCACGACATGGGTTCTTTGTCGACTTCAAAACGTGGTGGTGATTGGGAAATTGATAGTGCATTCCACGAAAAAGTAAATTTTGTCGATCATGTGAGTGAGAAATGAGAGCATCCACTCATGCTTAAGATATACAGTTACAGGAGTTGTAGAAGATATGCCCTTTAGTTACTTTCAATATCGTATTTAAGTTATCCATGTGTCTCACACGGAAATATTAGACTACAGGGTGCCACGTATAGACATTTTCGTGGAATACCTTATTGACAGTTTAAATGTATTTAGTATTTGAGAATTAATAGCAAATCAGCAGCGCAGTGCATAGGTATTTAATATTTACATTTGGAAATGCCTGCGACGCAAACTATGAATTTTGTTTTATATTTTGTTCCCAGTCTTGTAAGAACATTGCAGGCTGAACTACCTGATTGTCCAAAAAGAACAGTGGTTTCTTTCTTATCATTGAAATTTAAACATCTCTGAAACCATAGTTCACCGGGTCATTGGATGACTTGGTGTACCACATGAAAAAAACGCCACGTTTTGCGTTTTTGCGCCATCGTATGTGTGTAGATCACTTTAGTTGTGTATTCGTTATTCAGTTCCATGCACCAGCTTTAAAGTTTATACAAACAGTTTATGTTTCCGAGGTAAGTAAATAGTAGTTAGTCTAGTCCATTCGCACTCTGCAGATTGGAGAGGAAAGATTGTAAATAGAGACAGTAACTCTATTAAGAAGAGGTAAATAGAAGAGGTCTTCTACTTCTTCGAGAGGGACACCGAGTCGTCCAACGACTCGATAAACCCTAGTGTCAGTCAGAGTTTTTCAAACACTTAATACAAGTAGCAGACGCTTGACATGATTGAGTAACGACCTCCATCCAAGTCATCATAGACAGCAACCGCGACTGGCATAACGTGCCCTTCGAAGCACGGAACCATCTTGTTTTTAGATAATCAGGTGCCTCAGCCTGCACTGTTCTAACCAGATTAGGAACATAAGTGATAAATATCAACTTAGTGATGTGACCCATAGGGAATCGAACCGGGAACTTTCTGCGTCGCAGGCAGTCGCACGCACTACCAATGCGCCAAATAGAAGAGGTAACATGATGGGATACTTATAACGACCAACTAAAAACTTTGAAGGAAAGATTGAGGAAAGAAGAACGACCTAGACGTGCGAACATGGACCAAGTCAAGAAGAAGATAGGCGTCATGTCGTACAATGAAATCAAGGAAAAGGCTCAATTGAGAGCAGATTGGATATTACACTACCGACAAGAGCGAGGCTCTTGAATCTAAGAAGAAGGATTTTTATTAGCAGAAGAAGTGTACCCTTATTGATCGATTTGTACTGTGCCAGTTTTTATCAGACACACTTTCTCAAAATAGGACACATTTTCCTACTCTCAGACGCTTTTCTGAACATTAAGCCAACGGTATATTACATTGCATACTCTCACCCATCCTTTTTAATGCGTATGGAGAGCATATCATCCGTCTTGCGTGTGAAGACTGGAACGGCGGAGTTACCATGGGTGGCACCAAGATTTCAAATCTCAGGTACGCCGATGATACCACTCTCTTAGCCAGCAACGAAGCTGAGATGATTGATATACTGGAAAGGATGGAACGGATCAGCCTAGAAAAGGGACTAAAAATCAATCATAGCAAAACCAAACTCATGGTGGTTGATCGTGGCATCAAACTGCAGCTCACAGGTGCTCTCACGTTGGAAACCGTCTGCGATTTCATTTACCTCGGGGCCAACATCAGCAATGACGGCTCGTGTGAAAAGGAGATTAGAAGACGCATAGGAATGAGCAAAAATGCCATGGCCCAATTACAAGGAATATGGAAGGACCGAAACATCTCGAGGAAAACTAAGATAAAATTAGTCAAGACCTTGGTGTTCTCCATTTTCTGTTACGGGGCTGAGACCTGGACAATAAAGAAAGCTGACCGCGACCGCATCGATGCTTTTGAAATGTGGTGCTGGCGAAAAATGCTTCAGATTCCATGGACAGCCTTCCGCACAAATGTGTCCATTCTACGCGAGCTGAACATAAAGACCCGACTATCGACTGTCTGCCTACAAAGAGTGCTAGAGTTTTTCGGCCACATCGCAAGGAAAGAAGGACATAACCTTGAACAACTGATGGTCACAGGCAAGGTTGACGGCAAAAGACCAAGAGGACGTAGTCCTACCAGATGGTCTGATCAGATCCGCTCAACCCTAGACACCAAGCTACACGACGCACTTCACTCTGCCAAAGATAGGAACAAGTGGCGAAACACCATCCGGCAGAAGCTGATGCCACGGCTGCTAGGAAATCACGACCCTCAGCATTGAGGAATACGACGCGAGGAGGAGGAGGTATATTACTATCACTTCAACCAACTCGATCAATTCATGCAGTTTTTTTATAAGTGACCACTATAAGTTGGTCTGATAAATAGTTAGTTATTTTTTAATTCAAGGTTCAAGATTTCATGTGTTCGTGGCTTTTTCATAGTTCAGTGGACCTTACATGACAACATGAAGTTTTTAATTTATTTTCTAGGATGGTATGGGCTTGGTACTGTCATAATACCTATTTTTATTTATTCTTTTCGCTATTATTGTCGAAAGGAGACAGGCCGTAAAATACAGCATTTTAATTTGCTTTATCCGTATAATGATTTGATTCATTCGCTGTAGAGTAGTAGTTTTTGTTAATAAGTTACTGCGGTATCGTATCACGACAACTTGGTATTTAATTTAAAACAAAAACATTGTTTTAAAATTAATGTTCAAAGGTAGCACTTTTCTCATTATAAATATTCTAATTTAGATTTACTATTATGAAACGGTAAAACTATTTAAAAGTATCTATTTTGACACTTATTTTTACAAAGTTCCTACAAAGACGTCACATATGCGGTGCTTTTATATGAAGCCTCTTTAGATATATTTATTTTTAAATTAACCTTTTTAAATGTAAGAAAATTCGAATCCAAGAACTGAGCGGCGTAGATAAGATGTTTCGTAGCTGCGCCACATAAATTGTTAAATTACACAATAAATACATAACTTACGTTACGAAATATGTATATATTTCTGAGTTATGCCTACATTATGTTCTTTTAGACAAAACAAATAAATCGCGTAGCTGCATAGTAGGTATTATTTGACACAAAATGACGACAGCTAGCAGGCGACAAGTCACACACATTCCACACATTATAATTATCAGCACATTTAAGTACCAATACAATGCCATTGGATAACACATCTAGAAGTAAAACTTAGTACCTACTTAGAAGACAAATAGAAGCCATTTCACGTCTGTGTTAGTTTCAAACTTGAATGTTTTGAAGTTTGTTCCTTTGCTACATTCGCGGCAGGTGCAATTCTAGGAAATGGCTAGAAAAGACAGGGAATTATCCAACTAGGCAAAGCATCGTTCACGTAGCTGCACATGAGACCGTTTGAGAAAATTTTGAAGTGCCAACTCAATTTGTATATTCGGAACATACCTTCTTAAATTACACGCCACGATATTTTCAACTAAAACGGTAGGTAAACGTCTGAGTTTATATTCAAGCACTCTGGAATTCTGTTCCGTGGTTTTAGTTGCGTAATTAAAATTATGTTAGTATATCCCAAACCCTTTGTTTTTCAAAACTCTGAACATACATAAGTGACACTAGATTCTGTTGACCACGGGAAATTATTTTTTATCCATGGGAAAACAGGCTTCAGCGGCTAAAACCGCTGGTTTGCCGCTGGACATTATTTCCGTTAGTAGCCATCATTTTTTTCGATATTAATACTAGGTATCTGTAATATCTTGACAAGATTAAACAATACACTTTTCATAATTTCTTCGATTTAAAGATTCTCAACATTGTGCCTAAAGCCGCTATTCCATTACGAAAGTTGCATGCCACTTGAGTAATGGAAAGGTAAACATACATGCATGCTAGTTGCAAGTTGCATGCGGGTACTTGTAAACAAAATGCGCAACCGATGGAGAGTTCACTCGGCCCTATTTCGGTTCTCGGCGATTTGCATTTGTCTAATAGCCAGGGCTGTTACTGTCAAAAATCTCGAAGCATAAAAATATCAAAACATCAAAACTGATAAAGAACGTCGTATGATTCTGAGACAATTTTAAATCCAATAAATATGACATTCGTGTCAACCACCTTCTTATTTACCTTGACTTACTCTGAAATTCCGGTTTTTTCCAGTTTTCGTCAGTAAGCGTCAAAATCGTCGCTAGTACTAAGTGAGCCATCTGCTAAAAGCGCCCGCGCATGTACTTATTCTGTGCCCGCGCGCCGTTTTCCTAATTTGTGTAACAGCTATGTACAAGATATGCTCATAGGTACTTGAAACAGAAAGTTATTTTGAAATTGGAATTTTCTTTGTCTTAGGAATTTGCTAAGACAATTTTAAAATGGCGTTTTTCTTTCAGGATTCGCTACTTGACAGGGTCATAAATAAAATACAAAAGATGCATGCTTAAAAACAGTGTCCAAAAATACTATAGACTTCATTCATCGTTTGCTAAAATAATAAAAGTTATAATTTATAAACAACAAAATTTTATAAAAGATTTTGTTTTGACTCCGTCCAAAATATTGAATTATTAAAAAAAAAAACTTTAAAAATTAAAAATTCTTTATTTCCATAAATCCTATTCACAAAGTTGCTGGAGGCTTCCCTTTAAGTAGTCAAAGACACTTGTGGTGGGAATACCCCGCTCTTCCCATGTTTACATTTTGTTTAGGATGTGTGTTACAGAAGGTAGTAGTTAGGTACACTTACATAAAATAACTTAAAAATATAACAATGCAGATCATAAGTATTACAGACATCATAGGTAGCAAACTATGTGGTCGTTTGGCGTGCATAAAAACAGATCTAAAGTAGGTATTAGATAGATTTGATTGTTGAGTTGTGAGTGTGATTAGGTTAAGACGTACTCGTTTGCGTGAGCGTGAGTGTGTGTGTGTGTAAAAGTAGTAGCGTGCAAATTAGGGTGCATGCGACCATCATGCGACAGTGGTACTAAGTAGGTAGGCATTCAACTATAGGTACTTATTTCTTATATCGATATGGTTAAATAATTCTAACGGAAGAAAATAGTGAGTTGATTGTTTGTTTGCACCGGCTAGTATATGAAAAGCAACATGGTTTGCATGAGCCATCCCACCTGCCCTACGGTTTGTGGCCTTGGGATCGTTGTTTAAAAAAACGACAAGTGGAGAAGACGTGCAAACCATGGTTAAAAATGGGTGTGCAATACGTAGGCATTACATAGTGTATACGTGCGTATTATATACGTAGGTAGAATTACTGGCTGATTTATAGACCGATTGTCTCCACCTCCTACATGCCCTACGGATATATAAATTTCCTTGGGATCGGTGATATTTGCCACATGCAGGAGGAGTACAGAAGGGTTGGTAGGTGCATATCAGCTAACTCTAGTTAAAAGTACCTCGACCTCATCATAGGTAAGGGTTTTCAACCATTCGATCAGGGCGTGTTTACAAGGGCGTAAAGGCATTGGGTATAACTGCAGTGTTCGGTTTATCTTATTATATAGGAAGGGACCTTGTGCTATATATTGACGTTCGGCGAACGCAGTACGAACAGGACAAGTAGGAGCCACCATATAGTTTCGTCTTTTGCTAAGGATGTTATGATCATAGGGCAGGTCTTTATGATATTTCAAAATTAGGTTTACGACGTACAGCTTCCTGATAGTGTATAGCGTGTCAGTAGGGAACCTGTATGGCTTAAATAGCATAACCTTCACAAGCGATCTCTGAGCCCTCTCAAGATCCAGGAAATTCGTTTTATTAGCTCCTCCCCAGACCGGGATACAATAAACCAAGACCGATTGGACCATAGCAACATAGATATTTTAAAGTATGTCTTTGTTCATAACATGCCTCAGCGATTTAAAAACCCATATCAGTTTTCTGACCCTACTCATGGTAAGTTCCAAGTGTGGGTGCCAGCTCAATCTCTGGTCCACCATGATGCCGAGGTACTTTATAGAGGTAACTTTCTGTAAAAGTGGGCAGTTACAGGGGTTGTTATTCAAGCAGCTATGAAGTGTAATGTTGAAGTTGGTACTCGGTTGTGAGTTTATGTAAGGTCCAAAGCATACATAATTAGTTTTTAGTACGTTGAGGGTTAGAAGGTTAGTATTTAGCCATTTAGAGACCTTTTCAAGTCCTTTTTCTGCAACTTGCTTTACTTCATCCCATGTTTTTCCAGAGAAAATAATAGCCGTATCGTCTGCGTAGGAGAGTATGCTGCCTCCAACGCCAGTAATCTTACATAGGTCATTAATATATATAAGAAAGAGCGTTGGACCGAGGACACTCCCCTGCGGGACTCCGGGAATTATGATGTCATATTTCTATAATTTCATACATAATATCGTTTTCGGTCGTCTTAAAAAGTAGCTCATTTGACCTGTCAGTCAAGTAGCGGATTCATGTAGGTTTTCCGTTGACATATCTACTTCGCGCTTGGCGGCCGGAAAGCTACCTAGTGTCAAATGTATGTAGGCTCTGAGTAACGGTAGCTTTTCCATAAGCGCGTCGACGCTTTCCGCCTACTATGTGCACTTTTTCTTCTACAGTGTACCTTGACAATGTTTAATTAAATTCCTACGAGATATCAACGATCAGAAATAATGGTCTAGTCTAGAAAACAATCTACCATCAAACTCCAAGAGACTATTCGAAGAACTCGGAATAGCCTTTTTAATGACTTCAGCACTAGTGTTGCCTATACTTCTATCGACAATTTTTATTCAAAAAAACCTTATACAATCTATAGGCCTATAGAAAATCAAACTGTAGCAATACTGTCGAAAAGGCAATACTATCGATTTAAAAAGAATTTATAGTATCGATAGCAGTAGTAGTAGTATCGAAGTATTTTTGTCAATTATTTAAAAATACAGGTACAGCCCAGCAAAAAAGAGTAGACAAAAAATGAGGGCGCCACTTTGTATGAAATTTCAAAATTAAATGGCAACATTGACTATGAATGGCAACAATTTAGTATGAAACATGTGTAGTTCCATTTTATTTAATTTCTACTCTTTTTTGCTGGACTGTAGGTACTTATAGTTCGACAACTTCGTGCGCAATCTTCCTGCGGGGTACAGACGGTGGGGATCGAGGAAGCAGGAAGGTTGCGCACAAAGTTGTTGAACTATGTACCTAGTAGATTGTCAAATTGGTGGCGACGTTTGGCGACAAGGGCATTATATCCATAGTTTTTCAATTTTTTCAATCTTTTGAGAAACAATAATAACGATAGAATTGACGCATTTTGATTTTGAACTATCGAGAGTTTTTCAATAGTCTATCGATAAACTATCGATAGTCCACTATGAGCGGTAACTCTATTCAGAACTTCTAGCATCAACTTTAGTTCCCGGTGTTTAATTGCCTGCTTTGAACTAAGTAGGGTAAAATATCCTGTGATCAACAAGGAAGCAATGAATAATCGTAGTAATCGTAAGATACTGTGCCGTGTGATGCCGGCTTGGAATAGCATCACCCAACTAAAGGACTCGAGGGTTTCATGTGTATTGCCATTTTAGGCGACAGGCTGACAACCTGTCACTCTAGCAAAACACGACAATAGCTAAAACGACCAACGGCGGCGGCTATGTATGTAAGATACCTCAAAACGCTTTTACCTATGCTTTTACTTTACGATACGAGCTTTTGTCAGGGAAAAGATTTCCTGGTCCATTAAAGGCCTATTGTTGATTAAATAACATTCCTAATTTACTTTCTAAAAGTTAGAAAAGATCATAAATTAATTTTTATCCATTTCATAAAATTTCACCTACCTTCCAAAATGAAAATCTAAAATTGACATGTTGGTGTATCTTGGACGCTTGGCTTGGACGTCATATTTCAAAAACAGTGCACCCAACAATCACGCGGGTCATATACCTACTGCAAGTATGTTTCGACAACAACTTTTTATTATTTGAAACTCGATTTAGAATGATCGTGATGAAACTTTTAACGAAGAGGACAAATTCGAAATAATTTGCACGTTTTTTTTTAATGAAATGGATCGTTCTTCTCAAATCAACATCAATGTTCCTACCTATACGTACATGCTGATTTCCATCGGCTTCTCTTACAGAAATTTACAAATCCGTGCTCTCACATCAATCTTCTTTCATTCAGTACATTTCACGGCCAATCGGTGAGTATTGTCATACTCACCACGCTTGGAAGACGAATGGGTGACCGCAGTGCAAGATGTTTAATTCACAATAACGCTGCTGCCCATTCCCTGGAAATTAATCCTTAGTCGCTTTTTACGACACCTACGGGTAGAATGATACATCAGGATTCAGCTGGCTAGTTGCCACCACTGCAATTGCTATATACGGGGTGTTAGGGACGGTGTAACGAAAACTTTGCAGGCATGATCATACCATCAAACTGAACAACTTTTACTATGGAGCTAATGGTGGGAAACGAAAAAAAATTTCTGACCTCCCATACAAAGTCAGTCAGCAGATCGTGAATATTGTATGGGAGGTCGGAAATTTTTTTTCGTTTCCCACTATTGGCTCCATAGTAAAAGTTGTTCAGTTTGATGGTCTGATCATGCCTGCAAAGTTTTCGGTACACCGTCCCTAACACCCTGTATAATAAATGTTGATGAAACTTACTATAAGACTGAAATATCCGTGAATTTTGTTGTAGGCAAAGAGGACATCACGGATGTTACCACCGCAGTAGTCGCACGGCGGTTCACTAGGTTTCGTCAAGTTGAGCTTATTCCGCCATCCATCCACTATCTTCACCAAAGTTCCAAAGTCCAACGGCTCGTGGACGCTCTTCGACGACTGCTCTTTCAACGCTGACAGGAAATGGCTGAAGTCATCACTGCCGTTCTTACTCTCAACGGGTGATAACAGCATCTCTTCAAATAGATTCGATAATGTTTGCGTAATGTTCGCCTGACCCTCATCAGTAGACATTTTCGGGCGCGCTCATAGCAAACTTGTGGTGATTGATCGCAGTTCGATTGCTCCTCGGACAGGTTTATTTCTGAAACAAACGAAATGTCCCATCAAAACTGTTGTTTTTGGTTTGAATAAAACGTTTCAATTTCCAAAATAATAGTAAATAAGCTTTATATTTTTAGATGTTTACAAGTGTGTTTGACAGAAACAGAAAAAAAAACGCTTTGCACACTCAAAATAAATGCGTTGATAATAAGCTATTTAAAACCATGTACCTATTCCACCTTATCCGGCTATCGCATACCGTCATGCATAGAGGCTTACATCAGTTCAATTAAGTTTTTATCACCTTGTATATGCGTCAACAAGAAATTAAGTACTAAATTAGCTTAATATTTTTATGGTACTCGTGACGCAACGTACCTTTGTGCGTCATTCATTCGATTCTCCCTACCTTCATACGAATACGTTTTATGTCAAACGGCATCGCACCACGCTGTGTCGATGCGTCTGTCATACCGTATGACATAAACCGTATTCGTATGAAATACCTATGGAGTGAAATCGAACAAACCACGCACAAACGAAAGTTACTGTGTGTTTTCGCCTTACCTACAGACTTCACTAACAGTGTAGGGAGAAATTTTACTAATGAACGATAGGCATCGAAAAATCAGGATCGTTATTTATTATCCTCGTTATTACTTTCCAACAACTTTTCCTAAAGAACAAAGATCGTAATCTGAAAAATAATTGGATCTCCCATGCAGAAATGTACCAGGCAACCGAGTAAATGTTTATGGGACGTACGAATATTGTTTTCAAATATCGACCTATATTTCTCGGGAAAAGTTGTTCCTTATCTCCAGCCCTTCCTGTGTTTTCAGTATCGGACAATACTAAAATTTTAACCTTTATAGGTGTAGCATGGTTTTATAAGGTAAACCCATACAAACTGTTTCTAACAGGCAACTACAAAGTAACTACTTGTCCCTTTTACCAAACAAGAAGAAGTTTAAACTGTAAACACAAGTTAAAATAGTTGATTACTGTTGGCAAAACAGTTTCAAATAGGTATACAGTGATTACGTCCATAGAATAACCTTTGCGCTATACTTGACTTTAATATATAAAGTATCGTCGCTCGATTACGCTAATTTGGCCACTGTCAAACCCATACTTCAAGAACTAATTTCTTTGTCCAATCAGCAACACTTTGACAAACTTTTACGAGATCAATAAAAATACCAGCATAGGTATCTCAATCTCATTCACATGAGTACTTAGTTGGTTATCTCCAACACTTAAGGCGCCAACTTTTACTAGCTTCTCCTACAAATAAGTACTAAGAAAAACCGGCAAAAAATTATCTCTTAAAATATTGGCTAGATTAATGTGCTGGCGATATGCAGAACCCAGACATTTGCATGATAAATTATGTTTATTCTTTTCCATGAAGATCTTCATTTTCAAAGCGAAATTATGGAGTCTGTGGTAGGCATAAATAAACTATTTAAAGGAATCCTATTATCTTTTGGATCTAAGTTCGGATTGTATTTCCAGCCGTCAAATTTATTTAAGCATAAACGAGTTTTGATGTCACATTGAATCCTAGACGTTAAAAAAATACGTGGAAAATTTAAAACATCAAAATTTTGTTTGTGTGCGCATTTCTCAAATTATCTGTAGATAACATCTACAGATCTAATATTTTCTTTTGCGTGGGACACCGAGTCGTTTAACTTTGTGTCAAACGTCTCGATAAACCCACGTGTCTAATTAGTAGGTAGGTAGATATAACTTCTTTTTGGGATGCTGTATTTTTCTCATAAATGAAGAAAAGCAAATGAAAAACTGTCTAACGTTGACTGGGGATCGAGCCTGGGACACGTGGGGTAACGTCCAACTGCTTTTCCACTGAGCTACTGACGCACCGATCGGCCCTTGCCAAAAAATTTCTTGATGCTCGTATCGAAGCTGCTGTCTAGCGAAATCTAGAAGAGCTACGGCAATATGTTTTATTAAGGTCACCCATCACCCCGAGAAGTGATTGAGAATAGTACGCTCATTCGCCGATGTCGAATTGTATGAACAAGACATCAAAGGTTTTCCCTTCATATATGACATCAAAGGTCCCCTCGAGTACAATGAAATTCAAATTAAGATGTCGATACAATAATAGCGCTGGCTAATAGAAAATTACTTATTCGCTGAACTGAAAATAGTACAGCGCTTTTTCAAGCGAGTTTTGCATTGTTTGCAGCAGCGTGAAAAACCATTATCGCGATAGTTGTGAACAATAAATATAACAACTTAACAAGTAGATGTGTTAAAAAACAAAAACCCGACTGCGCTAATTGTAAAGTAGTATTTCGCTTTAAAAATCCGCCATCTTGAATCTATAATTTTTTAATATTGCCAGTGTCACTCGCGTTGCTGAGACGAATCTAACGACACCTATATATGTCAAAATCCAACCATCCGTTTGGGCTGTAGCCCGTGAAAAAGAATTTTCTTGTCCACATACATACCTACATACATACATACTCTCGAAAAACGTAACCCTCCTTCTGAGGCAGTCGGGTAAATATATATGATATTGTGTTTCTAGTAAAATAGAATTTTGATTTGCCTTATTTGTATTTTATTGTAAAGAATCAAATAACTTGGTAATATTTTTTATTTTTCCTGTAGGTATTTCATATTGATTTTAAATCGAAGCCCATTTAAAATGTATTTTGCTTCTAAGAAAATATCAACAGAAATAAATCCCTGATTATCGTTGTGAAACGCAATTTGAACTAATAAAACTACGAAATAAAGACCGAGCGCGGCGGCGTCGTTGGCGCCGTCAACGTAATGGTGTCGTTCATAGTGTGGAGGGCGCGCCGCGTCGTGGCATCCCCATATAAACCCTTACAAACCAGTCACACTATGAACGACGCAATCACCTTGACGGCGCACTACGACGCCGCCGCGCTCAGTCTTTATTTTGACTTTAAAACGATCTAAATGAAACATAGTACAAATTGTAGCTGGCAATTTATAAAGGAGCTATTTTTATGGCAGGTGTGTATTGGCTTCATTTTTGTATAAAGAGAAACCAGCAAAGTATTTTTCTATAAGTACACAGTGTGAAAAATAAGTCGCGTTCTTACCTACAAGATTTTCCGGAAAAACTAAAATGAAATACTTTATACTTAGCGCTTTATTCGCTTTTATAAAAAAAAAGACTTAAAGAAGCCTAATTTAATAATAGGGATTGTTCAAGTCTGTATTTTTACTGTTTTTGTTTATGTTCATTTGTCGTTTTTTTAACACTGCGGTACTCGCGCCCAGATTTTTGTTATGGATGCTCGCGTGGCCTACTATAGTAGGCCATTTTAAAATAACGATATAGGTGAATAAATATCATAATTATGGAATAAAACATATTTTTTCAGAGAATTACTTTATTTATTTACTTTTAGGACCATTTTCATAAGAGTTAAAGCAGTTATCACTTGAAATAATAATTAAAATACTAAATAACAAAAAATGCAGGGTATTTTGAACTGACCTAAAACTATTGAAAAACAAATCACTCTTTTGTTTTATTGTGTACCAAATTTACATCAATTCGTAACAATCAGGGCATATAATAGCGTGATAATCAGGAAAAATCCACTTATTACAGGTTTGACATGAAAAAAAATTGTTTGATTACGCGCGCTCTAGGACAAAATAGCGCATCTGCCAACCCTACCTAATTGTGGTATAAGGTTATGCTGCTGTTCGGATTCTTGGGTCCCCAAAAGAAAAGAAAATTAGGCTGTCAATCTTATTCATCTTCTTCACTCTCAATAACTTCATCATCTGAATCATCATCTCCAAACAACCAGCTTTCTATTTGCACGACGTTCATAGTGATGGAATCTAAAATATCAATAAAACAATACATAATATAGGTAAAAAACACAAGTCTTTATAAAAAAAAGAAAAGAAAAATCACATGCCAAAAATTCATATAAAAACCTAAAGATATCAACCATAAACCAATAATAATAATTTGTTGCCTTACCTTAACTTTCAGTACACTAGTAGTCGCGCGGATTACTATGGTAGGCCCCGCACCTTTAACACCAATTAATTGACATAAACAAACGTGTCCTTCACTCGCATATGACTAATCTGGTTGCTCAGTAAACTGACGAGGCTTTAATGAAGTCTACACTCATTTGCACAACTATTTAAAAAAATATGCCACTGTTTATGACTATGGTCTACTATAGTAGGCCACGCGAGTACTCTAGTGTTAATAAAAGCAAATACCTGATTGCATTAATTTCTAAGTTCCGCGTATTTTACGTTTTATATTTATGAAATTTTAATAGCAAGTATCACGTACGCTGCTGAGATAAATCAAAGGACACCTCACATGTCAACATGTATGCAGCCCGTGTAACAAAATTAACCTACTTGTCCAAATACAAACATACAACACTACACATATACCTACAGGCATACACTCGAAAAACATAACTCTCCTTCTGAATCGGAGTCAACTTATACTGCTTAATAATATGCTAAAAGTAAATTATAACAAGTTTACGTTGATCTCTTGTACCTATACAAATCTAGTATCAAAATTTAACACGAGAAAATGTTGGAATATTCAACACATTTGCTCGTTTGATAATTTGATTCGCGAAAACGGCCAACTTTAGCCAAACTGGTGGTAAGTGAAATTAACCAAAACATGCAGATGTAGGTATTATAAATCAAAAACCCGACTGCGGTAATTTCAAAGTCATAATTATTGCGTTTAAAAATCTGCCATTATGAATTTATGAAACTTTAATAAAGCTGCTAAGTTAAATCTAACTACACCTTATGTGCCAAAATCCGATCAGCTGTTTGGGCTGTAAGCCCGTGAAAAGAAATTATTGTCCACATAGACTTATACATACCCACATGCCTACATAAGTACATACTTTCGAAAACATAACCCTCCTTTTGAGGCAGTCGGGTTAACAACTAGGTACATGTTACTTGAATTAATAGGAAAACATATTTCAACCGCAAATATCTAGTTTACTTGCTACGGCGAACTCAACACTCCCACGTGTGTAGTTGTGATTTTGAAATGCTTCAGTAATGATCAAAGGTAACATCTAACTATTATGTTAAATTAACTGGTATGTTTAATTAGCATAAACGAATAGGAAAATGATACCTAATTGAAATTTAGATTTCATACACAAAGCGTTAAAGAGAAGTGCTGCGCTTCTCAACGGTGATTCAGCCTATGCATCTGGAGTACCTACTTATTTCCATTGTATTTGTAGGTGAAGATTATTACAATGCTGGAAGCTTTTAAATACAAATCACCATCTTCCTGTCCTGCCCTTATCCCAATTACTTGGGGTCAGCGCAACACGTTTCATTGAACACAAAAACGTGTTACAAAAGGATTTGGCTTTATTTTACGACCGGGTGCTTACCAAACGTCAACCCTCCATAGGAATGCTTTAGTGTTGGATTAACCGCCACCATACGGTTGGCCCTGGCTGTTTGGGTCAGGTTTATCTCTCGGTCACCTCTTACGACCCCCACGGGTAGTGCTATTCTACTCTGCCGGCACCACACCACGGCTTTTAAATACAAATACTTATCCTATATTGCTCTCATCACATCTAAAATCATAATATATTCATCGGCCAATGCATAAATTTATATTGCCGCTATCAAACTGCCAGGGATCATGTCTCATGGGTAAGCACTAGACGACCTGTAGATATAATGGGTTTTGGTAAGTAAGTACTTACCTAGAATAATAACCTGTTATGTAAGTTATTTGAAGTTACTATTGAAAATGGCGTACTTATACTTACTGGGTAAATTTTTACTAGTGATCGATTGCGGAAACTCAAAACCGGCTGGCTGTAAGAAACAACTTTCCTAAAGGAACATACCGGGAGTAACAGAAAGGGTATAACAAGCCGAAAGGAGGTCAAGGTACTCATGAAACTGAACAACTTTCCCCATGGAACATGGGTCGAAATATGAAAAAAATAATTGGACCTCCCATACAAAATTGCCGACCAGCTGATTGATTTACTATGGGAAGTCAAAATTTTTTTTTCATATTTCGGCCCATGTTCCATAGGGAAAGTTGTTCAGTTTCATGAGTACCTTGACCTCCTTTCGGCTTGTTATACCCTTTCTGTTACTCCCTGTATAGGTAGATATATGAAAAAAATTGGGTCTCCCGTATAAAAATGTATATCTCAGTTGATTTGAGTTACAATGGGAGGACCAATTATTTTATCATAATTTCGACCTATATTTCTTAGCAAAACTTGTTCCTTATCACCAGCCGGATCTGAGTTTTCGCTATCGGTCACTTGTAAAATTTCACTCTATATTTAGGCATGTTTTTGCGCAATAGAATTCCTAGAAAGAGGAGAATGCGAAACATAGAGAGAGACACAGGGATAATTTGAGGGGCAGTGGCTCTTTGTTGCCGATGAAAACCTACATACAGTACCTATAGATAGACACTTAATAGCTGGGCACCACTTCAATACCTACACGCAAGGAAAAAATCCTAATCCCGTAGTTTCTAATTCATTATCATGGGGTGTCATCTTCAAATTGAAGTTTGGATGTTAGCATGCGAAAACCTACGCGGTCCTGAGCCGCCATTTTCTGATATCGTCTACCCATTTCTTCCTGAGATGGCGTGGTGCTCCTTGGCCAGTTATTTTACCTTTAAAAATCCGCTTTAAAAACTAATTTTCTATTTACAATTGTAATTTTCTAATTACATGTGCCAAAAATAATACCGACTTGGTCGGCCATCTGTTATTATAAATAAGTATGTAAAAGGTATCCAAAGCCTTCCTACACCTGTACTGTGCAATTAAATATACCTACCTACTGTGTCGACTTAGCATGTGTGCAAAGCCACTAAGGCTTATCCGGCTAGCAGTGGCCTATGCATCGAAACTACAAGCTACAACTCTACATTATCCCATTATTAAACAGGCTGCGCAATGTACCTACATCGAATATCGCTTGTAGGATTGTAGCCTGTTGTTTCGAAAAACCGGGTACAGCAGTCAATACTAATCTATACATATAATAAAGTTGTAGAGGGTCGAAAGTCTGTACATAGAAGATTTTCCAAAAAAAAGTGTTTGGTGATACTTAAAATTGATAACAGAACACGTTTCAGCAATTTTTAAATTTTTTTTCTGTTTGTCTGTTTGTCTGTTTGTCTGTTTATCTGTTTGTCTGTTTATCTGGGGGCACGGCAGTGCCCCCACCAAGTCGAGCTGAAAGCGGCACGGCCGTACCATCCTTTTCTCGAACCAGTTCAGGCCACTTTTGACCCCCCCATAACTCCCTTGTCGATAAGTTTCGAACCCTCATTTTAAAATATCTTATCAAGCACTGCATAGACACGATACATTTCAAATTTCATTTAATTTGGACCAGTAGTTTAGAAGTTATAGTTAGTCAAACTTTCTTAATTTTCTGCCTGACTGACTGACTGACCGATCATCAAAATTCTAAGGTACTTCTAGCAGACTGAGGAGCTTGAAAATTAGAATACACCTTGTATTTAGTGTATGAATAAAGGGAAAACTATAACTTTCTGAAAATTCGGTTGCAACCGCAAAACTGACTTTGTATTTCCATACAAATGTATAGGATTACAAAGTTAACTTTGCGGATGGGCTTTGAGGAAATCTGTAGCTGAGGCTCAAGAAGTAGTTCCAGATAAGAGAAAGAGGAAGACTATCTACAAAAAGAAATGAGATCCCACCAAAAACATTTACTTGTAAAAAGAACCAAGTCTCGCCTCTCAGTTCATCTACTGTAAAAAGTTGTGAGATCTATGTGATGCCAAGTCGGTTATTGATTTATTCCAAGGACTACTTCAGGGAACTTTCATCTTAAGCTCTAGCGTAATTAGGTAACAGACATCATCTTACAGTAACTATATCGATATTTAAAAACTTTTTTATTTACAATAACTAGAATGACCCGGCCATCGCACTAGGCCATCGTATCTCACAAGCAAATAGTGTGCGATTGCCAAGTCATTCTAGTTATTGTAAATAAAAAAGTTTTTAAATATCGATATAGTTACTGTAAGATGATGTCTGTTACCTAATTACGCTAGAGCTTAAGATGAAAGTTCCCTGAAGTAGTCCTTGGAATAAATCAATAACCGACTTGGCATCACATAGATCTCACAACTTTTTACAGTAGATGAACTGAGAGGCGAGACTTGGTTCTTTTTACAAGTAAATGTTTTTGGTGGGATCTGTTTATCTGTTTGTATGAGGAAGCATCACGCAAAAACGACTGAACCGATTTTGATGCAAATTATACCAAAATGTCGGGAAAGTTACCGACCAGGTTATAGGCTAAAAAAATCAACCCCTAAAAGGGGGGGTTGCCACTATACTTGAAATAAGTTGCCACGTAAAACGATATCGCGTTGCGTGCGGTAGAGGAATAAGTATTAGATGTAAAAAAAACTACTCAAATTATTTTAAGGGGTGAACCAGTCCATGAAACTAAACAACTTTCCCCAAGGAACATAGGTCGAATAATGAAAAAATAATTGACCTTCTCTACAAATTTAACACGGTCGGCTATGGGCTGGCTGGAGCATTTTGAATGGGAGGTACAATTATTTTTTCCTACAGTACTTATGTAAAAAAAATAACTGCAAATATTTTAACGAGTAAACCAGTCCATAAAACTGAACAACTTTTCCTAAGAAACATAGGTCAAAATACGAAAAAAAAATATTTGGCCCTCCCATTCCCCCCATACAAACTGACCGGGCCGGCCAGAACATTTTGTATAGAAGGTCCAATTTTTTTTTCATATTTCTACCTATGTTCCCTGGGGAAAGTTGTTCAGTTTCATGGGCTGGTTCACTCCTTAAAATATTTGCAGTTAATTTTTTTACTCCTTATATTTTGAACTATGTTTCTTGGGGAAAGTTGTTTTCATCCTATCTAATCGAAAAGAACGCGCCGCAAAGTTCTTTTATTCGCACTTTTTAAATAAAGAACTCAACAAGTTCGAATAAAACTACTTTGAATTTAGAACATCTTGATGTTCAGTCAGCGCCAAAGAAATGGAACGCAAATATTGTTCGAATAAAGGATGTATGGGACGACGGCCCATAGTCGCGCCGCCCCGACAGAACTAAAAAAAAAGATACCTACGCGCGAATTACAGTCCGTAATTTTCAGCAAAAAATACACGATTGATAGAATTTTATTTATCTTTTTGATTAATCTTTTTGAAAATTAGTTCAAGTGACAGTGAAAGTATACTATTGCAATAAAATATGAGGCGCCTTTTATTTTCTCATAGAGGGTGATGAAAAGTAGAGTGAATTACTCGGGCGCAAAATTTATTTTGGCTCGGGCGATGTACTTTGAATCCTTCGCTGCGTTCAGAATTCTACTCTAGAATCCCTTACTTCGCTCTGGATTAAATCTGTATCAGGTCGGTGTCAAGTACACCTGCAATAGTTTTCAAAAGAACATATCGATAGTTGTGTCTTAGAAACCTGCAGCGACATCTATAGTAGGAACAAAGTGCAAAAACAGCTACAAAAAAAACTACAACTTGATGGGCCGCTTCTGCAGGCCCATCACTTTTTGCGGGTACCTAAATTTTAAAAAGTATAGTACCTACACAAATTTTTAATAAGAAAACAAAAACAGAAGTGATTATTTCACTAATTAGAAGAAATAGAAAGAAACAAGCATCTATCAACATGGGTTAAGCTGGGTTTGCTCCTTCACATAAAATTATAAAGAAACACCGGCGTTGCGTTGGTACCTACTGTAGCCAACTACCTATGTCAAGGTGTGACTCTTGCGCTCAGAGTTTGAAACAGGAGGGATCGAGGTGGACTTTCCCCTTCAAAGACAAGTAAACAACACACATCGGCGGTAGTCTGGGGTTTCTCCAGGTTATTTCATCATCATCGTCATCACCATCATTATCTGCCTGCCCCAATCGTACCAATCATGCATAAAATACTAACTATGAGACAAAGTAAGAAAATGAGAACGTACCATTATGTGTAAAAATGGCATAAAAATCATGTTAGTTGTATGGGAGCCGCAATGGCAACAGAAATACAACATCTGTAATTTAAATTTAAAAGTTTAACTGTCTTACTATCACGGTTTATGAGATATAAACCTGGTAATAGACAGACAGTGATGCGAAGTCTCAGTAATAGAGTACACTTTCGGTGCGGAACCCTAAAAATAATGGGCGGCTAATGAAATAAGTAAACAATTAATATCAATATCGCACTACCTATTTTTGAAAATGTTGTCAGTTAGTGTGTATGACCAGGCTCACAAAAAAAGAAGACCTAACTGACTCGAGAACCCCAGAAAGAACGTTATGGCACCAAAAAAATAGGAGGGCCAGCACCACCCAAAGTGGGAAGGTGGCAAGGAAGAAGAGTTCAAACTGTCTGTGTGGTATAATTGTGCATGAATCACTCAAAATTAAGCGATGTTTTTAGATGTTTGGTATGGTGGAAGATAAACGTGTTGATCATATTTGATGATTAGTGAGAACCATTATCAGCACTGGAGGTACTATCTGTACCTACGTGACGGAACACCAGGAAGTCGGCAAAATTTTAAAGGGCGCCACACACCGGGCCTGTATGCGTGACGTGCACGTCATCATGCGCATAGAGATGACGTTGTATCGTCTGGGATTGTATGAGGCACCGCACACCGCACTACTCGCGTGATTACGTGCACGCATAGATACGCAGGCAGGCCTCTCATACAATCCCATACTACGATACAACGTCATCTCTACGCGCGTGATGACGTGCACGTCACGCATACGCGCCCGGTGTGTGGCGCCCTTATGAGATACGAAAATGTCTGTATTGAAAAAGTTGTTTAGCATGATGTGCATCTTCTGTTGGCTCAAAAAATTCTTTGGCGAAACGAAGTTCGCGGGCACCAGCTAGTAAGTAAAATAAAAGGGATCCGAACAAAGCCTAAACCACATCGTAGGTATCCAGTAAAACGAGGCGGCTTCCGTTACGTAAGCAAACTATAATTAACCACTGTGGGAGTGCCATTTAATGAAGCAAATCGATCCTTTCTGCCACAAAAAGGTTTGGAAATGGTAAATAATAATTATTATTGTAAGTACAAGAACATTAACAGAAATAGCTACGATTTCAGGAACGAAATTGCTATCATTAGACACGCCGTGGTACAGAATGTTTACATTTACGATTTCATTGTAATTTGCGATAATAGAAAGCTTTTTGGAGGTTCATTTGAGACAACCATAGTAAAACCTAATTTGTCCCGAGGTTGACACATTGTAATAAAATAATACTAGGTAATTGGTTTTAATACTAGACGCTTTACACACATAACGTCCGTTTCGACGTTGTTTTTGCGCTGCATAACGCATGTGCTGGGACAATACGAATTTCGACCTTACTCTCTTACAAATATGGTTTGCGATATTTTTGCGCTAACGGATGCCTCTGTCAAACCAAGGACCAAACCGATTCACATAAACCGTATTTGTATGATAATAAGGAGAAAAGTCGTATTTTTCATACGGAACAGATAGCGCTGCGCAAAAATAACGCACAAACGGACGTTATGGTCACAAAGTAAGTATTGGCTTTGTTTTATAGTTGTAAAGCGCCTTAGCTTACAAACATAAACGCAGTACCTACGTCTCAACTGGGAAGTACTCAGCGTTTGGTAAATAGCACACGCATCGCATCAAATTGCGTTTCGTGACAGCCAACATACAAATGGCAACTTGTGACAGCCAATTTAACGATATGACGTCTGCCATGCATGATATCCGGTTTTCGTGAGGCCTTATCTCCACATATTATTAGACGTGATAATTATGCAATAAATATTGAAATTGAAATTGGCGTTGGACATTGCGACGCTTGAAACCGTTTCGGTACAAAATGTATGAAACAAAAGAGACGCCGTCAACACACGTGTTACGCGCGGCGCGTCGCATCAATGACGGCCGACGATAACTTGTCTGACAGATGTCATCTTGTGTCCCGCGTCGCACGTCTCATGTGCGAAGACAGCGCCTGAGGAATTTCGTTAACTCGGGCAAGGCACTGGAAAATTGCAAATGGCAAACACGTTGTGTGTGTGAAAGCATTTTACATTTATTTACGTTCAAAGCACGAACTTTTAGTAAACCATTTTTTCGTAAACTCCTATGAGTGAAGTGAGTGGCAATTAAAACTTAAATTGCGAAGTAGCAGGAAAGTCCTTTTGGCACGTGATTCCACAGTTAATTGAATTTCGTAAATTCATTAATTCTGTTAAAAAAATTGTAACGTATCTACTTGAAAGTACCAAAATCGTTTTATATAGTAAGGTTACTTCTATTTATTTAATTAAGGACTTTTAAAAGGAGCGACTTTATAGGTACTCTACTGTTTAATGTAGATGAACCTTAATAAATAAATAAATAAATAAATACTCTACACATAGTTAAACAATGAAATTAAATAATCTGGAATGGTTAGATACTTACATTATTAGTTAAGGTATATTTTTTATTTTGTTTTATATTTTGCACATGAGTTATGTTTGGTTCGTGAACGTATTTTTATTGAGAAAATATATTTTTAGTTTTTCAAATAAAATTAAATTTCTGGGATGTAAAATGTAGAATAAATATATCCTAGGTTTCCTTTTGAATTTTAAAGCCATAATAAAGTGGATTATTAAATAAGTAAAAGTCCAATTCAGTTTAAAGCTTTGATGAGACTAAACGAATTCATTTCAGGCAAAATTTCAGGAGCTTTATAAAAAAGTTACAGAAATTCCTTTCTCTATGGAATTTTGACTTAATTAAAATAGCCAGACAGAGCAGTATTGAGTTAGGAAGGTAAATAAAACTAGATACGTAATGGATCTTGAACACAAAGCAAATGATACTTTGGCCCCACTTCTAACAGGTGTTCTAAATAAATACTTATCTAAGCAACGTATCTATGTAAACAGCCTTAGAAAAAAATCGAATCTTCACTCCGTTTTTAATCTTTGAAGCAAAGTTCTTGATACAAATCTGGTCGTCAATCCCTAATTCATTACTCCGTGTCAAAAACGGCTATTTATTACTTGACTAGGTCGTTAATAAAAAAATGGTATGCTTAATACTATTTTTCAAATATACTACAGACTTAATTGTTTTGCAAAATATTAAAAGTTAGAATGATTACCTTGTAAAATATGAATAAAAGCAAGTATTTTAAAACTAATTTTTGTTCCTAAACGTTCCTAATGTGAAAACTTAGAGGAGTAGCGAGCGTAGTGGTCCGGTGCGAATCAGCGAGCTTGTCGTAAACATTTTAGCTAAATTATTTGACCGAATATTCGTAGGTATTCTTAATAATCACATAGTCACTTGAGTTCTAGACGAAAACCTTGGTGAGACTATGATTTGCGAGAAAATAACTGTAATTCCATCTTTCTGGACGTTTCTTTGTAGTCTCTACCTATTTAATTAGGCTTCAAGAAGGCTAAGCCATAGATCATCCATCAGTAAGGAAAATGATAGAAATTCTAGTTTAGGAATTATTATTTTTTTCACGTTATCTACCTACGTCATTTCAACGATTTCTGTAATTTAGCAAACAACTTTAATGTTCTTTCAAAGGGCTTAATATTTACCATACATAATGTCATGTTTTTTGTATGAATCTTTAATTAAAACTGTATTACTTTCAAAGGCGTATCCTATACTAAGCCGCAACTTAAACTGCTGTCTAGAAAGTTAGGGGTACCAGCATGTTACTAATTGGTACAGCCTAGTTCAACATAAACCTACTTTGAATTTCGTAATATCTACATCTTAACAATGCGCAACTTCTGTTAATATGTAATGTTTTAACGGTACATTGCGCAATAAACTTCAACGTTTTAAAATAGTACGAAATGGCAACATATTTACATTGACGGATAATGTCGGTGATATCTTCAATTATGAACAGTTGGACTAAAACTATTTGTTCCCTAGATATAAGGCACACATCAAGAGCATGTGTAAAAAAATGATGAAATCGGTTCAGTGATTCTCGAGATACGCTCGATTTTACAAAACTCTACAAATGACATCTTCGATTTTTTGGAAATTTGGCTTATCAGCACATGGACTATATACAAAAAGACTTCAAATCGCATGGAATTTATTATCAAAACAATTCAAGTCTTCTTTTGACAGGGTGTAGAGAAAATCTATGTCGCGGGACGTATGCTAGCAGAGCAGAGCAGTAATTATTATTATTTATTACACCACGTTATACAACTTGTTATTCGAAGTAGGTATAGTGACTGACTACCAATTGATCATCCTCAGCGTCACAGGCACACAGCTATGCCCTGTGGTCACAATCACTTACCTATCCCACACAAATTCCACTCGTGACTAAGCTTTACAAGTGATTTGATTGTGGTTCGGTGTGTTGTGATATGACCATAGAGTGTATATAAGCAAGCTAGAGTGCGCATTAAAAGTTAGATCGGTTGGCAGTAGTCAGAACACAACCTCAGTAGCAAAACGATGTGCGCACTCTTGCTTGCTTAATATTATATACTCTAAGGGTACGACGCTCACACTGACCTAGAGATGCAACTAACACAAATTTCACCGAATACCAAATACCGAATGCCTAATATTCGACGGTTTGGTAATAATATTCGGTCAAGAACATCGCCGAATATTTGCCAAATTTACATGATTTTTATGCTCTAACAAAACATGTTGCGCCGGCCCCGCCTGATTTGAGATAACAGCAGGCAGATGATGATGATACTATCGACTGTTACCTACCACCAAATGCGAAAAAGTAGGTTGTTCTTCACAAAAAGTTGTAACTTTGAAAGATTATTCAATAAATTTATATATTTGTTCTGGTAATTAACCATTTTATTCTAAAATAAATGCATTTTTCTCAATAACTGCAAATACCGAATAGATGCCGAATATTCTTTGCGTCTCTACTTACTTACCTATTACGTATCAGTGAACCCACTCGAATGCTAGTTTGCTCAAAGCTTTGTCATGCAATATTAGTTCCAAACTCTAATGGTACAACTACATATCAAAAGCTTATGTTATGAGCTTTGCTTGCATTGGACAGCCTCTTAAGCTAACTCATGATAAATTGCATTTTTACCCGACTGCCTCAGAAAGAGGGTTATGTTTTTCGAGAGTACGTATGTATGTATGTGGATAAGAAAATTCTTTTTCACGGGCTACAGCCCAAACGGCTAGGCGTATCTTGACAATGAGGTGTCGTTATATACGCTAGCTATAATAAAATTGCATAAATTCAAGATGGCGGATTTTAAACGCAAAATACAACTTTGAAATTACCGCAGTCGAGTTCTTGTTTTTTAATAGGTACATCTGCTTGTTACGGTTTCAACTTTCTTGTGATTGATACCGACAAGCCGGAAATAAAAGATGTGTTCGATTCAATAAATGTTACTGTATCTAGAAAAGTAACAATTATTGCTGAAGTATGTACTTACGTGATCGATATACAATTGCTAGTCTAGCTTGTCCACCTGTCTAGGTAACAAATGTAAGATTGTGTTCCACGCGCCATATGTAACTTGAGGGGTAGTAGGTGCTTCCACACTGACCGTGTTATTAATTACAAAGAAAGTTAGACATGGTTTAAGTCGCTTGACTACGTCAAAACGCCTAACTTTTTTGTAATAAATAACACCATGTTGGAAACTTTTAGCCACTGTTGCTAACTAGTTATTATTGCTTGTTCACTTCTTTCAAAGAAGTCTTCTTTCTTTGTTAGCTATAGTTTTTATATAATACTTAATTTATCTTTCTATACACAATGACTATCACAGCTCACCACGATTGGCTTTTCATAGGGAACGCTGTTTTTTATCTGGAATTAATCCTATACAGTTGCTTTACGATAACTACGGGTAAAAATACGTCGATGCTATTTTAAGCCGGCACCACATGGTAAACACACGTAATGGCATATAAACATACGGAACTAAAATTAAAATAATTACCATTTTTTCAGGTTTAACTGCTGTTTAGCTGGCTTTATTGTTATTTACGGAAATAAAAAGCTTTTATAGTTCCGTAGTCCAACAGAAACCTTCATTTCTCCATCTTTGGCTGTCATATTAATGCCCCGCCTCAATGACTTCAATATTTTGCACATATCGACTTGACGTGTTTTATAAAGATTGATCATAGCGGTAATATTAACGCTTAAAATGTTATCAAAAATATATTTTACTATAAGTACCAGTACAAGTCTATGGGGGGGGCAAAATTACTATTTTGTCGCATTAGTACCTAAAGTAAGTACTACAATACATTACTAAATACAGGTAATAACGGAAAATAAGCCTCGTGATACAATGAATCGATTTTAATATGCTCATAAATTTCTTTACGATGGCGTTTTAAAGACATAGTACTTAGGTATAACAATTTAAATAACGAAGTTTTTGCTTGAAGTATGAAAGAAACTTTGTAGTTCAATCTGTCCAATCCAGAACTTACTTTAAATCTCCCTTGAAGTCTGTTATCATTCAGCTACTTTCGGAACAAACTCACTCACAAATCGTCCGATGACATCACAACTTGAGAGTTAGTTGGGTGAAAAGTTTGCGAACAATTTTGTGTATTCACTCGTGCGAAGCGAGCGCCGGAGTGGCGGGTCGTGGCTACACTGACTCCCACAGAACCAGACTGTATTGTGTGTGATTCCGGAGCTCTCAAGATTGTTCCCACAGGGAACGGGTTTGATTGAACATTTGATTTGGGATTAATTGAATGTGACATTAAAGATTATTCGCGTAAGAAACAATTCCGTAATGAACTCTTTGCAGATACGTTTCAGCTCTAAGCGTAGGTCTAGCATTTTTTTTATTGTTTAATACAAAGAAAAATACATGTTTTAGGCAATTAAACACTTATCTAAAACCTAAGATAGGTTTATGCGAGAAGTGAGTGTATCCGTGCTCGCTACATTATTACAATTATAAATAGTATTTTTTAAATAAAATTTTAATTTTCGTGTAAAACATCCTTTAACTTTATATTTTATTTGACATAACAGGTTCATTTTTAGGGTTTCGTAGTCTACTAGAAACCCTTATAGTTTCGTCATGTCTGTCTGTCTGTCTGTCTGTCTGTCTGTCTGTCTGTCTGTCTGTCTGTCTGTCTGTCTGTCTGTCTGTCTGTCTGTCTGTATGCCGCACCCTCATATCTTCGTCAGTTTTAGAGCTATCAACATGAAATTTGGTGAGAAGATAGATCGTGTTGACCCAAATATAGAAATGTTAAGAAAAAAATATTTTCAATGTTTTTTGGACCCCCTCCCATAGAAGTGAAAGGGGGGCAAAAAAAAATTTTTTCTTCTGTTATATTGAGTAGGGTATCGTTGAATAGGTCTTTTAAAACTAAGGTGAAGTTTCTTTGAAACAAAGTCACTAAAATGTTTCTGTCACGAGATATTTGCTTTTAAAGAGGGCGTTTTTGACCCATAATTTGTTCCATCTGTAACTTTTAAAGTATTAACGCTAAAAATTTGAAATAAATATGGAATATAGCTTACAATATGAAGTTACAATGAAAACTATAACGGATATCGTACCCTTAAAGGTTTCAGAAAAAATTGAGTTTTTCTATTTGCGGTTGGTCATCATACTGCTGCTAACAAACCAGCAACAAAATTAAGTTTGTAATGCTGAAAAACCTGATATTTAAACGTTGACTACGAAACCCTATTTGTGGGCGTGTCTGACACGCTCTTGGCCGGTTTTTTTAATGTCTTGACACACTACAAATGAAATTACGCGACGGTATTCGCCGCAATTACGCCAACTATGTTATTTGCATTACGGATGACACACCTATACCGAAATTACGTCACCGAATTTCGGTTCTCAATGATTGCGGGGTTATAAAGCCGTGTGGTGCCTGCCGGCAAAGTAGAATAGCACCACCCTCTTTCTTCCCGTGGGGATCGTAATAGGCCTCCGAGGGATAAACCCGACCCAAACATCCAGGGCCAACCGTATGGTGGCGATTAATCCACCACGAAAGCATTCCCAAGGAGGGTTGACGTCTGATCGTAAAATTAAGCCAAATCCTTTGCAACACGATTTTGTGTTCAACAAAACGTGTTGCGCCGACCCCAAGTAATTGGAATAAGGGCAGGGAAATGATGAATGATTGTGGGGTTATTTGGCGTTATTGTGGCGTTGTTCGTGTGTCATCCCAACCGAAAACGCCAGAAACCTACGGAACGGAATTTCAGCCGCTGAATGTGTCTACACGCTAACTTTAAACATTTCAAATAAGGGCATGTAGCCGGCTTTAAAGAAAATAGAACACATATTTCCTCATAACCTTTGAGTTCGACCTCAAAGCCAAATTAATAAAATAACTGAAATAAACGATTTTCCTTTGTTTCTTTTCAAATAAAGTTCACAAGGTTAGTAGGTTTATTTATTCAGTCATAGGGATAATTATCCAGGGAATGGGCAGTGAGTATGGCAATATTCCTCGGTATGGGTAGGCCCATGTCCAATAGTTTAAGGTTCAGACGTAGGTACGAATTTTCAGGATTTTTTAATAGTTTATTCAAAACAGTATTATTTATCCGCTATCTTTTTTGTAATTGTATTTTCATTGTTTCTATTTGGTATATTTAAGTGGAAAGGCTTTTGTAATCGGATTACTTCCATAGAATAATAGGAATATTCCAGAAACATTTGTAATTACTTTGGAATGATTTAGCTAAAATTATTTTGTGGAATGGTTCGTCTAACTGTCAATTGTAATGGAATTGAACATTGTAGGTATTTATATATGAAATGTTTTGAAATGGTATGAGTATGCATCCTGTATAAATTCAATAAATTGTTTTTTTTTTTTAACAATTTTTGATCTACCTAGGTACATGCATTTTTCGGGAAGAAATCAGGAGAATACGTTTTTATGAAAAGGCTAAAAAGGCATCACTCAAGTATCGTCTTCCACGAGGTTGGCGTGCTGTTAAAAGTACTACTCTAGACTATTAATAAAGTTACTAGAAATAACTAAACATTATTATCATAAAACCATAGATAAAACAATTTGCTACGCTTGCTACGGCGTAGCTGAGGTCTACGTGTAGCTACGCCATGACCTACGACTTGTTTAATTATCGTACATGCACTTCTTCTTTTTCGTTTGGGACACCGAGTCGTCTAATGACCCGATGAATCCTGATGTCATTCTGGAGTCACAGTTTTTCAACCGCCCACAATTATTGTGTCATGGTCTCTGGCATGGTTGTGTATGTGTAACTTATATTTTATTATGTAGATCAATTCAAAAACTCCTTTTTTAGTAGTGAGTATATGCCAACAAAAGGTAGCGCACTACTGATATACTCGAAGCTAAAATAATAGTTTTGAAAGCCCTCCTTTGCTGCGATATTGACATACAGGGTGTAAGGAATGGTGTAACGAAAACTTTGCGAGCGTGCTCAGACCATGAAACTGAACAACTTTCCCCATGGAAGATATACTGGTAAACGCAAAAAAGAATCCGACCTTCCATATAAGATTCACGATTAGCTGACTGACTTTGTATGGGATGACATTTTGTTCTTTCGTTTTTCTCCACATGTTCTATGGGAAAAGTTGATAAGTGTCATGGTCAGGGCACCCCTGCAAAATTTTCGTTGCACCGTCTCTTACACCCCGTATAGGTTTATTACAACAATTCCATACCTACCTATTCAATTCGCATTCATCAATAAGATCATGAAATTACTATTAGCCATTAGACAAGAGAGTTCAAATCATTTTAATGCCCTTATTTTTTGTCTTGTCTAATAATGGTGTGGAATTCAATTGATTTTACTAGGAGCCTTTTCGAATACTTTATCAGTTACGAGGAACTGGAAATCGTTGGCTGGATATTTAAATTCCAGTGATCAGATCACAAATCAAGAAACGTAACGTCGGGCATTAATAGGTAGGTACCTCCCTTTGATAAATTCTCCGAGTTACTTAGGTACCAGTATTAAGACCTATTTTCCCAACTGGTTCAGAAGGGTTATGTGTTTCGAGAGTATGGAAGTATTTATGTATGTAGACAAGAGGTTCGTTTTTACGGGCTACAGCCCAAACCAAGCCCAAACGGCTTCTTGACATGTGAGGTGTCATTGATTCATCTCAGATCTCAGCAGCGTAAGTGACATTAGCTATATAAAAAAATCATAAACAAGATGACGGATTTTTATCGCAAAATACAACTTTGAAATCACCGCATTCGAGTTTTTGTTTTTAGATACATCTGTTTGTATTTTAGCAGTTTTGGGGCCTTACGACAAACTGGGAAGTGTTTACAGGAAATAAAGTGATCAAAAAACAGGAAACGTAAAGTCGGGCAATACCTCCCTTTGATATATATATTCCTAGTTACTTAGGTACTATCATTAAGATCATTTTCTTCTTGTTCTGACCTGAGTGACAACGAGTCAATAAATGGCATGATAAACTCTGGTGTCAGACTTGTTCTGCTCACAACTGCTACGTAGGCCTCTGGCCTGGTTGTGCGACAGCCGCCATCTTAGTTATCTATTATAGACAGTTTGGGAGGGCACGTGGTCACACGACAGTCAGTCCGGTCACGAGACCGACCACGTGCTTTTCGGAGTACGGAATCATCTTTCTTACGAACAATCAGGTGATCCCGTCCCAAAATTCAGATCAGACTGGGAAAAAATGCACATAGTGATCTAATAAATATTCTCCTGGAGAGTGCACCACCGGGTATCGAGCCCGGAACCTTTACGCTGCAGGCAGTCGTACCACCGCTGCATTGCGGCGGTTGTCAATTGTCATAGCAAACCCTATGACCCATATTTGTACCAAACAAACGATTTTTCCGAAAACATTGAGCTCAACCCGTTAAACTAAAAATCCTTTATCAGGGAACATAAATCAAAATATTATTGAAAATTACCAAAGTGTTGTAAATTATTTTTACCGAGGGCTCATCTTTTATATTATGGTCTTTCGTTCTTTGGAAGAAGTTTCTTGGAAAATCTTTCGTTTGAAGATAGCCCATATTGAAATACTATTAGTATTCGATTTCCTCGTAGTGTATTGGTAACTTTATAAGATAAACAGTTACTTTGTTGGTATTGACAAGTAACTAAACGTGTAGGTGGAAGTGGCAGATATTTAATACTGTGCTCGGAATTTACTCGTCAGACTTTACACAGTTTACCTCAGAGTATACAATAAACATGCTAGAGAGGGTCTTTATCGCTTGTGCCGAGCGTAATCAAACGTTCTATGATACTTACGCATACATAAGCAAGCTATGGAGGGTCTTAATTTATAGCTTGTGCGCAGCGTAAGCAAAATTTCTAAGATACTTACGTCAAATGTACGAGAAATATAGATGTGCAATAATGTTTTTCCTGTCTTTTTGGTACTGATGGACAGAGACGTTGTGTTCATACCCATACCAACCATTCATACCGGGTTAGGCGCACTCTATAGCTTGCTTATATATACTCTAAGGATAATACCGTCTGGCACTGAATGGAGCTATGTTCTCAAAACCACCACCTACCTCGGGATTCGGGAATATGAAGCTAGCACATATTAATTCTTGGAACTTTACAAAGCCTTATGCAACGTTAAAGGATTTTACAGTGTTAGTATTTCCAAGAACTTCCTTGCTTCAAGACTAGACCGGCAGGCTTTTTCAAAGCAGTCTTAACCAGCCAAAAGGTTGAGGTCCAAAATTATAAGTTGACCAATAACAGCTCAGTCTTTTCTTGCTGAATAATATAGCTAGGCTGGCCGCTTTAAAAGTAATAATAGTTTTCAGTTTCATGGTCTGATTTCGTCTGCTTTTCGGTACCGTCCTTTACACCCATGTTCCATACGCACACCATCGTTACTACAAAAAATATGCTTTGTCACTTACACATTAATCTAATTTGCGCAAAATGAATCGACTAATTTGACGCCTGAGATTGATCGATTACATTCACAGCCGCACGTGTATGTTCGTATTTTTGTATTGTTAAGGTGAAATTAAACTTCGGGTGCTGTTCGTGGCGTAATGCACTGTCAATGTGACAGGGATTTCTGGTATCTCATAGAGTGGTATCTCATAATAGTTTCTCTAGCTTTATGTTGGTAGCATTTTAAATATTATACGGCGGCCATGCGGCGGCCATAATATTACATTTTCCAATGCTACCAACATGATGCCAGAGGAACTATTAGATGAACCGCACTATTCAAGCCCATATACGATCCAGTCACTTTGACAGTGGCATGACGCGAGGCGCGCCCGATGTTATGCACTCAGTCATGCGTTACTTTCCACTATACTATACCTACCAAAACACCTCTTTGGTTAACTTTATCCTACCAAAAATATAAATGTGAAAATTAGTAGCCAAGTTAAAGATTTTAGTAAAAAAAGTGTTGATACGCTTTATTGCATTATTCCAACAGCGGTGTAAATTTCAGAACTCTTCCCGCAGGTGCAGCAAGTTTCGGTGTACCGCTAAGACTTCACGGTTTTTTTTTTTACAAAATACTAAAACCGTCAACCGGCCAGCACAGCCCGCCCGTAAAATCGGCAGCCTAAAAAAGTAAAAAAGAAAAAAAACATTTCAGTGCCATGAGCACGCACGACCGAGGTTCTTTCCTGGCGACACTTTTTTATGCTATTTTTAAATTTTCATACTGTTGCTTTACACGATCGCTAGGGGTCGCTAAAGTCGATGTCGGTGACGTAATTTGGCAGTAAATTTTCCAGTAAATGGAAAATCAAGCTACGAGAATTCGTTTTACTAGGTACCTACGCAATTGACGGTGTTTACATTTTAGATTTTATGACACAGTTAACCATGGTTATAAAAACCCATGAAATAACTTTACGCAAAAGCTCTTTCCCTCAGTCTTAAAATTTTAAAGCACTCCCATAAATACTTAATTTACACAACTTGCATTAGGTATAATGATAGGGTTGTGTGAGTCCACTATTCTGAAATCTAATGATTGCTATCCATTTGTTTTTTTACAAATTATCATTAAATATAACTTTTCTGCTTAAAACTTAATCTTGTACTACTTTTTAAAATGTTTTTGTGTTTTTTAATATCGCGCAAAAATGCCCCATAACTATTACGTCCATTTATTGCTTGTAGATACATTAGATTTACAGTTTACACAATCCCTTTTATAAACATTTTAGAAATGTCTTAAAGAAAAGTGATTTGCTACTAGAACATTTGATTGAATTACAAAATCATATTAACTTTAAAATGTTTAAAGCGTTCAAAGGCAACATTTCGTGTAATGAATTAATGTTACAAAGCCGAGTTACAAAGGAACCTGTCGACTTTAATCACTTGTCATTGTAAAGCTTGTCAAGAAAAGCAAAATGACGTCATCGGTCTCCCATCAAATAAATGTTTTAAATGGCGTGAGGGTTTCGTATAATTTTATTTTAATTTTATTATAATCCATAAACAACTAGCTGTGCTCGCGTCGTGACGTCGTTCGTCTGGCGTGTTAATTTAACTTCAGTAGAAACTTGACAAAATAGTTTTTGTTTGGATTTTTTATTGTGTTGAACTTCCACAATTTAAATTGTGGTGGCACTTGCATGGCATTCCCAATAGTGTACTGTTAATAATAAGTGGGGGAGCGTACTGTTTAGCTGTTATGGTACGATATGGCATGACACTTAAATGTGCCTGCATGTTACTGCTAGCATCATCACGCACAACAACTTTTGATATGGAGTAGGTATGCGTATCTCTTTATTGTTTTGTTGGCCTCCAGATGTTCCTCATCGAGTACTGCAGGCCTTTTATGTCCATGTAATTGCAGAAGAAACGGGTAATGCTGAAAACTGGCCTGTGTGTTCTACGTCAGATACTCCGGACTACTGTTACATGCAGCCCTGTCTAAGTAACATACTGGTTTCCTGTTCCATACTCCAGATCCAGACCCTCGATTTCTATATGGCAAGTGTAGCAGCCCAGTAAGCTGAACATCTTCTGCTATCTGCTATTTCAGTAACTTTTGTAGTTTCGCCGGGCTCTTGGCTTTTCAAATCAGGTACTCCAGACCCATGATGCCTATGCGCCATCAGAAGCTACCCATCATGCTTAACAATCTTTGCTATGCCGATATTTTTGTATTTCTCATAGTTTGACCAGGCTTCTGTTGTTTCACGTCAGGTAATCAATACCCTCGACTGCTGGAAAAAGTTATGTTAGATGTTGTCTTGGATGTTCAGTTATAACAAAACCCATCGCGTAGTTATTGCGTGATCTCACGCACAAACATACTCGTACATACAGAGAGATATATATCCTCCAATTTCTAAAATAATATTCAATGTACAGACACAGCAGTTTTACAATTCCATTATGTATACGTAGTATAGATAAGAGTATACTAAGAAACCACCCTGCCCTATTTTCATAATTTAATTTTATTGGCGTTTATTAAATAATGCTCCGTTTTTCAATTTAACTTACAGTTATTATAATTATTTTGAACCTCTCAGCTTTCCGACTTTTGATTACTTTCGTCAATCATATTCCCTGGAGTTAAATAAGATTGAAAAACAGACCAAGTGGGAGTTCGGCTCGCGCACACCGTAGAGCGCAATGATATTTATTATATGTATTGTTGGATTGTAGAGCGTAGGTAGGTCATAGGGTTGCATAACCTGAGTTACTTAGACGACCAAAGGGGAAGCGTTAAGGTAGGCTTAAAAACCAACCAACAAAGTCGTTGTCGCTGTCAAATGACTGGTTTGTATGCGGAACCAGAAAGACCGAGCGTCGGCGTCGTTGCGGCGCGCTACGACGCCGTCACGTTGACAGCTCGCTGAGAAGCTTAGAGTTTGTGTGGGATGCGGTTGGGTTTTTCTACAAGACTGCAGCGACAACGACGCTGTCAAAATTTGAAAACGACGCCGTCAAAATTTGCCGGCGTCGTCGACGCGCGTCGTTGTCGCGACGCTTGGAAAATAAAGGTACCATAAATAATAAATAAGGTTCTTTCCCCAAGGAACATAGGTTCAAACATAAAAAATGATTGGACCTTCAATACAGAATTGCCGATTAGCGAGAGGTATTCATTTTTAATTTTTCGTCCTATGTTCCTTGGGGTAAGTTATTCCTTATCACCAGCCCGTCCAGCATTTTCGCTATCAGTCACTAGTAAAATTTCACCCAGTATTCAAACCTGAGTAAAACCAGCAACGGTGTGTGGGTACGCGATATTCTGATTAGTGCTTACTGTCAAGCGATTCAGTACCGCTACCCACGCTTTCATCCGGATACCGTTGTAGTTTGAAAAGGTTGTAGGTAGGTATGTTTGGGATTAATCAAATTAATCACATCAAACACGAAGTAAAATTAAGGCTTCAGAGAGACAGACAGACAAAAAAACGGTTCTAAAAGTCCTCCGTTATTTATCCTTTTGAGGCACGGAACCCTGAACAGAATAAAGGAAAAATATGTGTCTATTTTCGTTACTTTTCTAATTTATATATTTTTTTTAAAGGATAAGCTCCACAGTCGTGATGCGTCTGTCAAACAAGTGATCTTCGGAGACGTGCGAAATTGCGACGACAAGATTACTTGCTTGAAAGGTTAAAACCGTTTTCTTATAAAATATAGGACCTATGAAACGGAAGAGATGCTACACAAGTAAGACGCGCGTGGTACAACTTGCCTGACAGATGTCTTCTTACGCGTCGCGTCGTACGTCTAATCTATGGAGCTTGGGCCTAAGATATTTTGAGTCGTTACAATTATATATTTTTTCTTCTCAAAAGAAAATGCTTTTATCATAGAAAAATTAATGATGCTTCTGTTATATTTAGGGAAGTTTAAAAACATCTGCGTTTGAAAATATCATAGTCAAATGTAGATGGTTAGGTACTCACTGAAAATCACTTAAATAAAAGTAAAAGACAGACTTGAGATACAAAAACAACAAAACATTTACATTTTAATTGTCTACCAAGAAACAAAAGTGCGCCAAAGGTTGTCGTTAAAGGAATCTCTAAAAATAACAGAGAAACTACTCATAGAAGACACTTTTAACGACTAGTTTTTTTGTTATCGTCACATCATAAACTAAGTTTTTTTTCCATAGCGTATTTTTTCCTAGTTCTTATTTTGTTTGAGTGAAAAGAAATGAAGCAATTTCTTCTTATAATATGATACAGCGTACAGCGGGGCTATTAATTTCAGTTGGAGAAGTAATTTTAACTAAGTAAACGTTATGAAATCTGTTACATTTTATTGAAGTGTCGTCTCGTGGTCCGAAGAGCAGGATAACTTCTTCATAATTTCACTTAAAATAATCGGAAAATGGTTCTGGTAAGTTTCTTAACGATTAGTTTATATAGAGTGAAATTTTACTAGTGACCGATAGCAAAAACTCAGACCGGCTAGTGATAGATAATGAACAACTTTCCCCAAGGAACATACCTAGGTCGAAATATGTAAAAAAATAGGACCTCCCATAAATTGCCGATCAGCTGATTTGAGTAGGTAACTAGGCGAGGTCCAAATTCTTTTTCATATTGCGGCAAATGTTCCTTGGGGAAAGTTGTTCCTTATCACCAGCCGATTCTATGTTTTCACTATTGGTCACTAGTAAAATTTCACCCTATTTAACCCTCCTCTTCAAATTTCCCTGTCGCATCTCAACTCTGTACCTATAGACCAAAATACTTATGAAAGTCGCAGTTCATGCTACCTTATTGCAAGCTTATTGCTCACTTTGTGCGCTTTACTCAATTTATTTTTCTCGTATACGCAAGGAAATTCTGTGCATCTAGGATTAAACAGGAAATAGAACTGTCTGCCACACCGAATACCTACTAGTATTTTCATTCCTTTATGTTTGTGCACAAAGTGCACATACATACATACAAGGGAAAGGAGAGTCAGCTGACTTATTTAGGTGTAATATTAGTTTCATTGCAACTAGCTACCGAAAACAGAATAGTGATGAGTTTGTGCAAAGTTTGTACAAGGTAGTTTGACGGCCGTCAGTGGTATAGTCCGGGACGGCATGCATTATTTGAGGGCATTACTTACAAAAAATGACAAGTTGCTTATCAGTTTTGTCTATTTGAGAGTTTACACATTGTGACAACCCAGTTTAAATGGTTTTTATATGCTGTAACGAACCGAAAGTATGTTAGCAGACACTTAAAATTACACAATATAATAAATTTGGTTCGACCATGAGCCAAAAATAAACAAATTTAATATTTTTGATCATGAAAAGATAGCCGTACTTGACTAGTAGTGCGACTGCCTGCGACGTAGAAAGTTCCGGGTTCGAATCTCGGTAGGTCATCCAAAGTTGATATTCATCATTTTGTGGATTTGGTCCCAGTCTGGCTAGGACATTGCAGGCCTTCTGATTGTCCGAAAAGAAAGATGGTTCTATGCTTTGAAGGGCTTGTTAATCCGTAGGTCTCGGTTGCCGTATATAATTACTTAGACGGCGGTCGTTACACAACCATGTCAAAGGCCTGGCTACGAGTTTATCGTTCAGGCGGCGAAACAAAACAAATTATTACTTACAAAAAAGTTTGCGCCTAAATGCCGTCACTGACAGATTCCGTTACCAGCCTGTCTAGCCTTTTCGGCGCTATCTACACACACGAGTCATGACACGTAAATGACAACAGTGATACCGACCGTCACGTTGGCGTTGAGACGTCACGGGTGTAGACGGCGGCGTCTCTTCTGTTTCATACAGTCAATTTTTATGGAACCGATTCCGAGCATTGCGCTGTCTCACGCCTCATGTTTTTGTCTTACGTCCCACGAGTAGAGATAGCGCCTAAGCATTAAATTTTCTCATGAAGATATCTGCTACTAACTGTGCTCGTATCACACGTTCTTCTAAACTCATCCTTTTTATTTTGCCTGCTCTGTATTTTGCTGATTTAGTTTTTCTTTGTTAGACCAGTCGTTGCGGGCAGTCGTGCATGATTTCAGAAATCCCACTTTCAGAAATTCAGTCCAAGCTTAATGTTGTTAAACATGTCAGATAAAACAGGTGGTGACGCTTACGGCCTGAGAAAAATGCCATTAAAGTAAACTCGCATCGTGGAAAAACTGAGTTAAGGTTATATCAGATTCTAGTAACAAGCTTAGTTAAAAACACTTATCTATAGGGTCACGTCTATAACACAATTTTTATAATTTTAATCCTGATAATATCTCTCCTACACGCTATAATCCACCTACTAGGGAGCATCTTGGTAAATAAGCAGTACGAAACCTACCCATTTATGGAATCTAATTTTATTGTACTTGATATTTCATACGTTTTTTGCACGCTGAGGGACCAGCTGGAAGGAAGCGAACCCAAATGAAGTGTCTGTCGCTAAACATTGGTTCAAAATTACCTACACGAAGTTATCAAGCGATTCGAAGATACGTTTTCTAAGACTAACCAGTACAATAGAGGTTGATCTTTGAAATGGGTAGGTAGGTGTCTATTTGTTGTTAGATATTATGGATATAAACCAGACTTTGATAAAATTTATTTTAATACAATTTCATCTTCTCAATAGACTGTAGGTATGTGTGTTTAAAAATATTGTTTTGTCCGTTAACATAATACCCGTCCCTGTTGCTTGTCTTTTGAGTTTTAAATCTTTGTTTCTGTTTCTGTAGGTACATTTCTGAGAAAAAAGGTTTTGCATGCCGTCCTAAGTAAACAAAAACAATAACTTTGTTCAGTGGGCGGGCAATTTCCAGTTAGACCATTTCTCGGCAGAAGCAAGATATAGTAATAGTTGGGTGTGTACAGTCCAGCAAAAAAGAGTAGACAAAAAATGAGGGCGCCACTTTGTATGAAATTTCAAAATTAAATGGCGACTTTGACTATGAATGGCAACAATTTAGTATGATTTTTTTTTAGTTCTATTTGATTTAATTTCTACTCTTTTTGCTGGACTGTAAGGACTATACCCTGAGTAAGGACTGGATCTCTCCAAAACATACCCCAGATAATATAATTCGTAATCAGATCGACTATACTGATACCATCCCGATTTCGTAACTCCATACTTAATGTCAAAACATTTCCCGGCGCAGATATTGGTTCAGACCATAACCCACTAGTCGCCAATCTGAACTTAAAACTTAAAATTCCACAAAAGGATCCCAACAGCCAGCAGAGAAAAATTGCAAATTGCAAATTGAAATCTTAAGGAATCAGATATTAGAACAAAAACATTAGCAACGTATAATAACGATCTTCGAAAAAACTATGATTCTCTTGATTTAGACAAAATGGATTCAGAAGATATTTGGAATTATTTTAAAGAAACTACCACAACAGTTAGTAAAGAAGTACTGGGATACCTAGTGAAAGAAGCCAAAGTTCCATGGGTAACCAGAGAAATCTTGGACCTAATGGAGGAAAGAAGGCAATACAAACATACAAATAGTACCCAATATGCAAAAGTCGACAATTTAATTAGAACTCAAATTCGCAGAGAAAGAGATTTGTACCTAGAGGGGAAATGTACAGAAATAGAAGATTTGGAACGTAAACATGACCACTTTAACCTACATAAAAAAGTTAAGGACTTTACTAATACCAACCGCAAGAAAACCACTGGCAAATTATCTAACAGTGACAACAAGCTACTGATAGACATAGACGATCAGATAATGGAATGGGCTAATTACATAGAAAAACTCTTCGACGATACCAGAAAGGAAGTTATGCCAGAGCTCAATAACGATGATGGTCCGTCAATTGTAACAGGGGAAATACAAAAAGCCATTCGAAATATGAAAAATGGGGAAGCTGTCGGCCCAGATGGTATACACGGCGAACTTCTTAAGCTACTGGACGAGTATGGAATTAATATCTTAGAAAAATTGTTTAACAAAATTATTTATAGCTCCGGTAAAATTCCTAACGACTGGCTTAAGTCTTCCTTCTTACCAATCCCCAAAAAGCCCAGTGCCAAAACATGCAATGAATACCGACTTATCAGTTTGATGAGCCATGTACTAAAGGTTTTCCTTAAAGTAATTAACTACAGGATATACAAAAAAGTCGATGACATTATAGACGAATCTCAGTTCGGCTTTAGAAATGGCTTGGGAACTAGAGAGGCCCTTCTGGCAATTCAAGTCTTAATACAAAACTGTCTTGAGCACCAGAGGAACGTTTTCATGTGTTTTATAGACTTCGAGAAGGCTTTTGACACCGTCAACCACGAACATCTGTTGGAAATAATAAAGCACACTGAAATAGATGGCAAGGATGCGAGAATACTTGGGAATTTATACTGGAATCAAACAGCCCACATCAAAATCGGTCAAAAATCTACCCAAGACCTGAAAATACTGAAGGGTGTCCGCCAAGGCTGTATACTTTCACCTAGCCTCTTTAACCTCTATTCCGAGCGTATATTTACAGAAGCTTTTGATGGTGTTGAAATGGGGATAAAATACATAAATAACTTGAGGTACGCCGACGACACTGTGCTGTTAGCTAACAGTTTGGAAGAACTACAACAGCTTCTGAATCTCCTGAACGCCAAAATCCAGCATTATAATCTGAAGATCAACACCACAAAAACCAAACTAATGATTGTCAGCAAATCTGATATAAGTACGAACACATTAGTTCTAGATAATTCTATTGTGGAGGAAGTGCCAAAGTTCAGATACCTAGGTAGTTGGCTAAATAACAAATGGGACGCGGAACAGGAGATAAGAGTGAGAATTGAAGTAGCACGCAGTGCTTTTATGAAAATGCGTTCTCTGTACACCAACAAAGATATCAACCTAAAACTTAGATGGAGAATGGTAAAATGTTATGTACTGTCAATACTTTTATATGGGGCCGAGACATGGACATTAAATCAGGCAATGGAAAACAAATTAGAAGCATTTGAAATGTGGCTATACAGGAGAATGTTAAAAATATCTTGGACAGACAGGACTACGAATGTAGAAGTACTAAGGAGAATGAATAAGAAGCTGGAAGTATTAGTCACAGTAAAGAAAAGAAAAATAGCCTACTTTGGACATTTATACAGAAATGATAAATATAATATACTTAAATTAATAATTGAGGGAAAAATTGATGGGAAGAGGGGAAGGGGAAGAAGGAGAATCAACTGGCTTGACAACATCAAAAAGTGGACTAATATCAAAGACGCAGCCACGCTCGCAAGACTGGCAAAGAATAGACTCGAATATGCAAAGGTGGTCGCCGACGTCCGTTAGGGCATGGCAATTGAAGAAGAAGAAGTAAGGCGCTTTATACACAAATCAACCATGTATTTTATTTCATAAACAACGTCCGTTTCTACAATTCTTTTTGCCCTGCGTATCGCATGCGTTGAGACAATACGAATTAAGACCTTATTTTCATGCAAATATGGTTTATGTCGAATTATTTGATAAAATGCTTTCGTCGACGCAGTGTTGTACGATAGTTTTGCGCTAACGGATGCGTCTGTCAAACCAACCGTTTCACATAAACGTCTCACGTGTCCGACAATCACTTGTTTGACAGTTTCCATCTACGTCTTACGTCTCACGTCTACTCTGTAGAGCTAGCGCCTGAAGGTCATATTAGGAGTTTGTTTTTGTTTTGAATGTGCAATGTGTGCAATAAACAATTTTTACTTTTATTACTTACTTGCCTATGAAGCGAATGAACTTTATGTTTTCCGTCCGATTTTCTATGCAAATAGTAAATTCATTTTGTTATCTGTGACGAATCCAAAATATTGTATCGCGTGTCATTAGGTTAGGTTCGGGTAGAGCGTAAACTGTGAAGAATAGGTCGTCAGTCCTAATGTCCAAATACCTAAACAAAATGTTCAAAATTGCGGCTATATCTCTATGCTTTTTTTCGGACCTAATATTGCATACATTGCTGGTACCTAGGATTTATGAAAAAAATCAGACCTCTCATACAAATTAACTGCCTCTATACGTAGGCTATATATTTCGAATGTGAGGTTTCTTGAATAAATTTGGTGGTACGAGCAGCGCCATTAATATACAATCAAGATCACCAACTACCAACGGCTGTAACATACCACTATAGTGGCGGCGCACTCGCCTGTCCGAAGTGCTCAAGGACCTTTATGGCCGAAATTGGCCACTGCAGCTACACGCAAGCACACAATGTTGCGGACCAACGAGGCGCCAGCTGCAGAGAGCCTGTCCAGCAGTCGCTGTAGCCGAAATCGGCTCGGATAGATCCGATCTGACAATCAAGATACCCAGCAATGTATTTCTACACAGATGATGACCCTAGGAATGAGAAATAGCCGCTAAGTTTAACTACCACACGCATGTGAAGATGACTATCATTACCATAGACAAATGAAACCTTTTTCGGGCCGTGAATGACGTTTTGGTTCTCTGTGATCGATCATTACCATGGACAAATGAAACCTTTTTCGCGCAGCGCTACTAGACACGCCTTTTGTCAAAATATCATACAAGACAAGCGTGTCATTTTTGAGCGAGTTTGCCATTTGAGGTGATAGCTCATTTAACCGTTGCGTACGCGTCACATTTTGAAATTTTGTATGAAATTCTATGCCACCCTAAAGTGTTGCCACAACCGTCTTTTCAAAATACACATATCCGACGCTAAGACCTACATTTGGAGTGTATGAGATTGAATAAAAATGGCCCCTTCATCCCCGGGATCCACCTCCTGGTCCACCTGGTGGACCACGGGTACGTTATTTTTTCCCTGTGGTCCATGACAGGTGTCAGCTGTCTTACTAAAAAGTGGTTTATATCGGAAACTATGCGTGCTAGACTATTAGTTTCTTTGGGAAAGTTGTAGGCTCTAACGAGATCTACATGACAGGTGTCAGTTGTCATACTAAAAAGTCGTTTATATCAGAAACTATGCGTGTTAGACTATTAGTTTCTTTGGGAAAGTTGTAGGCCTTAACGAGATCTACATGACAGGTGTCAGCTGTCATACTAAAAAGTCGTTTAAATCAGAAACGATGCGTGCTAGACTATAAGTTTCTTTGGGAAAGTTGTAGGTCTTAACGAGATCTACATGACAGGTGTCAGCTGTCAAACTAAAAAGTCATTTATATTGGAAACTATGCGTGCTAGACTATTAGTTTCTTTGGGAAAGTTGTAGGCCTTAACGAGATCTACATGACTGGTGTCAGCTGTCAAACTAAAAAGTCGTTTATGTCGGAAACTATGCGTGCTAAACTTAAATCGTTTTTATAGTTAAAATTATTTACCTACCAGCTTGCTATTACCTCCATAAAATAGTTTTATTATGGTAAAAGAACTGAGTAGCAAGCGAGGCTTGGAGATTTAATATGTTAATGTATTTGATGGGATCAAGTTTATTGGGTCAAATATTCACATTTTTTGTGTAAGTAGTTTTTTCACCAAATCACAACGAAGATCCAGATATTAAATAGGTATATTGCCGAGTAATGTTGGCGTTGAATAGCATCACCCCATCTATCTTGGGTGTTAAAAACCAATTAAGTCATTCCAGAGAATGGGCAGAAAAATTCTCTGTGAATACATCACCTTGAACTGCGCTTGCTAATCCGCCTGCCAAG
The DNA here is from genome assembly GCA_024500475.1 of Phthorimaea operculella. NCBI lineage: Eukaryota > Metazoa > Arthropoda > Insecta > Lepidoptera > Gelechiidae > Phthorimaea > Phthorimaea operculella. The sequence continues at coordinate 3,640,492 of JANFCV010000027.1, forward strand.
CGTAGTGAGTATGGCAAATACCCCCCTAATAAGGGAAGGCCTGTGTCTAGCAGTGGACTGTTGCGACTGTTATAGTACAGCATGTTTTATTGCATCATAAGTATTAGAGTAAAGGCGATTTACAAACAAAATGGTAAAATTACAAATAACATGCGGGAGCCAAAAAAGGACGTCAAGTTCGAGAAATATAAACTGGTGGCAACACTGTGTTTGCCATTCGGTAAACCAAATTGACACGCTATATTGCTCAAAGGGCGTCTTTATCGGGGGCCGCGAATGACGTTTTGGTTCTCTGTGATCATTGCCATTATTATTAGCCGACCCGACCATGTCATTATTACCATGTTATTATCATTAGCTATTAGCTGACCGCTCATCCGTTTAAATGTAATGATATAATATAGCATATGATAGGTATTACAATGGAAGGTATTTACCCTAAGGGTTGCTATTTTATTCTATGTAAATTGCAAATCATCTACAGAAACCTATTTTAAGGGTTAAATATGTTAGGTATTCGTTAAATCGAGACCTCAGGGCATTTCTAATGACTAGCTCCATTTACAAAAAGGAAAACAACGACCAAGTTCCAGTCAGACTTGCGCATGAAGGGTGCCGTACCATTGTAAAGGTTCCGGGTTCGATTGTCACTCACAAAGTTGATATTTTTATCACTCTATGAATTTGTTGCCGGTCTGGTTAGGCATTGCAGGCTGAACTAACTGATAGCGTCTGGAAACAAAGATGATTCTGTGTTTCGGAGAGTAAAGTAAGCCGTCGATCCCAGTTTCTGTGTATGATTACCTACTTAGACGGGTGTCGTTACACAACCATATCAGAAGCTTGCTACTTGTAGTAGGCCTTTGTAGTAGGTGGTTGTAAAGCTCTGACACCATGGTTCTCGGATCAGACCCGCACGTAGAGAGAAACTTACAAGTAAATACGTCACCTTTACCCTTTTCCGTAAGTACCTGTCTAATTCCGTTACGTTAATATTAATTTGTGATTGATTGAACTGCCATACCAGCTTTTTGATCTATTCGCCACTTTATTAATTAGAATTTCGTCAATAGGATATTTCTACACAAAGCCAATAGTCTGCCATTCGTGCCGATTTCTGATTGAACTAGTATTTGAAATGGTTATTTCATATTCGCAACATCAAAACAAATTAGGGAAACGGCGCGCGGGTGACTTCAATATCAATACATATTCATATTCATATTTTCTGTCTGTCTATCGTGAAATTCGCCCCCTTCTAAGCCAAACAACAGATTTTGATGCAGTTTTTTGTAAAAGATAGAGTGATTCAAGAGAAATGCGTATTACATGCCGGGAAAATGTCTTTTTCCCACAAGAGGTAAGTTGCAGCGGGTCGCTTGTAGAGTATTAGCAAGCTTATAGAGTTGCATATTTCACTCCGCACACAACCTTTTTGTTCCGCATTTGCTCCGCACCATTCCGCCGAGCGTAAGCAAAATTCTATAGATACCTACGTCAAATGCAGGAGATATTAAAGAGATAATGGTGTTAGGTTGTTTCCGTATCCGTGCTAACCGTTTATACCCAGTAAAGTGCATTCTATAGCAGTTTTAGACGTGAGATGGCATCTGTCAAACAAGTAATCGTAAAAAACATGAGACGTGCGACGTGTGTCGCGACGCTTGAAACCGTTTACTTACATTTAATGTATGAAAAAGAAAAAACAAAGCTAAGCACTTGAGACGCGCGTCTCATCGATAACGGCTGACGATCGCTTATATTCTGACAGATGTCATGTTGCGCGTCGCGTCTCGCGTCTATTGCCAAGCTTTCCCCTGAGATTCTCAATTATGTGTACCCCAATTTCAATATCAGTGTTAGTAGTACGTTTATATTACGTAGGTAGTACGTAATTAATTACAAATAAACTTCAATTTGGTTTGATTTGAATTGATTTGATTAGTAAGACAGTGTGGTCTGGGCTCAATTTAATATTACAATATTTTACCTACCTACTGTGTGTTATTTTCGGATATTAATACGCAATACTCCGACCAACATCTCAGTAATACTACGACATGTTACTCCCTCTTAATTTGTTCTACATAAAGTACCACATTCTATTGGAAAGCTCAGGACTCAGGAGGATATAAATAGCATGTATTTTCGTAATTGTACATAACATATTTATTAATTGTTTATTTCCCTACTTACCGAAATTACTTCTTCCAATTTTCTTTTGTATAAACTTTTTCATTCATGCATTAAAAATATAAAAATGTTTCATAAAACTTACTTATCCTCGCTGATGGCTACTAGAGTTTTCCACTCACTTGTTAGTCAATCATCACTGTAAATAGTGTAATGATCACTGTTTTTTTCCAAGACTGACTTCAAAAAAGTTGGGCGGCTGAATGTTTACAAACTTTAGGGCGGGCGGCGCGAGCGACACGAGCATCCGGGGCGGGCGGCTGTTGCTACACTGATAGCCGCCAGGATCCACAGCCTGCAACATGCCTTACGGTATACCATACCAGCCTCAACAGTCCACTGCTGGACATGGGGGTATTGCCATACTTATCACGCTTGGCAGGCGGATTGGCGAGCGCAGTAATAGATGTTGCATTTACAGGAAACGCTGCTGCCCATTTCCTGGATAATTATCCCTTAGTCGCTTTTTACGACACCCACGGGTAGAATTGGGATGATGCTATTCTAAGCCGGCATCACACGGCCTGGTGCTACACTGATAGCCGGCCTACAGGATTCAGGGCCTGCAACATGCCTTACGGTATGGCATATTTGAAATGCATAAAAAACTATTAGTTTTGAACTTCCTTGATCTCTCTCTTCGTGTGGAACACCGAGTCGTTTAACGACCCGATAAACCCCGGTGTCAGAGTTTAACGACCGCCATCATAGACAGCAACCGGGACCGACGAACGTGCTCATCCGAAGCACGGAACCACCTTGCTTTTTGGACAATCAGGCGGTTCAGCCTGCAATATCCTAACAAGACTGGGAACAAATTCACAAAGTGATAAATATCAACTTTGAGAGTGACCCACCGGGAATTGAATCTTCTGCGTGGCAGGCAGTCATACTAACCACTGCGCCACATCGGCTGTCACTTCCTTCACGAATGATTATGATTATTGAACTTGACTCGTTCGCATACTATTGCTCTTGCGTCAACGTCCGTTTTTAGTATGAGCGTAGACCACCGATGTGGCGCAGTGGTGCGTACGACTGCCTGCGATGCAGAAGGTTCCGGGTTCAATTCCTAGTGGGGTCACTCATAAAGTTGATATTTATCACTTTGTGAATGTGCTCAGTCTGGTCAGGACATTGTTGGATGAACCACCTGATTGTCTGCAAAAAAAAGTTGGTTTCGTGTTTCTAAGGACACGCTAAGCCGTCGGTCCCGGTTGCGCATAAAATACGCAGCAACACACGTCAAGTAGCCAATACTTACTTTGTGCGTCAAGTGTAGGAACCACGTGACGTATGTTTTACGTACCTTGGCCAACTTTAATTAATACATAGTAAAAAATGAAGTCGCTTTTTGCGTTTCTCTGTCTGTCGTGGATTCCGCTATCTCGTCCGTCTACCGAAAAATGCCTTTTTCCCACGGGAAAATTAGTTGCAGCAGGTGATACCGCTAACGAGTCGCTATAATCTGGATTTAAAGGATATAGAGACAAAAATATTCAGCTGATGCACTTTTTTTTAATTTTACAGTTCAATGATCCGCAAAGATCCGTCTGGAGCAAACATTCTAAATTAACACACAGTCGCAACTAAAGAAATAAATTCAAACAAAAAATCAGAAAGAAATCATCTTTGAAGTAATTATATTTTATTTGTCGTTAATTTGTTGCCACTTTTGTTGGTATTATTGGACTCTGTGCTTCTGAGATTTCAATAAAGTTTAAATTAATTAATTTCAAACAAATACGGGGTGTTAGGGACGGTGTAACGAAAACTTTGCAGCCGTGATCAGACCATGAAACTGAACAACTTTTACTATGGAGCCAATGGTGAGAAACGAAAAAAAAATTTTGACCTTCCATACAAAGTCAGTCAGCTGATCGTGAATTTTGTATGGAAGGTCGGAAATTTTTTTTCGTTTCCCACCATTGGCTCCGTAGTAAAAGTTGTTCAGTTTGATGGTCTGATCATGCCTGCAAAGTTTTCGTTACACAGTCCCTAACACCCTGTATTTTATCTCAAATCAACCTAAGTTAGTTTTGTTATTGTTCACATTCGGCTTTACAATTTAGGAGCTTCTATACTACCTACTGATTTTCTTTTACAAAACAAACTACTTAACGAAAATGACAGGAACCTTGATACAGAAAAACAATCACTCCAAAATCCGTTTTACGAACTGTCAAAAGATACTTTAAGAACGACGAAAGATGGCTGCCACCGGGACTAGGAGCTTGAACGTGCCAAGTATTCTTGACGTTTGTAGTGGCAAAGAAGACATAATAATAGTCGTAGTCGTAGGTATAGTTCATTCGCAATCACAGTGTCATAAAATGACATGACCAGCCTAAGCTAAGCGGGTGCCGAGTTACGCTGGTCCTAATACTTAGATATTACGCGACCAGCGTAGCTTGGCCTTTCGTTTAGGTTGGTCATGATGACACTATGATTCTGAATGGACTTTACCCATAGCTGTTGCTGTAGTGGTGTAGAATTCCAACTTTCTGATTTCTCTCCTCGTTATTTTGACCTTGGTTACTAGGATCAACAAATCCTATTAAAATAATCTTTAAAAGGACGACCTTTTCTATCAAGTTTTGTCCAAACCACATTATAGGAAGCTCTTGTTTCAACATTCTCGGATCGTTTGACCCCAAAATGTTTTTGACGTTTTTTCTTGGAATCGGAAGCACCCTTGAAAAATATTATTTTCCCAGTAATTTTACTTGATCGGATTGATTTTGTAAGTTGCGGGGCAAACAACAGACTTAAAGCACCTATGTAGGCAGGAATAAGTATTATAATAATATTTTTGTGGCGGAATTCTTCTTCTTCTTTTCAAGTGGGACACCGAGTCGTCAAACTACCCGATGAACCCTGGCGTCAGAATGGCGGAATTAATAAGGGATTTATCAGGTCAATCCTCAAATCGGTGCCCTACTCTCTACACAACAAGAATAAGGTATTTTGAAAAATAAAACCTAGGTATGTGTGTGATGCGAAAAGTAGGATTATCTTATTTCTTATATTCATATTACATGCCCATCGTGCATACATTACATACACCTTTTATTACTTCCGGGGTAAGAAAACCTTGTACAAGGTGGGCCAAAAGTAATCACCCTATGTGAATCACCTCCCATTTTTTTATTAGACATTGAAATCGACTACTGTTTTCGGAAATCAATCTTTCGAAGATGCCAAATTTATGTGATTATGTTTCTTAAAAGACATTAGTGAAATTACCATCTTTACCGTAGGGTCAGGTAGGGATCGGTGACTCAGGCGGGTACATAGACTCACGCTTATATTTTGGAATAGGACAGCTATATCTATCTGTATTCTTAACATAATGGTAGCTCTTGACAACCAAACACATACAAACCAATCATCCGTCCACTCCAGTACGGTTTGATTGTGAAAAAAATGTGCGATTGGTTTTGCACCTCTAAAAATGCTTTTCAAGGTACCCAACATGTATTTTTATCGGTTAAGATTGAAAGATTTATGGAAATGTAATTATTATGTTCGAAAGTGGTGTTCAAATACTAAGTAATAAGCGAGATTTGCTAGCTCTTAGAAAAGTCTGATAATATTTTGTAGGTTAATTATTTCAAAATAGCGTCGGCATCTACACTGGCTCAAATTTAAGTGGTACACAGTGACTCTAACATTCAGTACTGGCTCATCTCTCTATTTTTAGAAACATTAACAGACAATTGTAAAATATTTCTTATGGCAAAAGTAATGATATGAAAAGAATACTTTGACAAATATAATTGATTAAAATGCATAGTTTTAATAAATATTATACATGCACGTCAGGGTGCCAAGTCCATATAAACTGTTAGAGTCACTGTGTACCACAGGGGTTGAGTCAGTGTAGACAGGTACAGGTACACAGTGACTCACATTTTTTTTTCTAGAAAAAGACGTCTGATGACCTAAGTGTCGTGTTATTGCAAAAAATGATAATGCGAAACGAAAGAGTATTAATCAATACATCCTAGATATGAATTTCAGTTTGATACTTCAAAGTTATCTATAAAATTTTATTGATTGAAGAAATCCGAGTCACTGTAGCCTACCTGACCCTACGTTTTAACTTTAAACACGCTAATTTCCATACATTCCTGACCATGTTTTTTTTTCGTTTGTTGTGGCTTCAGGGGCTTGAAAGTTTTATAAACTGTAATTTTTAATCTTGAGCTTTCAAAAATACCATTGGGTGAATTCTGGCGTTGTCAGATCTGGAGATCTGACCAATGGGTTCAAAAACCAAATTCTGTAGATTGGTTTTCACCAACTTGCATCAAGTCTGGAGTTGGCATCTAACTGCTTTCTTTATTTTTTATTTTACAGCATTAAGTTCACATCTTCGAAGGATTATTCAGTGATAACAAAACTTATTTTAACTTAATAAAAATAAAATGGGGGCCGTTCTAACATGAGAAGGGAGGTTATCAGAGACCGTTTTTGATTTGACTCAGGAGGTGGCAATTTGACCAATGTCTTTTTTAAAAACATAATCAAATAAATTTTAAATCTTCAAAAGATTGAATTCCGGAAACAGAAGTAAATTTTAATGACTAATAAAAAAATGGGAGGCACATCCTATGGGATGACTTCTTTTGGCCCACCCTGTAGTAGTAGAAAATGTAGGTACAGAAAACTAAATAAATATCCTTGGACAAGACCCACAGCGAAATCTAGTCCCAAACTAAGCAAAACTTGTACTATTCTGGTACATATTATACGTTATACCAGGAGTAGAGCAAAAATAAAATCGAGTAAAGTGTAAAAGCTTACACTGAAGTCTTCTTACACAAGCAAAGACAAGCATTGTTGGAATAATTCGAGGGTTTGTTTGAACCAGAAGAAATAATGTGAGTTTATTTTAGGGTTCATCCAATAGGATTAGGCTAAGTGGAAAGAACGGATACCTTCATAAATATGTTGCTGATGGCCGCGTGTGAACGGCCGATAAGATTTTGTTTTTATTATCTCACCCCGTTTAAATCAACACCACGGCATACATCAAATAAATTGTCATCAATTTTATTGTCTCTTTGAAGTAGCCCTCCTACTTCAAAGAGACAATAATATCAAAACAGATCCATTATAAGGAAGTAAAACAAAAATTAACACAACAATACAGGCACAGAGTCAACACAATTTTGCGGACACATTTACACTCAAAAAACACCATCAAGGCTATTAACTCCTATGCTATACCTGTACTAACCTACTCATTTGGGATCATTAACTGGACTAAATCAGACCTACAAAATCTACAGAGAATAATTAATACTACAATGACAAAGGGTAGAAAACATCATCCTAGGTCATGTATTCAACGGCTTACGCTACCCAGAACAGATGGCGGAAGAGGCCTTATAGACATAATTAACTTACACAACAAACAGATTACCAATCTCAGATCTTATTTCCACAATAAAACAACAACATCTCCGTTACACGAAGCAGTAGTACAGAATGATCACATATTAACACCCCTTAACTTGCAAAATAAGTCAATACAGAGAAATGAATCACAGACAGACAGACAGACAAAAAATAACGCATGGGCCCAAAAATCCCTACATGGACGACATTACCGCGATTTGAACTTACCTAACGTCGATAAGACAGCATCGAACGAGTGGCTCAACCGCGGGCAACTGTTTCCGGAAACTGAGGGATTTATTATGGCCATACAGGACCAGGTAGTTGAAACCCGTAATTATCAAAAATATATCATTAAATTGCCAAATATTGTAGATAGATGCCGGCGATGTAATAGTGCTGCTGAAACAATCCAGCATATAACCGGTGCCTGTAAATCGATTGTACAGACAGATTATAAATTCAGACATGACCAGATTGCCAATATTATTCACCAAAAACTTGCATTCAAGTATAAGCTTATTTCACAGCAACCTACACCATACTATAAATATAAACCCGACACTATTTTAGAAAACAGCACACACAAATTGTATTTCGATAGAGCAATATTAACAGACAAAACTACTCATTACAACAGGCCTGACATCACTCTCATAGACAAAGACAATAAAACTGCACAATTAATAGATATAGCCATCCCTAATACACACAATCTACAGCAAACAATATCAGAAAAATTAACGAAATACATAGATCTCAAAAATGAAATTACTCGAATGTGGAATCTGAATAAAGTAGCAATAGTTCCTATAGTCCTCTCTTCAACTGGTGTAATACCAAAGCAGCTAAAAGAATCTTTAAAAACAAAAGATCTACCGGAAAATACCTACATAACTATGCAAAAAGCCGTGGTTTTAAACACATGTCGTATAGTTCGGAAATTCTTAGACTCTGAGGAAACATTGGATGCAGAACGTCCAATACAAAGCAATCTGAACCAACCAAATGCTCACTTGGCTTAGGCCCGTGAGCATTGGAATACCGGCAGTATTAGCCGAGCCTAAATAAAAGGAAAAAATAATAATAATAAATATCCCTGGACGAGACACACATCGCCATCTAGCCCCAAACTAAGCAAAGCTTGTACTATGGGAACTAGACAACTGATATAATACATAAACACTGTTTTTTGTAAATAAATACATATTATACATAGAAAACACCCAAACTAAACACAAATATTTAAAAATTGACTTTACAAATATTTGTGTCGGTGGGAATCGAACCCACGACCCTCGGCGTAGAAGGCAGGGGCACTATCCACTACGCCAACGGGACAGGGATGAATCAGGAGTGACTATAATAATAAAGAAATTGCATCAAGGAACCTTGGATATGGCATTACTTTTTAGAGATTAACAGGAGACTTGGCTAGTTTTCACAGAGTGTTTTTGGCGGGATAGAACCTTCATGAATATCTACGTGTAGTATTATTAAGCTCAAATTCGGAATTCATGTCTTTATTAAAATAGATTACGGTGTAAGTACATAGTTAATTACAAACTTAATCAAAGGAGTAGATAATATTAGATAGGAAAGTTACCTATCTGCTGTTGTGTTTACGTATCTTATCATGTCAGTTAATAGACTCTAGAGAGATCTTTCTCATGTAAATTACTCATGTTTGATACCTGGAAAACTTGCAAAATTTTCCACCCCAGGCTGGGTTGGAACCAGCGACATACACCATCTATACTAGCGATACATCTGGGATACAGCGGCTCATTTCTAGCTAATTAGTTGCAAAACTATATCTACCGGTAGACATAGCTCTATCACGCGTTAGTGGTCAAGATATACTTGCTTAATTCGCAGGCTATAACGGGGTGTGAACATCGGTGAAAATAAAAAAAGTGGCTTTTGCTTATAAAAAGATTTCCTTTCGGTAGGATATGTCCTTAAGGCGCAAGGAACCATTTTAGAAGTGTGGCCACTGGCCACCTCATTATGCGAACTGATGATGGTGGCATTGGTGGCATAATACTCATACATGTACCCATAAGGTTAATTAAGTATCCACAAATATTTTAAGGGCTTCTTCTACTTACAAAACTGAACAACTTTTATTAAAAACTTATCTTCGAAATATGGAAATAAATTGGACCTCCCATATAAAAGTGTTGAAAAAGTTCGTCACTTAATATGGGAGGCCCAATTTTCTTTTTCATATTTTGACGAAAAGTTTTTAAATAAAGGTGATCCGATTTATGAGTGAGTAGAACACGCACTTAAAATATTGGGACTTAATTTAATCTAACTCTATATAGTACGCATGAATAGCACAAACAAAATGTCGAAAAAATACGGAAACGGATCTAAAATAACGTCCAAAGAAAATATGGTGATGCAAAGTTCGAACTACGTGAAAGAGTGCGTTATTTTAACGGTTTTTATTTCCTGTGCGTGTGTCGTAGGTAACTATTGTCAACATTTTATATACCCCTAATACAACATTTTATATACCTTAGGCGAGAAAAACACGTAACGTCCGTTACTGCGTTATTTTTGCGCAGCGCTATCACATGCGTCAGGAAAATTATATTAATTTCCTACCTTATTTTCATGCAAATACGTTTTATGTCAAACCGTTTGACGTAAAGTGTATTTAACGAAATGAGATAATTAATGTAAACAACTTTTGTATGACTCGGTGACAGTTAGAAATTACAATCTGTCCTTATCTGTCATATGGTATAATTTCAGCTGTCTCTTTCAGATTTGTTTACACTTTTTATCTCGTCTGGTTGGCCTTACTTTAGTAATTCGTTTTGTCCTAACGCATGTATTACACAGCTAAAACAGTGCAGCGACGTAGGTACGTTATGAGTTATCTCCTCCTTACCCTGGGCAAAACTGTAATTAACTGCTAATGAAAGTGAAATATTACTGCACCTGACTGCCAAGGTGTGGCCAAGTAGCATCATTAGGAAAATGAGTAATTTCTTATTGAATCATAAAGAAGATAGGTTTCCATTAGTTCTTAAGTTCATTTATAAAGTCTAAGACGTTCTTTTTTAGTTGTATGGTTTTTATTTTTGACGAAGGTGGTAAAAATTCATATGATATGTGCTTACTACAGTATATATGAATGTATTTTTGATGCACAGAAAAAAAACGAATGTAACGGTAAAATAAAAAGTGTTGGTAGACCGGCATCACTTTAACCCATGTTATTCCCATGTCAGTCAAAGTTTGCCGCTTGGATGAGTGTAATAATAAAAATACAATATTTACTTGATTTGATTTAGATATGTGCACAGTAACTCATATTCATATTCATAGAAATCTATAAATAGTATCCCATGAATGTGTTCTCGTGAATGAAACAAGAATTTCATTGATTTTATGTATTATTGCAAAATACTTCCTTTTCAGCGCAGCGAGTAGCTATATTTAGTAGGTAATCTCTGCTTTGATCTAGACACACGGCAGTGTGTCCGCCAAGTTCGAGCAAAGAACCGACACACCGGCCGTGGGTTATATTAACGAACCATTGCGGGCCAAATTCGACCTACCTATAACTCAAAATCTATTTTATCTACGCATATGAAATTTCTAGTATCTGTCGAGATCTACTTACTTATCTTAAATACAAAATTTCATTAATGTACCTATTGTAGGTCTTGAGATATTGACGTCAGAAAATCGCTATTTTTACTATACACTCACTGACTGACTGACTGACTCACTCACTCACTCATCAAAAACCTAGACTACTTCCAATGGTCGTATTGACTTGAAATTTGGCATGGAGGTAGGTCTGGTCAAGGTAAAGGAAAAAATCTGAAAATGGCCAAGTGTGAGTCGGTTTTAAAAATAATGAAGGTGTAAATTCATACCCCTAAGGAACTAAAACAAAAAATTTATCTATATCTTCCAATGGTCGTACCGACCTAAAATTCGTTACGAAGGTTTGTAATTTAGTCAAAGTAAAGTAAAAATTGCTGTAATTGCTATGCCGTGTGATGCCGGCTTAGAATAGCATCACCCCAATTCTACCCGTGGGTGTCGTAAAAAGCGACTAAGCGATACTCATCCAGGGAATCCTCGCCAATCCGCCTGCCAAGCGTGGTGAGTATGGCAATACCCCCCGATAGGGGGAGTCCCATGTCCAGCAGTGGACTGTTGTAGCTGTAATGTTATGTTATGTTTAGTAAAAATTGAATATATCCGCTACGCACATTATACCGCCCTGACTTGGCAAGCTTATCAGTAAATAGAAAACGTGTAAAAAAATCCAAGATATTGAATGGGCAATGCGCTCTAGCGTGTCAGTCGTACAAGACAGCATACAAAATGACAAAACAAAAAAGTTTCCTTTGCCACGCAAACGTAGAAAAATTTAATAAAAAAAACTAGTCCATTTCTTTGTAAGAAGCATAGTCCATTTAGTCCATATTCAAAAATCTGAAAATTAGTATTAATGAGACATTTCCTTAACTAACTTAACCAACCATGTCAGAGGCCTGCTACTTGCAGTGGGCGGTTGAAAAACTCTGTCACCAGGGTTCATCGGGTCGTTGAACGACTCGGTGTCCCACACGAAAAGAGAGAGAGAGAGAGAGACTTAATCATAAGAAAAAAAGAAAATAAACCTTACAAAAATAAATGAAATCCCACCCAAAACATAAATGTGAAAGGCTGCCAAGTTCGATAATATTGGAATGCTTCGCCTATAAAAGAAGTGAGATCTAAATAAGTACCAAGTTCCATACACAGACCTCAGTTAAAAATAGTTACAGGAATGCACACTTGATTTTCCGCAGTTTGGAAAGTAGATTCTGAATAAATATTATTAGGATTCAGAGACAGGAAAAGAGCAAGTTTAGACAAACGGTAATTATATTCATCAAAATGATTACAAATTAACAAAAAATAGCCAATAAAACCAATCGCGTCCGCTTCGCACTGTGCAGAAAAAAAATGTGAGCCCGAGCCAACCGATTTACGAGCTTTTTCTGCCGTTAGGGTTGCCATCCACTTCCATCATTTCCAACACGGCCTCTCCTGACATCCTGGCGTCCTCGTCAGGTTATACCTCTTCTTCGTTTGATTCGTCATCTGCTGCAAGAGCAATGTCATCGTTTCCAGTAGATGGCCCTGGCTGGTCATCTTCATCATCATTGGCAGCTGAAATGAAATGATTTGTTGTAAACAGGTACATTTTGATTCTCAACAAGTTATTGACTGAAATAAATTTATTTGCGTTTCAAATAGTAAATCACAAACAAATTTGTAAAAGGAAACATTACTCCATTAATTTGGCCAAAATTAACGGTTAATGCACTGCAGGCATAGGCACAAAGTTAGCATACCACACAGATTTGACACTGGAGACAGCTTCGCACATCTCCCAGCGGCTGCAGGCATAGGCACAAAGTTAGCATACCACACAGACTTTTCCCAGTGGCTGTAGGCATAGGCGCAAAGTTAGCATACCACACAGACTTCTCCCAAGGGCTGTAGGCATAGGCGCAAAGTTAGCATACCACACAGACTTATAAACTCACCATCGAAAAGGCAGCACAAGACTCAGGCGTCCATTCCCTTTCAATGTACCATGAACTGAGCTGCGGCATAAGTAGTTTTCCGTAAGCTCCGCCAGCAGTTTGAGCTCATATCGGTCATGGTCCAGGCATCTGACCACGCGGTAGGGCCCACGCATACCAGGATCCAGTTTTCCCTTGGACTGCGCGTACTTGATAACAAACACGATGTCATCAGTCTGAAAAACAGAAGGGGGGCGCCTATCCTTGTTAACATAAGCATCCTGCTGACTTTGATTTTCAGCCAACCGCTCGGCCGTCCTCTGTCTTACCATCTCTCGTGTAGCTTCACGATTTAAATTAAAAGGTCCAGTAGCAATATCGCGTACTAAGGCGCGGATTGCAGGCGTAGCGCTTTCATAGCCTACGAGAAGATTCAAGGGCGATGACTGTGTAGTCTTTTGTTTTGTTAAATTTAAAATCAATTGCAGCTGCCACAGCTCGTCAGCCCATTCATTTTTCTTGTAATTGACCTCGACTCTAAGCATATTCAAAACCGTCCGCACATAACGCTCAACTTGCCCGTTCGCGTGATGCATTTCTGTCGTGATATGATGAAGCTGAACGCCTAAGACTTGCATCCAACTCGTGAACGCAGAAGACTCGAACATTCGGCCTCTGTCACATACCACCAACTTTGGAGTACCGAATAAAGAAATCACGTTTTTGAAAACGCGTTTAAGCTCGTCAGTGTCTTGCCGGAGTATAGGTGTGAGCAAGCAATACTTCGTATACGCATCTACTACCAACATAATGTGCTTATAACCGCGAGATTCGGGCAGGGGTCCTAGGACATCAGCGTGCAGAGTATCAAATGGCATACCCGGTTTCTGCCAAGACGTGATTGGCTGAAGAGGAGCTCGAGGAACCCGTTTGTAAGCTATACAAGTTAAACAATGCGAAATGTATTTCTTGACAAAGGCCCTTAGGCCAGGAAACCAAAAATGTCTGATAATTAAATCGACAGTTTTATCGGCATTTATATGACTGTGCTCATCATGAAAAATCCTGAGGAGGCTTAAGCGTTGACCTTTCGGCACGTAACAAAGTAAACGAGGCTCCTCACCTACTGGCGAATACTTGTAAAAGAGTATGCCATTCTGTTTGACATAACGCGTTGAATCTATCTGTCCCTGGTCCAACGCGTTCATCAACGCTTGAGTTTCCTCATCTCCTGTTTGCGCAATTTGAGCCCAATTACGCGGTCTTTCGATATTATTTACTTCGCGACACGGGTTACGACTTAAGTAGTCCGCGTGCGGCATCATGGCACCCTTCCGATAAGAGATTGTAAAATTAAAATCTTAGAGATAAATCCACCATCTTGCCACACGCGGTAACAGATCGCGTTTGTTTTGGGTCGCCTTTAGTGCATTGCAATCGGTGACTAGCGTGAATTGAATGCCTACTAAATAATGTCGAAAATGACGTAAAGTTTTTACGACCGCGAGCGTCTCGAGTTCGTAAGAATGGTATTTTTGTTCTGCTCCCTGCGTAACTTGGCTGTAATATCCAACCACCCGCTTACTACCATCCTTGTGAGTTTGTAATAAGATTCCCCCGTATCCTAGGCTGCTCGCATCTGTGTGAACCTCTGTGGGGAGCTCGTTATCAAATATTGCCAGAACTGGTTCGCTAGTGAGACATGAAATTATTTCTTGCCTCACACGCTCCTGCTCCGAGCCCCAACAGAAGTCCACATCTTTTCGAGTTAATCGGGCTATGCATGCCGTTTTAGTAGAATACCCCGCAATGTATTTTCTAAAATACCCGGCCAACCCCAAAAATTGCCTAACCTGCTTCACATTTTGCGGAGCGGGTGAGTTTGCAAGAGCCTGTACTTTGCTTGGGGAAGGACGTACTTCACCATTTGAAATAACGCGGCCTAGGTACTCGATTTTTCTACACAAAAATGAACACTTGCTCATGTTAATAGAGAACCCAGCAGTCGTTAACGTGGCTAATACTTCATCTAATGTCTGTAAACCCTCTTCGATTGAGTCATGTAAAATAAGACAATCGTCAATGTATACCAAAACCTTCCCGGCAGCAATAAAATCGCGCAATGTATGACTAATTATCCGCTGGTACACTATGGGCGCGTTGGCTAAGCCATACGGCATTTTCACGTATTCATAGTGCCCTTCGGGCGTTACAAATCCTGTCAAGGGAATAGATTTCTCGTCCAGCTGAATTTGATGGAAGCCTGTGGCCATATCCAAAGTAGTAAAGAATTTACTTTTGCCTAATCGGTCTACATGGTCATCTATAAGGGGTAACGGGAATCTATCCTTTATTGTCAGCCGATTAAGCGCCCGAAAATCGACGCACATTCGATCGGCTCCATTTTTCTTCTTAACAAGTAATATCGGGCTCGAATACGGAGATTCAGATTCGCGTATAATGCCTTTCGATAAAAGATCCTGAATAATCTCACGTACTTTTAATTTTTCACCGAACGACATTTTATACGGCCGATAATAAACGGGAGTGTCACTGTTCAGTCTAATATGCATACTACCGGTTTTAACAGTAGTTGTAGCGGTACCAGAAATCATAAAGTCCGAGTATTTGTCTATAATTAATTTCAACTTGTCAAAATCCTCCCCTTTTAACTCCGTTTCAATATGAGGCTGCACATTTGACTCAACAACAACCGATACTTGAACTGGGGATGACGCACAATTAGGCTCACATAGAATGTGTTTCGAATATTTCGTACGAACAAAAATCACGCCGTCCCTGTCTAACACATCTGTACCTATAATGCACTGAACATTCATAACTTCGCTCGGCACGACTAACATGTCTACCTCGTGCGAAATACCCTCTAGTTCGATAGCGAGTGTAACGTATGAAGTGATAGTAGTGACAGATGACTTGCCTAACCCTTTTATTTTCGCATAGATTGGCTTACGCACACACGACAGCTGATCTACTACAGACGAGGAAATTAATGAAACGTCTATAGCGCCACTATCGATTAATATGTCGACTGGAAGGCCCTGAATTCTACCTACAACGATATCTTTGCGGTTCTGAGATGAGGATAAACAAAGATTTACAGTTTTGTTGTGTGCTTCCGATCTCTGCTTGGCAAAACAAGATGTGACGTCATGACCTTTCTTTTTACAGAACTCACACGTGATTATTTGACCCGGTTTGTAATCAGTTTTATTTTGCTCACCGCTTTTAATCTGAGATCTTTTAGGACAACCTGGTGACTTGTGCTGCGGATCCGCACAGATAAAACATTTAGAAATAGGCCGTTTGAATTTATTTGACTTATTGTTAGTATTGATGTTTTGTGAAGAGTTTGAACGCGATTTACGGGAATCCGTGGCAGAATTGGTAACCGGCTTAATAAAAGTGGACAGAAAGTTAACTATTTCATTTGGCTGCAGGTTTGCATTTGTCGCAGCGGCTTTAACGTGTGGGCCTTTAATTCCTCGAATAATTATGGATGAAATTAGTTCATCACTCAAACCTTTGACTATACGAAGGCGTAGGAGAGATCGCCGCGCATATTCAGCATACGTACGATAATTATCGGAATCGTTAGACATTACCTCGTACAAGATGCTGGCTAAATCAAGTTTCCTAGCACACAGGGGCTTAAAGTCCTTTTTGAAATTGGTCCATGAACGATCACTACAAACCCACTCATTAAGCCACGTCTTTGCGTCACCTTTCAGACAATTTCCAATACGAGCTATACACACATAATCATCCCATCGGTTAACAATTTTAGCCCTATCAACTTCGGCAAACCAGTCGTCTACGTTATGAATATTGGGATCAAAATTAGACACATAAAAATTATGACTACTCACGGACGTAACCGTCTGTATAGCTTGGGCCAACTCCTCAGCCACTCGTCCAACTGATGGCTGCACCTGAGAACTACTCTCAAGGGCATTTAGCCGCGAAACTATAGTGTCCCAAGACGAAGGCGGGCGACTGTCTCCACGAGATAACTTGTGATGTGGGCTGCCGTGTGAACTCCTGGACTCGGAATGTTTGCGGCTACGCTCGCGCTTACCTCGTCGGCGCCTGGGACTTCGGCTACGCCTGTCTTCATGACGGCTATGGCTTCGATCACCTTTGTCATCACGAGGTCCGGCACTAGGAGTGCGCACGCTGCGCTGGCGATCACGCCCGACATCACGAACGCGGTTTGCGCCACGAGGTCCAAGGCTTGGAGTACGTGCACTAACTTGGCGATCGCGCCCACGGCTGCGACGGTCTTCATGGCGGCTGCGGCTGCGACCGCGATCGTTGTCACGACGTCTCTGGCTCGAGTTATGCTCACGACACTGGTGATCACGGGCATGGCTGCGGGCGCGGTCGGTACGTTGCCGGCGTGTTGCGCTCCGCGATGGGCGGCCACGAGAATTTCTGCTCCGTGAGCGGCGATGGCGGGAACCTCGCGCATCACGACTACGATGTCGCGACCGAGGCCGACCCGCTCGAGCAGTAGGATCCATTTTTATCTGGAATCACACACTCAAAAGCACAAAAACACAAAAAGATTAGGACACAAAACTCGTGCTAAGCGGAAGACTGGTACACTTTTGAAATTCTAGTCGGACAAACACGGCTACGAACGGTTATTTTAAATCTGTGAGAGTGAGATAATTTTATCCCGCTACTGATATTAGGATTCAGAGACAGGAAAAGAGCAAGTTTAGACAAACGGTAATTATATTCATCAAAATGATTACAAATTAACAAAAAATAGCCAATAAAACCAATCGCGTCCGCTTCGCACTGTGCAGAAAAAAAATGTGAGCCCGAGCCAACCGATTTACGAGCTTTTTCTGCCGTTAGGGTTGCCATCCACTTCCATCATTTCCAACAATATCATATTAAATACCTAAAATTCTAATACTTACAAAAACGCAAACCTGTTTTTTCAGCAGTTTCCTTATGACATTTTTTTTTTTTTTTTTCTGTACTTTTTAATGATATAACTTGGCAAGTTTTAATAGAAAATTATATACTTGACTCATTGCGTTTAGTAGGTTTATAACAAAGTGTGTGAAAACTTGCCAAGTTATATCATTACAAAGTACAGAAATAAATAAATAAAAAACGTCATAAGGAAACTGCTGAAAAAACAGGTTTGCTTTTTGTAAGTATTAGAATTTTAGGTATTTAATATGATATTTATTCAGAATCTACTTTCCAAACTGCGGAAAATCAAGTGCGCATTCCTGTAACTATTTTTAACTGAGGTCTGTGTATGGAACTTGGTACTTATTTAGATCTCACTTCTTTTATAGGCGAAGCATTCCAATATTATCGAACTTGGCAGCCTTTCACATTTATGTTTTGGGTGGGATATAACTTACCTATAACAAGAAATTGAAATACGTTAGTGAAAAGCGAGGTTGAACTGTTATGAAAATAGCACTGCGAGTGTGAGTGCAAATATATCCTAAAAGTTTCCCTTTGATGTCTGTAACTTTGGAAAAAGGAAAAATAAAGATACGAGGCCACTTTGTGCACCGTTTTATGAGTTATGCATGTGTCGCAGCCAACTGGCTAAAAACGCTGTCTAATTAAACAACTAGTTCTTTAATCAAACGTCGCCATCTAACCAAACAACTAAACATTCATCAGCTAAGTGGTTGAAGATAACGTTCTACACTACAGCTGTATGGCGGTTAGCCAACTGGCTTACTACGTTCAATTTGCTAGGGTAGCCATGTGTGCTAGGGCATATTCACACATACGTGGTTTCACGCGCGTTATTATAATGTCACACGCACAGCTTACGCGTTGCGAGTCGCAAACACAAGGGCAGCGCGTGGTTTGCCCAGTGGGTGCGTACCAAACTGTCAACACGCGCAGAGCCCGCGTATGTCTGATTCTGTGATCTGAAAGTAAGCCTATTCAAAATATAGCGGAATCCGGGTGGGTACGTGAGTACCGGAAGTCCGGAACTCAATTACTTGATATTTGTACTAGTCAGAATACCGCGTACCCACGTACAGAGCCGGTTCCGCTCAGGTTTGCATAGCTCATGCTCAGGGCTAGACCATAGGGGAGACTAGGGTTGGAGTGCACTAGGGGGGCGGCCATACAAATAACACTTTTTCAAAATTTTCTTAGTGTTTCTCACTGGTTGAGGTGTATGAAAGGGGGCTGCCTGTAAATAGAAAAAAAATACCGTCTCCTTTCCCCCTCCACAATACTCCCCCTTGGGGTCATATTGACCCCCCTTTTTTATGACGGGAACGTACAGGGTTGCTCATCTGCAACAATGTTTACCTTAAACACTTTTCTCTGGAGGCCCAAAATCGGTCACAGGCCCCCAGGGCCCTGTTGTAGGATCCCATGGACCCCTCGATTTTTTTACGGAATTAGCTAGAGTGGGTCATATACGACAACTTTTATCTACAAAGTTTTCATCTGGGAGGTCTATATTAGCCTGTAGGGCCCTACAGCTTTAATACTGGGACTTAAAAATAATTCGACCTGTGAGTCGCCATCATAACCTGCAATTTTTCGACCGGGAATGGAAAAGGTTGCTCATCATCAACAACGTTTGCGTAGAACACTTTTTTCTGCGGCCTCAAAAACAGGCAGTAGTCACCAGGGCCATAAAAGGCCTAAATTAAGCTAATCTAGGCCCCTCCAGATGAAAAAATATAGATAAAAGTAGTTGTATATGAGCCACTCAATCCATTTCCGTCAAAAAATGGAGGAGTCCATTATGACCTTTTAAGGCCCCCCTAGGGACCACCGGCTGATTTATTAGCCGCAGAATAAAGTGTTTAAGGCAAACGTTGTTACTGATGAGCAACCTTTTCCATTCCTGGTCAAAAAATTGTAGGTCATCATGGCGACCCACAGGTCGAATTATTTTTTAAGTCCCAGGCTAATCTAGGCATCCCAGATGAAAACTTTGTAGATAAAAGTGGTTTTATATGAGCCATTCTAATCATTTCCGTCAAAAAATATAGGGGTCCATGGGATCCTTTAACGGGGCCCTGGGGGCCTCTGACCGATTTTGGGCCTCCAGAGAAAAGTGTTCTAGGTAAACATTGTTGCTGATGAGCAACCCTGTAGATTCCCGTTAAAAAACAGTGGGGGTCAATATGACCCCAAGGGGGCTTGTTGTGGAGGGGAAAAGGGAGAGGGGTAAATTTTTTTCTTTTAATAGGCAGCCCCCTTTCATACACCTCAACCAGTGAAACCACCCTAACTAAGAAAATTTTGAAAAAGTGTAATTTGTATGGCCGCCACCCTAGTGCAAGCAACCCCAGTCTCCCCTACAGTCTAGCCCCGACCATGAACTATGCAAACCAGAGCGGAACCGGCTCTGTACGTGGGTACGCGATATTGTGAGTGGTACATATTGTCAAGCGATTGAGTTCCACTAAGCTACCCAAGTACCCATCCGAATCCCGCTGCAGTTTGTATAGGGCTTTATACTTTGTAAGTACCTACGTTCACATCACTCTATTTTCATCAAAAATTAGTAGATACTGCAAATTGAATGATTACGTAACAAATTACCCATGTTTTATTAGGTTTGTGACAGTTTAATAAACATTTAATGGCTCAATATTCGTGTAATAACAACAAAATTACCTTGATGTTGGATTTCATAATTTCGCAGAGTTTCTTCAAACAACTGTTAGAATTTTTGTTCAGACGTTTCCCCCGTAGGCGCCTCCATCACTTATAACCATGAAACAGCACTGATTACGCTAATTACTGATTATTTAGCATAAAATAACAAAATACGGTCTTGATTTTTGTGCCGCTGACGCCATCTTGTAAACAAACCGACTCTAGCGCCGCAGTGGCGTAAAAACGTACTTATTCAATTAAACAGCGGGTTTTCGGTCCGCCGCTGTGTTGAACGTTTGGAATGCTTCAAAATTCAGCCAGTGAACTAGTAGTTTGGTTAGATGGCGGCGTTTGATTAAAGAACTAGTTGTTTAATTAGACAGCGTTTTTAACCAGTTGGCTGCGACACATGTATAACAACAATACGGCTTGAAAGCAATACGAATGCATTCAGCTGGACTACGAATAGCAAAAGCACCGGACAACCTGTCCGGTGTGTGACAAATGTCAACAAATGACAACCACTGACAGTCTTTATAAAGGTGAACCCTTGGGTGAACCGTACTTTTAGCCGCACAGCAAAGCTGCATCGACCGAAATGCTGATGATGTGAGCATTTTTGATGGTTAATGTTTTCTTAAATCCGGATTTTAGAAAAATTAAATGTACGTTTATCAAGTTCTAGCAGATTTTACCGACACCAAAAAGTTACCATTTATTACATTAATAATTTCAACATAGAAAATGTTCAGCTCTTTTTTATTAGTTTTGCCAGGGTCAAACACCTTGAATTAAAAGTTCATTGAACTGAAGGTTACACAGAGAGAGGGTAAGAAATATATATTTAGGTATTCACAGAACTCAACAAAGACATTAAATCCTTTCATCTGTGATTCCGTCCGGCAGAGAAAGCCTACCGAAAATAGGTACGTACCTACTTACCTATTTAATTAAATGACGACCAAAAGTTTTGCTCGTACGTACAGGTAGAATGTAAATGGACCGAAGACCAGAGATCGACGTGATGGTACTTCTGTAGGAGAGGTAGGTTTGCGGTGATAAGTTACTATCTTTTAATCACCTGTTCATTCTTGGTTTTCATTTAAATAAAAGAATGAATTTTAATATGTAATGATGACCCAAATTTTTTTACGTAATTGACTTTTTGACATAATATGAATCATATTAATGATACCAAACATGACTATAAACTAAATCGCTCAAAGAAATTATTAAAACTGAACTTTAAAACCTGCAGCAAAAATCCAGATGGCCCACTTCGAAAATCCATCTCAGTAACCTAAAGATTAATCGTGCCAAAGGAAATTTTATTATAGTTACCCTTCAGCCGTATAAAAAGAGCTACACACGCCACTAACAAGACAAAGGAAGTTTACCGGAAAAATACCGCAATATTCTGCGGTAGGTACCTACAGGACGAGCCACAAAATATGAGACGAAGGATAACTCACCTGGTGAGAAAAAATCTTGACTCTTTAGAATCAGGCTTCACAGAATAGACGTAAGACGCGACGCGCAACATGACATCTGTCAAACAAGCGATCGTCAGCCGGTCAGACGTTATAGATGGGACGCGCGTCTGACGTGTGTAGCTTTGTTTCTTCTGTTTCATACATTTTATATGGAAACGGTTTCAAGCCTCGCGATGTCGCACGTCTACTCTATGTAGCTTGCGCCTTAAGGTCAGACTGCGCTGTGACTGCACTGCTGCGGAGCGTCACGGCGGCGATTGCAGCGTAGTGTAACCGTATTTTGCAGAATTTTCCATTCTCTGATAATGCAATAAACGTAGGTAGGTACATCAAAATTCTATTTACCTACCTACAAGATATATATCTAGGTATCTTAGATCTTAGGGTCCTAAATTACTAGACCTCTTGTTACTTAATTACAAAGTTCAACAGGCTCGGTACAAATAGCAGTAACACAATTAAGGTGAGCCCTGTAATCTATCTTTATGAGAAATTCGCTTCTGTTTTATGCAAAGTTTACACAGAAACGACGCGGGCTCTGAAAAATTTACGAGGACACTAAATACCAACGAAAATGGATGGACGCTGAAGGTCAACGTCCGGATGTTTATGACTTTCGACCTAAAGTAATGACCTCGGTGACCTTAACGATGATTTACGATTTTCAAAAAGGATATATTTCTTAGATTACCTTCTTACCTATATCCACACAAGCAGAAAAAATAATCAATCAACCCTTGTTAATCAATGTTGGCTCAAACTATACACGCTTATATTATGATGGCCACCTACTCCTTATGTTTATTTTCTTCAATAGGTACGTAGTATAAAATTAAGTCGCTGTTTGCCTCTGTCTGTAGTGGAATTCACTTACTCCTCCTAAACCACGCAACGTATTTTGATGCGGTCTTTTGTAATAGAGTGATTCAAGAGAAAGGTTTCAAAGTAAAAAACATGCTGGAAAATGCCCTTTTCCCGCCGAAAAATGAATAATGACTGAACCGCTAACGGACCGCAAGTTTATATAATAAAGCGCTTAATGCTGCTATGAGTTAAGCTGCATGTAGTTCTTGGATAGCCCCACGAACTATAATGTCAAATGTAACCTACTTATAAACACAACAAATATACCTATGTAGTAATTTTGGCAGGATAAAGCAAGCAGGTGTTTGCACAGTTTGCACACGTCATATCTCTTAAGCTTTCTTAAGTAAGGTACATAAATATTTGCTGTCATTGGTATATAGTGTCATGCATGAGTTTCATTTCATGTCATGACCAGCCTGTCAGTTTGCGCTTAACGCTGGTCACGTAGGTACGCACTCGTACTATCTAAGTACTGACAGCCGATGTGGCGCAGTGGTTAGTATGCCTGCCTGCCACGCAAAGGCTCCGGGTTCAATTCCCGGTGGGGTCACTCACAAAGTTGATAAATATCACTTTGTGAATTTGTTCCCAGTCTGGTTAGGACATTGCAGGCTGAACCACCTGATTGTCCGCAAGTAAGAAGGTTCCGTGCTTCGGATGGGCATGTTAAGCCGTCGGTCCTGGTTGCTGTCTATGATGGCGGTCGTTACACAACCATGTCAGAGGCCTGCTACTTGCAGTAGGCTGTTGAAAAACTCTGACACCAGGGTTCATCGGATCGTTGAACGACTCGGTGTCCCACGAAAAGAGAGAGAGAAAGAGAGCATTGCGACCAGCGCAACTTGGCTTACGGTGCTATAATAGCGAAGGGACTATACAGGATGTAAAAAATACTGCAAATATTACCCCTTTAAATATTTGCAGTTTATTTTTTTACACCTTATATATTAAACGACCTGTGAAAATCACAAGTTATCCAATAAGTGTTCACTATAAATTCCACTGACGGCGTTTTGAGTAGAAGATTCCAACGAAAAGTATGCCGCTGGTATGAGTTGACATTTAGGAATGAAGTCAACGTCCCAAGCTTTTTATTTCATTTCGGAAGTTTAGAGCCTACCTACCTGAAGAACATTTTTTACTTATTACACACAAAGAATAAGGTGGACTGACAGTATACTCCAAACGTATTTTATGAATGCAAATATAATTATTAGGTTTGGAAGTAAATTCTCATAAAGGGTGTCCGATACGTGTAAGTAGCTGTGATTTAAAGCCCAATAAAATATGTAGTTATTTATTTACCCGACTGCCTCAGAAAGAGGGTTATGTATGTGGACAAGAAAATTCTTTTTCACGAACGGATAGTTGGATTTTGACATATGAGGTGTCGTTAGATTCGTCTCAGCAGCGCGATTGACACTGGCTATATTAAAAAATTATAGATTCAAGTTGGCGGATTTTTACAGCAAAGTACCTACTAATTTAAAATTATCGCAGTCGGGTTTTTTGTTATCAGCTAAACTTTCCTTAAAAGCAGAGAAATGTGGTGAAAAGAACTTTAACTTAAATATTTTTTACAGCATAGGTAAAGACGAAATATCTTGGATTAAGTAATATATAGGGTGTAATTTTATTAGTGGCGGATCCGTTAAGGGTGTCTTCTGTCAATGAAACTGAACAACTTTCCCCAAGGAACATAGGTCGAAATACGAAAAAATTTTGGTCGTCCCATACTACGTCGTGTGTTGACCGGCCAGGTCAATTTGTATGGGAGGGCCAATTTTTTTTTTCATATTTCGACCTATGTTCCTTGGGGAAAGTTGTTCAGTTTCATTGACAGAACACACCCTTAACGGATCCGCCACTAATAAAATTACACCCTATATAGCGCTAGCGATGGTACGAGTATATAATAGTCGAACATACTAATCGAGACATTAGTAGGTGGTTTAGAAAATTGACATCTTTATATTATTAGGTACCTAATCTTATTTTGTTTCTTTTGTTTCGACTCGATGTCCCATAAAATAAGATAAGTCTGAAATACTGACGAGTGTCCTAAAAGGCGGCTAAAGGGACTCGATTAGGCTGACAACCTGTTACCATAGTGATTCACGATATTTCTGAAACTACCCTCAAATAGGTACCTATTTATAGAACTTTTGTCCGACGTTGTGTAAGACCCC
Organism: Phthorimaea operculella; assembly: GCA_024500475.1. Classification (NCBI taxonomy): domain Eukaryota; kingdom Metazoa; phylum Arthropoda; class Insecta; order Lepidoptera; family Gelechiidae; genus Phthorimaea; species Phthorimaea operculella. The sequence continues at coordinate 3,665,833 of JANFCV010000027.1, forward strand.
ACATGGGATATAGGCGTGCCTGATATTCAGGGTGTAGACTGTGTCGAACAATCTCACCCTCGATGCTGAGATCAATACTCGTATCGGCAAAGCGGCGACCATGTTCGGCAGGCTCAGTACAAGAGTATGGAATAATAAACACCTGACCACAAAAACCAAGATAATTGTTTACCAAACTTGCGTTCTAAGCATACTCTTGTATGGAGCTGAAACCTGGACTTCGTACGCAAAACAAGAACGTCGACTTAACACATTTCATATGCGCTGCTTAAGAAACATCTTGCATATAACTTGGCACGACAGAGTCACAAACGAGCGAGTTCTAGAAATTGCACAGCTGCCTAGCTTTACCGCTTTGCTTAAGCAAAGACGATTGCGGTGGCTAGGGCATGTGTACCGCATGGAACCTTCGCGTCTACCGCGGCGTGTCCTGCTTGGCGCCGTAGCTAACGCCAAAAGAGGAGTTGGAAGACCGATGCTACGTTTCAAAGATTGCGCCAAACGGGACATGGCTGCGTTTGACATCGACCATCAAAGCTGGGAGAAGCTTGCTGAGAATAGGGATGTATGGAGAAAGCGTGTGTTTGATGGCCGTAAAGCTCACGATGATGCCTGGTTCGCTGGTCTCGCAAACAAAAGGCAAAAACGACATCTAAACATGCATGTGCCAGTCTCTAATTCCACCTTCGTTTGTAGAGCGTGCGGAAAGTCATGCCGCTCCCGTATCGGCTTATACAGCCATGAAAAATCTTGCCTCAGACACTGAATAAATCGTCTGTCACAGACGTATGAGGCCAATGATGATGAAGGGACGGTGAACCGAAAACTTTGCAGGCGTGATCACACCATGAAACTGAACAACTTTTACTATAGAATAGAGCCAATGGTGGAAAACGAGAAAAAAAGCCGACCTCCCATACTTTGCGATCAGCTGGTTGATTCTGTATGGGAAGTTAGATTTTTTTTTTCCGTTTCCCACCATTGGCTCCATACTAAAAGTTGTTGAGTTTCATGGTCTCATCACGCCTGCAAAGTTTTCGGTAAACCGTCCCTTACACCCCGTATATAAGTAGGTATACCGGCGTTCTAATAGGCCATATTTGACAGCTGTCAAAATCATGTAAATGCTACGTATTGCATAAGGTCTATTTTTCTTTGTTGACATGTTTTCTAGTTTGGGTCTGACAGCTGTCAAATATGGCCTATTCGAACCCCTCTATCTATTTCTACTTCAGCCTATTGCAGTCCACTGCTGGACGTAGGCCTCCCCCAGGGAACGCCATAAGGCACGATCTCCCGTTTTTGCCATCCAGTCGCTACCAGCCGCCTTTTTCAAGTCATCGGTCCATCTGGCCGGAGGGCGCCCAACGCTACGCTTGCCGAGGCGTGGCCTCCACTCGAGAACCCGCTTACTCCACCGTTCATCGGTTCTACGACAGATGTGGCCAGCCCACTGCTACTTCAGCTTGCTACACTTCCAGACTATGTCCGTCACTTTGGTCTTTTTTCGGATGGTCTCATTCCGGACTTTATCCATTATAGAGATACCAAGCATAGACCTTTCCATAGCTCTCTGAGTGACATGTAGCCGGTGGGCCAGTTTTACTGTCAAGTTCCACGTCTCGGCTCCGTAGGTCATGACTGGTAGGACGCATTGATCGAACACCTTGGTCTTAAGGCATTGTGGCAAAGATGATTCGAGGATGTGACGCAGCTTTCCAAATGCTACCCAACCAAGCTGCACTCTTTTTGAAGCGAACCCCTCTACTGTAGGTAAAATAGGAAGATCGACATGTAATGGTTTTCTAAACTTACTCTGTGTATTTTAACCATCAGCTGTGTAATTTATGGGCCAGCTGTCTAATTTACATTTCAGCTAGTAAGCAAACAAAATAACTTTGGTAGTTGGCGGGTAGTTAGTATTATTCTGACGTCATGATACTGTTGGTTGCTTGCAACGTACAGGGTGTTAATTTAAATGCGTGCCATAGCTCTGCTTCAGGGTACGTTAAGTATCGATTAAGAATGCCGTAAAAAATATTGAAAAAATCCCAGTAAAACATTTTTTTTTCGAAGTTAGTTAAAACTGTTATTTTTTTTTTGAAATATCAATCTTTGTCGCTGTTGTTGTTTAGAGAGTGCCCGTATAAGTACTTTCGTACTAAACAACTTTGAGATTGATTGAACGAATTTCGGATGAGATATCTATTGGCTTTTGAATCAAATGTCAGCCAAGTAAAAAAAATGTTGTGACTGGGATTTATTTAAATTTTTTTTTACGGCATCCTTATCGATACTAAACCTACCCTGAAGCTATGGCACGCATTTTAATTAACACCCTGTATTGGGTGATGTGATGATGACCGACGAAATTACGAAACGAAAAGTGAATTTTGAACACGGGAATGCCCCACGGAGTTAAGGGTATGGTGATTAGTAAAACGGTAGTAGGTCATCCATGATTGATACCTACCATTAATTGTTTGTATTAAGTTTGAGGATTTTCTAAATGCGGTGCCCTGTAAATAACATTTATCATGTAGCTACTACCTACATGGACAAAACCGAGGACGAAATTAATTATTATGCAATGCATATATGCATAATATGCATTTTCACACAAGTAATTAACACTTTGCAATTGCTAATTAATGAAATTTAATTGTGCATTGTGCATACATTCCATCATCAATTTATTTTACCGCCTATGTACATTTTAATATATTAAAACTTACATATAAGGTCGTATTAAATTCACTGCAAATATTTTAAGGGTATGCGTAAATATGTAGGTATAAGAAAAACATATAAGGCATTTTTTTTAAAATCTACACGCTAGATTTTTTTTTTCATTTTCAAACAAACTTTTTAATTAAATAAGTGAACATCCTTTGACTGGCCCGACTGACGTTCCGTCACGTAGACAGGATTCACTTACACGGCACGCACACTAACAACCAACCAATCACAGCAACTTTTTTTCGGCGCGTAATTCAAATTCATCGAAGTGTGTGTTTCTAGGACAAACAGGATGCACTTTTTTCGTTTTGTATTTTTTTAGTTAAATGCAATTTTCTCGAAAACTAGCGTGTAGATTTCTTTAAAAATTTGCCAATTACATGCTTATATTTTATTTGATCTGCCCCTTAAATATTTGCAGTGAATTTAATAGGACCTTATATAAAGGTGCAAGTTCGTTGGGTGCGGCCGAATGACGTTTGCGGGAAATGTGACTTTAGTCATAACATAAATTAGGAAAACGGCGCGCGGGGCGCCTTTACAGATGGCTCACTCAATACTGGCGACGATTTTGATGCTTACTGACTTTAACTGGAAATAAATGGAATTTTAGAGAAACTCAATGTAAAGTCCGTTAGCATAGATAGTGAGTGCTGCGATGACAATTTCAGTCCCTTAGATAATGTCTATAGCGGGACTGTAGCATACCGGGACCAAAAGGTAAAATTTTGTATGGAATGTCAAGGTGGCACTCGACTTTAACTAAGAAGATGGTTGCCACGAATGTCATATTTCTTGGATTAAAATTGGCTCAGAATCATTTTACGTTCTTGTATCAGATTTTGATGTTTTGATTAATTTATGCAGGGAGTAACAGAAAGGGTATAACAAGCCGAAAGAAGTTCAAGGTACGCATGAAACTGAACAATTTTCCCCATGGAACATGGGTCGAAAGATGAAAAAAAAGTTTGGCCGTCCCATAGTAAATCAATCAGTTGATCGGTAAATTTGTATGGGAGGTCAAAATTTGTTTTTCATATTTCGACCCATATTCCATGGGGAAAGTTGTTCAGTTTCATGAGTACCTTGACCTCCTCTTGGCTTGTTTTACCCTTTCTGTTACTTCCGGTATACCAACCTATATAGATTTTTGATAGTAGCAACCACCCTGGCTTTGCGACAAGAATCGCGTAAATCCTAAATGAGGTCGAGTAAACTTTCAGTATAGTCGAATCGTAGTATGAAAGAGTACGGCGCACGGCTGGCGCCACGAACGCCATACACTTTCATACTACGACTATATATAGCCACATTTCCACAGTAACGTCCGGCTGCGATCGGCCGCACCTGACGAACATGCACTTTAAGAGCAATCAACCAGCTCTATTTAAATATTGGAATGCTCTGACAAACCAAAAAATCATAGGTATCATTCCGAGGTTGCGCGCAACATTATAGGCATATCCGAAACTGATATTATATTAGGTATAGTGCATTCAGACTAAATATCCACTTCTTTTTCTTTCCAGGGCTGTCAGCTGAAATAGTTGCATAAATGAGTATTGCATTACACCTACCATAATAAGTGTGAAGCTTATGCGTTTCTACTGTATAAACGTGTGTTTTTAGTATGGGGAATTGGAAATTTCCTTGTATCTGACAGACGCATGCATTACCTACGGATGCTCTAAAACGGACGTCAAGTATGGGAGCCGCTTAAATCAACAATGGACGAGCAATTCAACAATTTTCTGAAACAATTATGGTAATATTTATGTAAATAATGAGTTGTGTGTAATTGCATTTTGAACGGGTACGTAATTAACATGAATTAACGGATTCGTTTAACGTGAACAATTTAATTAAATACTGGTTTTATAATGAGCCTTTCGTTGCAAGAAAACCACAGCGATGTGATGATATGCATAGCCAATAAACATACCTGCGTAAATGTCCAAGTTTTACACTGGTATGATGTACCTTCACGTGTTTTCATCAACTTTAGTTATGAAAACACGTGAAGGTTCTCACACGTTCGTTTTTAACTGACAGCAAAACTCCCTAGGAACATTGTTACACTTGTTAGGATTACTTTGAACCACACAACGACTACCTACGTCGCGGTGGGGCCCACATGTAACGTCCGTTGTTGCGATATGAGATGCTTACGAATTTTGAAGTCCCCATACTAAAAACCGACCTTAAAGTAAGGGAGACCGAGGGGTGTTGGATCATTTTTAACATTTTGCTTCGTAACACAAAATTCTGTAAAGATAAATCGTTTTTGTTTACACCAATCGATAGCAAATTTTATTAGCTTTCAAATGATATACATGTTATAAATATAAGTATAAACCCGTTAATAAAAACTCAACTTTAGTCGAGCAAGTCATTTTGATCCAACACCCCTCATACCGAGGAGTGATGGATCAGGTACAGAGGGATGTTGGATCATTTTATGTTAATGTTATGTCAATAAAGGCTTACTTGATAATTGAAGTGTATTTACTAAAAATTAGCCAAAAAATTAAGTGTGAAGAATTATCTAGGGGCACGGTAGTGCTCTCTCCAAGTCGAGCCAAGCGAAGCGCGAGGGCATTAACTACCTTTCCTTAAAGAGCTTTATCGTTTTTTTGAACTCTCATAACTTTAGTTTTCGATTTACCAGATCGATCAAATCCTCAGGATATCTTGTAGATAGTAACCTTATTAATTTTAATTTTAATTTTTAATTACATAGCTTTAATACTTTTGAATATAAAGACATCTAAAAAAACACCGATTTCTTTACTGACACACTCACTCGGTAAAAAAAAAACAAACTCAAATTTGGTAAAAATTATAGTGAAAATGAAAGTGAGTCCGAGTCCGAGTCCGAGTCCGAGTCCGAGTCCGAGTCCGAGTCCGAGTCCGAGTCCGAGTCCGAGTCCGAGTCCGAGTCCGAGTCCGAGTCCGAGTCCGAGTCCGAGTCCGAGTCCGAGTCCGAGTCTGAGTCTGAGTCTGAGTCTGAGTCTGAGTCTGAGTCTGAGTCTGAGTCCGAGTCCGAGTCCGAGTCCGAGTCCGAGTCCGAGTCCGAGTCCGAGTCCGAGTCCGAGTCCGAGTCCGAGTCCGAGTCCGAGTCCGAGTCCGAGTCCGAGTCCGAGTCCGAGCCCGAGCCCGAGTCGAATGTAAACATCTATTTACACCCGATCGGCTCAACACGCGTAGTGTTCGTGTACTTCTATTCAATTAACCATACAAAATTTTACCGAGGTGTGTTGGATCGGCCTGATCCAACAGCCCTCGGTACGAAAAATCGTGCCAGTATGAAAAAAACATTAAACTGAGATAAAACCACAGAGAACCAAGACGTACCAGTGGTACCATTTAAATCCTTAATTTGTAAGGTTTCATTTCGTATCAATCTTAAATGAAAATATAAAAGCACCTCCAAAATATTAGACTGTCAAAAAATGGCAGAAAACTTACTTTTGCCGATTTTTTTGACGATGATCCAATAAAAACAAAATGGCAAGCGATTGGTCAGGGACACTAACTAAGGGGTCAACAAGGGGCAGAAATAGGCACACTTGCATTGTAGTCTGCTCGCTAACGGTTCTACTTTTCGAGAAAACAAAGCTGATCCAACACCCCTCTGATCCAATTCCCCTCGGTCTCCCCTAACGTAAAGAAAATGGTAATGGTTATACGGGCTAATTTTCGCAACTCGGACGTCACATGCGCATATTTTGCGTGAAAATAAAATTTCTGCCCTGCGGTGATTCAACGCAAGTTTCGTTATTTTAAAGTTTGTTTTTAGTATGGGGAAAACAAACTTTAAAATGATGATACAAAACATCAGATGATAGAAATTTACATCAGATAACAGACGTTAGTATTGACAGGCAGATGCGTTAGTATTGCGCTCAAATAGCGCAGTAAGAAACGGTGCATGTGGGCCCCACCTACATTCACCTAGGTATTGTTTCACGAAGGATTTCCTTACGACGGATGTGTAGGTATAGAAAATTTATTAACAAGCTCTTCATTGTATACATTTGTTGTGAAGCCAAACTTTTCGTGTTATTGTAGAAAGTTTTAGCGTAACATGCACATTATTAAAAGTAGTTTGTCTTTACGGGCTTAGTTGCTGTAGACAAACTATGCTGCTCCTTTGGCTGTAAATTTAAGAAACAATTTTTAGTGCACATTACTATTTTGGGCGACATTCTGCACGTGTACGTAATAAAAATCTGCTTGATAAATTAAAGCTTTTGGTTGATTTAGGCACCTTATCTGAACAGTGCTAATTTCAATTTCATTGCTTTTCCGCGGGAGTCTTTCTAAAATAGCGACTACTCTACGGTTTTATGTGATTATAGTTTCCACTAATACTTAAGACGATAACCTGCAAATATAGTGATAAAAACATTATTCTTAAAACAAATGATTGGTGATGCCGCTGTTAAAGTCTACCCCGTAAGGGTGTTTTGTAAGTATTTTGATTGTGTGGACTTCCACGAGAAAAGTATCTAGTTTTCGGCATTTAGTCTCCAGGATATTCGTCCGTTAAAATATTTACTAGTTTCCGAATTGGTAATACGTCTTACACACCTATATCGACCTCTGAAATATTTGCATTTTTATGAAATAGGCTTTTTTTGGTGTTGCAATATTGGAGGTCTTTAAAAAGTTTCAGGAAATTTATTGTATTGTGAACCAGAGGTAAAAGAGACGAAACTTTAAGAGGGTTATTAACTTTTTCTGGCAAATTACCGAAAATAGGCGTTATAAAAATCAGTTTTTAAGTTAAACTGTACGGTAAAGAAATAAAATATCTTATACTTACATCGAGTCAAACACATCTTTATCTAAAAACTTTATTATGAACATTTTAACGTTTTAATTTATTACTTATAGTAAAATAGTGAAAACTAAAACAAGTTACTGAAAATGTAGGAGAAGACCTCAAATTAGGCCTGAGTTTCAGATCTATGGTACACTGTAACAAAATACTAATTTTACATATGCATAGAAGATATCTTTGAGAACAAACTTTATTTTGTACATTTTTTAATTTCAACCTAGCTAAAAATTACGTTTTCGCATTCGAATTTTGGCAAAATGTTTCTCTATTTTAATGGCTTCTGTATGAAAATCTACCAACAGGATAAATTCGAAAAAAATATATGTGTTAGAAGAAAATGTATTTAGTTAAATTGCAAAAGAAATGAAGTTTTATTCATTAAAATGTTATTGTTAAAAATATTCAAAAACACCTCTAAATTTCGCAAAATGACACTCCGTGCTTGAGTCGCGCGTCCGCTACCACGGGAAATTCGACTCAATGCGTATAAGTTTATGTTCAAATTTGAGTGGCGCACATTTTTGTTTCTGAGAAAAACGTGAAAGCCCTCTTAAGGGCGAGTAGGGGTAAAGTTCTGGCCCGATAAAGGACATAGGCGACAAGGTCATAGACGCGTCGGGTAGCGGAACTAAAATAACTATTTCTCGTAGCTACTAATTCATAGATGGCGTTAACCTACCTGTCTGTAAGCTGCCTGCATTCAGACTTTTGTTCTCTCTTCTGTTCGGTTCTTCCTCGAGGGTGCATAGTTGCATGTCGGTCGGTGCATGCTGTTTCTGTTAGCATTTGCAATAAAATCTATTGTAATCCTATCTAAATATGTTTATCTACACTCATTTAGTAATATTCGTTTAACAGAATCGAAAATAGGTTCGTTATGAATATGTAGCCTTTAAAAAAAAACCTTTCCTATCGCTGGCAGCTACATAAAGGTGACATAAAGTAACTCGATTTCTAGTATTTGAAAAAAAAGGAATTGACCCGCGTACCAATTTTAATCTGTTCCAATCTCAAACTTGCCGCCATTTTGGACTACATCTGTCATCCGTGTCGTGCCATAAGACCGTTGCATAAACGCATAAGGCTACTCGCCCACGTCCGATATTTGGTGTCCGTTTTTTTGTAGGAGAAAAATGGAACGTATTGATTGCAATGGTGTAACGCCCACATCCTACAAATAGTAGGTCAGAAATAAAATTGGTGAATCTCGACCGATCCGATTGCCGGTGAAAAATGGAACACTCTGAAATGTATGCGTAAACGCACACTACTCACCGACAGTCGGCCGCATGCACTTGCTAGGGAAGGGCATATCTCGAGAGTCGCATTTCTCGTACACATCAATATGCAGCATCAACATATTTCAAATTATTATTTTCTAGTAAAGACTCTTTTGCAAATTCAGATTAATTTCATAATAAAATCTTTTCAGTATCAAAACTGTAAACTTGACAAGAAGACGTGAATTAAAAAGAAGAAAGGATAGGTAAGTTGAAGTGGTTAAAAACAGTTACCCGACTTCGGTAGTTTCAAAATTGTATTTTGCAATGGAAATCCGCAAGTTGAATTACATACCAAAATACATATGTCACCGTAAAATTACAAACAACGGATTATAATCTATCTCGCTAAATTATAACCGGGTCGTTCAACGACACGAGGAACCCTGGTGTCAGAGTTTTGTAACTCTTGCGTCTAGATAACTAATAAGTTATAGAAAAATACTCTTAATCAAAGAATATTAATGGTTTTACGAGTATCACCCAAAATCAAAATCAAAATCAAAAGCATTTATTTCTCAGTAGGAATTACAAGATTCACTTTAAGAAAGTCACATTCTAATTCAAACTTAAAAAAGGGAAAATTTGTAGTCCAAAATTGTCTCTTTTTTATAACAATTTGTGTTCCTACTCTAAACGCGGCTCGGGCGGGATAATAAAATAAAAATAAAGGCACTGCCTCAGGCTGGCCAGGCTAACCACACAGCATGTATCTTTATGCCTCAATGAATGACAAGTAAATGGAAATAATCACTAAGTCAATATTCAAAACAAGAAAGGTGTTACATGGGTATAGTTAGCCGGACCCTCTGGACAGGAAAACCCCCCAAAAACCTGCCCAGAAGTAAAAAAGCCCTGCCTAAAATTCACAATATTTTTAGGCCCTATGCTACCCTAGCTAAGTTAGAAAATAAATTAATATTAATAGCCAAAAAGGGCTCAACAAATAACCAAAAGTAAGAAATGCTCTTTCAGCTTCTATGCAAATAAAATAATTAAGAATGTTTTCATAGTTAGGACATATTCATAGGAAATGAACGTCGAGTTTTCGCCATTCAGAAGCAAAAGTTATTGTATTTTTCGGCGTGGGTTTTCAATGTGCCGGATCCGCGGATCCGCCTTTTGAAGCTGAAGGTCCCGCAAGGCTAAAAATAGCGCGAGATCCCGCGGGATTGCGGATCCCGCATTGCGGGATTGCAATCCCTAGACGTGCTACTAACAACAGTCAAAAAGACGGACGTGTGCTTTGAGTCGGTCACAAAATCGGACATAAGAATCGGAGGAAAAATCTGAGCGACTATCGGTCCTACAAAAAGACTGACGTGGGCGAGCAGCCTAAACTACTATTATTGTGAACTTCAGATTAGTGACACTGACAATAATCATGGAAACCCAACTCACATCCTGAGATCAGATAAAAATCAATTAATTTTTTAAGTTACTATGAAATAGGTAAAAGAGGGACTTTTGTAGACTCCGAAACTGATTTTAACTTTAATTAATGTAACTTTTTTTGTTCGAAAGCCTACAATGATGTCTCCTCTAAACCGATTTCAATGATACCAAAATGAGGGTTTTAGGAGGAGAGAAGGATTTTATATTAACTGATTAATTGCTTGAACCTAACAAATATAGGGTTGAAAACGAGGTGACGTCATGAAGCGATTTGTTGAATACACTATCATTAATCATTCTTTTGTACACACTTCAATAGCCGAAGGTTAGCAAGGTAAACACTGGAGCATGAATATATTATACTTTTTTAAAATATTCCGCGCTTTGTATGTTGTAGTATATTATGGGCTTAGATAAGGGCCAGACTACCGAAAACTCTCGTAGTTTCATGTTAAAGTAATCACATTAAATCTCATGCCAGTGAAGCGATCTCGTCTGTAAACGATGAAACAGCAATACAATGCGTACCTATCACGAGTCATCATTTTTTTTTATTTTAGGCACGTTCTATAAAACTAGACAACATTTTCTGTTAAGACAGACTGATTTACTACGGATTACCAAAAAAAAAAATACCTATTTCCAACATAGGTTTCATAGTAAAAGTTGTTTTTTGGTCTCATCATGCCTTTTCCGCTCTGGAGCGTACCTCGCACAGCACATCTCGCTCGCCATCCAGCGCGGCAACGCAGCGGTGTGATGGGCACCTTCGAGCCAGGTAGGTACGCTTCGGGGTGGGCTTTTCGATTAGTTGATAGGTTTTGTGTTTTAGTTTTATGTCTTTTAGTTAGTTTTATGTGTGTAAATATTCTGTAAATATTTGTACCCTAGATTTAAGGTGTGTAAATTTTTTTTTTATATTTTTGGTGTTTACGGTACCTACACCATCTGGTAATGAAGCTATAGTTATCCTCGGCAATGCAGTCTAAGGCATGTAACATTACTGAGTTTTCTTGAAACATTTTTATAGACTACGCCTCGAGTGGGTATTATAGTACAATTTTAAAAGTCTGGTATACATACCTATAGCTCTACATTATAAGGACGACCGTAGTTAAAACCGATCAAATGAAAATATAAACTTGTTTTTCTAAACTTAATCATTACGTGTGACGTCTAGGTACACGATTTTAATTGTATCTAAGTACTGAATGTTTTAATCACAGGATTTAATGTGGGGTTTAAGTACTTATTTAATTTAAAACTAACATTTCAAAATGTAATTTTATCGCTTGCCAATAAATTTCAAATTTTACAATTTACCCGTAATTTGCCAAAATTTACAATGGACCGAAGTTTATTGCTCTTTTACGATCGAATAAATAAGCTGAAATGAGCTTTATGTAAACGGTTTGAATTGGATAGGTATTTAACAGGCGGCTGGTCGAGCTTTGTTGGATGGTTTACGAACGTACCCAGATACTATCTATCTATCGCCGGCAAACACCTACATTTAAGAGACCAACTTACATTGGATTTTCTTACAAATATTAGGAAACTACTAGTATACGTTGATCCCTTAAATGGGTAGGGGATTTGCTAGCGATAGTACTGTAGCGACCTCTAGGAGCTACAACTCGAAGCTCTTCAGTAGCTACTATTTTCCCGACACCACCTGGATTCCTACTTCTGCAAAATAGGTTACTTTTTGCCACCCGCCACAGTACCTATCGGGAAAAATAAGTTAGTAAATAAGATCATCTTTCATCCATAACAAGCTACATTATCTCTAAATAACAACAACAACAACAAGAGGCTACCTTGCACCGCCTTATTCCCGCGGAAAATGAGCAGAAAAGGGAGAAAATCCTAAGTTTATTTTATTATCATTTATCATTATCACATACTTGTACGCTGGACTACTGGAACGGGACGGAAAATGCGTTGCTCGAAATTACATTATCATTTACATATTTGTCACATAAATACTACATAATTTTTCAAGGCGAGAGCATTACCTATTTGCCTGAATTTGGACTGAATACATGCATTTTCGGTGTCATCCTTGCCATTAATATGATACAGAAGATTTATGTTCGCATAGAGTTAACTTAATGATAGTAGAAATAAATAAAACTGTAATTACACAAATAGCTTTTTATTATTCCATTATTTACAAAGTTCGTAGTCAACTCACAGCTTTGTTCTAAACATCAATGTTGGTAACGCTTAAAATTTAAGTTTATACATTTACAAAAACATTTTCTTTATTCTGGCTAATAACACGTTTTAAATTTGGTAAATCTTATTTAAGGTTAATTTAAAACTAGCTACTCCTGACCTGTAACATAAAAATTATCCAACTAAGTGCGAGTGGTTCTCGCACACGAAGTATTAAAATGGTATAAAATCAGGTTTGTTGTATGACAGCCCCCCTTAATTTTTATTTTATTCCCATTTTTAGAATTATTCTTAAAGTGGCAACAGAAATACGATGTCTGTCAAATCTCAAACTATTACGGTTTATGAGATACAACCTGGTGAAGGGTACGGCACTTTAGAAAAACTCTGACATCAAAGGTATAAAATATTCGATAACTTTAACATTTTCTTTTGTACACCATCATGAGCAAATACTTTCTTTTTAGGGTCAAATAGGTACTTATAAACAACACAATAGATGTACCTACAAAGAAAATATGAAGAAGAAGAAGGGTCAAATCATCCAAGAATCAGGATAACTTACCTACTAGGTAACGTAGACAGAAAGTAGCGTCAACTGCATTATGATAAATTGATACAGATTCATTGCAATCTAGATATTTACATACTAATTCTAGAGAAAACACTAGTTGAAATAACAAAAATAAAACTCTAATAAAAATCTTACAAAACAGGCTACACAATTCTAGAACTAGATAGCTAGGTAACTGCATAGGCAAAGATGTAACTGTATAAACAATGCAATTATACAAAGAACTATTGCATGAGAGAAACCATTCCATATTGTAATTGATATCGCAAGGTTATGCATTGAAACGCGAGCTCCAAACGCTATCGCCCAATGAGATGCATTAGTGTTGGAGTGTAGCTTTAGTTAGTATTCTTTTACAGTTTTTATTTTTTACATTATCGTAGGTTTAGTCGCCGAGTTTCAGATTATTTAAATATGACATCAAAGATTTTACTGGAAAGTTGTCTTAACCGTATCTGACGTTCCGCGATTAAAATTACGCGCAACATTTTTGCAACAATCCTACACGCAACAATGTTGCGCCAAAGTTGCGGCTTCAGATGTAAACAGAACTTTTTTTTTATAATTTAGGTATGGGTAAGCATTTGTCCGCAATCTCACCTGATGTTAAGTGACGCTGCAGACGATGATGGAACATGCTCGCCCAGATAATGCCTATTTACTCTCGCCTTGAAAAGGCCCAATTATCAAGGCTGAATTATCCAGTAGAGTAGATAACATTAAATTCCAGGACGTTGAATTCATTCCGAACTGCCGAAGCAATACAAATCGCATACCTCACTCTCTGTTAGAATTCATTGAGCCATTTCGTATGCATCGAAACACAACTGCGACTGAAATTCATCGACCGTTCGTAATATGCACTCAGCATTCAGTAGATATCTAAGCCAGTTGCCCGGTTCCATAAGCCGTACCTATGTATAGTTCGGTTTGAAGAAAGGTTTATGAATACATAAAAAAATAAAATTAAATAATTTCAACAAGATACTGAATGAAAGTAATATGATCCTTATGTGAAAGGTTTTGCCTAACGTCAGTGGCGTAGCTAAGCTAGACGGTCTGCCCCGGGAGTCACTCTTTATTGTGGCGTCACCCACCCCGCATATCAAGTACCTTTAACATAAATAGTTTTGTGCCTCTGAGTGCCGCTTGCAATACATCCTTCATTAATGTGAAAAGTCGAGCTTGCTTCGCTCGCAATATGTGTTTCTTTCTATGGGCAGGCGGTAAGCTTGTGATGTGATGTGCGTGATATTGTTTTTAGTTTTTTTGCTTCAATGTAATCGATACCGATTTTAAAAATTATTTTACTGTTAGAAAGCTAACATCCTTTGGTAACATACCTAGTTAGATAGAAAGCTAACATCCTTTGGTAATCCTACAGGAAAACGGCATGCAGCGGGTAAAATCGCTGTGATGGCCACTAGTATTTTATGGTTTTAAGCTATTGCGACGGTGCACCTAGGTACTTGCTAGATACGTCGTTGGAAAAAATATTTTTATTTCATTACAAATAAGATAAAAAAACTATACAAATTAACTTACATATCTAGTACTTATTATTCTAAAGACAAGATTCTTTACAAGTTACTAACTTCTTTACGCGGTTTTTATAAAAGCTACTAAGATTATTTCTGTTTTTTTTTCTAACTATTGAGTAAATCTGCAACACAGCAAGCTTATTATCTTAAAACATTGAAGAAATAGTGAAAAGACATACTTCCGAATAAGTACTGATACGGTGCATGTAAACCATGATAATATACAACTTTCCTCTAGGAACAAATGTCAGGAAATGACTTTCCATGTCTTCACAATCGGCTGAATACCATTACCACGAGAAGAAAGAAAAAGTTTCCTGAACATTATACCTATTTCCGAGGAAAGGTGGTCTAAAAGCACCCTATCAGTTTTCGGACAGTTGTCTCATACATTATACAAATCTGATGCCAATGCTTAACCTAGGTTTTTATCAAATCAGTCCATTTTATAGGTACACCTATCATAATTTATGGCTAGCTTTGACATAAGCTTAAACCACAAATGCCATTTAGCTTTACAGAACCACGCTCAATTTTACATTAGCCGATATTTTATATGATAACCACAAATTAAAATTATCATTTCAGATAAATGATTTAGTTTTTCGTTGATTTATTAATATAGGATGATATTTTACTAGTGACCGATAGCAAAAACTTAGAATCGGCTGGTGATAAGGAACAACTTTCCCCAAGGAATATAGGTGAAAATCCGAAAAAAATTCGGACCTCCCATACAAACTTGCCAATCAGCTGTTTTCAGTTACCATGGGAGGTCCAAATTTATTTTTCGTGTTTCGACCTATGTTCCTTGGGGAAAGTTGTTCCTTATCACCAGCCGATTTTGAGTTTTCACTATCGGTCACTAGTAAAATTTCATCCTATATAAATGGGTACCGTAACCGTACAACAGTCGCCTATTTCATCGCTATAAAAGGATTTTACAATGTCTATATCGTTGGTCATATTATCAACATCACGTTAAACTGGCCACCTATCCTTATTAGGATCATTTGAGATGATTCATAGGATCATTTCTATAATATATATAAGTTTTTAAAGAAGTTGACTTGAAGTTTTGTCGACAGATAGTAAGCATGACTAGTTTTCAGTGTCACCTGAAATTAGGACATGTTCAGAACAAAAGCGAAATAATACAATGCGAGATTTTCTATTGACAGTACTGAGATGCCCAATCAGAGGACGTAGTACAAAGTTGAAAATATTACGTTGTGCTAACCAATCAGCAAAATTCAATATGTCTGGCGGCAAATATACGTTCCATTTCACATTGTGTTCATAACTAATAATTTTACCTACTGTTAGTTTGATTTGAAATTTTGTTACTGTATTAATTGTCATTCAGGCTAGTAAACAGAAAAGCAATAAGAAATTAGGAACGATTCAATAAAATACAAAATAAAGAGTATTTGATAAAATGTAAAGAAACGTTATTTCCGTTTATCTCAGCGCCCTCTACGTACACTTAATAATACCTAGAACGTTTCCCATTTACACACATTTAATTCGTTTAAATATCCTATGGTACGACTGCACTTTCTTACATTTTGTAAATCACTCGTAAATAAATAGTCTCTCTTCGCACGTGGGTTTTGGGCTTGATACTTATCGCTCCCCAAAAAGTCATAGAAGATAGCCACATGTGTCCATTGTACATGTCAGATACAACAATAGCCACTGGATCAAGCATTACAGGGGTCGAAATAATTAATTATACTACAGCTCTCCGCCGGCCTTTCGTTCCTGTTTCGTCCCAAGTCCTGTCGAGATGTCAGGACAGAGTTTGACAAGTAATTTCTATAGGAAACATGTCACGTCAACGGATTTTTTGTTCCTTCCTACGATTATTTTGACACATTGTCTATGCTGTATCGAGCTATGAAAACCGTTTCGTCACTCAGTTTACACCCTCACTCTCTTGCACTTGGTGGATCATACGTAAGTAGTCTGTAGCTCGGTATGCGAGGAGGCCCTGGGCGTGGAGGCGCACCGGTTCCTCATCAGCTGGCCGAAGGTGGTGCGGAACTGGCGCGACATGGAGCAGTACAGGACGAAGTTGATGGCTCCATTGAGCAGGGCTAGAGCGTCCATCAGCTCGCCGAAGAGGTCGTAGCAGCGCTTGAAGAAACACCGGCCCAGCACGCCGGACATCAGACCTGGAATTAGAAATGAAATAATAATTAGGTTAGATAACAAATACATCTATCGATAATTAAGTTCCACGAGAAGTAAGAGGATTCTTAAAAGTTCTTTACAGATTTTTTGTATTTGACTTAGTAATTAATTACAGTAGTTTCTTACTCTAAAGTACAGGAGTAACCTAAAAATATTTTGTTATTCATGATTTTGTCCTTCACGATTTATACTTTTTTTAATGCTAAATTTTCCACCGTCGGCAGGATTTCAACCAGCAACCGTCAGCATCTTATGAACACCACTTCGGTACAAATGAGAGCCAATAAGTGAATAGCAATAAATAGCATGAAATAGTTATTGGAAATCATCATCATGTATTGGAAAATATGAACATTGGGTATCTATAACAAAAAAAATGTTATCTGCGTAAGTTTTACCACAAATGGTAACCCTAGTTCTACGTAAAACGTGTGTTGTAAAAACGTGTGTCTGTTTAATCACTTGAACCTCACGTTACAGGCTTGACCTAGTGTGAGGATCCAAAATCTGTCTGTTTATGTTTGTAATAATCTGTGACCTTATAATGTTTTGTTAACTTGTGTGTTTTGTGTTTAACTAAATATATAAATTTGAATTTGAAATTAGAGAGACGGTGCGCGGGACTCCTTTACAGATGACTCACTCAGTTCTGGCGACGATTTTAACGCTTTCTGACGTAAACAGGAATCTCAGAGGAACTGAACGGGAACTCAAGGCAACTAAGAAGATGGCTGCAACGAAAGTCATATTTCTTAGATGCTCAGTATTTACTTACGTCAATATTTATAGGTAAGTGCAGTAAAATGTGTTAAAAGTACATTTAAAACAAACTTAATTGTAAAGGCCTGTAGGTAATATACGGCCATTTACACTGACATTGACAAAAGTTTGAGAGTCATTCAGTAAACTGTACATCACCATAGTGACAAGTTGTCAGCCTGTCAAATTGCAATTCACATCAACTCTCAAATCACGGAAAAGATATGGGGTGATGCTATTCTAAACCGGCACCACACGGTAAATGGCGTAAGTGGGATATAAAAGAAGCGGAGAACCTTACCTATAGAATTTAAACAAAGTGCCTTGGTACCTAATTAGTTTGAAGGATAAAACACAGGCTAGCAGCAAAAGGCAATAAATCCAAAAGGACGGAATTATGCCGTAATGAAAAACATAAGTCCATTTGGTTTCTTTCTAGCTGTGGAGATATACATTATTAAATTAAAACGTACATTTTCATTACTTTTTATTTGCTTTGAAAAGGTGGAAAGAACGTCAAAGAACTCTCGCAAATATTAATAAGTAAAGTAGGCACTTACCTACTTTGAAATTGACATACCAAATAAGGCGCAATTGAATCTTTTATTTTTTATTAACATTGGTCACTTAATTGAATTTTAAAGCTTTTTTGAACATTTAGCGAGGTTTATTCAATGGCTAAAATACCTAAAATGAAATAACCCTAAGTTTGTATTTCATAATGTTATACCTTTGTCGCTGTCTAACTTTACTTGAATCGAGCTTAAAGATTAATAATATTTAAGTAGGTAGATATACCGGGTGTAAGGGACTGCTCTTCGAAAACTGATTGTTTGCATTCAGACCTTCCTATCAATATTCAGAGAGCTGCCTCTCACACCCCGTGGTACATACAACCCATGTTATTAACCAACTATACGAGGTGTGATGCTGGCTTAGAATAGCATCACCCCAATTCTATCCGTGGGTGTCGTAAAAAGCGACTAAGGGATAATTAACCAGGAAATGGGCAGCAGCGTTCCCTGTGAATTAAACATCTTGCACTGCGCTCGCCAATCCGCCTGCCAAGCGTGATTTTTGTATTTGTATTTATTTATTGAATATAAAAAAAGTTTACAATTTCGTTGCTTGGCACTCATAAACCAGAACTGGTTTGTCCGAGCGCTGCACACTCCAATAATCTTAATATAAAACATAAATATTTAACTTAATTAATATACATTTCAAGACGACATTCATACTTAAATCTAGATTATTAAAGGTAATTTGTTTAAATAAATAAAAATAAAAATGTGGGTACTCCCTTCCGCTATGATAACAACACATCGACATTAGAATTAATAATTTTAAAGGTTGTTCCCATTTTCAACATTCGTCTATTTTAGGTTAGTTGTATAAAATAACTTTTTAATTTGATATTTAACATTTTTAGTTGTTAGTTTTGATTTAAGTGGTAAAGATATATATTGATTAATTAATCTTGGTACTACATAATTACAAGTTCGTTTACCATAATAATTTCTAGCACGCGTAGTTTGCAATTGGCGATTAGTCACTTGCCTGGTAACTTTAGAGTGACTTATTACATTTCCATGATATTTAAAATAGTTTTCCTGCAGTAATAAAAGATTAACTTTCTCTTGAATAGGTAGTACATTACAATACTTAAACAACTTATAATCTTCACCGCGATATTTTTCTTTTATTCTGTAAGGAACAGTTTTCTTCAGCAGACGCAACTGCATCTGGTATATTCTATCCAGGTACGTTTTAAACGTACGTCCATAACTACTCAGACCATAACTAATAATGCTATCTGCTAATGTATTGTATAGTAGTAATCTGATATTAAAAGGAATCCTACGTTTCACAAGGCAGAATTTCGCCAGCAACGCCCTTAATTTTCCTATTATATGCTCTATGTGTACCCCCCAGTTAAAGTGCTCGTCAATAACCAGGCCTAAGTAAGTGACGTGTTTAACTTGTTCGATGGGGCTGCACTGACAAATTGAATTGTTGAATCCTTGAGTATGAAGGCAGGAATGGTCATGAGCTACTATTTTAAAGGAATTCGATGCACAGTTGTGAACTGAATGGATGTGCAATAGTTTTGTTTTATCCTTATTTAAAACCAACCCTACATCGTGAGACCACATTCAAATCAAGTTAAAATCATCTTGTAACTTCTGTAATGCTACATCTATATTCTCATCATGTGAAACAAGGCAGGTATCATCTGCGTATTGGAATACTTCACACTTTTTAATTAGATTAGTTAGTTCATTGACATATGCCAGATAATGCAATGGCCCTATTACTGATCCTTGAGCGGTTCCGTGTGACGATTCAATCTTTTCACTTAGTCCATTACCTACTTTGACACGGTAAGATCGATTTTTGAGATAATTTTGACACCAATGCAGGAGAGGTCCTCGTACACCAGTGTGATCAAGCTTTTCAATTAATATGTCATGCCGTAGGGTATCGAATGCCTTACTGTAATCAATGAAAACAATGAGCACATGTTGTTTATCATTAAGGCATTGGTTTACGTGGTCAGTGAAGCTAGTAAGAAGATGAGTGGCACTTTTGTTAGGTTGGAAACCATATTGCTGTTTTGATATTATCTCATGTTCACCGTAAGGCTGCCCCCACATTGGGCGTTGGCCGAGCGTTTGCGTTTCCTGAGCGTACTGCCGGCGTCGGCGCGGCGCGGACGTCGCGTCAGCGCACCGTCTGCGGGGCGCGGGCTTCGCGTTGTCAAGCGCCGCGCGTGCGCTGCGTGAACGCCGCGCAGACGCCGCGCTTACGTCGCGTTCCACGGGCGTTCGGCCGCGGGGGGGAATGTGTGCGGGGGGCACGGGTGGCCGAACGCCCGTGGAACGCGACGTAAGCGCGGCGTCCGCGCGGCGTTCACGCAGCGCTCGCGCGGCGCTTGACAACGCGAAGCCCGCGCCCCGCAGACGGTGCGCTGACGCGACGTCCGCGCCGCGCCGACGCCGGCAGTACGCTCAGGAAACGCGAACGCTCGGCCAACGCCTAATGTGGGGGCAGCCTTAAATTTATGAGTTTCACCGCATATGTACTTTTCGGCTATTTTGTCGACTACAGGAAGAATTGTGATAGGACGATAATTATTATAGTCTGATTTATTACCTTTTTTGTAAATAGGCCTAACTATACCTTGTTTCAATTCCTCGGGATATATACTATATTTAATACTTTTATTTATGAGATGTGCAATTGCTTTGGCTATATTTTCTGATATTAATTTAACATCAATTGTCCGTATTTGATCAACTCCAGGAGCTTTATTTGTTTTTAAGGTTTTAATGATTTTCGATATATCTTTTGGTTTAGCCGGTTTAATAAACATGGATTTGTCACTTATTTTTTCATACCTGTCTTGTTTAAGGAGTCGTGTATTGCAGTTTGGAATAATATTTTTAACTGACCTATCAAAAGTATTCGCAAAATTGTCGGATATTTGTTTGTCGGTAATAGTACTATCACTTAATGCTTTTAAAATAACCTCATCTAATTGTGCCCTTATTCGTCCCGTCAGTTCATTCATAATTTGCCAAAGTTTTTTAGGGTTATCTTTATTGTCGAATATCATATTTCTATAGAATTGGTTTCTAGTTTTTTCTATAACTTTATTCGATTTGTTACGAAGTTTATTATATTCCTGTCTTAAAACTTTATTGTTAGAGTCTTTTTTCAAATCTATAAACTTTTTGTCCTTTTGTTCGCATAACCTTAGAGTTTTATTATTAACCCACTTATTTTCGTTTCTATATAAATTACTACTCGTCAGACTTTATTTAGACTTCTCGTAGCTGTGCGACATACTATTTTTAATAAAACAATAAACATCCTTTGGGCATTCCATATTTAAGGCAACATCCCAGTCTATTTTTTGTAATTCGGCGTTCAAAATATTTCTGTTAAATCGCACGTTGGAAACGGGAGCAACCCTTACCTGCGGTCCCGCACACGTGACAATAATAACCCGATGATCGGCTAGTACTGTCCCGAGCGATGTACTGTGATGTACTGTGATGAGTATGGCAATACCCCCCAATACGGGGGAGACCCATGTCCAGCAGTGGATTGTTGTGGCTGTAAAGGTAGGTGTATACGAGGTGTAACAGCTCTCCGGAAGACACAGACTATGAAACTGAACCACTCTCATAAGAAAATATTTCAAGAGAACTAATATAAATGTTGTCTTCTTATACAAAATCACGATCAGACTGCATTTACTATGGGAAATTAATTTTGTTTCATGTCAAAGAAAGGATAAGATACACATGAAACTGAACAATTTTCCCCATGCAATATGGGTCTATTTCGTGGTCTGAAAGCACTCTATCAGTATTCTGAGAGCTGCCCCTTACACCCTGTATGTTCGTTAGTTATCAGGTAACTTTTTAAGTATTGAACCGGGTCTATCGCGATAATATTTAGGTAAATATTATCGCGATAGACCCGGTTCAATACTTAAAATGTGTGAAAACAATCGCGAGTGCTTCAAAAGTTATATCAGGTAACTTTGCCACCAGAAAGTGAAAAGGGAGACCTGATATCCCTTTATTAGATAAAATGTTTTACCTCCGTAGCTTTATCTGTTATAGACATTCTATATCCCGGCTTAGGCTAGGGGTTGATTTTATTTGGGTCACAACTGACTGACATTTTACCCAAAATATCCACAAAGTATTCAGGTATAAAATACTTGTACGGGTTATTTAGGTAAGGGTTGGTTTTAGTCAGTAGGTAGGTAAGCAATGTGCTAATATATTATTCGCCTTTGAGACAAAACTGTATTTGAAGCATCTCATTAGGTAGGTACTTGGGATACTAAGTAGGGTCGAATCCATAATATAGCGTGAAATTTTACTAGTGCCCGATGGCGAAAACTCAGAACCAACTTTCCCTAAGGAACATAGGTCGAAATGTGAATAAAATTTTTGGACCTCCCATAGCAACTCAAACCAGCTGATCGACAATTTTGTTTAGAAGGTCCAACTTTTTTTTTCTCATTTAGACCTATGTTCCTTGGGGAAAGTTGTTCCTTATCACCAGCTGGTTCTTATTTTCGCTATAGGTCACTAGTAAAATTTCACCCCGTATAATTAATTACCAACCACGATTACTAGTACTCAATTGCTTTTTTTATGCTTTGTAGCTATCTTATTTAGAGGTATATTGAATGAATTTGTACTCATTTATGATTTGTATTAAGTAAAAAAATACTAACCTAAAATGCCTTGTGGAAACTCTGTAAGCAGGAACAGCAGAAGAACAGCGACCAGCATTTTGGTGGTCCGGTCCGTCCTGCGCTCAGCCTTGGACCTTTTAGTGGACTTCCGGATGAAGACGTTTCCGTTGCCATTTGCGACCGTCTCCGCGTGACAGGCACTGTAGCCCTTAAGGGCCTTTTTCCTGCTGTTCGCCCTGTACAAGGCCCGGATCAACCAGGCGCTTATGACAGTCAGTATGACGCAAGGGAGCAGTTTTATGAGCACCGCATGTACCCAGAAGTTGATCTGGTACAGGCTGCCTTCGTAGTCGGAGTCCACGAAGTACACCTTCCGTCGGTCCACTGTGAACTCTTTGTGGATTGTGAACACCTGAAAAAGAAAAAAGTTCATGGTAAGTACCTTTATATACTAGACTTTTTAAAATAATCATTTGCAGGGCTACTTTTTTACTGTGCCTTTAAATATACTTTTTAAGATATTTTTAAATAATCATTTACACGACTACTTTTTACTGCGCCTTACGAATCTTTTACATAGGTATTAAATATTGCAAAAACGGCCTTCATATAACTATACTAACGACAGTAATTCAGTTCTGTTTCTGTGACAGAAGATTTACACCCACATAAACTTAATCCTATACGACATATTGCAGGCCTGCCTAGTGAAGTAGTGACAAAAGACCTTGAATGGATAGTTGCCGCGTTGGGTATTTTTCTGTTGAAACTTAGGTTAACTTTAGGGAATATGGACGAATATTATGTAAAGCAATGCCTTGCCTTTAAACAAAATATCTAATAGTTGTTAAATTTTCACAATACCACTCTGTAAACCCTTTAAAAAAATTGTGAATGTTTGTCTCTTTCTCCCTACAGAGACTAATATAATATCACAAAAAAAAATATTAATTAAATATTTTGCCAAGACGAAAGCAAAATGGTACCTACGAAAAAGAAATGTATAAGTATAGTTGGCCGAAATATATAGGTACTATACTCTACCCGCGCGATGAAGATAATACCAGAAAATGCAAAATGATTGCCATTGGTTAGCGATAACGAGGCAAGGGTGCGTTTACATGGCGGTGCAATTTCAGTCTACTTCTGTGGCTTGCACGGAGCGGACGCGTTCTTTTGTTCTTATATCGATTGTTTTATTTCTCCTACGACCTAGCGCGTGTTTTGGACTATTTCCTGTGAAACATACACAAATGTATTTACCTAAAATTATTTTTACTAATTAAATATTGTAATAAACCAAAGAAAACCTAATTTAATAGTAAAAAATATTTATGAGTCTTCTTTAACCAAAGAGCCATGTAAACGCATCTTACCGTTTTTACACAATTGTTGACGCCCATTTACCTGGAAGGGCAATCATTTGTCCTTTTCACTTGCATACAAAAGTGCGGTTGAGAGGACGCTATATTATTATCTTCATCGCGCGGATAGAGTATAGCTGCCCGTCAGCGGTTTCACCCGCTGCAACCTATTATTCCGCGGGAAAAAAGCATTATTCGCCAAGAGATGTCGCTGTTAGTTTTCGGCGAAAACGTTTAAAACGCGAATCGACTCAGTCACGCCACCTATATCAAAAATATTGGAAAATGCGTGATCCCGTGGGAATGAGACATTTTTCCGTGGTAAAAAGTATCCTATGTGTTATTCCAGATACTCTTCTATATTTGTGCAAAGTTTCATGTCAATCTAATCAGCCGTTTTTGCGTGATGTCGTAACAAACACACACACAAACATCCGCCTTTATAATATTATTAGTAGGATTAGTAGGATTAGTAGGATTAATAGCTAAGTTTCTGACTCCATACGTCATAGCTATACGAATTTAAAAATAACACAAAATTCATTTAATTTGCCTTCTTGAATCGGAGATATTTTGACTAAGGTGTAATTAGAGTTTGTGAAATTTTGGTTGTTGGAGGTAGGGCATGTACATTTAGATGGCTTTACTTGATAATACGTGATACATTTTTCACGGGGTATGCTATATAGGGTGAAATTTTACCGATAGCAAAAACTCAGAACCGGCTAGTATAAGGAACAACTTTCCCCAAGGAACTTATGTCGAAAACTCAAAAAAAACATTTGGACCTCCCATACGAAATTGGCGATCAGCTGATTTGGGTTACTATGAAAGATCAAATTTTTTTTCATATACCTATTCGCCTATGTTCCTCGGGGAAAGTTGTCCCTTATCACCAGCTGGTTCTGAGTATTCGGTCACTAGTAAAATTATAGGTAGGTACCTATGCGCTCGTGATAAGGCGACATTTTACATGAAAATATTTTCTATGGGGTAACTTATTCACAAGATTCTACGTACCACTCAACGTTAAGGTTTATGAATAATTTTGGCACTATAAGAGCATTTTATCGTAAGGATTCCAGTAATTGGCCGTTTTGCTACTAATAGCACGTTACTTTGTAACGAAAGCTTGTGAATAAACGCTTAATTTTTTTGACTAAAATCATGGCAGGAAAATGTTTGCGCTTTAATACTTATTAGCAGTATACAACCTTAAAGTCATTAACATGCCTCTCTATACAGACTGTTTCAAAGGACTCACTTTACGCGAACATATGTTGAAAGAGATTTTTAAGCTCTTAATCCGAAGCTTTCGCGAGCTTTTGCAGGCGCCAATCACGCAAGCAGAACCTTCAATAATTCTCTCTAATACGTACTCGGTACCTATAAGTACTAGGTAGGCATCAATTTAACTGAATCGAGCAATGCTTGCTCTCTACACTTCGGTTGTATTGTAAAACGTTATTAATCACTAGATTAAAGTAAATAAGTTCTGGCGTATGTATAAAACTTAAGTATGAATGGAAGAACATACGTTAACCTACCCACATAAACTGGTTTTGCTTAATATTTATATGAAATTAATCCCATAATATATAGGAAGCCTCCTATCGCTTGACTCCGATTTTGTCTACAACTGTTGTCAAATCTCTTCACTTGTATATGAAGTCTTCTCACGCGCGAGATAAGACTTATCTCTTGTCTCTCTTGTACAGTGCACATGCTATCCCAGCTAAGTTATTCTTCGTAAAATTATGTTTTTCTTCTCATTTATTGATTGAATTTAATTATTAAAATAAAAATTAGCTCTATCCGCTGCCGTAAAGTTTTATAACAATAGGTATACTATGATAAAAAAAAAACATACCTAGGTACATAGGTACATATTTCACGCCTATATCCCTTTCGGGGTAGGGACAGCGTAAGCAGCTTTAAAAACGGCCATTTACACCACGTCTAACAAAAGTTTGAGAGTCATTCAGGAGACTGTGTATCACCATAGCGGCTTTAGGTTTTCAGCCTGTCGACTAAAATTGCAATGCACATCAACCCTCAAATCCCTTAGTCGCTGCTTATGGCATCCACGCACGGGAAAGATATGGGGTGATGCTAGTATAAACCGGCACCACACAATAAAAATGAACTAAGAAAAGTAAATCGAAATTGAAAAGCTTTTATAAGCTTTTATTCCCAACTAGTGGCCGTGGATGGCGTGACGTGGTTTGGCGAATTGCACACGCGTAGTTCGAAGTTGTGATTCGTTAAAGCCACCATACAAACTGTGACAACCGCAGTTTTATTGTCTGGCAGCCGATGTGGCGCAGTGGTTAGTATGCCTGCCTGCCACGCAAAGGTTCCGGGTTCAATTCCTGGTGGGGCCACTCACAAAGTTTATATTTATCACTTTGTGAATTTGTTCCCAGTCTGGTTAGGACATTGCAGGCTGAACCACCTGATTGTCCGCAAGTAAGATGGTTCCGTGCTTCGGATGGGCACGTTAAGCCGTCGCTCCCGGTTGCTGTCTATGATGGCGGTCGTTACACAACCATGTCAGAGGCCTGCTACTTGTAGTAGGCGGTTGAAAAACTCTGACACCTGGGTTCATCGGGTCGTTGAAAGACTCGTTGTCCCACACGAAAAAAAAATGGACGGAAATGGAATGAACTGGAATCTCAGACCAACTCAAAATAGCTAAGAAGATGATTGCCATAAACGTCATATACCTATCTTGGGTTAAAATTTTCTCAGAATTATATTACGTTCTTGTATCAGATTTTGCTGTTTTGAATTGATATTCTTATGCTCCGAGATTTTTAACAGTAGAAACCCTGGCTATGTAACAAGTGACAATTACGAAAATCCTAAATAGGGTCGAGTAACTCTTCTGTAAACTCTCTATTTTGTAGTGACATGTGGTGGGTATCCGGTTTTTAGATATGTTTTTTCGTAAATTCTTTCGGCGAAAAAACCGGACCCGGTAGGTATAACGCCGGAAAACTATGCGGTGCGTGTGAGAACCGCCTTTGTTTAATCAACGTGATTGAATTGGTAGCTCCAATACATTTGCTAAAATTTATTGTTACTTCCTACCTATTCGTTATAGAATTTATTACGGTTACAATAAGTACTTACATATAATGTAAAATATTGTACTAATGATAATGACCGATAGCGTAAACACAATTGTTTGTTTCAATATCTATGTAGTTATTTTCTTTTTATTTTCTCAGTTTATTATTGTTTTGCTGTCAGTATTGTCACATATAATTTTACGCTCGTTCACGAGAACGGAACGAGAAGGTACAAGATACAAGATACCAAAATAGGTATGTGAAATAGCTCGTTTTCTTAAATAATAGTTTAAGGAGAAATATAATATTTTATATACGACATCTTATACGTCAAATTCATACAAAATATATTAATTTAGGAAACGAATGCGGCGGTACTGTATTCATCAATTGTATTGATGAAAAAGGAAGCAGTTAATTAAATATTGGTTTGTAAATTCGAAATACGGCAGAATTTGCAACGACATTTTTGCTCAGAACTTTATTTACCTACCTTTTGATTTCGTATGACAATATTATGTAGGTATATGACTGAATATATTATTTGATATACAGGAAGTAACAAAAAGGGCATAACTATTCGAAATTAGGTCAAGGTACTCATGGAACTGAACAACTTTCCCCACACGGATCGAAATAATATTATAAATATTGGATCTCCCATACATAATCGCCAAACAGCTATTTTTTTTATTATACAGGGTGGTAGGGACGGTGTAACGAAAACTTTGCAGACGTGCTCAGACCATGAAACTGAACAACTTTTACTATGGAGCCAATGGTGGGAAACGAAAAAAAATTTCCGGCCTCCCATATAAAGACAGTCAGCTGATCGTGAATTTTGTATGGGAGGTCGGAATTTTTTTTTCGTTTCCCACCATTGGCTCCATAGTAAAAGTTGTTCAGTTCGATGGTCTGATCATGCCTGCAAAGTTTTCGTTACACCGTCCCTAACACCCCGTATTTTTACCATGGGAGGTCCAATTTTTTTTTATATATACGGGGTGCTAGGGACGGTGTAGTGTAACGAAAACTTTGCAGGCGTGCGCGAACCATGAAACTGAACAACATTTACTCTGGAGCCAATGGTGGGAAACGAAAAAAAAATTCTGACCTCCCATACAAAGTCAGTCAGCTGATCGTGAATTTTGTATGGGAGATCGGAATTTTTTTTTCGTTTCCCACCATTGGCTCCATAGTAAAAGTTGTAAAGTTTGATGGTCTGATCATGCCTGCAAAGTTTTCGTTACACTGTCCCTAACCTTGTTATACCATTTTGGTTACTCCCGGTAGCTATATGATTGAAAAATGCCTTGAAATTCTCAGCAATGCTTATAGTGGGAGAGCCGACTGCAGAAATGCCTATCTAATCAGGTACCACAACAGGGTAACTTTAGAACGTTAACGAAAACTAAACAAGTCGAAAGAAGTAGGTCTGCCAGAGCCAATCCTGCCGAAAGATGAAAGTAATCGTTATGTTTTGATAATTTTTCATCTGTAAAATTTATGTCTAAAAGTACCCGAATCAAAGTGCTGGCATCAGTTTACCATTGAAAAATTATGTAAAGAAAACTTGGTCTTCCAGACCGCACTCTGCTGGAAGTGCTTGGCAGACCGCTCTCCAATAGTGCCCTCCCAGCACCCTTAATAAATCTTATCATCGCAGTGGCAGACCGAGCTTTTTGTACATAATTTATCAATGGTAAACTGATGCCAGCGCTTTGATTGGGGTATTTTTAGACATAAATTTTACAAATGAAAAATTATGAAAAAATATCGATTATAGGTATTCATCTTTCGGCAGGATTGGCTCTGGCAGACTTATGTACGTCTTTCGACTTGTTTATGTGTCAGTTAACCCTTAAATGCGCACTGTTGCAGAACTGCAACACTCACTCTGATATATTTTTTAAATACTTAAAACAATATTTTTTCGTTTTACTCAGTCAAAGAGATGAAAGAAAAAGTAATAAAAGAAATCCAAATAATTAAAAAATATTTTTTGAATTATTTTTCCCGTGTTATATAAACTTTTTGCTATCAAATACCAAAAATTAGTAAACATAGAAAAAGTTGCGCATTATAGGGTCGTTCTAAAGTTAATCTATTGTGGTACCTGATGAGATAGGCATTTCTCCAGTCGGCTCTTCAATTATTATCAATAGCATATTTACATTTTTTGCACTGAGTATGTGTGTCTGACAGTTATTGTTCAGATTTCCACATAGAGGGGGTATCATATTAGACGTCCGTGGCTACGATTTTTAATCGCATGCGTTAGGAAAATGCGAATTTCCTCCTTATTCTACGAATACGACGTCTGTTAACGGTTTGATAGACGCATCCGTCGACGCAGCTTTTCGCGTTACGGAGGCGACAAGAAATCGTAGCAACCAACGTCACGTGTGACCCCTCTAACTTTCCAAGCTGGCTACTGGTATTGAATGTATGTGGCATGTGTCAACTATCCGATATGAGATACCTGCCTGTTTGTGACACTACGTGTAGTAGAGATGCAATGAATATTCGCCAACTATGCATGTGGTATTCGGGATGAACTACCATTTTTTGAAATTTGTTATTTGGTTGAATAGACAACAATACTCGGCCGATTACCGACTGGCTTATAGCGTTTATTTTTATGCTATTAAGTTGTATAGGTATTTTACTTAAAAGAAATTCAATATTCAGAGGCAAGTTGTGAATATGATGCAGGCAATATGTGCGCAAAGGAGCGTGAGCATGAAATACGCACACGGACAATATTAACGATTGATGATGTATAATTATTATGGGGCCAGAACCCTAAAGAAATGTCTTCCATATTTATTAAATAGTTTGCCGGAGCATATACGCAAGGAGGCTAAAAAAAAGTGTATTTAAGAACAAATTAAGGAAGTACTATGTAAATTCATTAATCTGAAAGTCACTCCATGTTTATCTGAAGTTTAAATTAAGTATAACATGAAATGTATTTAATTATTAGTATTTTTAAGTAGTAGTATCACCTGATCCTACAGTCAAACTGTTTGTGGGACACTGTTTTAGTTTATAAGTGTAACACTGCTTTTTACAATAAAATAAAATAAATAACTACTAAATATTATCACTAAAACACAAAAATAATCCAAATAGCTGTTGCTACACTGTCGAATATTTAGTAGGTAAAACTTTGCCAAATCCTTTTGCTACATGATTTTATGCTCTAATAAAACATGTTTCTCCGGCCCCATATTATTTGGCATAAGGGCAGGCAGATGATGATGGTGATGATTTGACAAAATGAGTGCGTGACTGTTTGAGAATTCGTTGCATCTCTACTGCATAGTGCCGATCACAAAGGCTTTTCCGCAGTAACATGCATGCACCGGCTTATCCTGCCCATATGAAAGGCGAAGTATTTGCAATTAAGGAAATGTATTGACAGTTGTCGGATATTACATACATACATACCTACATACTCGTTTATAGGTATATAACGCCTTTACCTCTTGTGGCGTGGCAGAGGATTATCGGCCACAAAAATACGATGGCTTTCGCTACTTGTAAAAAATATTTGAGGAACGCTTCAGATAAATAGTGTATCACTACCTATAGTGACAGGTTGTCATATTGTCGTCCAAATAAGTGTGAAACCGTCGAGTCCTTTAATCGTTGATTTTTTTAAATAATAACATTTCCATTTCCAATGACTTTGAGACTTTGTAAATGTCAATTTATTCGCGTACCGGAAACAGATCTGAAGTTGCCCGGAAAGCCTGTCTCAGTTAAAAAAAACTATACAAGACGCAACCGTAGAATCATGATCCTATTTTGACAGGGGGAGAATATTTGCACAGAAAAGGTCCCCAAGTCTGCAGTTATAATGAGCTTTGTACCTATTGTACAGCCATTCTAAATGCAATTTTTCATACACATAATCTTCCTGCTCTTATCCCAATTATTTTGGGTTGGCACAACACGTTTTGTTTGAACACAAAATCATGTGGCAAAAGGATTTGGCTATGTTTTATGCCCGGCCGCCTGCCTGACGTCAACCCTCTTTGGGAATGCTATTGTAGGTGGTGCCACCGCCACCATGCGGTTGACCATAGTCGGTAGATGTTCAGCCTTGGTCGCCTTTTACGAAACACCTTGAGTGGACTAGGGGTGGCAGTATTCTTAGCCGCTACCACACGGCATTTTTCGCATACACCTTCATTCTAATGTCGTTTTCCTTAAAGGGATCAGCACTTTTGACATGTAGGTACCTCTAGGTAGACAAACAGATAACTTTACGAAAACGTTTTAAATATCACTTATTACGCTAAATTTAACCTCGAGAAGTAAATAAATCGGGAAATATTATGAGATATCCTAGAAAAAAAAGTCAAATAAACCTACAGTGGGTAAAAGAGGAAAACTCGCTACAATTCCAACGCGAAAATACAGTTAATATTTAATATTCTCAACTTGACAAAACGGGACGGAAGGATATTAAATACAGAATATTTCTCTCGACTTTCCTGAACAAGCAGATGTATTAAAAAACAAAACCCGACTGCGGTAATTTCAAAGATGTATTTTGCGATAAAAATCCGCCATCAAGAATTTATGAGTTTTTAATGTAGCCAGTAGCCAGTGTCACTCGAACATGTCACGTGTCAAGATCCGCCCAGCCATTTCGGCTGTAGGCCGTGAAAAAGAATTTCTTGTCTACAAACATACCTACCCACAATACCCACATCTAAATACTCTCGAAATACATAAACCTTTTGTGGCAGTCGGGTAAAAAAGTACTTTGATCCTTTGACGCAAAATAATTCCATCCATCCTAACCCTAATTTGTAATCTTACAAAATCTGTCCTTTTTTGAATAAACATCTATTCTATGTTGTGCTCTCTCTCTCTCTTCGTGTGGGACACCGAGTCGTTCAACGACCTGATGAACCCTGATGTCAGAGTTTTTCAACTGCCTACTGCAACTACTCTGACATGATTGTGTAACGCCCGCCATCATAGACAGCAACCAGGACCGACGAAGCACGGAACCATCTTGCTTTTCGGACAATCAGGTGGTTCAGCCTGCAATGTCCTAAACAGACTGGGAACAAATTCAGAAAGTGATAAATATCAACTTTGTGATTGACCCCACTTGGAATTGAACCCGGAACCTTCTGCGTGGCAGGCAGTCATACTAACCACTGCGCCACATCGGCTGACAATATGTTGTGCTACTATCATACACAATGTTTCATCTTATCGTGACGTTCCATTCAATTACCTTCTGAATAGCGATATAAAGTAAACTATGTAAAAGAAAAAATCCCCAGAATTTATTAAGGAGCTTACAAAGGGGTTCACCACGAAATGTAGGCCCTCGTACCTATTACGCATTCCTCAGGAAAACAGTGATCTAGTTGAAAGGGCCAAGTTTGGTTGAAACACTGAGAAAACAAAGAAAAGCATTTTAGCTTTTTATCTGTAGGTACTTATTTTATTTGTTGTACCTGTCTTTTGAATAACTCTCAAACTTTTGTCAGACGTGGTGTAAATGGCCGCTTTTTTACAGACGTTTACGCTCCGCAAGCGATATAGCTAGGCGTAATAACTATTATGTTGGTATGTATAACCTACAATTTTACTTACTGACGTAGTAAAGTTGTAAATCAGATAATTTGGTAATATAGTCTTTTCTTCCCAGCGGCCTTTGTAGATTAATTGACTCGTTTCATATTTCATCTTATAAAAATAATCATATTTTTTGAAACGTTAAAATGGCAAAAGACTGCTTTTCTGTCAATATTACTTGTTTAAAATGAAAGAAATATCAGCACATAAGCTCTGCGTGAGCTGTTTTTTTCTTGACTGACAGGCTGATAGGTAAAAAAAATAACTCGAAATTACGTATCATAATATAAATAAGAATTTACGATTCAAAAGTTACATAATAATAAGAGGCGTTAATGTATTGCGAGCATTGTTTGCCGTTACATCAAAGTTTCTGTGATATTGAACAAAGAAAACTTTTGAGACGAAGTGAATAGTTTCATACCTAGTTAATATTACTCACAATATTATACGCACATATACGGCCACTACACCTTTCGAATAGGCCATATCATATTATTATTTGACAGCTGTGAAACCCGAGGTACTACTGTGCCTCCTGTGAAAAAGGGTCCAACTCACTTAGACCCTTTTGCATTTTTCTTCAAAAACAGAATCTACGTTTAAAATCCTTTCAAAGGGTCTAACTCACGCTTCTGTAAGTTGAAAAACGCCGAAATTACGATTTGTGGAAAATGATTTAACTAATGAAAAAATATGTGCATATGGGTCCATCAAAAGTAGTATGTAAGATTTGAATTTATACGTTCTGTGAAAAAAGATACTTTTCTAATTAAACCACTACTTTTTCCCTTCCAAAGATTTTACTACAATTAGATCATTTTTAACAAAACTTACTTTTAATTTTGTTTCGTGAAAACGGATCCAACTTCAATTGTATTACCGTGGTATTACAATTAGATTATTTTTAACAAAACGGACTTTTAATTTTGTTTCGTGAAAACGGATCCAACTTCAATTGTATTACCGTGGTATTCTCATATTCTGGATATATTCACAATTGAACCGTATGAAATAGTTTTTGATAAATGATCTAATTATAGTTGAATAATTACACTCCTTCATAAACAGTCCATACGACTATTTGGGCTATGAAGAGGGTGCTGATGCATCTTCTTAACTTTAGTGATGCTCCAGTAACGGCAATCCTGTTTTTTTTTTTACCCAAATGCCTCAGGATGTTTGTATGTATGTATCTACTCTCTCTCTCATCGTGTAGGACACCGAGCCGTTCAACGACCCGATGAACCCTGTATCTACTATGTATGTATGTATCCAGAAATTCGTATTCACGGGCTACAGCCCAAACAGGGGCGTGCAGTCCATAAAGGCATAAAAGCACTGCCTACCCTGCCATTTTCACCCGCTAGTAATAATTTAATTTATTTTAGAACAATAATGTAACGTAAAACGTAACGTAATAAATGGCCGTCTTACTTTGGCGCCTTTATTTCGCACTACTAATCCCCTATCTCTCAAGTACGATATGTCAGTCAAAATAAGTGGACTCGATCGCTGCCTCATGAACTCGCCCGATAGCACTAGTATGAATGTGAATTCGCGTAATTACACTGTAAGTGTAGCTCTCTACACTCACACAAAGCTGCAAAATGTTAAGTAGTGTGCGTGAAAATGCAGCACCTACTCCACAGATTATACATTATTAGTAGCATTTTCGGCAACATTCCATTTGCATACGCTAAACAAAACGCAAAACAATGCAACAAAACGCAATTAAAAAGTAAAATGGCCATAGACAACCGCTCGCTACGTGCATGGGGGGTTTTGGCGCGTATAATCCGACCAATTTGTTGATATCTTGGTTTCAAACATTTATTTGGGAAATGAGATTCATTCAGGATTGAAAGTATTTTATTATGATTTAGGTTAGAAAACGCAAACTGTTGTTTGTTTACTTATTGTTGTCGTTGTTGTTTAATGCTGAAAAAAGTAGTAAATATAGATATTTTTAAATGTGTTTGACTAATAACGGTGCGATTCTTGTTAAAAACAAGTTGACTGAAAACAACCTGATGAAGTGATGACTATGTTTACAAGTTTACAAAAGTTTCTGTAACTTTTAATGTGTAAGTGTGATGTGATGTGATAATGATAGAGGCAGATTGTACAATTAGGATGGAAAAGGCGCTCAGAAAAGGTAACACGACTTGTATTCATTTAACTTCTTCCGACAGATGCGGCTGGCTCGGGTTGTTAGTGTGCATAGT
Source organism: Phthorimaea operculella (assembly GCA_024500475.1). Classification (NCBI taxonomy): domain Eukaryota; kingdom Metazoa; phylum Arthropoda; class Insecta; order Lepidoptera; family Gelechiidae; genus Phthorimaea; species Phthorimaea operculella. The sequence goes on from JANFCV010000027.1 coordinate 3,700,844, forward strand.
TTGTTTACCTACTTTGTTACAATGCACTGCACCGCACATTTTTGCCGTTCGTCTCAGTCGCAATTTGATGCGAGCCATAATGAAATCCAGTTTTTGCATGGGATGGTTTCTTATGGATCCAGTAAAACGTGCAATGGAAAATGAAGCGGTGCGTATAACACCTAAGATCCGCCTCAGTTCATATCTACTGCCTACCCAGACATGAAACCCTGTGCACGCCACTGAGCCCAAACGACTGTGCAGATCTTAACATTAGAGGTGTCGTTAGATTTGTCTCAGCAGCATTATTGACACTGGCTTTATAAAAATACCATAGATTCAAGATGGCTGATTTTTATCACAAAAAGCAACTTTGTAATTACCGTAGTCGGGTTTTTGTTTTTTTATACATCTGCTTGTTTATACTACTTGGGCTATGAAGAAGATGTTGATGCATGTTTTTAGAACTCTTCTACAAAAAATAACTAGTTAGAGGGATTCAGGATGTGTATAAAAATGGACTTCGGAACGCTTTAGTAAGCAACTAAAATACCTATTCTTTAATAGTCTGATGTCTCCTCGAAGTAACGATCAATGACATGGTTGCGAAGACCTCTGAAATGGTTGAAAAGCCCTCTTATATGGTTAAGTTAGCCTCTGACATGGTTGGTAATGCCTATAAAACAACTATATTAGAGTTCTATTCACAATTAATCTTGTCAGAAGCTTAATTTACCATCTTCTTCCTTCTTCTTCTCTGTATAATGATATCCAATGTAGGACGAATGCATCTTGATGTGTTTCCTCCTATCTGTTCTATTTGAGGCGATACTGGGCCAGATCGGCCCTGCCATCTTTTCCGATCATCTTGCTGGTGGTCTGCCAACACTTCGACTTCCTGCGCAGGGTCTTAAATGCCGTCATATCTACGACAAAAGTGTCACGCAAATTCCATTTTAGTTTTGCAACTCTTTTTCCGACATCGATCAGTTTAGTCCGTTGGCGAAAAACTTTGTTCCGTAGTCTCTCAAGCCGAATAGAGCGACAATACGCACACTTACCTACTTTGAGGCGTGGTAACATACAGGTAGTAAGCGTCCATGTTTCGCAAGCATAAGTCGTTACCAGATGTACACACTAGTTGAAAACTTGGGTTTATAGTGTCTGTGGCAGCTAAGAACGGAAGACGACCGCTAATTTATTGAAGGCTGCCCAGAATGCTGGACAAGTTTGATCCTCTGTCTCAGATAAACTTTATACTTATCAGAGGTCTAACAACCAGGTCAGAGGTCTAATCAACCATGGCAGAAGCCTAAAAACTAGGTCAAAGACCTTATCAACCATGGCAGAGACTTAATATAACAAGATCAGACAATAAATTAACCATTTCAGGGGCTTACTATACGATGATACACATAGCAGATGTTAGAGGCCTATTAAATCGTGTTAAAGGACTGTCAACCAAGGCAGAGGCTTGTCAACCATGAGAGAGGCGTTACCCACGTAACAACCAATGATGAGTTCTACAGAAACATATAACATAGTCCTAACCTACCATGTAAGAAGATTAATCATCCAGAGAGTTCTTTTCCACTATGTCAGAGGACTAATCAACTATGTGAGAGTCGTTCTCAACCATGTCAGAGGCCTACGCAACCATTACATTGTTCATCTCTTTGAGGGGTAAACAATCAAACAGTATTTCAAATGCTCAGATTTTGAAGAAAATTGCCGAATTCCATAAGGGACATACAGGATATGGCTTTCTTGGTTATTTTCGGTCACGGGAAAGCGTCCCGAGTTCGTTTTTATAGAGGGGACGTAGAGGCCGGGTTCCCAATTTTCCATTACGCTGGCGGGACTGGCGGGAGTAGGCAGTTATTGAAAAGAAAATGTAATTATACCTTTATAAAATAGAATTTTTAAGGGTATAACTGCAACAAAGCTCTTAGGATTGGCCAAACATACAAATTAAAATGGATTTAAGTATAGTTATATTTGTATTCACCGTTATTATTAAAGCGATTTGCTTATTCAACAGCATTTGGATCTTTAATCACGATATTTGTAATGCGATACAACGGTTCAATTTAAATTAGATCTTTTTTCACCGAAACATTTTAATAAATTTACAACGGTCTAAGTGATTTTTGCATCTGTACTTACAAGGTGTGATGGAAGTAGGTAGTACGCAAAAATCACCACAAATTAGGGAAACGGGTGTAATCGTCATTATGAGCCATCTAAGATTTTGTGCCTAAGTTTTGTGCATTTACAAAAATGAAATATGACAATTTGTGTGGAAAATCGATGTCATTTTCATATCATAATGGATGAAATATATTTTCCTACAAATAAAATATGAATGGCAGAATCTTAGACCATTACTATAATATTAGGTACTTTCATAGTACGTATATGATTTTAGACCTCAGATTTTGTTTGTTTCACTTAGAACTGAGGTTTCATTCATCTGAGGTTAGGACCTTAATCGCACTGGATCCTAAATGTAAGTACCTGGCGCTAAGGCGTGTCCTTGAGGTATACCTTCGTACCAATTCACCAATAGCAATCGGTCCATAATAGTTTCCCTATAGTTTCAGTTTACACCTAAATCCAGCAATTTATCACAGTCAAAATAATCGGTTCTGGTCTTAGCTTTAATTTGTCAACGTTGGCTTTAATAGTCTTGTAGTTACATAGAGATGCAACAACGCATATTCGGCAAATATTCGGTATTCGGACTATTCGGCATTTGTGTAGCAGTTTTATGAGAAAGTAATTATTATTTTCTTTTGTTTGTACAACTATCACTCTTGATTAAAACAACTTCAACGGATTTTTAGTTGTAGTTTATTTAGGATCTTAATTAACCCGACGTTTCGGACACTTTCCAGTGTCCGTGGTCAACGGATGACTAAGGTGTTAGACGTCATTATTTGGAATTTAAAATTATTTTTGTTCTACCGCCATCTATTTCTTAATTGCCTAGCATAACGTTCCGGTTGTACGCAGAATGCAGACACCGTGTCTTAGTGAACCACAGTACGACCGCAACCTAATGCAAATTTACTAGTGATATAACACACCAACACCGCAACCACCGTTTTACACTCTACACGTGTTTCACTCCTCCACTTCAATCAAAACCATTTTCAAGCCGCCGCCAAGGAAGATCAGCCAGTACGTCAGATCAGTCAAATGCAACATCCCCCTCCAAGATCCTGGTGTTTATAAACTTGTCTGTGACTGTGGACTCTCATACATAGGGGAAACAAAGAGGAATGTATCTACACGTCTCAAGGAACATATTGCCGATGTGAGAAACCGTCGTGACAGACAGTCTGCAGTGAGTGAACACGTCATGCATAATCCCACCGATTATATCAGGTTCGACAAGGCTGCAATCCTAGCGAGAGAGAAGAGATTTGTCCCTAGGAAGGTACGGGAAGCCAAAGAAATTCAAAAACATCCGAATTTCAACCGAGACACTGGATGGGGCATCTCACCAACTTGGACTCCACTGATTACACAGCGGAAGAACCAAACCCAACATACTGCAGGACCAACTTCACAAGACACGGTGTCTGCATTCTGCGTACAACCGGAACATTATGCTAGGCAATTAAGAAATAGATGGCGGTAGAACAAAAATAATTTTAAATTCCAAATAATGACGTCTAGTCTAACACCTTAGTCATCCGTTGATCACGGACACTGAAAAGTGTCCGAAACGTCGGGTTAATTACAATCCTAAATAAACTACAACTAAAAATCCGTTGTAGTTGTTTTAATTATGAGAAAGTATTTGCTAAAAGTATTTTCAAAATTGATAAGATTAAAAGTATTATTAAAACTAATAAGATAAGAAACGTTAATTCTATAATTAATAAATTTGATTTCAAATAGTACATATGAAATAAGAAGCACATTGTAATGATAATGAGTCAAAACTAGTTTTTCATCATTTGCGCGTGCGTATGAGGCCGGCTTAGAATAGCATCATCCGTGGGTGTCGTAAAAAGCGACTAAGGGATATTCATCTAGGGAATGGGCAGCAGCGTTCCCTGTAAATGCAACTTCTTGCAGTGCGCCTGCCAATCCGCCTGCTAAGCGTGGTGAGTATGGCAATACCCCCCGATAGGGGGAGGGCCATGTCCAGCAGTAGACTGTTCTGGCTGTTAAGGTGATGCTAAATTTCGGTAGTATTCATGGCTGAATACTGAGTATCCGGCCACCGAATAATAGCAATTTCGAATTCGGTGAAAGTAGTTTCTACTTATTCATCTCATCTCTAGTCCTGTAGAGTAATAGGACAACAAATGAACTTTTAACCGCAAATCTTGACATCGGTTACTAGGTGCCGACCTTAGACATTGGCTCTCGAAATTGATACCGTTAGAGATGAAGAGATATATTTTAATTTGGTGGATTCTAGATCCGCGTTGGAAGGAAATATGTACCTAGATTATACATTCGAAATCTTAAATTAGCCATTCTGGAACTGATACATCCTGGAACGAGTAGTCACAATACTCTTTTAATATCTGCGATGATTTCTACTTGGTACCTACCTACTCTACCTACTCAATCACTGACATTGAAAGGTAGGTAAAGTTAGATAGCAACGTAAAACCAAAGTGATTTTGTTAAGCAAATTAATAAATAACATTAGCGTGGATTGATTCGGTTAAGTCTGGCAACTGCTTTCTGTTGCTTTTAGAGCAGTGAGCCGCTAAGTTGCAAAAAAAATTAAAAACTAGAATAGGTGCCAAACTCGTACCTGTTCCTAAAACTGTGAAAAACATATAAAATCACGTTATTTCCACCAATTATTTTGCCTGCCCGGCCTTGGCCTAAGCAGTACTTCTCAAACCCAGATTCCGCAAAAACCTATTGATTTCCATTAGAAAATATTTTTTAATAATATTTTTTTCCTTAGGCTATGACTTCTATTGATTTTCTTTAGAAAATACTTTTTAATAATATTTTTTTGCTTACGCTATGACTTGTAACCACCAACTGCGATTTGACAGGCTAACGTTTTTAATAGACATTCCTTTTCACCGCCGGAATATGATACACTGGGCCGGGCATGTTACAGGTTGATATATTATGAAAACGCGACATACCTACCTACCAAACTTGGTTTATTTTTCCATGCGTTAGAAAAACCTTTTTGTATTTCAATTTTTGCCCCTGTAAAAGGTATTTGATTTCACGAGGTCTAATTATTATTCATGTGCTTTTTATTAGGTTTGTTATGTAAGTACTTAAGGGGCACAAAGAGAAAGAATAATTTAATTTGTTAAATATAATTATGCTTTTTCCTACAAATCCAGTTTGGTCACTCAATCCCAATTATTTAGTAACGTAAATAAACTCGTGCTTGTATTTTAAAAAGTTCCCGTTACAACATATTTGATTTAAAAAATAGGCGTTTTTAATTATTTTAGTAGTAAAAAAAACTTCAAATACAGAGTTTCTAGAACGATATACTATCAATAAACCGTACCAATTCGTTATTAAATTAAATATTTGCAGCTACCTATAAAAACATTCGCTTTTTTGTTATAATATTTTTTTGTAACGAATTTTCCGAATTTACATTGTTAGAACACAATAGAAAAGTAATGAAACAAACAAAGCATTTTTTTATGCACCCTTGGCCTCATGAATTTATGCGTGGAACTCACGTATCTAAACTCCGTTGCTGCGCATTTTAGCGCTGCGTAACGTATGCGATGGAATTTAAATTTTCATCTTATTCCCATACAAATACGGTGTATTTCAAACGGTTTGACAGACGCATCTATCGGCACAGTGTTACGCGTTGCGTTGCGTCGACAGATGCGTCTGTTCGTTACGTGTGATTCCTGCCTAAACATGGCTTAGTGGCGCGAGATTTTTCGTGTGCAAATGAAAAAACGTTTCAAATAGTTTTCATATTTGCCAAAAAATACACTATTTACTGCACAGTTTTTAAATGAAAGAGAAACAAATAAAGAATTGTTATTTTTAGTACAGATATATCAAAACACAAAATAACCTTGTTTATGTTTTTTATTACATGCTTCATTGCAGTGAATTTTATAGGACCTTATAATTTATATATGCGTAGGCCTAAAGAGATATACATAGTATATGTATGTAGGTAGATTTTGGGTGTTATTGGCACGTCGTCTGCAATACAATGATTCGGCTCAGACAAAGAGCACGTGTATCATCTTAGACCAAGGGCAACCGGGAATATGTTACAGGGAGCTTTACGTACTCACGCTAACTCATGAACAATTCCATTTTTAAGGTTTCGATTTTCTTGTGATTGATACCGACAAGCCGGACAGAAACTATGTTGAACGATCCAATAAATATTTCTGCATCTAGAAATGTAACAATTATCGCTGTAAAATTTTACAGTCTGAAAAAAATCGAAACCTTACATTTTGAATTGTTCATGAGTGAGCGGGAGTGACTGTACCATCAAAATAAAGCCTTCAAATATTTTCAGAAATAAAGGTACACGGTAAAAATCAATTAATTTATTAGATTTGTACCTCTACTGTGCATGTTTTAGATGTTATTGAGAGTAACATTTTGATGTTTTTGGGTGACAAAGAGTAGGAATTCAACTCAGCAACTACTAAGACTCAAATAACACCTCGGCGTCTCACTAACTCCCAGTACTTAAGTCGAACCCAGCAATCCCACCGCGCAAGGTTCTTAAGTGTGTGGGCTCTGCCAACATTGCTTTGCGAATAAGAAAAGCCCCGAAATCTAACCTTTTGATTTGTCAAGTTTAACCTATTTCATTTGTTCGTTTTAGCACACGCCAAGTTTCATTGCGAAAAGTTTTGCTTGGAGTTATTCCAGTTGTTCATAAGGTTGCTTCTGCAAATTCCCAATGATCTGATTGTAACCAAAACTAATGTAACCGAATATCTAAATAGACTGGCGGAAACATAGTTCTATTTTCGCAATTCCATTATTTGCCAGTTCCAAATAAGCAAACTTTCCGCCCGTAATGTTAAAGGGAAAATTTTAATGTTTAATAGACAGTTTCAAAGTTACATTGTGTCCAACACAGTTTTTCAAATTCATTTGCGGCGGAAGGTAGAAAGCTGATAGAAAAAGTTACTAGGTAGTTAATTTCACCTGTATTGGAAAGAGGTAAATTTTGTTTATTCACAGCCATTGACAATCCTTCTATCGAAATGGATGGGGACGTTAATTTTGGTTTATCTTTACAGTAAACATGAACATGTTTGGTAAAGTTCGTGACAAATTTGATTTGGTATACCTACCTATTCGCCAATCTCTGAGATCATGCAATTACTAAGAATTATCAAATCTTCAGCCTAGAACGGGCTTAGAAATATTATCATCGGCTTTCGGATCACTGAATCGTTAAAAAAGGGAAACCTATGTTTGCCGGAATGGAGTCCGATATTAAAGTTAGAAAATAGAATAGATCCGCTATAAAGTAGCTCGTCAACGCAGCCAAGCTTAAAGAAAGTAAGTTTTACGACCAGAAAGATCGTAAACTTCATGATGAAAACTGGTGAAATCGGTGCATTTTTGTACCTCGGTAAATAAGACCAACATTTCTTTAAAATTTTTGGCGACAAGCTTAGTAATATGAGTAGCAGATAAGGCATCTCTGCCATGGAGGTACCTAATATACTAGAAGAGTGTCAATCTAGAACTAAAAAAACGTAATTCAAACATTTCTAGTATATTCCCTCCATGTCTGTGCCCAATTTTGTTAGATATTAGCTGAAATGAAATAAAAATATACAAAATCCTAATACAATTAATTCCTGTTTAATTAATGTTGAATTTAAAATGTTTGTACAGGTCGGATATTGGTCGACCTGTGATTTTGATTGATCTATCTACAAGGTGGGCCAAAAGTAATCACCCTATGTGAAACACCTCCCATTTTTTTATTAGACATTAAAATCGAAAACTGTTTTCGGAAATCAGTCTTTCGATGATGTAGAATTTATGTGATTATGTTTTTAAAAAGAAATTAGTTGAATTGCCATCTCTACCGTACGTTTTAACTTTAAACATGCTTATTTCCATACATTCATGCCCATGTCTTTTTTTCGTTTGTGGTAGCTTCAGGGACTTGAAAGTTTCATGAATTGTAATTTGTAATCGTGAGCTATCAAAAATACCATTGGATGAATTCTGGCGTTGTCAGATCTGGAGATCTGACCAACCGGTTCAAAAACCAAATCCTATGGATTAGTTTTCACCAACTTGCATCCAGTCTGGAGTTAACATCTAACTGCTTTCTTTATTTTTTATTTAATAGCATTGACTTCACATCTTCGAAGGATTATTCAGTGCTAACAAAATTTATTTTAACATCATTTTTGAAAAATGGGGATCGTTTTAACACGAGAAGGGAGCTTTTCAGAGACCATTTTTGATTTGACTTAGGAGGTGGCAATTTGACCAAAGTCTTTTTTAAAAACATAATCACATAAATTTTAAATCTTCATAAGATTGATTTCCGAAAACAGAAGTAAATTTTAATGACTAATAAAAAAATGGGAGGCATATCACATCGGATGACTTCTTTTGGCCCACCCTGTACAAACAAACGGGAATGTTACCAGGCATTTGGGGCATTCCATGGTAATGTCCCGTACGCACGGTAGGCTCTGCCTTCCAAAATTTTGTACGGTACGCTCTGCCTTCCTAAAATTTTCCGTGTGGCTACATAGATTTCGCAAATTCGGTATTGAAAGTAACTAAAAAGCATTTGATTCAAGTCCCGTAGTCTTACATGGAAATATTAGAAATCAGAGCGTGCCGTATGGGACAAAAAATAGAACGCCCTTTCTGTAGGTAGTTCTACTGATTGTTGCCCTGCCTAGATCTTTTGTCAACAAGTAATACGAGCACTAAAGGAATACAATAATATAGTCATTAGAGTAAACTAACTTCTACTTTCTGTTAATTTTCACCATTTCATTAGATTAAGAAAATAATCTACTAGATCGTTCTTAGATGTAGGTAAGTAAAGAAAGAATTTAAAGTGCTTATTACACCTTCCTAAATTCAGTCTCCTAAATTAGGATTCAGAAAAGGAACGAAATTAGAAGCTTCTGATCACACTGTTCTAAATTTAGTACTAAATCAGTTGCCTGCTGAAACGCAACGAAGGCGGACGTTTACCAAATGGCACCAGTATTGTCTAAACATCAAAAAATTGGCCTCGCGGTGGCCCTTTTTTAACGTTTTAATTGTAGCATCCTTTTCCAAGTTTTTGAATAAGCTGAGAAGTACTTCGAAACCTTCACTTCTAAGATTTTTGTTCATGTATTTATTATCACTTTTATTCCAAAGATATGGCATATCTTTATAAAGCTCTATTATAGAACTTAAAATTTCTTTTTCCTTAGTCGACATCTCGAACACCTGTGGAGAAAACAAGCAACACATCCACTCTCGCGAAGTGCTGGACACCGACTGAAAGTCTGAAACGACTAAACGCGATCACACCTTCCTAAATTCGATTCTAATTAGGTTCCTAAATGATTTAGTGAGTCAGTTGCCGTACTTTTTCCTAAATTTAGAAACCTACCTCTCTAAATGCTATTGCACTTTTCTGAATTTAGTGACTAAATCATTTAGGTGACTAAATTTAGGAAGGTGTAATAAGCACTTAAAACTTTTTAGTGCTTATTACACCTTCCTAAATTCAGTCTCCTAAATTAGGATTCAGAAAAGGAACGAATTTAGGAGCTTCTAATCACACTGTTCTAAATTTAGTTACTAAATCAGTTGCCTGCTGAAACGCAACGAAGGCGGACGTTTATTAAACGGCAGCAGTATTGTCCAAACGCCCAAAAATTGGCCTCGCTGTGGCCCTGGCCATTGGGTCAATCAAAATAAAGAAAAGAAAAAGAAAGACATGGGTCAAGGAATATTTTGTTACTTCGCGAAAAGTTATCAAGTATGAAACCTAAGTATGAATATAGGTAATGTCTGTTTTAGAATTGGAAGACTTTAGAAATTATCTGCGAATGGATTCAAGATCGTTCAATATTTTACTAAATCTTGTTACACCATACATACAAAAACAAAATACTTACTGTCTTTACATACATACAAAAACATAATATGGCATATCTTTGTAAAGTTCTGTTAGATATAGGGTCTAAAATTTCTTTCTCTTTCGTCGACATTCTCGAACACTCGCAGAGAAAACAAGCGACACGTCCACACGCGCGAAGTGCTGCACACCGACTAAAACGACTAAACACGATCACACCTTCCTAAATTCGATTGTAATTAGGTTCCTAATTGATTTAGTGAGTCAGTAGTACTTTTTCCTAAATTTAGAAACCTACCTTTCTAAATGCTATTGCACTTTTCTGAATTTAGTGACTGAATCATTTAGGCGACTGAATTTAGGAAGGTGTAATAAGGGCTAAAACTGAAGGAATTTTAAAGTAGATCTGTCATCTGCAAGTAAATTACAATTTGCATCCCTTTTTCCTTCAACTCGTATCTTATTGAATAGTCAAAGGTAAGGAATTTATTTAATAAAGTAAAAATTTTCTATGAACTATGCTGTGTGATACCGTCTTACAAGCATTACCCAATGATATTATATGTAGGAATTACCCCATTTCTTTTCCGTAGGTGTCGTAAGAGGTGTCTAAGACACTCAAGGGTTTCATGTGTAATACAGATTTCGAACCACTCGCTGAAGCCAAAGACAGCGGTACGATTTTTTCTTAAATGTCCCTTACATATTTTATTCGCCCGTCGATCGTCGGCGTTAGAATCTTTTCAGAGGTGGCGACAAATGTGACCGCAATGCTCTGCCCGTCCCGCTAGGGATTGAGGCGTGATATGTGTGATGGTGTATGAATGTAGGCATGTATTATTACTTACAAAGTAAGAAGGTATGCAGAGTATGGGTGGCAGGAGGAAGCTGCTCAGGATTGCCAGCGAGCAGCGACGGTCTGTGCACAGGTGCGGGCTGTGGGACGGGTACCTGTAAACATAAAAGAAATTAATAAATGTTAGCGTCGGACGGTGTTTCATTCAACCAGGGTCATATATGGTAAAGTTCATTCAAAATCATAGTGTCAATACCAGTCGCGTAGAATCGAAATATTGTGACTAGCGTATCTTGGCCTCCCGCTTAGGCTGGTCAGGTCATTCCATGACAATGATTGCGAATGGACCATACTGTGCCACTGCTCTGCCACTGAACTACCGACGCCTCAACCGATCCCTGGCAAATTTTCAATCTCTTGATTGTTTTATTGAAAATACATAATAGATATTGTCATAAATTAAAACGCTCAACACTGTGAGTGCATTAAAATCCCAATTTGCAATTATTCAATCCATGAATAAAAAGCAGAACTCCCACTCAAAGTTACTCTGACTCTGGGGCTGACGCGACCCACATTCGGGAGCAATTAAACTGTATCGTAGGGTAATTGAAATAATTTGATATTGGCTGCCATGAGTAAACGGTCCTGGCACCCACACAATCTTATACAAAATTGATCGATTTTATGAGCTGTTTTTTACTTTCTGAATATACCATTTTCCCGCCATGTGTAAGATATACATATAAACTGTGACAAAAATCGCATTAAAAGCCGTTGTGTGGTTCAAATTTTACGACTGACAGACCGAGAAACGCAAAAAGCGTCATCGTTTTATACTATGTATTAATATTCCGTGCATTGCACATAAAGGTCAATGTTTGTTAAAATAGAAACTACTTAAAACTTTCATGATGAGTTTCGTGTTTCACTTTGAATACAATTTTAGTAGCCATATCTTAGCACTACGTATACCTAGCTAACTCAAAAACATGTTTCGGTATGTTTACTTAGATATATTAATTTACTTACAAGATGAACGTTATATCTACGGTTTCGTCGACATTTTATCTACTACATACGGGCATTATGAAAGCACATAAACCAGAAAATCTTTTGTCTGACTACAAAAAGAAGTTGCCCCTAGATGGGGGTACGGTAAAAAATCCGCCTATTCTTTCTTGCTGAACCGTAGCTGACGTTAAGCTTTTGTTGCAGCATACAATATTTTGCCCGCTATAGCCGAGTACCATTCAACTCCCGAGCAATAATAAAGAGGTTTCTATAAGGCTTACTCTTGTTTTAATACTACAACTTTTTCAAGATTGCTACATACTAGTCCTAGTACTTAGTCGCTGCAAAACTCGTTAATAATTTCGTGGAACACTCGCGTAGGCATTTTCCCTAAAGATTCTTTGAGAACGTGTTGAGAACGCTAGTTTGACGCAACGCAATGACCAATCGTATACAGGCTGGTTAAAAAGGATGTTTGGAGTTTGATATTTTAATATCACGAAAACGTGCTGCGCGATGTGGTTGGGGGATATATTGAAAGAAGCCTCGGTGCGGTCCGAAAATTGAGTTTAACGAAACTGCTGCCCACACGATATATTTTTGGGCCGTGAAGTTTTTGGAGTAGTCTATCCTTTTTAGATACAGCAACTTTCCGTTAATAAAATGTCATTTTGCTACAATTTAACCTGTCGCGTCCATAAGTTTCATTCGCCAAACTTGACATCATAATTTCTGTTCTTGCTCGTGTAAAATTAAAATCGGCTCGTGCTTAAATGACCTTAAGGCGTTCCGTTTTCCATACAAAAGTTCAATGGAGTTATGTATGTAAAGGAGACAAGAGTCGGTTTAAAAAACTTGATGGGGAGTCCCGTGGGTATATAAGATTGTCGCAAAACACTAAAAAGAATTTTTAAATCATCAGATTTCCCGTAAAAGCGAGTCGCCACTTTACGAAAATAGATGGAGCTACTGCTGCAATAAATACGTATAATTTTATTGTGCAGAAAATACTGATTATCTTTTAACTATAAGTAGTTTTGCTACAAATTTACGTGTGCCTTCATCATTCAGAATAAAGTTTCTTTAAAAAGAAACTCTACAGCTCATGTGTAACCCGACTGAAGTGCAGTTTTTCGTTTGTATGACGTAACGAACCACCTTAAGTAACTTTAGAAAACGTTCATGTTATGTTCCACGTTCGAATAAAAATAAGATTTTGGTACCTGCACCAAAATCCAGACAAACCACGATAAAGTAACGCCCGAGTGTGAACGCTGCCTCCAAATACAAATGAAGTCGAAAACTGAAGAATAACGGCGTCAGTCTCGACTGCGCTTTTTTCTGTGATTTGTCGAAAATGTGTCAATGTCAAAGTTTCGCCACTTCTTATTGGTTGTCGTTACGTCATTTAGGTACAATTAAGCCTACTGCCATCTGCAATGAGCTTCGAGTTGTCCTCCCCATTAACAAATTGTAAGAAGCTACAAAGCTACACACACAATGTAGTAGAGTAATGTGAGAGTACCCATAATTTATACAACTTGTTTCACATACACACTACGCTTGAGTAATACCTACTATCCATTCCGTGTCGAGAGGAATAAACAATATATTAAACATGCAACAAGTATCCAATACTTCACTAGAACTCCCGCACTATTATTTAGAGACTTGGGTATTAAATGTGAAAGCTTTCTGAAGGAAATTTAACTTTTTGGTGTGAGGTTATTTCGCAATATAAACAAAGCTTAAACTTATTGTATTTTGGACATAACGTGCGTGGCAGAACAAATTATGAACATTGGTTACGTTTAGGTGTCTAGAGTTCTCACGGCTCAACTACAGTAACTAGAGCATTTAAAAAAATTGCTGGTGTCATTCTAGGAAACGCTGCCTTTGCCCCACTCAAACGCCGATTGCAAAGGCATTTTCAGCCATATTACGGATGTAAAATTTTTTACGAAACAAATATTTATATCAGGAAACTGACAAAAACTGTTCAGAACTTTCCGCCGATTCTATATACAAAAGGGCTAAAACGCGCAAAGAAATAAGCTTCTTTCGTAATTGTAGACGTATTTCGCAGACACTGGCTCACGGAGCCCTACTACTAGTACCACTAGTTTTCCATAAATAACCAAAATTGTATAAATTGCCTCAAGCGCTCTTCTATTTAAAAAATGTATAAACCCCACCGTATCTGATACTGGTGGTGAAAAAACTGCTGGGTGGATTTTTGGCAGGGTTTTATAAAACTCAATTTATTTTGCGTGAGGTTTGGAAACTGAACTAAACCTGTCAAGGATTATTGTGCTTATCCGTAAGAAATCTTTTTTATTCAGTTGTTTGAAACAACTTGCTTCCCATTTTCCCAATTCGTGAAATTGTATCTGTATTGTATGTGTATCCAGAAAATAGGAACTTGGCACAAACTAGATAAATAAATCATATTACCACCATTTGTTACCTACTCATGATCCAGCATTGAGAAGCTCTTTATATTATAACAGAGAAGTAACGAACGAAAAATGTTTAGTCAATTCTTTGCGGTTTTGTTTTTGACTTTATGTCAAAAATATACTGCTCTAACTATACTACTTAGGTTGGCAAGTTAGTTAATGAATTCTATTAGGTAGTAAATCAAATAAAATAAACTTAAAATAATAAATCCAAGGCATATGTCAATTGAAAAATATCTGTGAGACAATTTTGTCAGTATAGCGTTTTGTAATTTTCTTTGGTAAAGCGTTCTTTCAACGTTATTTTCAATCAGATATTTGATCAAATGCTGATATCATCAAAGCATATCATAAATTCTGGTTTCATTTCAATGTTAGTAAGCGAAGCTCCTACAAATCAGTAGGTAAAGTAGATCTTTGACAGAATTTGAAGACTTTCCGCGTAAGTTGTCATATCTTATACAATGTAAGATTAAGCGATCGGATATATCACAAACACAGGTATATTTTGACCTTAGAAACTAATAAGTAGCAATTAGTTTTTTATAAGTACACACCTGTAAAGGGGTAAGAGACAGCTCTCCGAACACTATGCTAGATCAATAGAGTGCATTTATACCTAAGGTGAAACTGAACAAGAAAGTATTTTAGGTAGTAAAATACAAAATCACCACCAATAAGAACCATTATCTGACTGCATTTACTACGGGAAGTTAAAACTTTTTTTAAAGTGTGCTGAAATATTTTCTTATGGAAAGTTGTGCAGTTTTTCATAGTATGAACGCAACCTATTAGTATTCGAAAAGCTGTCCTTTAAACCCTGTATGTAACATTTTGCCGAAAAAATAGTATTACAAAAGTTAGCAAGAGAAAAGTGTCTACGACAGATCATTACAATTGCTATTTGAATTCAATATTGAATTCAATAGTGAATTGATAGCCAGGTTTAAGAGACCGTATTTTTTTCGGTGTATATGTCGCAGTACGATGGCAGAAACAGGTTTTTGGCCAAAAACCTAGGTTTTTGGCCAAAAACCGGCATATGGCAAAATCGTAGACTTCTTTCGGCCATCTTCCTAAGCTGATCCAGGTTTTTGGCCAAAAAACTAGGATTTTGGCCGAAATCCTAGATTTGTTTAGTATAATGGCTTTTTTGCATTTCGGAGGAACTTCTTCTTCTTCGAGTGGTACACCAAGTCGCCCAAAGACCCGATGAACCCTGGTGTTAGAGTTTTTAAACCGCCTACTGCAAGGAGCAGACCTCTGACAAGGTTGTGTAACGACCGCCGTCTAAATGATCATAAAGAGCAATCGGGACCGACGGCTTAACGTGCCCGTGTAGTTCGGGCATACACCTCGAAAGGCAGGAGATAGCATTGGACGTTCTGGAGGATGGGAGGAAACCTAGGTTTTTGGCCAAAAACCTAATTCTGCCATCGTACTGCGACATATATATCTTTTAGAGGCTTTTATTCTCCTGAGAGCTTCAAACTTTCTTTAACATTCTATTTTCACCATGATTAAAAAACTCCGTTTTATCATCCGGTCGAAAAATCCGGACAATTTATGATGCCTATTAGTCTAGGTCTTTTAGTACACTTTTAACGATGAGAATTTATGGATCGAATAACTTCACAACCATTGTGACTTAACGGGCTATTAAATACCATCTTTAACGGACAAAAACCCCCATTTTGTGGGGGTTCGCTTTAGAGCGGGACTTTCCGTAATAAAAACCTAACCTAGTTTGTGAGTCAAAATTATATGAGGAAGAAAAATATGCAGGTAGGTTCCACAATACGGTTGGGTTTCACGTTTTGGTAGGATCATGTGTTGTGGCTATTATTTTATTAAACATATAGCCCAATACCGATGAAAAGCGAATATTATAATTTTCATAATCTTTACGAAAATACCTCAGGTTTCAATTTGCTTTTTCTTGAATATTCGATATTCGGTTACGGTGTAAAATCAAAATGCCCATTATTATAAAAACAATTTAAAACCGACGTAGGTGTGGTATCAAAATGCCCCTTATTTTAAAAACAATTTAAATTTCTCTCTTAAACAAGTTTGTGGAAACCACCCACTCATTTGCGAAAGACCCCGTTGTAGATGGCTTTGGATGATTTTTCAAAAAGACTGGCATGCGGAAGCCCAGGATAGAACTAGAAGAAAGGAGAATAAGAAGGCCTTTGCCCAGCAGTGGTATGACGTAGGCTAGTAAAGATGGGATCATACACAGCAATCCATGAAATTAATAGAACTGCAAAGTTTTCAATCCAATGAAGTAGAAATTAAATTGTTCAATCCGTATTGCGCAAAAGTTTTATTTTTGTTATGTTCTGTAGGTGAAAATAATGTACGTAGGTGTTCAGGTACATTTGTCTTGCACTCATAATGTTCCATGTCGCTTGTTAGTCGGTTGAGGAGATTGTCAATAAAGGTGTTCCTTCCACGTAAACATCGAAGTACCTACTACCTACCACCTAAAGTTATTATCAGTTAATAGACCTACCTACGTATTCTGGTTTTCCACAAGTTATTAAAAACAACCAGTGTAGTTTTCATCGGTTAAAATTATAGGTTTAGTTGCTCGTGATAGTATACAAATAATGGAGGTGTATCAGTTGCAAAGGTGTAGGTTCAAAAATAATGGATAACTTTGAAAACTGAAAATTGGTTTCCCCGTACCTAGTTAGTGTTGGTAATATTTTACTTGTTAGTTTTTTATCTGCTTTATGTGTGTAGTTTTTGAACACGCACTACCTATCTACTTACTAATATTTTGCGGCTGCTATCAAGTACTGGGGGCATCAAAATGGCCTCCGAAATCCTTTGATCAAATCGTAAATAACTTTATTTACGATTCAAGTCCTGGGGGGCAACAAATTGGCCTCTGAACACCTTTGATCTAATCGAAAAAACTTTATTAACAATTAAATTCCTGGGGGCAACAAAACAGCCATCGAACTCTAAAAGCACTGGGGGGCATCAAAATAGCCTCCAAATTCCTTTGATCAAATCTTAAAAAACTTTATTTGCAATTCAAGTGTTGGGGGCAACAAAACAGCATTCGAACTTTAACTCCTGTGATCAAATCGTAAATAACTTTCATTACGATTCGGTCCTTGGAGGCCATTTTGATGCCCCCCCGGAACTTGCTGCCCCGGTGGACCACCCCCACCCCCCGCCCCTACCTTAGTCCGCCACTGATTCATCGGAACTTGGGCCGACTCGGTGACCCACTCTAAAAGAAGAAGATGTACCATCCAGGTTGTAGGTATGGGAATGAGGCAAATTCATTGTAGGTACATCAGTAGTTCATTTTGACCGCAGACGATTCCAAGTGTCAAGTGAAACAAAACAAAATCCGGGGATGTGGCCCCTCACCCGTACTAGCGACGATTTTGACGCTTACTGACTTTAACTGGAAACAACTTCTTAGTTACTCATGGTAACTAAGAAGATGGTTGCCACGAACATCGTGTTTCTTGGATCAGAAAATTGCTGTTTTGATATTATTGTATTTTAATTTTTTTGATAGACACAACCCTAGCTGTGTAACAGTTTTAAGAATGGAAAATCACAGTGGTAACAGAATGACAATTGCGTGTCGCTGGCATTAAAATGTCTAGAAATTGTAGACTTGGGACCCCGGAAGGACGGCGAAACAATTTGAATACTTACAAAATAGTTTCCGACTTTGGTACTCATCAGTTCAGTGAAAAAGCGACTACGCAATACGATAATGCTTTCAACCCCACGCTACCAGAAACGGGGTCAATGCAGCGACCACAATAATGTTTGCGGTAGCGGTGTCAGTAACTTGAAGCTTGTCATTATGATCACAACAAACTGGCGCTAGCAACGCTGCCGTGTGACGCGTAACTCGTGTATCTTAAAACTGATCTACTCGAGAAAAACGCATTTAAAGCGAAAATATGTTTTTCCTTTCTAAATGCTATACGTACATGAGAACCATTATAGCTTTTCAACAAATCTTTTACTATAATCATTAGTTTGAAGAACATACAAATATAATATATTTTTATAATATTTGATGCGGAATCAGTTAGAGCTGTTAGAAATTTGGAGCAGTGAAAATCTCATACAAATCGTATTACGAGAGGCCGTGTATCTCTGAGTTACACGCTTTCCGCGAGATAGGTTATATTCAACGTGTGTTTTGCGATGCGCCGCGCCTAGTAGCATTTGACTGTAGTTAAATCGTGTAAGTGAGTTACACGCGCGGTGCGTAACAGAAACCTACAACGTTTAGACTTGCCAAATTCGTGTAACTCTAAATTTAATGTAGTAAAATAATTCATAGATTTTTATTTTTATTCAAATGCCCCTTATAAAGTAGACAACAAAAATACGATTTAGACATGTTAAGCGTAATCCGTGTTGTAATAAAACACGCTGCTAGACAAAGACTGATTTTATTTCCAAGTGCCGGTTATAGTACAAACATCGTTTTAGATCTACCCTATAGATGACAATACCACATCTTCCCCCTTTACAAAAACAAAAAGAAAAGTAAACAAAACAAAACAGTGAATCACGCTCATAGAAAACACCTATCCCGCAATTATCTTCTTTAGTATAAACTAAGGTATAAACCCATTAGCATAAATAGGTGTGTACCTAAATATTATCTCACAACAACAACATATCTCTTACTTACCTATACCTACTTATATCAAATGTAAAACTATGAGTTGAAGTTACATAGTAATAACAGTAATGAGTTTATTGTGTAATATAAGACCTTATAGTTATGATAAAATTTTATGAATTAGTTGTCTTCAATGTACCTACCGCCATTAGTTATCTAAACACATAACAATTTTTTAACTATCTAATTAACTTACAATCTATTTGTAGGCTGTTTATGTGCCTAAACCAGCTTAAACTAATCACTATACTCTATCCGCGCGATGAAGATAATACCAGAAAATGCAAAATGATTGCCATTGGTTAGCGATAACGAGGCAATGGTGCGTTTACATGGCGGTGCAATTTCAGTCTACTTCTGTGGCTTGCACGGAGCGGACGCGTTCTTTTGTTCTTATATCGATTGTTTTATTTCTCCTACGACCTAGCGCGTGTTTTGGACTATTTCCTGTGAAACATACACAGATGTATTTACCTAAAATTATTTTTACTTATTAAATATTGTAATAGACCAAAGAAAACCATATTTAATAGTAAAAAATATTTATGAGTGTTCTTTAACCAAAGAGCCATGTAAACGCATCTTTACGTTTTTAAACAATTGTCGACGCCCACTTACCTGGAAGGGCAATCATTTGTCCCTTTCACTTGCATACAAAAGTGCGGTTGAGAGGACGCTATATTATCTTCATCGCGCGGATAGAGTATAGGTAGATTATGAATCAGAACTGCTGCTGATACTTAGGTAGGTATAAAGCGTAAGTACCTATTAACTTTAGCTACTTGTGGTTAGTATAGTTAAATCACAATTTTTTGTAAAACATTGCAAGTTTTTCACGTGCCCGTGTTGCAGCTGGACGTGGTTCATACTGTCTTTGAACGTCCGCGTCGTCAGGTGATGTGCTAGTAGTTGCCCTAGCTATATCCCTATCGCTTTCAGACTCAGAACCCTCCAATTCCACCCCTGTGTTATCCTCTGCGTCACTGTAATTTGGAGAACTAAGTTCCGTTTTACATTCACTATCTTCTTTTCCACTCTGGAAAGGAGGATGTGCCACGGTTTCCCCATCGAAGTCCAATGGCGTTTTCATAATATGTCTCCTATTACGACGGAATATCCTGCCTGCTTCATCTCGAAGGAAGTAGGAGCGCGGCTGCGGAGCCGGTGCCTCAACACGCATGTAACGCCGCCTGTCTCCGTCGGTCACTATCACCTTCTCACCCGAGCGCAACCCTGGCAATACACGCGAATGTACGTCATAATATTTTTTACTAATCTCCCGGTTTTTAATTATGTTTTCGTAATCCTTTGTATTATTGCGCTCTGGTTTTAATTTTGTTACATGAGTCGGAAGCCTAGTATTTATGCGACGACCCATCAATAATTGAGCGGGCGAACTTACACCATATCTTGGAGTGGCTCTGTAATTTAACAGGCCTAGATATATATCCGTTCCCGTATTTATAGATTTCACTATAATTGACTTTACCGTTCGAATCGCTCTCTCACTAAGTCCGTTAGATTGCGCGTAATTTGGCGATGAAGTAGTGTGTGTAAAACACCAATCCTCACAAAATGTTTTAAATTCCTTGGAAGCAAATGCTGGGCCATTGTCTGATATTAGCTCAGCAGGAATGCCATGCCTCGCGAACTGATCCTTCATCGCCGTAATTACAGCACGGGAACCAATAGTTGATATCGCACTAATTTCTATAAAATTCGAAAAATAATCGATCATCAACAAAAAATTCTTTTGTTTGCAAGTGAATATATCGGCGCCTACTTTCCGCCATGGCAAATCCGGTATCTCGTGCGGTATCATCGGCTCCCTCGAGGGACGCGCCGCGTGCTCGGCGCACACACTGCACGAGCGGACCGCGCGTTCTACGTCACTCGACATACCGCTCCAAAACATTACATCCCGCGCGCGTCGCTTGCACCGATCAATCCCTAAATGTCCCTCATGCACACGCGATATCATATCTTTCCTTAGCTCCGCCGGTATAAAAACTAAATTATTTTTTAAAATTAACCCGTCGATGTACTCAAAATCTTCTCTATACGCCCAATGAGCCTTTACTAGCTGGTTTACATCTTTGCTATACCTTGGCCAACCATTCGTAATGTAGTGCTTGATCATTTTACATTCTAGATCCCTTTCAACCGCCTCTCTAATGCAATTTAATTTGCTGTCACTGAAGGGAATATTTTGTAACAAAAAACAAGTTTGATATTCTACTTCATTCGTTACTCTGTCGTGCATTAATTCAGGCAATGCCGCTCTTGATAAAGTGTCAGCCACGTACATATACTTACCTGGTTTATAAACTACTTTAAAGTCGTAGCACTGTACGCGCAACATCATCCTCTGTAGACGAGCTGGAACTGAATCTAATGCCTTTTTAAATAAAGCTTCCAGGGGCTTGTGGTCCGTTTCTACTACTACATTTTTTCTACCGTACACGTATTGGTGAAATTTTTCCAGGGCAAAAACGATAGCAAGCGTCTCTTTTTCAATTTGGGCATATCGTTTTTGCGTATCTGTCAAAGTGAGAGACGCAAACTCTACGGGACGTCCCTCCTGGAGCAGCGCCGCGCCCAGCGCCGTCGCGCTCGCGTCCACCGTCACCAGCACCGGCCGCTCGCCGGAGTACAGCGCAAGAACCGGCGCGCTGCACAACGCTGTCTTAAGCCGATTTACTGCCGCATTATGTACATTGTCCCATACCCACTCGCTCCCTTTTTTAAGCAGATTTCTCAGCGGGGCTGCTAATTCGGAATAATTATGAATAAACTTGGATAAATAATTAATCATACCGAGAAATCGCTCCAATGCCGCCCTGTCTTTAGGAATTGGCATTTCCATTATTGCCTTTAATTTACTTGTGTCTATTTGCATACCCTTGGAACTAAACGTATGTCCCAAATATGACACCTGTTCTACACAAAATTCGCATTTGTCTTTATTGAATTTAATTCCCACTTCCCGAGCCCTTTCTAGCAACTGAGTCAACCTGGCATCGTGTTCTGTCTTAGTGGACCCCCAAACAATTATATCATCAACAAATGAATCTACCCCGTCGATGTCTTCAAGTAGTTGACGTATCTTACCGTGAAATACTTCACTCGCATAATTAATGCCATAAGGCAATCTTAAAAACTGATACCGCCCGAACGGCGTGCCAAATGTACAAAGATCCGCACTTTCGTCATCAAGTTCAATCATCCAAAATCCTGAGCGAGCATCTAACTTACTAAAATATTTGGCACCACTCAACTTTGTAGCGATTTCAGTCAACGTCGGCAGCGGATAATGTGCGCGACGCACAACTTTGTTTAGTGGCCGGGGATCGAGGCACACGCGCAGACTACCATCTTTCTTAGCCGGTAAAACAATAGCATTCACCCACGTAGTAGGGTGAGATACTTTCCTTATTATATTCATTTGTTCCATCTTCTCTAACTCTGATTTTAATTTATCACGAATACCTAACGGGATTTTTCGTACGGGACACACAGAAGGACTTGCATTATTTTCCAACATAATTTTATATTTTCCTGGCAACTTTCCAACGCCTTGAAACAACTCTTTATAATTATCAATATTTACTGAAAATACTCGCTTCACCAGACCTAAACTATCAGCAGTGAACTTACCAAGTATACATTGGCAATCTGATTGAGAAATAACAAAATCGATACAATAGTTTTGCCCTTTATATTGCCATAACATTTTACACGACCCTATGATAGGTACAAGATTTCCGCAAAACGATTGAGCTCTAATTTTGGTTTCAGAAACATCATCCAAAGTAAATCCTAACTTTTTAAATTCTTTAAGTGATATTACGTTCAAATCGGAACCGGTGTCAAGTTTGAAATTTAAATACCTACATTCCATTTTTAACAAGCATTAGTTTTTCATACCACTTACTGTTTTCAGATCTTTGCGAGTTTTCGTCTAAGCATGACACATAAAATAAATCGTCCTCATTGTCCCCATCGTCCTCATAATCCTCCTGTAGCTCGTACACCTGTTTACTGTTCTTAAAAGGACACATTTTCTTTATATGGCCTCTATTAAAACACAAGAAACATCTCACTGACCTCGCGTAACACTTGGCACCACCTACACTGTGATACGCACCGCACGCCTGGCACACGCTACCACCGGAATCGAATCCGCGACTCGCAGACGCAGATAAGGCATTCCCAGCCGCGCCACCCGGGCTGGCACGCACGCCGCTACCGCCGCCGCCACGAACCGGTCGCCCGCCGGCGCTGGCCGCCGCACGGGACCGCGGGCTGCGCCACGCGTCGTCTCCGCCTCGCCTAGGTACTCGCGCACTCGATAACGCATCCACCGATCCACGACGCTCCTTTGCCTTACTATTTTCGATGTTCCTGTTTTCCTCGTTCGACACCTCACTCGCTTGACATAGTTTAACAGCTTTATCTAGGGTCAAGTCGTCAGTACGAAGTAGTCGATCACGTACAGCCGTGTCTAGCAATCCGCACACCACGCGATCGCGAATTAGTCCCTCTTCCAAAGTTTCAAACTCACAGTACCTACTGAGTAAGCGCAGAGCAGTGACGTAGGTATCTATGTTCTCGCCGTCCAGCTGATTACGCGTGAAGAATCTAAACCTTGCCATTGTAGTACTTTGCTTCGTACCAAAATGTTCGTCGAATTTCTTTATGATTAGGTCCAGGTCATCTTCCGACTCGGTGCTTTTAAACTTGAACGTCGAAAAGATGTCATATCCATCAGCACCTAAGAGGTTAATTAGCAAACCTGCTTGTACCGATTTCTCTTCTTTACAAACACCTGATGCTTTTATGAAGACTTTGAATTGTTTTAACCATTTTCGCCAGGCCTCCGCCCGACTCGCTGGTCCACCTTCCAATACCAACTCAGATGGCGGTCTCGCGTGCTCCATTGTTTACGTATGCTTCCGTAACAACAACAACACTGTTAAATAGCACAGAATAACTGCAATATATCTGGAACTGGTTTTTAATTCACAATTTCCGCTGTCACCATGTAATAAAACACGCTGCTAGACAAAGACTGATTTTATTTCCAAGTGCCGGTTATAGTACAAACATCGTTTTAGATCTACCCTATAGATGACAATACCACACGTGTAATTAGAGTTACACGAGTTCCACGTAACACGGCAGAACGGCGCTAGTCATTTACGATTACTCCGAACCGAGATTTTCCTCAATGGCGGCCGAAGGCGACGGAAAGCTTTGATGTACCTACTGCTAATAACAAAGGAATAAGCTTCACAATGGTACTCAAACTAAATTGGAATCTTCATCCTCAATGAAAATATGACAATTTAGATATTAATTCTGAGTATTTCAATAGGTAATTTTTGTCAGTAATGCCCAGCTTTCTTTGAGTATTTTTCCGGTGACGCACAGATGCTTTTTAAAACGTTTTTTTAAACTAATATTTATCTAATTTGCACTCCTTTTGGTTTCTTTTTAACGACATATTTGCCCAAGCTTGGGCGCGTAGCATACCACTATCGAGCTACAAACCTTTGAAAAGGCATCTGGACTTTACGAGGCTAGTATAAATTGAAAAAACTAGATATAATTTATTTATGCTGGAAATTAAAATATTTCTGTTGGGTTGGAATACCCTTGCATAGCTTATTCATAAACACATGTGTGTGCACTGTCGCGACATATTTGTCTAGTAGTAGTTAGTAGGTATACCTACCTATTAAAAAATATGAACCAATATTTTGATATCCAAACTAGTCTGGAGACTTGCCTCAATAGATGTCTAGACTATATATTTTATGCACTGACGCGTGATATCGGCAAATCAGTCTACTCCTTTGAAGAATCAACTAAGGTTTATTGGTTTTTCATACAGATATTAAGTATAACCAGTATAAGTTAATCCCTCAAATGTATCGATTTATGTTCTGCTTGTAATGCGTTCATGCTGTCATCGGTCGTAGCTCATTCGTAGAACTTTTAAACTAGTAAGCTGTCAGTAACATAATTATTTTCGTCGTTTGGAAGTATAAAAGATTGGCATATAAGATCCACAAAGGAGATACGAAAGATGATTTAACATCGATAGGTCTATTTTACTGATTTGAATTTTACCAACGCAAGTACCTACGCAGCAGCACTCGTAATAACTCAGATAATTTTCCTCTTCTAATATTGCAGTTATTTTAATTGGAACAAGTTTCTCAGCAGCTGGTGCAAAAGTAAAAACAAAAACAAATCTCAATTATAGCTGAGCTAGATTTATATTGCATTTTTTTAAATGTTACCATATTTATTAAAGTTAGTGCAAAAAATAAAATACATCTGTATCCCAGAGCTTCCGAATACACATCTGAAAGCTTATTTATGTTCAGTTGAAAACAATTCAAGTATGGTGAGTGTGAATAGAATTGAAGGGGAAGACCTAGGCGGACGTACCTAGATCAAATCGGGCAGGTTTTAAAGAAAGGCAGGTCAAGAGTACCCTAAGCCGACGATCGTGCATGAAAAGATTGATGAACATGTGTGTCGTGAAAGAGGTGTGTCAGGATCGTAGCAAGTAGAAGGATGTAGTCTCTTCGGGAAAGAGCCATGATGTATATATATTATGTATGTATGAAAGCAATTTCAGACTATTACAATTGCCAATGTGAACTTGTTTTCGTATAGGTAGGTACTTACACATGGATAGGCATAAGCTGGGCCACAGGATTTGAATCCCGCTTCATAGTAGACAATGAA
Organism: Phthorimaea operculella; assembly: GCA_024500475.1. Lineage (NCBI taxonomy): Eukaryota > Metazoa > Arthropoda > Insecta > Lepidoptera > Gelechiidae > Phthorimaea > Phthorimaea operculella. Next base: position 3,726,607 of record JANFCV010000027.1, read on the forward strand.
ACCTGTGACCGAGCTTAGGTTATAATATAAGGTTAAATTGAAAGTACAAATATTTAAGGGCGTGTTCTACTCACCTGTACTCTACCTCACTGAACAACTCAGAAACTTTACTTTTAAATATGAAACATTAGACCTCCCAAACAAAAATGTTGAAAAGGTGTATCGCGTAGTATGGGAGAACAAAATTATTTTTCGTATTTCGAAGAAAAGCTTCTATTTTTTATTTATGTAAATGTATGTATACGGGGTGTAAGGGACAGCTCTCCGAATACTGAAAGGGTGCATTCAGACCATGAAATTGAACAACTTGCCATAGATATAAATTTCAGGAAACGAAAAAAAATTTTTGACTTCCCATACAAAATCACAATTAACTGATTCGATTTACTATGGGAAGTCAAATTCTTTTTTACGTTTCCTGAAATTTATTTCTATGGGAAGTTGTTCAGTTTCATGGTCTGAATGCACCCTTTCAGTATTCGGAGGGCTGTCCCTTACACCCTGTATATGTGGACGAGAGAATGTACACAGCATGACTGACTCAATCTTTGTCGCACAGGAGCTCAAAGTAGCACCTAAAACGAGCCGCCTCAGCCTCGCCTCTTGACAGCGCTCAAAGAAAACCATGTATCGTAGATTTTTACGCTTATTCCATACTTATCATGCCCTTAATCTACCCATGGTCCCAATCTTAGTTCCAATTAATTTGACACTAAGTACGATGAGCTCGAAAAAACATCTGCCTGAACTACAGTCTACATCCATAAGATGTTTATTTCCGAGCGCCGAAAGTTTCGTATTTCAACAACTTCCTTCTCAAGAGGCAATTTTGGCTCAGTTTAGTCCAAACTTCCTACGCCTGGCGCTTTTGTTTAACAATGAAGTGTATTCACAACGATCTTTAATAAGAACCGGGCTTTCTTTTTATGTATCCCCTTATTAGCGTTTAATCTCTGTTGGACCTTTGATTCGGGAAGTCCTTGGAAGGATCCGTGTTCTAGCTAACGGTATTTCTTTTAAAGTCAGCTTTCACGATTTCTCTTACACAAAATGTCCAGGATGTTTTAGAAATGAGTCATAATGAGAATAGGCAGCCTCTCCACAAGACATTTTTTTAAATTATTTGACCTGGGAAAGGATTCTAACCTAATTTAGTGTTCTAGCTAACGGGATTTTTCAAAAACAGCTTTCAAAATTTGCTCTTACACGAAAATGCTCAGGAATTTTGAATAACAGTAGTAAACGCTATCTTCATAATGACAATAGGAGCCCTTATTCCTAACTAATTTAATTAACTAACTAAACAGAACGATTAAATAGCATTTAACCTTCAGTTGAGCACTCACTTCATTGAGTTCTGTCACGTACACAGCTTTAAAATAAAGTGAGGTCCACGCGAAATTCGATTTCATTAGTGTCTTCACTCCTACGTGCCCAATTGGTACCATTGTTCTTAATTTGGATAACCAATACTGAACCTCGAGTTTTCACTGTTCATTGACTAGCAAAAAGCTATCGGCTTGAAAAGATCCATCCCGGGAAATAATTGCTTGCTTCGGTGGGTACAAACGAAATTCCCAGGAAAGCACTGCCAAAATACGGTACACATTTCTTTATTCATAGCTGCAAATAACCTAGTCCACTCAGAGTATTTCATAAAAGGCGGCGTAGAGTTTTCGACTTCCGCTGAATATCTGTATGCCGGTCATTAAACATCGCCAAATCCTTTTGCTACATGATTTTGTATTCTTACAAAACATGTTGCGTCAACCCCAGCTCATTTGGGATAAGGGCAGAAAGATGGTAATGAATGATTCCATTCTTGTTCTATTTAAGGCTCTTTAATTATGTGGTCCTAGTTCCACGTGTTTGAGGCAGCATACATTGAGATGCCGTATTATACACTAGATGTTTATGTTGGAGTGATGTTAATGTTTGTCTTGTGTAACCTTGTACAAGCTTACCTAATTGTATGTTAAGGCTCGTATGTTTCCTAGGTAACTATTAACGAGAAACACACAAATATCGACATAATATTATGCAAACTCAGAGCGTTTTGATAATAAACATAATATTGTCCTGATTCCCAAATTTCTGTTGTATTGTTGTACCTACTATAGCTAGCATACCAAGTATACCAACCTATCTATGATTAAGGGACTAACTTGACTTTGATTATACGGGTTTTTCAAACAAATACTAAGTCAAATTAATATTAGTTGATATTTGACTTAAATAGGTAGGTAGATTGATGCGCTGGTGTACCTAACTATTCACTAAATACATGTAGGCTTCTTCTATCGGGAGCTTCTGCCATACTCACCACAAAGCTCACCACGCTTTATTATTTACCTACTTATACGTAACTTGATTAAGGTTGCCCGCCCCTCTGATTATTTTCTTGTTAAGTTTGAAATTCCAGGAAATTTTAAGCAAGCTTTACCGACAGTCACATATAGCCCTGCTCAGCAAAAAAAATAACAAGCACATTTTAATAATGGCTCCTGAAAAAATTAGGAACTGTTCTCATAATTCCTACAACATATTTGACATGATTTACTGTCAAAGTATTTGACTTATTTCCACGAACGTAACAATTAATATTGATAATACGCTGTTCTTCCGACGCATTAATTTCTGTGCAAAAAAAAAGAATTTGATGAAATAAAGAATGTTATTAAATCCAATTTACACGGTAACACTTGTTAAGGTAAAATAGGTAGGCTTTTGACCATTTTTTTCTACTTTTTATTTATTGCTTAAACCAGCACACGTTTATCTATACATATGACGTCCGTCACAGTCTGCTTTCTTCTTCTTATTTTCGAGTGGGACACCTCAGTCAGAAAGTTATAATGCAAAATAAAATCCGATAAATTAGTATACTCAACAAAAACCAGCTACCAATATGACTGAACAAACTTTTCAACAGGTGGTGACAGGTGTTGTAGTAATAAAAATCCTCACATTCGTTCCATGTTTACGACTGTACCATCTGGCTACTGGCTAGAAGCAAGCCATTCCTAGTTCACTAGCTATTCATTCATCTGCAACACAGCGCTTAAATTGTTTCGCTTGCGCTCAGCAGTATGAAAACTTCATACAAACTCTCGAAGCAGATGCGTCACACCGCTGGCGGGAAGGAAACTGACCAAGTCTCACTCACCCGAGCGAAATGTCCACGAATGCTCGTGGGAAGAAAATAAGGCGTTTTCTCATAGCAATAAGTAGCCTGTGCTCACAGGGATAATGCAGGTTATAAACATTTTTGAAAGTTATTTCAATTTTATATATGTAATTATAACCGAAAGTGATAATTCCTTCCGATTCAACAGAAACGGGTCGAGTTTATTTACTGTTACATCTGTATATTCCTGTGTCTGCAACTAGAGAATAGCTATAAATTGCAGCATATTCCAACCTATGATTACGACCACTTGTGACGGTCTTGCAGAGACATTATACGTGACTTTGTGCCAGCTATAAAGCTTCTGTGTCAGTATCAGTAATATCTTGTGCCCAGCCAAGTGCAATAAAACGACACATAATACAATAAATATCGACGTACTCATTTTATGCATTGAACAGCTTAGGCGGGCCTCACGGCTAACTTTCGTTGCTGCGTATTTTTAGCGCATCCGTAACGCCCGCAAATTTCGAACTTCCTATAAGTAATAACTTGCGTTGGCATCTGTCCCTGTTACACTTGCTATGGTAAATGCATTACACCAATCTCTTTTGCACCAAAGGACATCAGATGTGAGATTCGATTATTATAGGGAGGAAAGTTTTTGGAGAAATGTGGAGAAATCAATTGTGTAGTAAAAACACGCGATAGTTAACCTTCTGTTGTTTACTAGAGTGCCTTATTTGATAGCTTTGTAACCTCCAAACTTAACTAATATTTTTACTTGTTTTATTTTTACTTTTAATAATTTATATTTTTACTGTTTCAAAACATTAAAAAAATCGAGACAGTACTTAAAAAGGTTCAAGCATCGCAGACAATATTCTAAAGTTAGTATAACAAGAACGTAGACTAGTTATACTATTAAAATATAACATAAAATAAATATACTTTATTGCACACACAAGACACATATTAACAACAAAAACACATAACAGGAAATAGTACAATTTAGGCGGCCTTATTTCTATACTTCCCTATTTCAAGATTACTTTGAATTAGATTGAATGATGCCTGATTGGTTTAGTAATTAATTACACGGGTATTGAATTGGGTTCAAACAGTGGCTAATTATCATCATTAATATACAAGTTACGAGCTCTTTCGTAAATTAACGCTACAATCGTTTTTTCTATAGAAGGAATAACAACATAAACAAACCTCACTCATTCGTAACCATAGCTACAAAATAGAGAGTATACAGAACGGCTCGATTTAGGATTTTCAAGATCGTTACATGTTGCACAGCCAGGGTTGTGCCTATCAAAAAAATTAAAGTACTTATAAGAATATTAAAACAGCAATTTCCTAATCCAAGAAATAGTTACCACGAGTATTAACTAAGAAGTTATTTTCAGTTAAAGTCAGTAAGCGTCAAAATCGTCGTATGAGTGTCATCTGTAAAAGCGCCCCGCGCGCCGTCTTAACTAATTTGTGCAGTACATTTTTTTTCTATATTTTGTGCACTTCATGTTCGTTACAAAATTGTTTAAATTCATGTACGTACTGCATATTTTATTCAGCTTTTTTAAACATCTTGTAACTTTACATTTTTACGACGGGAGTTTGCGGTCATAAAATCATAATACGACGGAGTTTTGGAAATTAGCAAGATAAAAGATTTCTCATAAAATATTCTGGCAACATCGCGGGGCCTCTTTGTAACACCATTACTGTGTTATTATCATTTTATGTCTTAGAGTACATATAAACAAGCAAGCTATAGAGTGCGCCTTACCAGGCATGAATAGTTGGCACGGATATGAACAAAACCTCCCTGTCCATCAGTAGCATAACGACAGTGAGAACACTAATAAACATCTATATTTCTCCTTTATTTGACGTAAGTATCCATAGATTTTTGCTTACGCTAGGAACATTGGTCTGGGGCAGTACGCGCACTCTACACCTTGCTTATGTATACTCTAAGTTTTATGTATATTAAAATACCAAGGGATGTAAACAAGACGTTAAACTCAGTAATTTCAGAGAGTGTTTGTTTGTAAGCAACAGAACTCAGAAAGGGATAACATACAAGGGAGTTCCACATTTCGCTTATCGACAACTGTGTTACGAAAGTCCTTTTATGTTCGCAATCACGTGTTCACTTCACTAATGGATTAAACGTAATGTTGTGGACTCACAATATAAACACACTTCGCTGCCTCTGTTATGGTATAGAATATCTGATAGATATACCTACATGTTAGATAGAGTGAGACCAACCTAAAAACCACCAACCTTTTTGAGATTTACTAATGAATGAGTTGTGAAACAAGAAGGCGATAGAAAATATTTTACTACTTTTTTTTATATCACCTTTAATGAACCTTTGTAATAAGAATACAATAGCAAATAAATTGCTTTGTATCCGGGCCTACGTTTTGAGTAACTTCGTAGCGTTTAGCTACAATGAGCTACGGCTCAATCGGATCAATTCATTATAATAATTTTAGCATAGCATAGTTCTTTATAATATATGGTTTCTTCTACGTTGTGTACGTAAAACTTAGAAATTAATGTAAGTACTTTTGACGCTTATATATTTTTTATTGTACCACAATATTAGCAAAGCTACGAGTATCGTAGCAGTTGTCTACGAATGTGAAAGAATAAGGCTAAGGTGTTTTACACACATAACGTCCGTTTGTGCGTTAGTTTTACGCAGCGCTATCCGTTGCGTTTAAAAATACTGTTTTACTTCATATTTTCATACAAATACGGTTTAAGTTTAAGACGAATCCGTTAACGCAAAAATATTGCACGACGCTGCGTTGACGGAAGCATTAGTCAAACAATTTGACATAAACCATATTTGTATGTGAATAAGGTCTAAATTCGTATTGTCCCAAAGTATGCGTTATGTAGCGCAAAAATAATATCGAAACAGAAAAGTGCCTTAGTGCTTACGTAACGTAGGTGTGCTTTTTTAATTAGCCGTGTAGTGCCGGCAGAGAAGAATAGCACCACCCTCTCCCTCTCTTTCCGTGGGGGTCAAAAGAGGCGACCGAGGGATAAACCCGACCCAAACAACCAGGGCCAGCTGTATGGAGGCGCTTAATCCACCACAAAAGCATTCCCAAGGAGGGTTGATGTCTGGTCGTAAATTTCAGCCAAATCCTTTGCAACACGATTTTGTGTTCAACAAAACGGCAGGAAGATGATGAGGTTAACCCTTTAAATAGAAACAAAATTTAACAAAAACACAAATAATTACACGAAACTCAAAGACGAGGATAATTTGTTTATCCTAAATCCTAAGAGAGAAGCGTGGGTCAGCTTAACTTTTGAGGTAATTAAATTGAATCTGGTGTAAATCTAATTTTATCGAATTTGGTGTAAACCTAATTTTATTTTTAACTTGGAACGTGACGAAACTTGCCAAGTTTGTAAGAAGGCCGAGTCAAATGTGATATTTAGTAAATCCACAATATCCGTAATTTAGGTAAAGCTACGAATCTACTTATATGCAATTAAGATACCTACATAGATGATCTGGCCTCCCTTTGTAGGTTTATCGTAATAGTTTTATCAAATTATCGTTCTATCATCCATCAGCATCTGATAGTAATAATTGATGTGACCAACTTATTTAGATTTTTATTTATTCCATTGTCTACTTCTGACAGTAAATATCTAAAATTTAGGATACCTACGAAGTCTTCTTCCCGGATTGTTATACATTATTCATAGTATTATCTTGATTATTGATCTGTTCCTATAACAACTTATAATAACGAGTGACATGTTTCGAGTTGAATATGTTATACCTTTAATATTAGGCGAGAAACTCACGCAACGTTCGTTTGTGCGTTAGTTTTGAGCTGCGTAACGCATTCGTTAGGACTATACGAATTTAGACCTTATGTCCATTAAAATACTGTTGATGTCAAACTGTTTGACAGAGACATCCGTCGACGCAGCGTTGTGCGATGCGGAACGGTAGCGAATTCGTCTGTGAAATCGATTTGTATGAAAATAAAGCGGAAAATCACATAAATTAAATAAGAATAAAATTGAAAAATTCACCGGCGACCGCCGGGACTTGAACCCGGGACTGTGGATCACCGTTCCACCGCTCTGCCAACTGAGATACGGGCGCCTAGTGGACCCTGGTCAATTTTCTCCTTATTTAATTAATGAGAATAATATAGAGCTGTGAGTGCATTAAAAATCCCAATACATTGGAAAATCATATTTTCCTACCGCACGCGATAGCGCTGCGCAAAAGTAACGCACAAATGTACGTTGTTAGTGTTCCTTACCTAGCAACAGCCTGTTTCGAGTTGAAGATGTTGTACCTTCATTATCTTATTTACTACACATGCCGATAGAACTTCTCAGTCTGAACTTTCAGAGGAATTTCGTCCTCCTAATATGATGCTCAATTTCCGTAATTGATGGGAATATTCCTGAATTTTGTGTATGTACTAATTTGGAAAACTAGCAAAATTTTCCACCGCAGGCGGGATTTGAACCTGCGACTTTCGGCATCTATACTGCCGTCGCCTCTACTAACTGGGCTTATCGGTTTAGCCTGCGAAATAGTTCACTAACTTTTATTTGGAATTCAATTAAGCGCGGATTTTCATCGCTTTGGCTACATGGAATCTGTAAAGAATGAATGTCACTGGGAATTTGATGCAAAAAACTATCCTGGTTTAAACAGATGTAGCCCTACCACGCGTAAGTGGCCATGATACATGATACACCTGCTTCATTTCGCGGGCTAAGATAGAGCCGCCGAAGCCCAGTTACTAGTGGCGTCGCTAGCACAATGACAAAAACCATAGGTTCAAATCCTGCCTCCGGTGGAAAACTTTCCTAAAATGTGAAGACTATAATCTAGAAGATCACTCGCTGCATTCGCGGCCGTGCGGCGCTACCTTTCCCGCTTAGTGGTAAATTCAAATGAGAAAGAGAGTGCCATACGACCAAGTGGTCTTCTAAACTATAGTATAGGTAATAAATTTTTACCTCAGCGCCACACCAATGACACCACCACACAGCAGGCTAAAGATATGCTAAAGTATGTTCATTGGAATGGGCCATCATAACACATGTCGAAAAAGGAAAATACACCTTATGTAATAGCATTAACCTGATTCAGACAGCTGTCAAATATGGCTTATTCGAACGGCTGTACTGTAAAGCTGTTCAGTACAGAAACTCTCTTGTTATGAAGAAAGCTATTAATCAGGGAAGGGATAAAAGCATGATGTTTGTATGTGTATACCTACCTACCTATGCAGGTATAAGACTATTGACGCGTCTCTTATACGTCTTTTATTACACTCAGTAAGTTATATTTATTACTGTAACAGTCACTTTATGGCTGGAACAAAGACACGTTATGTCCGCACGATACTTCAACAAGTGGCCATTAAGATGCTACAAGTTTACTCATATTTCAACCAATGTTCCTAGGAAAAGTTCTTCAGACATAATGGTTACTTTTGTAACATAGTATCTACTATGCCATCACCTTCTTGCGTCCACCCACTCATTTTTATTCTTTCAATAGCCATCATCTTTCGTATTTTTGAATATCATCTTCTATCGTTCTATATGACGTCATAACTTTAATTTCTTTACTCAATTTTAGTTCCTAAGGTGAACATAATATATTCTCTGCCTGTATCAAAGTTTCAAAGTTAGAGTTACAAAGTTATTACTAAACTGTTAATCCGGACCCGTGAAACGTTAAAATAGCAAGCCTCATTACCTATCTATATCACAACGAATATGCCTTCAGACGTTGTCCATCATCTGTCCTCATTGTTAATAATTCAATTTTAGAGTCTTTCGATTCCACCAATAAACGCCGTCATCACAACTACCTGTCTACTTTTATCATTGACACTGAACCTGCCAATTCTTTACTCCGTGGTTGTGGTAATCCCACACATCTTAATCTGCTGCCTGCCCGACTAAGCAGCTAGAGGCCGCACTTTACCGGGTCTTATCGCGATAGTAGAAAATCTACTTACCCACCGCCGCCGCCCAGATGAGAACAACACGCTGGTACTTACTTCAGTCTGACCGCGACCAATACAACTCAATATAAACGTTGATTTCTAGGTAAATCGCTTGTTTTTCTAAAAACTATCGCGATAAGACCCGGTACCTAAACTAACCATTATGTGTCAAAGTAATCTCGAGTGCATAAAATAAAATGTTATATAAATTCCCATTAAATTAAATGCAAATATTTTCAGGGTATATATGTATGTTGTACTCTTAAAACTGAACAACTTAGTAACATTTTTCCGAAATATGACAAAATCTTTTGGACCTTCAATACATGTGTCAGTTTGTATGAGAGGTCCGATTTTTATTTATCATATTAAAACGAAAAAATGTTACCCTGAAAATATTTGCATTGAATTTAATAGGACCTCAAAAATAGTTCTATGACGACTATACATATCCTTAAAGGTTGACGTATGGATACTTACCTGATGATCCGAAGTGAAGGTTTAACAACCAGGACGTTTCGCCGTCGGTACTTTGACACTCATCGCTTCAGCTTAAATGCTGCTGACTAAGTGATAGTTCTATGACCTTTCGTGTCTTTGCTTCATAATAATCACAGAACCTCATAGTAATTACTACAAGTCAATGGAAGCAGCCTGAAAGCCTGATTGAAGGTTAATAGCTGAATTCAATTACTCCTGACTCCTTAAGTAATTTCAGCCAAGTACTCACCCATTTGATTGTATTACCTAGTAGTTCTCCTGGTTTCCTAAGCACCTCTTTAAGTGGTATTTAAGGGGAAATCTTAAGTGATTCGGAAGATGGGTGACCTTGTACTTGTACCCTTGCTAGTACGAAGGACAACTATTTTCCTAATAGATTGCCGAAAGCTCTTAAAAATTCATAGAGCGATGAAATCTGGTTTAAATACTGAAGTGATGAGGAAGGCGTCTTAAACTAAATTGTTTTTTTTATTACATTGGACATTATTTGTTAACACAGTGGACTGGTAATAACGTGTTTCTTTATCGATCCCATAAAGTCAAGCGATAAGGATCTCATAATTTAACCCAACATGGGTATCTTACTGAATTTTTAGATATTCACAAAAGATAAAGTTACAGCTAAGCGTGTAACGAGCTAGCAAGATTCCCTGGAGCTCTAAAATAATCAGATCACAAAGCCAAGCCGGCACATTTCACCTTCAAATTCAAGAGAAAGCAATGTAAGATTGTAAGGCCTCATTGGCAAGCCCAAATCTACAAGGTGTTACAAAATAACCCAAAAATTATAATAATTTTCATTATCATCGATCGATGAAATACCTATTCAAATCACTAGTCTAGGTCAAAACTACACTATACCCTGCCATTTTTTTTGTTTTGGTTTACAATGATGATACCTATTAAATAGTCAAAGTCCGCAATGTTGGTATACCGAATCGCACCGCGTTGACAATTTATTATTGAATGAATTTTGAAAGTTCTGCAAACTTAATTTTAAAATATGTATATGTATGTATGTAATTTTGAAATACGACACATTTGCTATACATTTTTGTTAATAGATTCTTTGCAGGTGACCCTTCTACGCCCTTTTTGTTTTTGTTTTTTTGTTATTCTGTAAGACGCGGTATATTGACTTCACTGCCAGAGGCAATCCCAAGGGTTCAAACAGATCCCTTCCTCGCCTTGTCGGGTAATTCGGTTATGGTACCCACTTTCGAACATTTGGTCAGATAACCCAATGTGTTAAATATAACTCGGAGTAAATTGTATTTTCTTACACGTGTAAGTGTGTGTTAACACGTAGTAAATGTTATTTAATTGTTAAAAGTATTGGAGCCATTGATCGCTTTGTAAAAAGTAAGACATAACGATCGTTCTTTCATCTACAAAGTATTGCAAGTGCAAAGCTAAGTAATGAGTATCTAGAGCCTAGATATCTGAGATACGAGTGCCGGTATCCCGGGTTCAGGTTATGTTAGAATATAGTAGCCGTCGACAAACGTTATATTTCCTCACGAAGCAACCGCAAGAACTAATATAGACGGTCAAGACAGAGCCAAACTCGAAATATCGGTTCTGAGAGGTCCTCATCCGGTTGGTTGGTCGATTGCCTCCAATAAGGTAAGGTTCAAGTTGTTTGCCTCCAATATGGTTCAAGACCTTTGCTGAATAGTTAGAAACCATTGAGAATTTGGTAGGGGCTTGCTCTTCCTAAGGTAAAAGCTCCTATTATCGCGTGTTTTCACGTCACGCGACTTTATGCGCCAAAAATAAGATGTTCTTGTTGACTTACAGAGTATTGATATTTTTTTTTAATAAATTTCAAGTTCCTATTTTACGATTCACACATTATTATTTTTTTATCAGAACTTTTTAGAACTCAAATATTTTTTTAAAGTTGAAAAGGCGATTTCCCCTAAATTCGAGGTATTTTTAGGGCTTGAGCCTAATTTCGCGGAAGCGGCTCCTATTATCGAGGGTATAAAAAATAATGCGTTTTGAGTTCCGTATAGGTAAAAACTTATTTATTTACTTATTGCTTTAGTAGAAACAGAATAGTAACTAGTATCTATATTCTGCAAATAAGCTTCTGTATTTGAACTATAATCTGCCCAAAGCGATATTCAGGTTATTTGGATTTTGGATATTTGGTTTGGTAAAAATTAAAATGTGATGATGGAGCTAGTTATGCTCCGAAACCCTATCAACATAGAGTTTAGTTTAGACTTTTCACTCTGGCCACATAATCAAGTGATACAGGCAAAACATAATATGTTTTATATGTAATATATTATATTATGTTATATATAACAATCTAGACACACGGCAGTGTGTCCGCCAAGTTCGAGCAAAGAACCGACACACCGGCCGTGGGTTATATTACACGAACCATTTCGGGCCAAGTTCGACCCACCTATAACTCAAAATCTATTTTATCTACGCATATGAAATTTCTAGTATCTGTCGAGATCTACTTACTTATCTAAAATACAAAATTTCATTAATGTACCTATTGTAGGTCTTGAGATATTGACGTCAGAAAATCGCTATTTTTACTATACACTCACTGACTGACTGACTCACTCATCAAAAACCTAGACCACTTCCAATGGTCGTATTGACTTGAAATTTGGCATGGAGGTAGGTCTTTAGGTCAAGGTAAAGGAAAAAATCTGAAAATGGCCAAGTGTGAGTCGGTTTTAAAAATAATGAAGGTGAAAATTCATACCCCTAAGGAACTAAAACAAAAAATTTATCTATATCTTCCAATCGTCGTACCGACCTAAAATTCGTTACGAAGGTTTGTATTTAGTCAAAGTAAAGTATAAATGAGATATTTCCTTACCTAACTTAATCATAAAAAAAAAGAAAAGAAACCTTACAAAAATAATGAAATCCACCCAAAACATAAATGTGAAAGGCTGCCAAGTTCGCTAATATTGGAATGCTTCGCCTATAAAAGAAGTGAGATCTAAATAAGTACCAAGTTCCATACACAGACCTCAGTTAAAAATAGTAACAGGAATGCACACTTGACTTTTCGCAGTTTGGAAATAAGAATCTACTTTCCAAACTGCGGAAAATCAAGTGTGCATTCCTGTAACTATTTTTAACTGAGGTCTGTGTATGGAACTTGGTACTTATTTAGATCTCACTTCTTTTATAGGCGAAGCATTCCAATATTAGCGAACTTGGCAGCCTTTCACATTTATGTTTTGGGTGGGATTATATTAACCAATATGAACGAACTAATACTAACGACGTGATTTACACAGAGTTCAGTTCTGAGTTTTTGACTCTGGGCGCCTATATAAAAAGTAAAACCGAATATAATTAGAGATCTCATTAGATTGTTGCCTGAGATCAAGATCGAGGTTTGACTCCCTTTATACATGGTTAAAAAAAAAAACAAATAAACATTTCAAGGGGTGAACCAGTCTATAAGGCGAGGAACACACGCAACGTCGGTTGGTGCGTCGTTCATTCGATTCTCCACCCTACCTGCATATGAATACGGTTTGTGTCAAACGGCATCACACAACGCTGCGTTGTCTGTCAAATCGTTTGACATAAATCGTATTCGTAAAAAAATAAGGTGGAAAATCGAACAAACGACGCACAAACCGACATTGCGTGTGTTCCTCGCCTAAAACTAAACAACTTTTCCCAGAAAACATAGGCTGAAATACGAAAAAAAATTGCTCCTACCATACAAATTGTGTTGGCCGCCTGGGTCAATTTGTATGGGAGCCCTACCATACAAATTGTGCTCATTTTTTTTCACGACCTTTGTTTCTTGAAGAATTTGTTCAGTTTCATAGGCAGGTTCACCCATTAAAATATTTGCAGTTGTTTTTTTTTACCTAGAATATTGAAATAAAATGTAGCCAAAATAATAACAAAACTATCCTAACTATTTATGACTATGAATATTTTTTTCAATACCTGCGCTAAATTTGGGTGTCAAATCACATTTTCCCGCAGTAAAAAGTAGTCTAAGATGCCTAGTAGCTATACACAACGAAAACTTTCGTTAAAATTCATCCAGTAGTTTTGTCTTGAACTATTTTCACCTATCAAAATGGGTAGTATTTGGTAATTGCCGGGTGATTTGGGTAAAAAACCCGGTTTTTACCTGGGTGGGTTGAATGGGTTTTTACCCACTACCAATTCCTGCCTATATTATGGTAAGAATTATCAAAAAAAATACTCAATATCTCGTTCAGAATCTCGTTTGGTTTGTTCGAGATCGAGGTAGTATTTTTACTTAATACCAATGCAAGTAGTAAGGTTTTTCTCATCTTATATTCATTCTCACAGACCCCTAAATCCATTTTAAATTCTTCTATCACGCGATAATAGGTTTATATGAAAATCCTATCTTCGAGCCATCATTACTCGATGTTAAGGTCTCATAGAGCCTATTATGGCGGTACAAAATTCTTATGGCTCGGTAAAAGGGGAAATCTCTCTTTCGTTTTAACCTAATTTCGAGTGATAAAAGCTGACCGATTTGAGATGTTTTTAATATCATAGTCCTACTAAAATATATGTTAAATTAAAGTATCAAACAAAAATACTAATAGTTAAAATGGAAAATGGTTTTTTAAGGCAGTAAACAAACTTGATATTCGTAAGCCCAACTCTATGAACTCAGTACAAAACACAGTTTTTTAGAGCCACACATTTCTTTCAAAAACAAGAAACTGACCGCAAAAAACCTACCGCGAAAATAGGTTTTTACGTTCTCTATATAATGTAGATAACAGCTGAGTAGATAAATAACAAATAACTGAATCCTGTGCGCCACAAATTAAAAATAAATCTAAAACTGTAAATTCCCTATCACCGATGGTACCGCGATATTAAGAGCAACCTAACAAAAAAAGTGCCTAATATCGCGAATGATTATTTTCATAATTTAATGCATTTAATGAGGGTAAAAATACCAGATTAGACCTAAATCTAATTCTACATATACTAAAACAACTAGCGATACATTTTTTTTCTACACATTAAACAAATTTAGCACCTAAATTTGCTTAGCAAAATTCTTGAAGTACTTACGTCGAGCGAGCTGCGTTTGTATGGGACGACCGGATTCTGTGCTGCCGTCGCACAAACTGGTGAATTTGAGCGTGTTTGGACGGTGTTATGCAAACTACCGCCAGTATGATGGTGCAAAACAAAATAGAGCACACATTCATATTTTTTATTTTGCAATACGCGGTTCCAGTAAAATAATAAAGTCCAAAAACAAAATACCTCGATATTAGGTGCCAAAAAACGGTACCTCAATATTAGGAGCTTTTACCTTACTTGCAATTTACCTAGTTAGTTAATTTCCTACTGCACCATATATAGAGCCCAGGATTATTTCTATTCTTCAAACCTATCAAATACTCGTATACATCAATTCCATATAACTTTAACTGACTATATCATTCAATTGATGGCTATGTATGTACCGTGAGTGAGCAGAATGGAGGCAGTGTGCATGATCTGAGTGAAGTGACTGTGGAACAGCATGTGCACAGCCCAGGAGTACTTCATCTATTTATACCTACCAAGTTTATGTTACTTTAAATAATAGTACACTTACTTGATGGCTATGTACTGTGAACAGTGAAGTAACCATGGAACAGCATGTTCACACACCTATCAACCAACTGTATATTACTTTGACTAACAAGACCATTCACTAGATGGCTATGTACTGTGTACAGTGAAGTGACTGTGTAAGAGCATGTATACAGCCTAGGAGTACTTTCACTCTTCACATCACAGCTACTAACTGTATGTTACTATAATGAATTATTTCACTCACTTGATGGCTATGTACCGCCACACTGCTAGTGATAGAGTGAGCAGGATGGACGCCGTGTGCAGGATCTGAGTGAAGTGACTGTGGAACAGCATGTATACAGCCCAGGAGTACTTCCGCTCTCCACAACAACCAACTGTATATTACTTTAACTGACTATATCACTTACTTGATGGCTATGTACTGTGTACAGTGAAGTGACTGTATAACAGCATATATACAGCCCAGGAGTACTTCCGCTCTCCACACCAACCAACTGTATATTGGTTTTAAAGTAGGTAGTTCAACTAACTATATCACTTACTTGATGGCTAAATACTGTGTACAGTGAAGTGACTGTATAACAGCATATATACAGCCCAGGAGTACTTCCGCTCTGCACACCAACAAACTGTATGTTACTTTAACTAACTATATCACTCACTTGATGGCTATGTACCGCCACACTGCTAGTGATAGAGTGAGCAAAATGGACGCAGTGTGCAGGATCTGAGTGAAGTGACTGTGGAACAGCATGTACACAGCCTAGGAGTACTTCAGCTCTCTACACCTACCGACTGTTTATTACTTTAACTTAACTATCACTCACTTGATGGCTATGTACTGTGTAACTTGGTAGTATGTAAATTGACGTGACTGTATAACATCTTGTATACAGCCCAGGAGTACTTCCGCTCTCCACACCAACCAACTATATATTACTTTAACTAATTATATCACTTACTTGATGGCTATGTACCGCCACACAGCCAGCGACAGAGTGAGCAGGATGGACGCCGTGTGCAGGATCTGAGTGAAGTGACTGTGGATATACAGCCCAGGAGTACTCCACTCTTCACAGCTATCAACTGTATATTACTTTAACTAACTAGACCACTCACTTGATGGCTATGTACTGTGTATATGTGTACTATGTAAATTGACGTGGCTGTATAAGATTATGCATACAGCCTAATAGTACTTTCACTCTTCATACCTATCAAATGTATATTACTTTAGCTAACTATATCATTCACTTGATGGCTATGCACTGTATAACTGTGTACTATGTAAATTGACGTGACTGTATAATACTATTATGTATACAGCTCAGGAGTACTTCCACTCTGCACACCTACCAATTGTAAATTACTTTAACTAACTATATCACTCACTTGATGGCTATATACCGCCACACAGCCAGCGACAGAGTGAGTAGGATGGACGCAGTGTGCAGAATCTGGGTAAAGTGACTGTGGAACAGCATGTATACAGCCCAGGAGTACGGCCGCTCGTCTTGGCCAGGCAGCAACTGTAAGAAAAACAGGTAAATAAATAATTCTATAAAAACTATTTGAGAAGGTAAACCTGCCCTTAATACTAAAAATATTCTTAAAAATTTAAGAGAATGTAAATAACAAAGTTTGTAGCAATATTAAATGCCCTTTTTCAAACTTTGACTTAACATTTGTTCAGTGTCACAAACTCGTTCACCCCTTTAAATATTTGAAGATAACTTTGTTACACCTTGTATTTAATTTAAAAATACTTGTAAAACTTGGATTGTTTTCTTAGAAATTGTCCAGTAACATCGAATTTTTATTACACACATTGGGATTTCTGATAAAATCCATTACATTTTCCAAAGAAGCTTAAAGCTTAGCGAACAAAGCTACAAAAACCAACGGGGCGTTTATTTCTTAGTAAACATGCACATACCCTTATTTTCATTTCGATAACCAACATATCTACCCACCCAGTTAAGCTCAAGCAGATCAACTTAAACTGGTTTCTCTTAGTATTTGTATGAAGAACCAGTATCAAGTTGGTCCCTTATTCGGTTGATATTCTGACGATAGAAGGTACCTATTATTTCGACCTACAGTAATTTTGTTTCAGTGTAGGAGTTCCAAAGGTTTTAAGGTGGATTAAAGGTCGTATAGGAGACCTGAAATATGCGTAATTGGACTTTTTATAAAGTAGGTAGGTATGCCTACAACTTCAATACTGAGTATAATTAAAGTAAATTCCTTATTTCGTCAATTCCAGAATTCTAAGGGAGCACTTTATGTACTTCAGACATAACTCTAGACCAGTGTTTTTCAAACTGTGGGTCGCGACCCCTAGGGGGGTCGCGGAACCTTACTAGGGGGGTCGCCGGCAAAAGACTAAAGTCAAGGCAGAGCTACAGGCCGGCTACAATTCAGTAAAACACTTAAGTGGCAAAGAATGCGCTTGTTCATTTATCAAAACATTCAATACTTATAGCTGTTATACGAATTATGCAGTGTAGTATACGCTCTTCTTTTTTTAAACCGCAAAAAGTCGGGCTCGCTTCGCTCGCGATACGTACGCCTTTCTGCCTGTTTTACATTCACGGCTGGTGTTGAGGCTCCTCGCTTGTTTGTAACGCGAAAAGTCGAGCTCGCTTCACTCGCTATACACGTATTTTTCAGTCTGTTTTTCACTAGCGGCCACTGTTTAAGCTTCCACGCTCGTTTGTAGCATAAAAAGTCGGGCTCGCTTCGCTCGCGATACCACAGAATTAAAAATTGTGCTACCGGCGATACGCCCGGGCACTTGTGCCTTATATTTACAGCCTACTCAGATAAATATTCTGAACAGTGAACATGCGCACAACGTTTGAAGTTTTTCTGCTTACTAATTTTGTCTTTCTATGATGATGACCCAACAGGGGGGTCGCCAGTAAATTTTTGCCTGGAAGGGGGTCGCGTATTCAAAAAGATTGAAAAACACTGCTCTAGACTGTTTAATTTATGTTTGAACAGTAACTATATACGGTCCTATTAAATTCACTGCAAATATTTTAGGGACAGATCAAATAAAATATGAGCATGTACTAGGCAATTCTTTTTTAAAATCTACACGCTAGTTTTCGAGAAAATTGCATTAAACTAAAAAAAAACGAAAAAAGTGCACCCTGTTTGTCTTAGAAACACATCACTAAACGCTACTTCGATGAATTTAATTTACGCGCCAAAAGCAGGTGCTGTGATTGGTTGGTTGTTCGTGCCGTGTAAATGAATCCTGTCTACGTGGCGGAACGTCAGTCGGGTCAGTCAAAGGATGTTCATGTAATTATTAAAAAGTTTGTTTGAAAAATAAAACTAGCGTGTCGTTTTTTTTTTAATGCCTTAGATATTTTTCTTATACATATTTACGCATGCCCTTTAAATATTTGCAGTGAATTTAATAGGACCTTATATATAAATTGTAAATAACATTGTTTAATTAAAGAATGTCAGAGGCCTGCTACTTGCAGTAGGCGGTTGAAAAACTCTGACACCAGGGCTCATCGGGTCGTTGAACGACTCGGTGTCCCACACGAAGAGAGATTAAAGAATTTGTAATTAATGCGACCTCATTATACTCAGAAAACACGATAAAAGAAATTATGAGCACGAGTACCTTGAGCTCAAAAATAACTTAAATGTCAAAAAGTCCTCTTGATCGTTTGTGATTAATAAAATAAAACAGCTTTCCAACAAGCATAATTATTAAAAACAAAAACCTGACTGCAATAACTTCAAAGTTATTTTTACGTTTAAATCTACCATTTTGAATTTACAGTACCTACCTATAATCAGTGTCATTCGCGCTGCTGAGACGATTCTAAGGACACCTCATAATATTAAGACCCAGCCAGCCGTTTGGGCTCTAGACTGTGTGTGTAATTTCTTATCAACATACATACATACCCACATAGGTACATAAAACATATTCTCGTAAACATAATCCTCCTTCTGAGGTAGTCGGTAAAAAATAACATAATCAAATACCACACGCAACGCGCGCCTCTAATTTGTGCAAATACTGTCACTTTTTTTTGATAGATTATATACTTGGATAATTATTTGTGTCATAAGTCTAGCTACGAATAGACCATTGACTAACTCAAGCTCTAAAAAACGATCTCCCAGTAATTAAAACTTTTGGGTTCAAACTAGTTGAAACAAACGAATAAAACCACCGGTAAGTACCTAAAGGAGCCGTTGCGAAAACTACGATCGCTCTAAATTGAGAATTTCCCGAAATACTAATTAAATATTCCGAGACTGTCTCAAGAGATCATTTTAAGTTGTCAAAGTGCCGCCACAGAGAATGTCAATTCGAATTTGTGTTACTTGTTAAGACAAAACGTTAGAATAGTGGCGCCCCCAAACAGGGAAAAATTCTTAGCTGTATACGCTGGTCATCTAGAATTACCGGCAACAACTTCTAACCACAAAGTTTATTTAAAACTAACAAAATAGATAAGAGTTGGTATCCATGAGTTATGTATGCTGAAATTGCTAAAAGTGCCTCTTTTAGTGATTTTTGGCATACATAACCAAAGCGCACAGTTTTAATAAGGTTTTATTGATTCAAAAAAATCTTCGTTGCTACTAATTGACGTAAATTCATAATGTGATTTCCCAAACACTTGCTTATTCAGTCAGGGTCTTTTTTCGAATAAATTATAGGACTTAAGGTGTAAGTTCGTCAGGTGCGGCCGATGCTGCTATTGTCGTAGTATGAATTTGTTGGGTGCCGCGTTCGAGGGGTGCGATAGACGCATGCGACAATGCTCTATACAATTTCATACTACGACTTTAGCCGCATCGGCCGCATAATAGTAACTTTTTCCTAAGGTACTATACGTAGCCTTAATTTAAGGTACTCAAAAATAATGTAGGGTTCTTACATTAAAATATAGAGCGCTGTACCTACAGTGTTTGAAACATACGAATTGTAGAAACCAATAATAATAAACACTGAATACCTGAATCTAATAAAATTGATTTATTGGGATTGAAATCATTTCTGAAAGCGATCAACAGGATGCGGGATTTGTACAAAAATACTTCCCTATTTATTGAAGAAGTGTGATGATTATCAATAAGTACTCACCAGGTACCTATAGATAGCGAAGGGCACGTACTCCAGCATGACGAAGACATCAGCCACCGCCAGCCACTTAAGGAGCCTGTTGATTGGAGCAGTGGCCAGGTCCCTTCTCGTCAGCACGGCTACATTCAGCGCGTTGGCTAGGCTGCCGAACAGGCATACCTGTTCAACAATAAACTGTGCTTAGGGTGAAACGTCACGATCACGACATAATCAATCAATCAGCATATACGGTGAAATAATTTCGACCTATGTTCCTTGGGGAAAGTTGTTCCTTATCACCAGCCGGTTCTGAGTTATCGCTATCGGTCACTAGTAAAATTTCACCCCGTATACACATGAGAATGAAATGATAATGGCTCACATTTTGTCGCAAAACTAGGTAAAACAAGGTGAAACGGCAAACATATTTATTGCAGCAGTAGCTCCATCTAAAGTAAAGTGGCGAATCGGTTTTTACAAGGAAATCTGATGGCTAAGAAAATATTTTTATTATTTCGCGAAAATGTCATTTAGACACGAAACCTCCCAAAGAGTTTTTAACCAGATTTTTTTCTCCTTTACAGGCAATAGTACATTTTACGGTTGTATGGGAAACGTCCCACCCTAAAACTACTAAAAATTAATACCAATTTCAAAACACTTTTGACCGTCTTGGGTAAACAATTTTAGGAAAAAGATATCGTATCGCTTACAAAATTATTTCTTAGAAAAGAGATCTGTAGAAATATTTTCTATAGAAAATTACCTCTAAGTCAAAGTATTTGGATGAATATTAAACTTCGGTAAGCACCCCCTAACAATATTAAATATTAAAAAGCAATTAATATTCAAAATCGGTCCATTTTGTCGATAAGACGAGGTCAGACTCTGCGCCCGTTGTTACAATGGATGAATGGACAATAACACCATTAAGCTGATTGCTATCTTCATTTAATATTTTGGTACCTACCTACATTACACAAAACAAATTGATAGGTTTGGTTTGAGAAAACTTAAGACAGATTTTTATCTGGCAGAAGAACAGTATCTACCAATGGTGTATGTATGGTGTACGAAAATGCCTACTGGTATAGCAAGAAACTTAGTTAGGAAAACACATATTTCGACCTTATGTACAATACAAATACGGTTTATGTCAAACGGCTTGATGGCGCAACCGTCGATACGTCTGTTAAACCGTTTGACACAAATCGTATCGCATTTGTACGAAAATAATCCGGAAAATCTCAGTTTCCCAACGCATGCAAAAGCGCTGCACTAAAATAACGCACAAACGGACGCTACGTGTGTTTCACCCACGTGTTGTTATGGTATCTATATTATTTATTAGAGCGTTCTAATTAAAACTATATAAGGTTACACTTTAATTAAGTACAAATCTCTTGAGGGTGTGGTCCACTCACAAAACTGAACAGCTTTTGTTAAAAACATTTCTTCGAAATATGAAAAAAGAATATTTGGACCTCCCATACAAAAGTGTTGAAAAAGTGTGTCAATTAGTATGGAAGGTCCAATTTTTTTTTTCATATATCGAAGAAAAGTTTCAAATAAAAGTTGTTCAGTTTTGTGAGTAGACCCGTTAGTTAATTAAATGTAACCCTAAATACTGATGAAATAATTTTAATAGGTAGTGGAACAGACGTAAGTAGTACGTACCTCTTCTACTACCTCTCTCGACAGAAAAAAAAACGTGTCTAGCAAACAATCGATTTCTGATAATAAAAGCGATGATTCGGCGCTTCGAAATAAACACGAACGTTCATCAATCAAAACAAAATCTCACTTACCAACAAAATAACATATACGTGGATGTTGTTATACGCCAGGATCAGATCTCGGAATTGTCCGGAACAATATTCCGAATGATAGCATTCCTTTGTCACAGAAATGTTGTATTTGTTTCTGTAGTCTTCTAGCGCCCGGAGTACGTCACCAATGTTTGTGTTGTTGGTTCCACCGTATTTGAGGAGAGCTATTAGTCTCGGGTCTTCTAAGAAGTTGTACGAGATGTTGAAGTTAGTGTCGTTGAGCACCCGGCGAGTATCGTCGTCCGAGAGCATTTTGGATGGATTCAATTGGCCTTTTATGCATCACTTAACGACAATGTCGTGACAGCACTATTGTAGTTTCCACTGATTGTAACTCGTGAATGTTCCAACCGCAGATGGGTCTTCATTTTACCTGTGAACAAATACGTTCCTATATAATGTTTTATCAGCCTTTACGAATAATAACTTCTCTGGTTCATAGACTATCATTATTAATATCTCTCGTTTCAGTATCCATTATTTCATAAAAACCGATATAGAGCTCCCAAGAGCTCTATTACTCCAAGAAATATTTGCCGTATTGTTCCTGTATCTAATGTAATAGTTGCTAATTAATCGATTTATTTTATTGCGCGCTCGCCAATTTCCCTGCCAAGCATGGTGAGCAACAAAGAAAAACAGACCGTATGTCATAGCATTAACATAGGCGAGGAACACACGCAACGTCGGTTTGTGCGTCGTTCATTCGATTCTCCACCCTACCTGCATATGAATACGGTTTGTGTCAAACGGCATCGCACAACGCTGCGTTGTCTGTCAAATCGTTTGACATAAACCGTATTGGTATAAAAATAAGGTGGAAAATCGAACAAACGACGCACAAACCGACGTTGCGTGTGTTCCTCGCCTCAAATATGGTTTATTCAAACGACCGTACTGTAGCTATCATACGTACGAGCATCAGTATAACCAAGAAAGCCGCTAGAGTTCTAATTACTCTCAAGTGCTGTGTCTTAATTATACAGTTAGGAAAAAGATATATGTTTTTAGATCGGGGTTGTTCACAACACTTAAAATTATGATTTAGATAAGGAATTTTAACCGCTCCGAAATATAGAGGTAGTCAAAAACTTTAGATATCGCGCTAAAAATCCCGTTTTAAACCATGATTTAATTACCTACATAAATCTCTCTTCGTGTGGGACAGCGGGTCGTTCAACGACCCGATGAACCCTGGTGTCAGAGTTTTTCAACCGCCTACTGCAAGTAGAGGCCTCTGACATGGTTGTGTAACGACCGCCATCATAGACAGCAACCGGGACGAACGGCTTAACGTGCCCATCCGAAGCACGGAACCATCTTACTTGCGGACAATCAGGTGGTTCAGCCTGCAATGTCCTAACCAGACTGGGAACAAATTCACAAAGTGATAAATATCAACTTTGTGAGTGACCCCACCGGGAATTGAACCCGGAACCTTTGGCACAACACTTTGTTGCCTCGTTCCTCGTGCCTTGTTCGTTAATGCTAACTTGTTGTAGCTCGTAAATCCTGCCTGTTACCTATAAGATGAATGACTTAACCTTAACAGCCACAACAGTCCACTGCTGGACATGGGCCTCCCCCGTATTGGGGGGTATTGCCATACTCACCACGCTTGGCAGGCGGATTGGCGAGCGCAGTGCAAGATGTTTAATTCACAGGGAACGCTGCTGCCCATTCCCTGGATAATTATCCCTTAGTCGCTTTTTACGACACCCACGGGTAGAATTGGGGTGATGCTATTCTAGGCCGGCATCACACGGCAAGATGAATGACTTAAGATGCTTTAAATGACTTTCATGACCTGTAATATCAACGTTTTACCGGATGAATTATGTTACGAACTCCTTGTTTATTTTATAACATCTATATTCAAATGGCCATTAGGTTTGGCATAAATATGTTGATTATTGTATCTTCAATGACTTTGATATGACTAATACCAAAAATACCATAAATTGACGATTAATTATTTACATTAATTGTGAGAACACTTTTTCCTGGAATCCTAAGTAATTGGATTACACGTCCGTTACAGGAGTTTGGAAATTCGTAATTGAATATGACATCAAAGATTTTCCGAATAATTTGTCAATACTTTATAAAATTTTAATTAATATATTTACATCTCTTAATTTACTGTTAGCCTTGTAATCATTCTTTTATTTAAATTTTATTTCATAAAATATTTGAAAACGCAGCGCAGCTAGAATTCAACTTTTCACAATAGCTATTCAAGGGTTCACCATCTACTGGTATTTTTATTGATTCTAGTTAAAACAAGTTTAATTTCGTCACATAAACGGGTAATTGGAAGTATAATATATAGGGTGAAATTTTACTAGTGACCGATAGCGAAAACTCAGAACCGGCTGGTGATAAGGAACAACTTTCCCCAAGGAACATAGGTCGAAATCCGAAAACAATTTTTTGGCCTCCCATAGTAATTCGAATCAGCTGATCGGTAACTTTGTATGGGAGGCCCAAATTTTTTTTTCGCATTTCGACCTATGTTCCTTGGGGAAAGTTGTTCCTTATCACCAGCCAGTTCTGAGTTTTCGCTATCGGTCACTAGTAAAATTTCACCCGATATACACCTTTAGCAGATACTATAGTGGTTCATTAATCCGTCAGACAAGTGACGTCACAACTTCTTGAGAAAATGCACTTTCGCAATTCAATTTTGTGCACTTAGTAACATAACACACACATTAGAAAAACGGCGCGCGGGGCGCCTTATTTAAAGATGGTTCACTCAGTACTAGCGACTTTAACTGCAAGCTCATAGGAACTCAAGGTAACTAAGAAGATGATTGCCACTATTTGCCACGAACGTCATATTTCTTGGATTAAAATTTGACTTAGAATCATATGAACCATATGACATTCTTGTTTCATATTTTGCTGTTTTATTATTCTTATACTTTGATATTTTTGACAGTCACAACCCTGGCTATGTAACAAACAAGTGACAATTACGAAGATTTTAGCACTATAACTACTACTATAACAGCCACAATAAAGTCCACTGCTGAACATGGGCCCTCCCCCTAGTAGGGATACCCCCCGTATTTGCCATACTCACCACGTTTTGCAGGCGGGTTGGTGAGCGCAATGCAATATGTTGCTATGCGATTGCGAAATTCGTCCAGGGATTAAACCCCTGAACCAATGTATCCCTTAGTCGCCTCTTACGACACCCACAGGAAAGATATGGGATGATGACATTCTAAGCCGGTATCAAGCGGCACTACAATAATTCCACAGAGCACGGCGGTTGGCGCAAGTCTGACCATTCAAACGCTAATCGTCTAAGTCAAAATTACACTCCTGGACAGATCAGTGCGTTAAACCAAAGGAAATGTAGTGTAATTCCAGGGTTAATTAAGTAGGTACTACAAGTATACTGCAAGTAGAAGACAGTGTTAAACTAGTGGTACATAAATCCGTCACACCATACTGTTACGGACAAGTGAGTGATTAACTGCCTTAATCCCATGTCACGTCACAGCTTCTTGCGGAATGTACTTCCTATATTCAATTAAGTTCACCTTAGTAACAATCTCAGATAGGTAGGTTGAGATGAAGCTTATAGTACATACACCTTAGGAGATACTGCAAGTACCTACTATCGCCAGCAAATTCATCTAATTTGTATTGGTTTTTCTTAGTATGTGGATTTGATGGCGTTAGTACACTACAAGTAGGTAGAGAGTGATAAACTAGTTGTTCATATATCTGTCACCCCACTGTTAAGGATAAATGAGTGATATAATTACCCTGATCTATCTTGACCGAATGCACTTCCTATATTCAATTAAGCAAGTTCCTACACTATAATAACTGTCATAAATGGATAAGTTGATAATAACGATAGGACAACGGATTTTTATCAATTGATTCAAATAAATTTAAAACTGCATAAATATAATTTACTGTAAAGAAAAACATTTTACTTTAAGGGATCAACAATTTAATTAAAGTATCAATCTAAAATACCTACTTAAACTGTTTCTAAACATGTTTTAAACCATATGAGCCTTATATCCATAAATAAGTACTAGAATATTCTACGTAGTAATATTTAAATTTGTTCAAGAAACCGTTTAAACCTTTTACCAAGTTTAATAAGCAAAGTACTTGTTTAAATGAGTAAGCTTATTAGGCGTTGAGATGATAATATTATTCTAGAAAACTTTATAAAATTATATTCGTTTACCTAGAGCCTTAGTTTAATAGATTTGTCTACCTACAGACATGAAAATAAAGAATTTACACGGTGGCACAATTTGCGACGGCGGGCCTTAGGTAAGCCACGGTAAACAAATAAAATTGACACACACGTCTGCGAATTTGACATCAAAGATTTTTCGTGCGAGTTGTGAAATCCCCAAGGCGTATCCCTTTGGTGCAAATAAGACAGGTATGTAGATAAATAAACCGTAATAAGTGTAACAGAGACGGATGCGACGGATGCTCTAAGGACGGATGCCATCGCAAGTTTTTGCGTTGATCCTGCGTCAATGTCGCGTTTTAGTATGGGGAATTCAAGCCTACCTTGCAGATGCATGTGACAAGGATGCGCTAAAAGCGCAGCAACACGAAGAATGATGACTTTGATAGTTCATATGGTTTGTACATGTGCTTAAATCTACTTTCTAAAATAATATGACTGAACTCTGAACTATAGGGTCGGAAATATGCACGTGACTTTGGACCCATACAGTCTTATGATAATATCGCTATACCTAAGCAGTACTTATTTGTGCTTGAACAGTAATAAACAGTACTTTATAATTTTACTAGGTACAAACTACAAACGCAACACAAACATTGTAATTTCGTTCCGGCGAATGTAATTCTCCGCTCGTTTACTTAACGATAGCTGTTGATGTGATGTATGAGCTGTCTGATTGTTTTTCAGTGAACAGTCCGTTGTTTAATATCTGCGATAATCTTTGCTATTTTCGGACGCAGTGTTGCCAGTACTTATCTAATCGACTTTTATCAAAAAGAAAAGGGCGGGTTCAGACGTATGTGTGCTCCACACGTGACGTCTACGTCGTGTTAGTACAAAGTAGAGCACCCACGTATCTGAATCCACCTTAACTGAGTAATTAAACCAGGCGCTACTTTGTGGGTTTACAGCACACAGCATTCTAATTTCTATAACTTTAAAAAATAAACGGTTATATTGACTAAAGTTTGGACAGCCTAATCTGCCTTTGAAACGTGACGAGCATGACATGGCTAACACCTCCTATTTACCGCACCGCGGTTGTTATTCTTTGTTTTCGAGCAACACGGTCTTGCGTCCCGAATTTCCGCCTGAATTTCCCGCCCTTTGTTCGGACGGTCCGGACCAAGATCTTTCAAAGCCGAAAAGAAAATACGCTACTTTTTTTATACGAATTTTGTGCCGCTGCTCTCCAACTAATCCAGATAAACCAGCCAGTTCTGGCAATCCTATTTGAATGAAGGTTAATCTCGCGTTCTGTTTTTAAATACAGAGATCCTTGTTCGTGAATATCAAGGTTTATAGACAGAAAGTATATTAGCATCTATTTGTAGAGTTCGTTTACACGTTTTCTGAAGAAACAAGAATATGAAAGCATCAAAATCATATACTCAATCAAATCTAGTAAACAAACCTAAAATCTACGAGTATATTACAACCCAAAGTTACGGTCGTCAAAAATCTTACCTACTGATGTGATTAAGATAGGTGCAGAGAAACATTAGTATTTTGTCATTAAAGTTGCCCATTGCCGTAATATTTTATCGTTAAATCAGATTGCGATTACATGACAAGATAGGTATAGAAAATACGAATGTCTTTGCCTTTAAAAGCTTTGAAATGGTTAAATGACATGAAAAGGATCTGACATCAAAGATCTTCCGCTCAGGTTGTCAAAATGTTGCGCAGGTAGGATCCGGTTATGACATGACTTTAACAGCAGGAAATAAACCTGGCATTTATTGGATCATCACATTACTATATAGATATGTACACTGCACACAAAACAAACACACACATACCGCACCTGTGGCCCTTGCGGGTTAGGCAGAGCGGTAACGACCATAAAAATACGGTCACTATTGCCATGTCAGACAAATAATTAATATAACATAGACAAATGCATAATATATCGTGAATCACTATAGCGGCAGGTTGTCAGATTGTAACCTAAAATTGTAATATAAAGGAAACTTGAGTCCCTTAGCCGCCTCTTACGACACCCGCGGGAAGTAAATGGGGTGATGCTATTCTTTGCCAGCATTACACGGCTACAATACTGGATTTGGATATACTTAACTATTATAGAGCACCAGTCTTGGTTGATCCCTTGAATGAGTAACTCGAAATGCTAGGGAAGGGTTCTTAACCCCAGTATTGTTTTGTATGATTTGATTGTATTAACTCCAAACATTTTAGAACCTTCTTTCTTTAAACCTTAAATCAATTTGATTGACACAAAGTAACAATGTTTTATTCAGATTGAGAATTTGAATAATCAATTTTCTTAGAAATTATCTATTGTTTTATATTTTTATGATTTCCTGAAACAGGAGAAAGAATTTATTCCAAGAATGTTAATTTATTCAAATAATTGTTTTTCGCTTGCTAGAAATCATTTTTGATAACATTAAATCCAGCGTAGGTATCTAAACTTTCTGTTTAAATATCTTGATTTTTCATATTGCTTTATTACACATGAAACTTTAAATAGTACCTACCTATAATTTGTAGGTAGGTACGTAAACATACAAATTCACACACGGGGGATGACTCTCTGTCTGTTTGTTTCGCTTTTTTAAAGAAACTTTGGTACAGTACCTGCAAACTACTCATAGGTAGCTTGGGTTTAGGAGTCTAATCTTCACACCTTATTATCCTACACGAGTACCACAAATAAGGAAGAAGGCGCGCCTTTACAGAAGGCTCACTCAGTACTAGCGACTATTTTTATGAACTAGAATCTTAGATGAACTCAAGGTAACTAAGAAAATGGTTGCCATGAACGTCATATTTCTTGCATTCAAATTGGCTCGGAATTTTTACATTCTTGTGCCATATTTGTTGTATTTCGTCCTCGTATTGAATCTAGCAACCCTGGTTATATCACAAGTGACAATCGAGAAATCCTAAATAGGGTCGAGTGATCGTTCTGTAAATTCTATATTTTGTGCTAGTACTTACCAGAATTTCAAATTGCTCGAATAGGCATGCCATGAAAGGTTTTCTGTGTAAATGATATTGAATCTAAATTTCCCGGAATAATTTAAACGCAGATATTTGTGGAACTATCCAGTCTAGCGGTCAGCCCTTGTCCTAAGAGGTCTCAAGTCGTTATTCGACCTCTGAGTTAGCATTTTAATATGAATGATAGCTGGAGCTGGGTTGAATGGGACCCACGGGTTTCAAGTGGCATCTGAAGTGCCTAACAAAACGACTGAAAAGGTACTATTTACTTAAGAGGTGGAAGTTTGAAAATTTGTTCGATTAATGAGACTCGACGGCGTTCGTTGGCAATCGCTTTCGCCACACTTACGTACGTATAGAAACATACGGAAAATAATTGATAAGTTTTTAAGAGGCTACTATACCGAGCTGGAAGTTCGTGAGCTGTCAGTTAATAAAAATATTTCTATTTCATTTATGCATCCCACCCGTCCTGCAGACGTAAAAGAGACAGTTATAGCTCGCTACCGGAAACTTTGCGTTCTGGTTGTACCAGGTTCCCCGTTCGAAATATCCACCTTTGTTGATAGTGGCATTATTTTGCTGCCAATAAAATATTCTATGCCCGTATTATTTGTTTTGCTGAAATTATTGTTATATTTAGAAAATATCAAGGCGTAAACTTGCTGATAATTTTAGAGCACTTTGCGACGGCCATATCTTTTTTTAAGTGCATTACTACAACCAGAAAAATAATATGAAGCATAAATCTAGTTCAGAAGAGTTACCGTGCCAAAAATTTTGTCGATCGGTTGCGAATTGGCAGAGGGATACGTTGAAAGCGTCTGTATGAAAAATAATCGCTATAGATCCCTCATCAGAAGCTTGTCGAGAATTTTGGGAACTTCAAAAACGTACCTTTGTTTCAAAAAACAAATACAGAACTAGAGACAGATGTCTTATCTCATACAACCTTAAATTCTTCAAGCAACGTATCAAAGGAATTTCGACCCTTGTTTCCATCACCTTCCAATCACTTTGTGAAAAACACCGAAGAGTGTCAGCTTCACGTCGTCACGATCGTAATGGTGAAGGGACGAAATGTTGGGAATGCTCTTGAGACCACTTCTCGACTGTCACGTAGTACATTGTAACAATTTCCGTGTAAGCAAAATATGTGATCTGACAGTAGTCAGTACCTATCATTGAAGGTATATCTGCTAGTGATGTATAACCGATCGATTTTTAATATGACAAAATTGATGAATCTGATGATAATATACCGGGAGTAACAGAAAGGGTATAAGAAGCCGAAAGGAGGTCAAGGTACTCATGAAACTGAACAACTTTACCCATGGAACATGGGTCAAAAA
This sequence comes from Phthorimaea operculella, assembly GCA_024500475.1. Lineage (NCBI taxonomy): Eukaryota > Metazoa > Arthropoda > Insecta > Lepidoptera > Gelechiidae > Phthorimaea > Phthorimaea operculella. The sequence continues at coordinate 3,757,360 of JANFCV010000027.1, forward strand.
ACGAAAGTAAATTAGAACTCCCATACAAAATCACCGATCAGCTAATTGATTTGCTATGGGAGGTCCAATTTTTTTTTTTTCATATTTCAACCCAGGTTCCATGGGGAAATTTGCTCAGTTTCATGAGTACCTTGACATCCTTTCGGCTTGTTATACCCTTTCCGTTACTACCGGTATATCTGATTTGCCAATTTCAGCTACAAAACTACATTATCATTCATCATCTTGGAAGACTTGGTGTCCCACACGAAGAAAGACAGAGAGAGAGAGACTAGACTCTGAGTAACAAGTCATTTGATACTTTTGTATGAGGTAGAAGGCATACTATAGCTATTAGACCATAAATCTATGTAATAAAACCATTTTATGTCTCAAACACGTGTAAGTTGGGGACCACCTTTGGGACCACAAAGGTGCCACGTATAAAATTTAAAGCGGTTAATTTTAATGTACACATGATATGTCTTCTAGAGACTCGTATTTCTAAACATGATGACAGGTGAGAGGATTAGTAATACTCAGTGAGTTTATTTACCTAAACACATAATATTTTAATTATTTTACAGTCCTCTGCAAATTTGTCCCTACGTAGAAGTGTCTTTGTAAATATGTCGCTAATAAGGCCTAAAAAGGTTGTTAATATCATGAGCCGAATATTAGTTGGATAGAATATTAACTTTATTATGTTATTTTATAATAGGTATCGTCAATCACTGCTACATATTATAGATACATACACTATAAAACTTATGGACATATTATAGGCAAGTAAGTTTCAAAATATTCATCTTTTGATTTGATTGTAGGTATTTAGTTTAGGTGGCGGTCGTTACACAACCTTGTCAGAGGCCTGCTACTTGCAGACGGCGGTTGAAAAAGTCTGTCGCCAGGGTTCATCGGGTCGTTGAACGACTCGGTGTCCCACACGAAGAGACAGAGAGAGAGAGAGAGAGAGAGAGAGGGTTTAGTACACAATAAAGTAACCTACATTCTACATTGAAAACAAATGACAAACATTTTGCACCTTGCTACGATCGCTACGATTTTGCTACGCCGTCTACGACGATTGTAGTCCGGAGGGTATTAAAAGAATGTTTACTAGAGTTTCAATTTAAATTTCAATTACTAGTAGAGAACAAAGGAAGATGGACCTTGTGCCATTCGATTAGCAAGGATATGAAAACTTACAAAATGGGCTTTTAAAACGGCCTGAGACTAGTGTATTTACCCGACTGCCTCAGAAGGAGGGTTATGTTTTTCGAGAGTATGTATGTAGATATGTATGTGGACAATAAAATTCTTTTTCACGGGCTACAGCTTTTTTGACATATGAGGTGTCGTTAGATTCGTCTCAGCAGCGCGAGTGACACTGGCTATATAAAAAATATATAGATTAAAGATGGCGAATTTTTACAGCAAAATACTACTTCAAAATTACCGCAGTCGGGTTTTTGTTTTTTAACACATCTACTTGTTGTGTTTATAGTGGCCTATCCTTGAACAATATTTTACTTTTCTAGTGTTCAGTAAACAAATATTTACGATAATACGCTGTTTCCGTTTTTATGACACGGAACATAAACAAAACGGCATTAATACCCAATTCATCATGGATTCATTTATTACTAAGGCGCTTTACATATATAACGACTGATTGTGCGTTATTTTGCGCAGCGCTATTCGTTGCGTTTGAAAATACGATCCGCCTTATTTTCATACAAATCCATTTCTGTGAAACGGTTTGACGGACGCATCCGATAGCGAAAAGATATTGCACAACGCTGCGTTGACGGAAGCGTTTATCAAACAATTTGACATCAACCATATTTGTATGAGAATAAGGTCGAAACTCATATTGTCCCATCACATTTGTTACGCATTGCAAAAATTTCGTTTCGTTGAACACAAAATCGTGTTGCAAAAGGATTTGGCAGAATTTTACGACGGGCCGCCTACCAGACGTCAACCCTCCTTGGGAATACTTTTGTGATGGATTAACCGCCACCATACGGTTGGCCCTGGCTGTTTGGGTCGGGTTGATCCCTCGGTCGCCTCTTACGACGACCCCCACGGGAATAGATGGGGTGGTGGTATTCTACTCTGCCGGCACTACACGACAAACTCTGCCGGCACCGCACGGCAATGGTCTCTATTCTACAGGTTAGCCATTTTAAATCTCTAAAGTTAAAATCACTAAGTTAAAATGGTTAAAATTAGCAATTTTAAGTTGTGCTATTCCACGAAATCCCAGTTTTAGAAAATTAAACAGAGGTTTTTGACAGGACTATAATTTGATTTTGACGTTATTAAATTCAGTGTTGCAATTTAAAAAAAAAGATAAATTTTAGTAATAAATGAAAAAATCTGTAACTGGTAAAAATATTTTTATTTTCGGTGACACTCAAAATCCTTCTGTACCACCTTTGGTTCCACCACTTGGGTGAGAATCCACCAGAGCTGTGCGAGTAAAATGTGTCGTACGAGGATGCGTAGCTGTGCTGTGGAAATGTGTAGGGGTTTCCACCAGAGCTGTGCGAGTAAAATGTGTCGTACGAGGATGCGTAGCGGAGCTGTCAAAATGCGCATTAATGTGCGGAGCGAGGATGCGTTGCGAAGCTGTGAAATGTGTGAGCGGGGGGGAATGCGATGTAGTGGAGACCTCGCAGCACATTTCTCGGAACGCATTCCTCGCAACACATTCCTCACTACACATTCCTCGCAACACATCCCTCGCACACATTTTTCGCTTGTTTTGTATGTAGAATGGCCTCGCTTCGCTCAACCCTATTCGACCAGAGCTGAGCTGAGCGAGGCTAGGAAAATGAAGTGATTCTATTGGTGGATTTTTTCCTCGCACACCGCTTAGCTACCTCGCACAGCTCTGGTGGATTCTCACCCTTAAGAACCTAACAACCCGGCCCCACTCTAGAACATTCTCACTAGGTGCTAATTTAAAACGTTCTGACCCGGTGCCACTCTATTACCTTTAAATCTGTTGCCACTCTTAAACTTTACTTCCCGGGGACACTCTAAAGCCTCCCTATCAAATTGTTTCCACTCTTCGGCTATACTACCGGGTGACACTCTAAAACCTCCCGATTAAATTGTTTTCACTCTTAAACTTTCCTACCCGGTGACACTTTAAATCCCGATCACCTTTTTTCCACTCTTGAACTTTCTGATGTGATTAATAATTACACAAATCACTCCAAAACCCCACCCATTTTGAGATGTTCTGACAGTATTATTTTTAAGAGGGACCTTTTTAGTGGCCGCTAAGATTAGCGATCTTAGCAGTTTTAAATTTTTAAAATGCTTAAATTTGTGCGCCGTGGAATAGCACTAATCGGCTAAAGCTAAGTTTAGCGCTGTCACTTAATTTTAAGTATTTTAGAGATTATAATGCTGTCATTTGAATTTGACAGTTACGTGTAGAATAGCAAACGGTTATAGAAATGTCAAATTGGCCTTAGCGATTTTAGTAGCGCACAAGGAATTGGATCTAATATGTGTGTAAAGCGCCTAATATTTTTCCGCTTAGTGATTTCATCTGTTGCTTTTGTTGTGAGTCGTTTCGAAAGCTATGTTCTAGTGGTGAAAAATTGATGATCAAACGAACTTACCTGAAGTGAAGTTCGATCCCAATTATATGAGCAGCTTCATTCGACGCGATTTACTGTTTACATGGTGTAGGTTCGCCTCCACGCATTAGCCTTGCACGAATTTTTAAAGAATAAAAATAAATTAAAAAAGATTTTGTGTGCTTTTTATCTTTTTTGACTTTTGAAAACGGCAACACCGGCGATAGCTGTCAAACTCCCGGTCCGCAATCCCTACACTCCCACTCAGCGCTCCCCACTCCCCCACTCCACGCGCGGGGCGCCGTCGTCATTCTCAAGTCATTAGTTTAAAGAAAACTATTTCAATATTTTTGGGGTTTTACGTGAGGGTTTGGGATATAAAATTATATAGTGAGTTTGGGAGGGTGTCAGTAAATCGCGTCGAATGAAGCTGCTCATATAATTGGGATCGAACTTCACTTCAGGTAAGTTCGTTTGATCATCAATTATATTTCGCAGCTTCATTCTTTGCGATTTACTGTTTACATGGTGTAGATGTTCAGAGACAACAAAAATATGAAATAGTTAAGTGTTAGTTTTTTGAATATGTCAACACAATATAATGACAAAAAACAAAACAAATTAATTTGTAAATAAGGTAAGTTTACAAATACCGACACTAGTATTAACTTGCGAACATGTAAAATGAAAGCAATCTATACCTTTACAGATTTTACCCGAAAAGTATGAAAATTGCAATTTTTCAAAAAACTGAAGAGTATTTACTCCAACTAGCCGTTTTTCTAACAACATCTATGAAACACCAAGTCTGCTAGACGATGAAGCATGTCGAGTACTATGAGCTCTGAATATTGAGGTATCTATGCAACTAATCTTTTACCTAACGCGGGAAGTGTTTAAAAATTTATGACTACGTCCTTTGGAGGGTAGTTTAGTTTAGCATAAGATTTTCAATGACTTATAAACAAATAAACGTTATCTCATTGACGGGTTGAATTTGTTTTATTGGTGTACCTACTCCAATAAACATTTTGCTTATATGCTGGGCAAATAGACATTGAGTGTGAAATGGTTGTCTAACAACAGACTAATAAGAATTAGGTATTTTATTTATTATTTCTTGACATGTTTTTCTTTGTTTTTTAAAAAGTCTGATCTAAACCTAATGGGCTGTTCATTACGAAAGCTAATAAACTTACTGTATATTTGGAAAAAGTTTCCAGACTGGGACTTTCATTTGGCCACTGTAGTGCCAGATAATTTTTTATTCACCGATTTTATAATATTCTGGTTAGTAGATCTCAGTCTATAAACCCCTTTCATGAAGCGATGCGATGACCATTCAAAGGTTCTCCTAGTATTAACGATAAAACAGATTGATAGGAATAAAGTGCCACATCAATTAGCTTCTTTGTCTAAAAACTGTTTATATTTTTTGTTTTAGGTATTAAGGGTTTTGTATAATCAAAATTATGTATATTGTAACTAATTAATACTTTAAAACATCCATGATATTGTTTGTGGGTACTATCAGCAAACTATGCCATCCATAGACTTATGGGTGGGCCAAAAGAAGTCATCCGATGTGATTTGCCTCCCATTTTTTTATTAGTCATTAAAATTTACTTCTGTTTTCGGAAATCAATCTTTTGAAGATTCAAAATTTATGTGATTATGTTTTTAAAAAAGACATTGGTCAAATTCCCACCTCCTGAGTCAAATAAAAAATGGTCTCTGAAAAACTCCCTTCACGTGTTAAAACGACCACTATTTTTCGAAAATGATGTTAAAATAAATTTTGTTATCACTGAATAATCCTTCGAAGATGTGAAGTCAATGCTATTAAATAAAAAATAAAGAAAGCAGTTAGATGTTAACTCCAGACTGGATGCAAGTTGGTGAAAACCAATCCACAGGATTTGGTTTTTGAACCGGTTGGTCAGATCTCCAGATCTGACAACGCCAGAATTCATCCAATGGTATTTCTGATAGCTCAAGATTACAAATTACAATTCATGAAACTTTCAAGTCCCTGAAGCTACCACAAACGAAAAAAAAACATGGTCATGAATGTATGGAAATTAGCATGTTTAAAGTTAAAACGTACGGTAGAGATGGCAATTCGACCAATTTCTTTATAAAAACATAATCACATAAATTCTACATCATCGAAAGATTGATTTCCGAAAACAGTCTTTGATTTTAATGTCTAATAAAAAAATGGGAGGTGTTTTACATAGGGTGATTACTTTTGGCCCACCTTGTATATATAAACTATGCCATCATAATATGAACGGATCTTGAATATAACATCAAGATAGCATGTTTGAATAAAGGCCGAAAGACATTTGTTTTGAAATAGCTAGTTTTTGGCAAATTGTGAACCAGAATTATTTTAATTTTACAATAAACACTCTCAGTTCAGTATGGTACATTACAACAAGTATCCCTTCAGGCATTTCTTAAATAATTTAGTGCAAATTTGTAATGGGAGAAAACGGTAGAAAAAAGTATATAATGTTTTCATGAAAAAGTAAAAGCATTTACTTTCCAAATGTCAGGGTTATTTTTCCGTGACACACATTTATTACATTTTGCATTAAATCTACTAGAAAATAGGTCAATGTCTGAGAATCCAAGACAGACTATAGTTTAGACAATAAAGGTATCTGCTAAACATCTTTTCAGTGTCTTGAAAAGATTTACGTGATAATATGTGCTGAATAACTTGTGAATGTTGTGTGTAAATACAATTGCCTGCCCTATAATATACATAAATAAATATGTCTGCTTATTATTTAAGATGTAATTTAACGTTCCTTACCCCATTTCCAAATTCGTCCGAAAATTTGATTAGATTATAATATTTGATTAATAATGGAAATAGGTGTAACAATAATATAGCCCAAACAAAACGTTGTAGTCCTATAAATCTTATGTAAAGCAGCAAGCAAGAAGAATAGCTTTAAGTTCAGCTCATTAATGTGTAACATTGTTCTATATCTTTCCAGAAACTACCCAAAACTTTTGTTGTCTTCTCAAAAAGCACCGAAAACATAATTAAAAAATTATTATAATAATAAAATATATAGAATTTTCAAATTTTTTACATTACAGCCAAGAGTACTTCATAATAGATGATATAAGTAGGCCAAGGGACCTTGCAAAATATCTAAATTTTGTGATTGTGTTTGTTTTAAAAAATGTGTGTATGTATAATTTGTTGTTTAATCTTAATTTTCTTTACAGAGGGTAGGCTTATTTGCCATTACCATTCTGAGTCAAAAATTGCCATGAAAGCTTGATCTTGCAATAAGTTTTGTTGTAGTTTTAATATTGTTAAAAAAATGAACTGTTTTTATCTTTGTTTTTAAGTAAATCTAAGAAAATAACTGATATCAAGTCTTTGGACCTTAATATTTTCAAGTTCAAAAAGTTTTGTAAACACATACGGTGTGTAGGTAGTTAAACTCATAATTATATTTGATCTCCATACTCAAAACGTAGGTATTCTTGAAGAGATTCGTGAATGGGAATCAGAAGATAGGCAACTTTTAAGACCAATGTTGCCATAAAGCATTTATGGGTTACGAGTTTGGACACAGTAGGTACCTACGACAATTTTATATTTAGAAATTGAATGTTTTGATAGTTAGTATAAAATTTTACTACCGTTCGATTTATGTACCAGAAACATACTGGGTTTGAACTCGTCTTCAACATGTCAACAAGCACAAATTGCATCAATTTAATTAATTTTGAGTAAGTTATTCATACATTTCTGATAAACAGATCACTCTGTGAGTCTAGTGACTCCGGAAATATACTACTAGGATAGTCTGTCCGAAAAGAAGTTGATTGAAATGGTATTTTGTAACCCTCAATCCAGTCTAACTAGGTAGTAACAGACGTTATACTAGCTCATTTTCGACAGAAATATTGTAGTTGGCCAGCGTACAGTACCTGTGTTGATTACTTCGTACAGACGAGCGGTCATTCTTGCTACCGGCGTTCCAAGCGTGTCTCGACGATGACGGCGGGGGAGCTCTCACATTTTGACGCCCGCACGACCACGGGCTGTGTCGCTGATTGCTCTTAACGGTTCAAAACCACATACATACATACATACATAATGGCCATTACTGGCCATCCTGTGGAGTAGGCAGAGCGTAAAAGCTGCAAAAAATATAAATCGAGTATTTACACCACGTCTAACAAATGTCATTAGACCATAGCGACAGGCCGCCAGCTCGTCGTCCAAAACTGAAATACAAATATACAATTATAATTTATGAATATCTTTTTTTTTGAATTTCATTTTTCAGTACATGTACAGACCTCTAAATGATCTTAGAGGCGTTAAAGTTTTTGGATTTACGCCAAATAAAAAGTTATTTCATGTTGTTCCTTTGCTATGGCATTGATTGACGAAATTACAAAGTTACGTCGAGTTGTGGTCACAAAGCAGGTGACAAACATCACCGATAGATTAAATGTTTTTTAGGTGAATAGCAGAAGCCAGGGCTTAAATACCTATACATACCAAACAGTTTCTGGTTGTGAAAACACAAAGTAGGTAATTATTTCTCTTTGCCAATGTATCCGGGACAGCTGGATATATCCCCGGGTTGAGAGTGGGTAAAAGCAAAAGCTTGCAGTTGCTTGGCACAAAATATTCGTTAAGAATATTATATTTTGCATCTTTTGCGGGGCCTTTGGACAATATTTCTTGCCATCGAGTTGAAAACAAGATCACAAAGCGCAACTTCAGCTTTAGGAGCATCTCCATGTAATTGCAGATTGTCATAATTTAGAATGATGACAGAAGTAGACTTACCCTTACCAGCAGGCGTCAGATGAACTTCCGAAACCACAGTGATCATCGATGATGAAGTAAGCGGCAGTTGCGGCTCAAAAATATATTGTGACAGTAGTAGCCCGGGGGTAGTGGCAGTACGCATCACATATTTTTGATTTATTCGACAGAGACAACCCAAAAGTTGCTCGCATCGATTTATGCATGAGTGACAGTAACAGCCCAAGTTTTAGCAGTACGCATCACATATTAATGTGACAGTAACAGCCCATACTTTAGCAGTACGCATCACATATTTTCGTGACAGTAGCAGCCCAAAATTGGCAGTACGCATCACTTTTATTCGTCGTACATCCTCGCTGTCTGACGAATCCACGGGAAGAACACCAGGACGGCGGCAACAGCAGGACGGCGGGAACACCAAGACGGCTGGAACTCCAGGACTGCGCGGTAATTTTGCGAAACGTTCTAGCGCAAACGCAATGTACGTGCGAAGGCTACGGCACGAAAACGAAGAATGACTTGAGAATGACGACGGCGCCCCGCGCGTGGAGTGGGGGAGTGGGGAGCGCTGAGTGGGAGTGTAGGGATTGCGGACCGGGAGTTTGACAGCTATCGCCGGTGTTGCCGTTTTCAAAAGTCAAAAAAGATAAAAAGCACACAAAATCTTTTTTGATTTATTTTTATTCTTTAAAAATTCGTGCAAGGCTAATGCGTGGAGGCGAACCTACACCATGTAAACAGTAAATCGCAAAGAATGAAGCTGCGAAATATAATAAACTATACTTATTAGGAACAAAAATTTGTGGAAAAATAGACTTCTTGAACAGGTATCGGTACTTACTTATTTTTATACAAACAGTACTTGGAAAACAGTAACTTTCGCCATACAAACAAGTAAGTAATTTTTTATTATTTGTGTAATAAGTTTAAATTTTTCATCACTTTAAACCGAAGTAGCCACCTTTAACAGTTAGGTACTAAACTAAAGCACCACTCTTTCTGATTACGACATGATTATTAGTAGGGCTTGCATGTAGGTAGGCTACAGAGCAGATAGAAGATTCTATCATTCTTTAAGAGCTATGCTCTTGTCGGTGGAGTAATTTCCATTCTTGTCAATTCCCTGCACATATGCTGTCTTCCTCATACGAAACGAAGTTAGCCCTTCTATTTGAGTTAAGAATGTGCATCTTGATCTTCCTCTCCCTCTACTTCCTTTGACTTTTTCTTCAACGATGTGTTCTTCAAGTCAACAAGTGGCCAACCATCTTTCCTCTTCGGTTTTAGATTATTTTTAAAAGACAACGATCTCCTGGTTTTTTTGTATCAGCTATACGTTTTTTTCGTATTTCGTAGTACCTATATATTTTTTATGATGTAGGTATGATAAAGTCGATGAGCCGTAACTTAGAAACGGTTCGCCCTAAAATTGTTTCATGAGTTTTGCTTCGCCGGCAGCTTTATTTTCACAGAAAGAACTCTACGCAGGCCAAAGCTGAAATGGCCGACGGATTTTTTTACGCGGGAGTTGTTGCGATGTTGATTTATCTTTTCGGTTATACACAGTGCTTGACATTTACCAACATAAGTTTCATTTCTCAACAAAGAGTTGGATTAACATCGATACCTTCTTTAATCATACAAACGTAAAAAGTACACACCAGAGATTGTATAGTTATATCTTCTTCCCAAAGCATTCCCAAGGAGGGTTGGTAGGCGGCCGGTCGTAAAATTAAGCCAAATCCTTTGTAACTCGATTTTGTGTTCAACGAAACGTGTTGCGCCGACCCCAAGTAATTGGGATAAGGGCAGGAAGATGATGATGATCTACTTTAACTATACCCACATTAATCATCTCTTTTCATCTTTAAATAATAATTTCTTCAAGATTGGCCAGTGTTTAATCTATATCCTGCCAGTGCTTCGAAAAGAGTAAGTACTTAATCCTTGTCTAAACTTTGTTTAACTTTGAATATAAAAATCCTGCTGTTAGAGATTTTTAGCTATTTCGGTTTAAGACGCTGGACAACCCTAGGCACTACAGCAAAGCTTAAGCATGGCTTCAAAATGGGGTTGGACGTAGATCCCTGGATCCCGTAATTTTGTTAAGTCGGTCCCGGTTGTTTACTTGTGTTTTCCCGTACCGGGATTACGGACACTAAGCTTTGGCCCGAGATAATTATCTGATTGACAGCCTTGTGGGCGAGGGGGATACGCGAGGTACTGATAAGAGAAACTTTTTTCATTAATTGACGGCTTAGAATAGTATCACCCCATATCTTTCCCGTAGGTGTCGTAAGAAGCGGCTAAGGGATATCAGAGTTGATGTGTATTCCAATTTTAGGCGACAGGCTGACAGCATGTCGCTATGGTGATACACGGTCTTCCGAATGAGTCTGAAACTTTTGTCAGACGTTGTGTAAAAGGCCGTTTTTAGAGCCTTTTAAGGTCTGATATATGTATGTAAGTTTTCATTATTGACTAGAGCAGTGTTTTTCAAACTGTGGGTCGCGACCCCCAGGGGGGTCGCGGAGCCTTCCTAGGGGGGTCGCCGGCAAAAGCTAAGAGTCAAGGCAGAACCACAGGTGGATAAAATTCAGTAAAATACAATTTTAGTGACAAAGAATGGACAGGTTCATTTTTCTAAACTTTCAAAACGTACTGCTATTTTATGCAGAATGCAGTGTTGTATACGTTTTTACCTGTTTGTAGCGTGAAAAGTCGAGCTCGCTTCGCTCGCGATACGTGCACCTTTCTGCCTGTTTTACAATCGCGGCTAGTATTAATGCTCCTGACTTGATTGTAACGTGAAAAGCTCGCGATACGTGTATTTTTCAGCCTGTTGTTCACTAACTTTCAAGCTTTTACACTTATTTTTAGTGTAAAAATTCTCGCTCGCTTCGCTCGCGATATTTACTACTCGCAGTGGCTTGTTTTTTGCATGAAAATTTCAGCCTACCCAGAAAAATATCCTAAGAATGCGCACAACGCTTGAAGTTTTTCTGTATCTGCCATTGAGTAAATCAAATTACTAATTTTATGTTTCTATGATGACCCAACATCGCCATCGCATCGGGGGGTCGCCATAGATTTTTTGCCTAGAAGGGGGTCGCGTATTCAAAAAGTTTGAAAAACACTGGACTAGAGAGACTCTCCCTGCAGTTTCTTTCGCTGCTGCCTTGAAAAGTACACACTAGTGATAGTTTACAGTTCTTTTTCTTTGTTGAATTTGTTGTGATGTATTAAAAAGAAACAGGGGCATCTTTGTTTGGTTTTAGAGATGATGGCACTTATTTAGACGATCTTCTTTACAAATTCGCCTGCTTAATAATAAATTCTTTATTTTTACTTTTTGCGATACAAACTGTAGTAAAATTATTATTTCAGTATACAGGGTTATTTTTTTACCGCCAAGGATAATTTGCAGTGTGATTCTAAACAACTTTTACTATGCGAATTCCCAAAAAAAATTTGGTTGTTCCATTGAAAATTCATAGGCCAAAATCTATGGAGAAACATATTTTTTTTATTTCGCTTGTGGCCCCACAGTAAAAGTTGTTCAGAATCATGAGTAGAATCACCCTGCAAATTTTTCTGGGTGATAAAAAAGTTACCCTGTATAAATAAGGTTTTTTTTATCAAAACCCTTGTCACTACCAGGGAATGGAATATTTCATTCTTTCTCCGATATCCCGCTCGGTTATAAAGCCCAACCTTGGTTCAATGCGGACTGTGCTCGAGCTGAGGCTCGTAAACAGTCCGCTTACCAAGCTTGGGTAAAAGCTCGTGATCGAAAAGTGCGAGCGAGAAGAGTGCGAGCAAAGAAGAGAGCATATAATGCCGCCGCCAGGTATTGCAAACGGGTGCTACGAAAAGCTAGGTTCGACCATATTAGCCGTATTGGGGCAAAGCTTGCATCATACCCACCGGGTAGTAAGCAGTTCTGGTCCCTTTCGAAATCAGTCGAATCCAACTTCTGCCGTCCCTCACTACCTCCAATGCAGAAACCTGATGGGTCGCTTGCCCACACCGCGGCAGAGAAAGCAAATTTATTTGCCGATCTGTTTGCGAGCAACTCTCGTATAGACGCTGGCTCGAAATATCCACCCACCTTACCTCACTGTGATTCTTTGATGTCTGAGATCACAGTGCACAATAAAGAGGTCCGTAGAGCCCTTCGCAGTCTGGACGTGAACAAGGCCAGTGGTCCTGATGGCATACCAGCAAGATTGTTGAGGTATTGTGCGCCTGAGTTGTCTCCTGTACTGACACGCTTGTACCGCCTCTCTCTCGTGTCAAAAATTGTACCAAAATCTTGGAAGCTTCCCAATGTTAAACCTGTGCCCAAGAAGGGTAGCCGTGTCGACCCTAGCAACTATCGACCGATCGTCATCACTTCCGTACTCTGTAAGGTTATGGAAAGAGTTCTGAACTGCAAACTGCTTTCGTACCTCGAAGACAATGATCTTCTCAGTGATTGTCAATATGGCTTCCGCCGAGGGCGTTCCACGGGAGATCTTCTAGTGTACGTAACGCATTGCTGGGGCGAGGCCATTGAAAACCACGGCGAAGCAATAGCAGTGTCGCTGGACATTTCAAAGGCCTTCGATAGGGTGTGGCATGCGAGTCTGTTGAGCAAGCTTCCAGCGTACGGCATACCCACTGGCTTCTGTAGCTGGGTGGCTGACTTCCTGAGTGAACGGTTGATCCGAGTGGTCATAGACGGCTGCTCCTCTGACCTCAAGGCTATTGACGCCGGAGTTCCTCAGGGGTCTGTACTCTCCGCGACGCTTTTCCTGCTGCACATCAATGACCTTCTATCTTCAGGAATTGTTGGGTACGCAGATGACAGTACTGTCACCGAGAAATATCTGTCCGGCGCAGGAGCCAGTGGTGATGAAATCCAAAGATTGAGAAAGGCTATGATTGAGCGTACGAGCCTGACGTTAAGTAACGTCTCCCAGTGGGGCGATGACAATCTCGTCAGCTTCAATGCTTCAAAAACGCAGGCGTGTCTTTTCTCCGCAAAAAGGAGTCCTTTCACCTTTTCTCCTACTTTTCGGGGTACATCTGTTCCAGTGACCAACACTCTTCAACTCCTTGGCATGGAGCTGTCCTCTGACCTCAACTTCGGCACCACCATCGAGTCCAAGGCTCAAATTGCAGCTAGAAAGTTGGGCGTCCTGAATAAAGTCAAGCGGTACTTCACGCCTGAACAGCTTCTAACTCTTTATAAAGCTCAAGTCCGATCTTGCATGGAGTACTGCTGTCACCTTTGGGATGGCTCGGCTAAATACCAACTTGCTGCACTGGATTCGGTGGAACGCAGAGCCAAGAGATTAATAGGCGATAAAAAACTGGTGGCGACCAAGCTTCACAGCCTGGCTCACCGCCGCAAGTTTGCTTGCCTATCGGTCTTCTACAGATTGTACTTCGGAGAGTGTGCGCGTGAGCTGCATGAGCTAATACCACCGTCTCCTTTCTTCCATCGGACATCCAGACGCACGGCCGGCTACCATCCGTTCTTAGTTGATATACCCACATTACGCACTAAGCGCTTCAAATCATCTTTCATTATGCGCACGGCTAAAGAATGGAATTCCCTGTCTGCGTCTGTATTTCCGAGTGCATATAACCTGAATCTCTTTAAGTCTAGAGTGAATAGGCATCTTCTGGGCCAGCTCGCTCCACCGTAGATCCCATCTCTGCTCTAGGGTAAGATTGGGGTCAAGAGCAAGCCCATCATAGATAAAAAAAAAACCAAAAGGATTTACCTACAGATGTCTGTTTCGAGTTTATTAAGTTATCTATAAACGTGTCGAAATCCCTAACCTTATCATAACAATGTATTTTAGGATCATTGTAATAAATATTCATGACACGTGCGTTAAAGATACGTCAATCATAAATAGACCCAGCATAAATATTAATAGTTATTTTAGAGTGCGAGCGAGTCCTTCAGTCTTTACAACAACGGTCGTAATAATAACTCACTACTGATTCATACAGTGCCGTTTGCCGTGTGATGCCGGCTTAGAATAACATCACCCCATATCTTTCTCGCAGTCATCGTAAGAAGCGACCCCGGTATTTTAAATTTTAGGCAACAGGCTGACACCACTTGTCACTATCGTGCTACACAGTCTTCCGAATGACTCTCAAACTTTTGTCGGGCGTGGTGTAGGTATATTATGAACGTTTTTACAGACATTTAGTTAGAAGCGTGATATATGTATGTATGTATGAATTCTAAACTAGAGCTCAAACTATTCCATATCCATGACGGAATATGAAATTGCCAAGTCTATTGCATTTAGTACCTAAAGTTCACTGAAAGCTTACAGTACATTTTCAGCAAACGCATATTGAGCAGAAGCGTGCCCGAACCATTCCGGATCGGTAACTATTATTTATCGACTAGTTCCAGATACGGAATTTTAGATTGTGTGAGATATGACTACTTTCATGGAAAACCTTTGATGTCAAATTCATAAATCTGGAAATGGTTGGTTCAAATGCGTTTTTGCAGGGACTTTCCATATGCAGCGATGGGAGGAATAGGTATGCGAGCGATCAATGGTTTTGGCTTAAATTAAATATCTTCACGTTGTGCACTTTGTACATGCGTAGATCCGCCAAAAGCCAGTTACGAGCATTTTCTTTGCAACTAAGTTGAGCTTGCTATTTCTATGATACATACGGTAAGCGCCAGCGCCCAGCACATTAAGGTTATACTGGTTTTACGTACAAATACAAAAAAGGAACGAGAATAAGTCGGTCCCTTAATTGGGAAGGATAACGTGGTGGCGAAATATTGGTCGTTTAGACCTAGTCATAAATAAACATTGACTATTGATTTTCAAAGTTCTGGGAATCTCATTTCATTTTGACCGATTGACGTTAAACCAACGTCAGCCAGAGACGGATCCGGTTACACACGATATACGAACCCTGAACCAGGCAAGGTTAACGTTAACCCATTGTAATATTATGTAAATAGCCGACAGTATGATGATCGGCGGAAAACAAAGCGACCGGGTGGCGCCGACTACAAAATGCAAAACACACAGTTCAATCATAACGTCATAATCTACACAATTCATTTTTATCTTTTTTTTCATAGGTAATCCTTTCATTTTGTTAGACCATTCGGTGTCCTACGCGAAAAGAAGATTAATAACCAATCATTTCATCACCAAGAAGATTAATAATCAATTACTGTTTTAAAGGCTGCGAAAAGATTATGATTTTGTATTCTAACTTTAGAACTAATTTTAGAAGCGTTATAGTCCATCAAATTGCTTCCGTCAATGTCCGCTCTGCAGTAAACCGCATAGTAAGTCTACAACTCTGAGACCAGTAGTTCACAGAGTTGCTAAACGCCAGGATTCGAGAGAAAATGCAGAAAAGCGTTTCGTTCGATTCAGTTTTTAAGCCCCTTATTGTGGTTACCGAGACCTCAAAAAAATGTACCTACGACGTACCTACCCAAAAAAATGATCTAGAGGTAATACAACTTTTTTTAATTAAATTAAAATTACAAAAACAGCAAAAGTAAAAACCTTTGTTTAAATTTTTATGCGACATTTACTACTATTTTCCTTTAGTTTTTTATAAGTAGGTAGTACGATATTCTTCTTTTAATTCCCGAGAGCTAATACTAATGCGTTTTAGTTGGTTAACTAATTTTTATAATAAGGCGAAACATCACGCCGTAGAAACGAAAAACTGTGTAGTAGTGAATCGGTTTTTACAGAAAAATTTGGAGGTTAAAAATGATTTATATTATTTTCCGGACTTTTCATAGAGATTTTTATCAGACTTTTGTGTCCTTAACAGAAGTACCTAAGTCCATTTAACTTTTGTATGGGAAGCGTCCCTCCTCAAATCAAGAGCATTAGTAATGCATGTGTACATATTTATCTATTCGACAAAATTCTTGCCACGAGAACACTCAACAACACAAAATTAGGTGACATCGGCTTATTTTGGCCCTCGGGTTTAGTGGCAAAGTGACCGTCCAAACGGTACGCGGCGGGCGTGCCCCAATCGAGAGTGGCAGAAAACACAAAATAGTGAATTTATTGGCCACGCCCGCCTATGCTTAGGTACCTACTTCTTTGTGCCGAAAGGTTACAATTTATAACCATAAAATAGAGAGTTTACAGAAGGTTCTCGACCCTTTTTAGGATTTTCGCGATCGTCACTTGTTACTGTCAAAAATCTCAATGCATAAGTATATCAAAGCAGCAAAATCTGATACAAGAACGTCATATGATTCTGAGCCAATTTTGATCAAAGAAATATGACTTTCGTGTTAACCAACTTCTTAACACAAATTGGAAAACTGCGCCCGTGTTCTAGTTACCTTGAGTTCCCCTGAGACTCCAGTTATTTCCAACTCAAAATCGTCGCTATTACTGAGTGATCCGTCTGTAAAGTCGCCCTGCCGGCTGTTTTAGCCCTGCCCTGCCCTAATTTTTGTTATAACTGCCAACATGTTGCGCCGACCGCAACCGATTTTAGATAAGGGGGGGAAGATGATGACTCGAGGTCAGCAAAAAACCACAACATAGGACGTAGGATGTGTCATAAATGTTGAAAAGAAAAGGCATAAAGACACCTTCTACATTTAAAGGTAGAGGAAGCTCTACATTTGTATACCCACAAAACTTCACAATTCAAAGAATGAGAAACTTCACGTCAAGGCGAAAAGTTGCGTACACGAAAGCTCTCCTTTGTGTCGGCTAAGTGAATATAATCTTCAAGGAAAATTTGTGCAGCACAACAAAAATAACCGCGAAAATATCCGGAATGGCAGCTCGTAAGAGCCTTTTCACACAAGCGTTTCTTTCCGGCGATATGGCAGCAGAGCAAGATCACGATGAGCACACAATGGCTCCCCGCTTGCACGCAGTGATATTCCCAAAGAGGGTTGTCGTCGGGCAGGCGGCCGGTCATAAAACATTGCATTCCCAAAGAGGGTTGACGTCAGGCAGGCGGTTGGTCGTAAAACATTGCCAAATCATTTTATATGGGCAGGAATAATGATAACCACCGCATGCTCGCGGCATCTACGAACGGCACCAATTGTAAGATAAAAAAATACACCGAGTGCTCGTCGCGATCAAAATACGCTCGTGTAAAAGGGCTCTAAGGGCGTGCCGATCGACACGAGGTTTTCGTGCATGGTACAATATACATTACTCTTTGGCCGGAGTGTTTCTAGTGGACTACTTATAAATAAGCAGCAACGCAAGCCGTATCGAGCTTTTATTGCAGCTGTTGGTGTTTGGCTGCGTTTTCGTGAGCGAAATCCCAAATGGGCGTAAGTAGCTTATGTGGATGGATAGGCACACAAGACTTGTGAAACTAGGTCAGTGGTAGCACTCTATTATCTACATAATTGTAGTTATGTAGGGTCCTACTGCTTCACGAAGTGATAGGCCCGTAATATTATTTCATAATTGATTGTTGAGTTGATTTATTAGATTAGGTATCATAGTTATGGTTTACTTCATAAAGTAGCATGCCTATTCTTCTTTATCTTCTTTTACACCCGTATCTAGCTTCATGCAATAGGTGGATTACAATATACCTCCATCTTTCTGAATAGTTTTCATCACGTAGAATGTTGGCATAAAGTTAAAAGTATGTCGATGTGCACGTATAAGGTAAATTGGCTGACTGGAATCATCTGCGACTGCGACAGGCTACAGGCCAATGAGTTCGCAAATCTTTTCAAGTAAGTGTGCGATTTCGTCACGTGTGCGAGTTGCGCCTACGTGACAGCCTTGCGTGCTCACGCGGGTTTCACATCTGACGTTCGTTGCTGCGCATTTTTAGTGGAACGCTAAGGCTCTTAACACAAGTCACATAAATACGTCCGTTTCGACGTTATTTTTGCGCGTTGCGTTGACGGATGCTTCTGTCAAACTGGTTATTCTGGTAAAACTTGTTTCACAGACGCATTCGTCAACGCACCGTTGGGCACGCGTCGTCGTATTCTATCCTACGGGATTATTAAGGTGAAAATTCGCATTTCCCTAAAGAAAAAAATAACGTCGTAAAGGACATTATGACTGTGTGTAAAACGCCTAACGCATGCCTATGTCAGATGCAAGGAAATTTCGAATTCCCTCGATGGCAGACACTATAACTGACATCGTTGCGACCTAGAACAGCCGTCAATCTTTGTGCAATGACTGGCCTACCAGGAACGGGACAGAAGATGCGCGATACTCTATTAACTTCCGTTGTTTGACAGCTTTATTTATCGACTTAATTTTTAATTCAATATTTCCTTGAATCTGGTAAACGCAAGCTTTAACGCTGCGCTAAAAATGCGTAGCAACGTATGTTACGTGTGGGCTCCGCCTTACTAGCGATTTGTCAGGTCGAAGCTACGGGGAAAATGTTCGGAGTATGGCCTCTACAGCTCAATCCCCTTTATCATTGAAAACGGCGTCTTTTTTCTCTTTAGAAATATTTCCATGCAAGCAACGAAAGAAAGAAGTGGCTGTAGAATAAATTGGATCAGGCTCATTTTAGATGGATAACATTATAATTCCAGCGACTGTTTTTGAGTATTCGCGACTAGGTCCCTCATTTGTGCCCTATTTTGGGAATTATCAGCATATAGGTACCAATTTTATGGTTATTTGAACAACCATTCAAATATTTCGGTGAGCCCTTACTCCCGGTCCCGACCAAGTCCACCGTAAAGCACCGTAAGCCCAGAAACATTATACCATAAAAATGTCTCTGTTCGCCTAATTTAACTCAGTAGGTACGTATATACCTAGGTGGATATTTACGAACAAGGAAGCACTGTTCGGTTTTATTTCGCTAGCATTCATAATATCATAGCGGGAATCGTCCAAAGAATTTATTAATAAAAATAACATAAGTAAAACAAAAGAGACATTAAAGTGGATCTTTTTTATGAAACGCTAGTCATAACCTCGTAGCGCCCACGTACGTGCCTTTGGAAAACCCGAAACAAACATGCGCCTCCAGTATAAAACTTTACTATCAATAAGGTTATTATTATCCACAGAAATTGTTAATAAAATATCCATTCGTAGTTGGATAAACCGAAAGTGACTTTAAAAGGAATGGAAGAGACAATCCGAACGTTATACGTATCGGGGCTAAATTAAGATTGAGTGTTCGGAGGAACATAGAAGAATGTTAAGTGAAAGGTGCGCGTGCTTAGGTTAATAAAAAGGTTGGCAATTTCGTCAAATTGAATTTTCTAATACACTGGATTAGGCTCATAAAAGTTACCTAAAAGAGTCTGGCCCTGTGTAAATTTTACGCTTCAGGTATTTGCCACAAAAATCGTATTACAAATCCTAAATTTGCCGTGTGGTACCAGCTTAGATATCCGAGTGGTGCCAGCTTAAAGTTTAAATCACGATAAGGTATTCTTTTCCTTGCCGTGTGGTGCCGGCTTAGAACAGCATCACTCTACATCTTTCCCGTGGGTGCCGTAAGAAGCGTCAAAGAGATTTGAGAGTTGATGTGTACTTATCTCAATGTTAGGCGACAGGCTGATAACCTGTCTTTTTTATGGTAATACATGCCCAGTCTTCTGAACGACTCTCAAAGTTTTTCAGGCGAGGTGTATAAATAGCCGTTTTTGGAGACGTTTGCGCTCTGCCTACCCCGCAAGGGATATAGGCGTGATATAATGTATGTATTTATAACTAGTCCAAAATATAAGAAGAACTAATCTAAGTATAACAAAGCGCCCCGCGCCGTCTCCTTAATTTGTGGTATGAACCAAGTTTGACACTAACCACGAAGTTTCATGTTCATTAACTCTGTTAATTCATCCCATACGATCCGTTACGTGGAATAATATCTGAGCTGATACTACTTATGCAGTATAAAAAGGGGTTCATCGGGTCGTTGAAAGGCTCGGTGTACCACACGAAGAGAGAGAGTATTAGGCGGAGCCCATACGTAACGTCTGTTGCTGCGCTAATTTATCGCAACGCTAAGGCATGCGTCTGTCAAATGCATACTAGATACCTACGTTAAAATAACGCAACGCAAGAAACTTGCATTAAAACAGCGTAGCGCAGAAACTTGCGATGCATCATTTTACCGTCGGTATCTAGTTATTCGTATATCTAGTTAATTATTTATCGTATCATAATTTATTATTTATCGTATCATACCTATACACGAATACTCCATACTAAAAACCTACGGTATAATGACGCCTCGCTAGGTAAAAAATGCCATAGGTACGATTCGTATGGCATTTTTTACATTCTACTTCAAGGTTAATAGGGTAACAATAGATGTTACGTGTGGGCCTCGTGTATACTAAAATTTAATCCTCTATAAGAGATTATATATTCATTGAAAAACAATCAAAACACTCATTCATCACAGTTATCGACTGTTTAAAACCTATGAGTGAAAATGGCTGAAGTTTCGCTATTCAATGTGTAATAAAACACGCTGCTAGACAAAGACTGATTTTATTTCCAAGTCCGGTTATAGTACAAACATCGTTTTAGATCTACCCTATAGATAATAATACCACATCTTCCCCCTTTACAAAAAACAAAAAGAAAAGTAAACAATACAAAACATTGAATCACGCTCATAGAAAATACCTATCCCGCAATTATCTCCTTTAGTATAAACTAAGGTATAAACCCATTAGCATAAATAGGTGTGTACCTAAATATTATCTTACAACAACAACATATCTCTTACTTACCTATACCTACTTATATCAAATGAAAAACTATGAGTTGAAGTTACATAGTAATAACAGTAATGAGTTTATTGTGTAATATAAGACCTTATAGTTATGATAAAATTTTATGAATTAGTTGTCTTCAATGTACCTACCGCCATTAGTTATCTAAAGACATAACAATTTTTAACTATCTAATTAACTTACAATCTATTTGTAGGCTGTTTATGTGCCTAAACCAGCTTAAACTAATCACTAGGTAGATTATGAATCAGAACTGCTGCTGATACTTAGGTAGGTATAAAGCGTAAGTACCTATTAACTTTAGCTACTTGTGGTTAGTATAGTTAAATCACAACTTTTTGTAAAACATTGCAAATTTTTCACGTGCCCGTGTTGCAGCTGAACGTGGTTCATACTGTCTTTGAACGTCCGCGTCGTCAGGTGATGTGCTAGTAGTTGCCCTAGCTATATCCCTATCGCTTTCAGACTCAGAACCCTCCAAATCCACCCCTGTGTTATCCTCTGCGTCACTGTAATTTGGAGAACTAAGTTCCGTTTTACATTCACTATCTTCTTTTCCACTCTGGAAAGGAGGATGTGCCACGGTTTCCCCATCGAAGTCCAATGGAGTTTTCATAATATGTCTCCTATTACGACGGAATATCCTGCCTGCTTCATCTCGAAGGAAGTAGGAGCGCGGCTGCGGAGCCGGTGCCTCAACACGCATGTAACGCCGCCTGTCTCCGTCGGTCACTATCACCTTCTCACCCGAGCGCAACCCTGGCAATACACGCGAATGTACGTCATAATATTTTTTTACTAATCTCCCGGTTTTTAATTATGTTTTCGTAATCCTTTGTATTATTGCGCTCTGGTTTTAATTTTGTTACATGAGTCGGAAGCCTAGTATTTATGCGACGACCCATCAATAATTGAGCGGGCGAACTTACACCATATCTTGGAGTGGCTCTGTAATTTAACAGGCCTAGATATATATCCGTTCCCGTATTTATAGATTTCACTATAATTGATTTTACCGTTCGAATCGCTCTCTCACTAAGTCCGTTAGATTGCGCGTAATTCGGCGATGAAGTAGTGTGTGTAAAACACCAATCCTCACAAAATGTTTTAAATTCCTTGGAAGCAAATGCTGGGCCATTGTCTGATATTAGCTCAGCAGGAATGCCATGCCTCGCGAACTGATCCTTCATCGCCGTAATTACAGCACGGGAACCAATAGTTGATATCGCACTAATTTCTATAAAATTCGAAAAATAATCGATCATCAACAAAAAATTCTTTTGTTTGCAAGTGAATATATCGGCGCCTACTTTCCGCCATGGCAAATCCGGTATCTCGTGCGGTATCATCGGCTCCCTCGAGGGACGCGCCGCGTGCTCGGCGCACACACTGCACGAGCGGACCGCGCGTTCTACGTCACTCGACATACCGCTCCAAAACATTACATCCCGCGCGCGCCGCTTGCACCGATCAATCCCTAAATGTCCCTCATGTACACGCGATATCATATCTTTCCTTAGCTCCGCCGGTATAAAAACTAAATTATTTTTTAAAATTAACCCATCTATGTACTCAAAATCTTCTCTATACGCCCAATGAGCCTTTGCTAGCTGGTTTACATCTTTGCTATACCTTGGCCAACCATTCGTAATGTAGTGCTTGATCATTTTACATTCTAGATCCCTTTCAACCGCCTCTCTAATGCAATTTAATTTGCTGTCACTGAAAGGAATATTTTGTAACAAAAAACAAGTTTGATATTCTACTTCATTCGTTACTCTGTCGTGCATTAATTCAGGCAATGCCGCTCTTGATAAAGTGTCAGCCACGTACATATACTTACCTGGTTTATAAACTACTTTAAAGTCGTAGCACTGTACGCGCAACATCATCCTCTGTAGACGAGCTGGAACCGAATCTAATGCCTTTTTAAATAAAGCTTCCAGGGGCTTGTGGTCCGTTTCTACTACTACATTTTTTCTACCGTACACGTACTGGTGAAATTTTTCCAGGGCAAAAACGATAGCAAGCGTCTCTTTTTCAATTTGAGCATATCGTTTTTGCGTATCTGTCAAAGTGAGAGACGCAAACTCTACGGGACGTCCCTCCTGGAGCAGCGCCGCGCCCAGCGCCGTCGCGCTCGCGTCCACCGTCACCAGCACCGGCCGCTCGCCGGAGTACAGCGCAAGAACCGGCGCGCTGCACAACGCTGTCTTAAGCCGATTTACTGCCGCATTATGTACGTTGTCCCATACCCACTCGCTCCCTTTTTTAAGCAGATTTCTCAGCGGGGCTGCTAATTCGGAATAATTATGAATAAACTTGGATAAATAATTAATCATACCGAGAAATCGCTCCAATGCCGCCCTGTCTTTAGGAATTGGCATTTCCATTATTGCCTTTAATTTACTTGTGTCTATTTGCATACCCTTGGAACTAAAGGTATGTCCCAAATATGACACCTGTTCTACACAAAATTCGCATTTGTCTTTATTGAATTTAATTCCCACTTCCCGAGCCCTTTCTAGCAACTGAGTCAACCTGGCATCGTGTTCTGTCTTAGTGGACCCCCAAACAATTATATCATCAACAAATGAATCCACCCCGTCGATGTCTTCAAGTAGTTGACGTATTTTACCGTGAAATACTTCACTCGCACAATTAATGCCATAAGGCAATCTTAAAAACTGATATCGCCCGAACGGCGTGCCAAATGTACAAAGATCCGCACTTTCGTCATCAAGTTCAATCATCCAAAATCCTGAGCGAGCATCTAACTTACTAAAATATTTGGCACCACTCAACTTTGTAGCGATCTCAGTCAACGTCGGCAGCGGATAATGTGCGCGACGCACAACTTTGTTTAGTGGCCGGGGATCGAGGCACACGCGCAGACTACCATCTTTCTTAGCCGGTAAAACAATAGCATTCACCCACGTAGTAGGGTGAGATACTTTCCTTATTATATTCATTTGCTCCATCTTCTCTAACTCCGATTTTAATTTATCACGAATACCTAACGGGATTTTTCGTACGGGACACACAGAAGGACTTGCATTATTTTCCAACATAATTTTATATTTTCCTGGCAACTTTCCAACACCTTGAAACAACTCTTTATAATTATCAATATTTACTGAAAATATTCGCTTCACCAGACCTAAACTATCAGCAGTGAATTTACCAAGTATACATTGGCAATCTGATTGAGAAATAACAAAATCGATACAATAGCTTTGTCCTTTGTATTGCCATAACATTTTACACGACCCTATGATAGGTACAAGATTTCCGCAAAACGATTGAGCTCTAATTTTAGTTTCAGTAATATCATCCGAAGTAAATCCTAACTTTTTAAATTCTTTCAGTGATATTACGTTCAAATCGGAACCGGTGTCAAGTTTGAAATTTAAATACATTCCATTTTTAACAAGCATTAGTTTTTCATACCACTTACTGTTTTCAGATCTTTGCGAGTTTTCGTCTAAGCATGACACATAAAACAAATCGTCCTCATTGTCCCCGTCGTCCTCATAATCCTCCTGTAGCTCGTACACCTGTTTACTGTTCTTAAAAGGACACATTTTCTTTATATGACCTCTATTAAAACACAAGAAACATCTCACTGACCTCGCGTAACACTTGGCACCACCTACACTGTGATACGCACCGCACGCCTGGCACACGCTACCACCGGAATCGAACCCGCGACTCGCAGTCGCAGATAAGGCATTCCCAGCCGCGCCACCCGGGCTGGCACGCACGCCGCTACCGCCGCCGCCACGAACCGGTCGCCCGCCGGCGCTGGCCGCCGCACGGGACCGCGGGCCGCGCCACGCGTCGTCTCCGCCTCGCCTAGGTACTCGCGCACTCGATAACGCATCCACCGAGCCACGACGCTCCTTTGTCTTACTATTTTCGATGTTCCTATTTTCCTCGTTCGACACCTCACTCGCTTGACATAGTTTAACAGCTTTATCTAGGGTCAAGTCGTCAGTACGAAGTAGTCGATCACGTACAGCCGTGTCTAGCAATCCGCACACCACGCGATCGCGAATTAGTCCCTCTTCCAAAGTTTCAAACTCACAGTACCTACTGAGTAAGCGCAGAGCAGTGACGTAGGTATCTATGTTCTCGCCGTCCAGCTGATTACGCGTGAAGAATCTAAACCTTGCCATTGTAGTACTTTGCTTCGTACCAAAATGCGCGTCGAATTTCTTTATGATTAGGTCCAGGTCATCTTCCGACTCGGTGCTTTTAAACTTGAACGTCGAAAAGATGTCATATCCATCAGCGCCTAATAGGTTAATTAGCAAACCTGCTTGTACCGATTTCTCTTCTTTACAAACACCTGATGCTTTTATGAAGACTTGGAATTGTTTTAACCATTTTCGCCAGGCCTCCGCCCGACTCGCCGGTCCACCTTCCAATACCAACTCAGATGGCGGTCTCGCGTGCTCCATTGTTTACGTATGCTTCCGTAACAACAACAAACACTGTTAAATAGCACAGAATAACTGCAATATATCTGGAACTGGTTTTAATTCACAATTTTCGCTGTCACCATGTAATAAAACACGCTGCTAGACAAAGACTGATTTTATTTCCAAGTCCGGTTATGGTACAAACATCGTTTTAGATCTACCCTATAGATAATAATACCACACAATGTTTTCACAGCTATATTAAATGTGATGAAAAACACGTATATTGTTTTGTATTCACTACTAAAATAGCTAGCATTTATTGCTTACAGTACGAATTCATTATTTACGAATATTGAGTGATTGATTGTCTTACAATAGTCGATGAATGTAAGGCTAGTGTAGTGCATCTGCCCGCTAGGCAAAGGTCTTAAGCTCAATTTTCGACTTGGGCAGATACTAGATAGATAGATTTGAAACTGCTTTCTGGTTCTAAACAACCGACTCCTGTACAAACTGGGCTCAATCTTAGCATGTGAATTAAGCAAGGTGGCCACTAATGCGTGGTATAAGAATAAATAATAACACTACCGTGGCAAGGCTCCATGTACCGAGATAGTTTTGCAACTAATGCAGTCAAAGCGATGAAAACCCGCGATAAAAATACCAAGAAACTTCTGCGCTGGAAAATTTTGCACTTGCAAAGATATCTATAAATTTTATACTTGAATTTGGTATTTACGTGTAGTTACTCTGTGTGAGTTTATAAATGTGTTTGTTAAATGGTACTCTAATAGATACCTAAATAATGTAGTCCATCTACAGGGGATATCTAATCCTAGTAGGGGCTAGGTGTTCAGTGTTTTCATACTAAAAGTAACTAATAGGTAACTACGTAAATAAGTATACCTATACCTGCCTAGCTACGTCGCAAAATTAATCAACTTGAGAGTAGGTAAGTAAATTGTCGATATTCGATAATTTTGCAGCTCATCCATTAAATAGTCAATTTGAAATAGATACCTTCTTAGTAATTATAGTTATGCAAGCATGTTATTTGAAATAAGTAGTTCAATACAATAGGCACAAAGTTTAGATTAGCTTATTCATGTTTTGACCTATTTATACATTTAATGTACATCTCGCCGAGTGCTACCCCTACTCTACTCATGGTGTTTGATAAAAGGCGTTGTAGAGTTTTTGACCATGGCTACATACCTGCCTACCATGGTCAACGGTATGGTGGCGGTAATACCACCCACGATAACATTCCCAAAGAAGGTTTACATGAGGCAAGGGTCCGGTCGTAAAATTAAGCCAATTCCTTTAGCAACATGATTTTGTGTTCAAACAAAACATATTGCGCCAAAAACAAGTAATTGGAATAAAGGCATGAAGATGTTGAATAAGTACATCTCGCATAAATCGTAGCCTGATTACAATGTTTTAATGCTACTAACCCTATCCACAATAAATAATAACTATAAAATTTTCAAACGAGCAAATCTTTAAATCCACAGTAGACTAAAGTTAGATAAGAGATAAATAACTTAATGTCATCATAAAAATTAATGAACCGGGAACTTAAATCGATGCGGTAAATTAAAAAAGTTCACGGACAGTTTTAAGCCAAACTTCGACGCTCGATCGCGCTATCTACTCGCTGAAATACCACTGTATAACTTAACTACATACATATATCACGCCTATATCCCTTGTGGGGTAAGCTAAGCGTAAACGGCTTGAAAAAACGACCATTCACACAAAGTCTGACAAAGGTTTGAGAGTCATTCAGAAGACTGTGTATCGCCAAAGTGACAGGTTCTCAGCCTGTCGCCTAAAATTGCAATACACATCAACTCTCAAATCTCTTAGTCGCTTTTTACGTCAGAAGAATAGAAAAATAAAGATATAGGGTGATGCATTCTAAACCAGCATGGCTTCACATGGCTGCACTCTGCTCGCATTGGAAAAGAATACCTAGATAATCGTTTTGTAATTTATCTAGTAAATTATCAATGTAAATCTCGAAATAAACAATTCTTGATAGTAACTTTTATTTTAGATTTTCCGTTTAGTAATATTCGCCGCTGACTACCTAAGTATTCATATTTTGTATCTAAAATTAATTGCCATCGAGAACACGCCCGAAATTGTGCTCGATATCGACAATAGAAACTTGGCTAGTAAACTTGCTGAATATCGTGAATTAGTTAATAAAAGGTGTATTAAGTTCGAGCCCCGGTCGATGCATGACATTTTTTCAATTTCTTATTTTCATTTATGAGTATATAAAAAGTTAATAATTTACCACCACAGAGTAAACAAAACATCTGATCAACACACGAGTCGAAGTGAATTTGCTGACGTCACTCGGTCGGACATTGATGAAGTATCGTGTACAGATATTGTCATTAGGGGGCTATTCATCAGAGTAATGTGGACCAGTTACGTCTTTCTCGAAAACTTTCGGCCTTTCTGTCTAGCTTCTAACTAGTTTTCTGCACCGCGACTATTTTTCGCGCGAATTTATTCCCGCTTTTTTTTGTAACGTACTAAATCTTGTAGGTAAAAGTTTCCGCACTGACGGAAAAATATCGCTGATTTTGTCATACAAAATCAAATATCGAGATTAAATTCGCTGTACGGACAGAGCCTAAGAGAAAATAAATTACAGGGCGTCAAATCTACGACAGTTTTGCTAACCCAATAAAGCAGTTCTGGCTTCGGTTACGTTTTTCCTCGTAGTAAGCTTGCGTCAATGATGCGCCTTACTAGGTATGAACACAGCTTCTCTGTCCATCAGCAGAAATAAGACAGTGACTACCATAGAGTATTTTTTGAGAAACGAAATACAAGATGGCGATGGACGATACCATTGTCTAAGATGTAATAAATGTCAAAATTTGACAGCTAATCCCTCAAAATCTATAGAGGCAGGCATACAACCACATATTGCGGAATCGTTTCTCCAAAGAAAGGGCATTGACAACACTATTGTCCTCCTATATTTTGTTATTTTGATGTAAGTATCTACCTATACAACTTTTACTTACGCTATTCACAACAACGGTCCGGTCCGGTGTTATACGGGCACTCTATATCTTACGCATGTATACTTTAAGCTTTTGGCCAATTTCTGCTCCCGCATAACAACACACCACACACCACATAATTATCTCATCTAAACACACCGCAAGTCTTTCGCGGAATTTCGGTATTTTTGTATAAGTGTGACATGGAAGATTTACGTTGCAAGTTGTCATATCTTAGGGACATAAACATAAGGGAAACGGCGTGCGGAGCGCATTTACAGATGGCTCACTTAGTACAGTCTCTCACGCTAACTCATGAACAATTCCATTTTTAAGGTTTTGATTATCTTATTAATGATATTGACTGACAAGCAGGACAAAAATTATGTTGTAAGATTGAGAAAAGTAACAATTATCGCTGCAAAATACTTCAGTCTGAAAAAAATCGTATACCTACTTACATTTTGGATTGTTCATGAGTGAGCGGGAGAGACCGTACAAGCGACGATTTTGACGCTTACTGACTTTAACTGGAAATAATAGGAATCTCAGAGGAACTCAAGGTAACTAAAAAGATGGTTACCACGAACGTCTTATTTGTTGGATAAAATTGGCTCAGAATCATATGTAATATCAGTATCAGACTTTGCTGTTTCGATTCGATATTCTTCTAGAGGTACTTTGGGATTTTTTGACAGTAACAAAACAACCTTGGCTATGTAACCATTATTGAGAATCACAAAAATCCTACATAGGGTAAGGTCAAGTAAACCTTCTGTAAACTCTCTATTTTGTAGACATAAGTTCTTTTGTCGACATATCATATCGATAACGTGAACTCTATAATATAGTAGTCTATCGATAGACTATCATGCGGCAACAATACAACCAAAGCCTTGCGTTTTAGGCAACTGTTACTTCTGATGGAGAAATCCCGCCCGGAATAGCCTGGCTTACTCCTTGTCTCTTGTTACTTTGACACATAAATTCCGTCGTGTCGTGTTTGCTGTTCACTCGCGCCTGTGAAATTAATTGCATTTTCTCAGTCTAGTCAAGAGCCTAGTCTAATCAACACTCTGTATCAAATATTATACGAAACAGATTCGACTCTCGTAGACGATTCGATTATTGGTTTATAAGAGCAAGAAGTAATCTCTCAAATCCCTTAGTCGGGGAAAACCACGGGGAAGATATGGGGTGATGCTATTCTAATGCGTCACCACGTGGCAATGTACTTTATACTCTCTCTATTTTCAACAAAATCATATTTATAAGTAAGCGGCGAGGATAGTTTGAAAGTTTCCTCATCTAGAGGTCTTCAGAGTAAGTAATTCCTGACATCATTCAATTTCCTCGGTTCATAGATGCGCGGCACGCGAGGCTATCATTTTACATGGAGACGTATTTTTGAATTATGATCGGTTTTCGCATGCGAAAATCTGCGTTTGATCTAAGCCAAGAGTTTTCGCATACGAGTGAGTATGTATGAACATGTGACACGAGCAGTGTTTATGAAGGCGCATGCGATTCGAAATCTACGCGACTCCAGAGCGACAACAATAACGAAATTATAATTTTAGGGTGCTTAACCGCTTAACACAAGTTACGTCCGTTTCGATGTTATTTTTGCGCTGCATAACGCATGTTTTTTTATATCTGTGTTGGGACAATACGAATTTCGACCTTATTCTCATACAAATATAGTTTATGTCAAACTGTTTGACAATTAATGCTTCCGTCAATGCAGCGTTGTGCGAAATTTTTGCGCTGACGGATGCGTCTGTCAAAACGCAACGGATAGCGCTGCGTAAAAATAACGCTCAAACTGACGTTGTGTGTATTTCTCGCAAGTAATCCGATCCTTTCCAAATTAGCACAAGTACCTAGAAAATTTAATAAAATTATTGCTGGGTGGACGAATTACGTACCTACCCAGACTTTAATTTAAATATCAAGGTTGATAATTCTGTCTGGTTGTAATAAAACACTTTTTAATGCTAGAATATAATCATTTCCAAGATTTGTAGGTACCTTACCATTTTGTTCATTTCTAAAGACTTTTCTTTCTTCTCTTAAGAGTTCACTATCAAGTAATAGTGCTGAATAAAATACCTTATCGTAGCTAACTTCATCTGTACAGAGTGCAACGGAATGCAAGGTAATATCAGCTGCAAACCAACCAGCATATTTAAAAGATCAACTTACACTGGTTATTCTTTGTATCACTGTATAAAAATCAGTAAAATTAGATCCTTTACATGCAAAGGCAAAATCTTACGACACAGTAGCATATCAAACTACTTTATTAAGGGAGTAACTCAAACCGTTTTTTTAGAGTTTACAAGAAGATTCAGAATAAATTGAAAATGAGAAAATTGATAACACTAGCGACCGCTAGGACTTGAACCCGGGACTGTGGATCACCGTTAAACCGCTCTGCCAACTGAGCTATTTTCAATTTTCTCATTTTCAATTATGAGATTGATATAGTACTGTGAGGGCATTAAAAATTCCAATACAATGATTCAGAATTTGTTAATCCCGCAGGTTGATGTGGTGCACATAGTACCTACATCGTTCGACACGGTAGCTGTCAGCAGGAATGCAATAAGTAGTTCATACCTAGGGATCTGACAGGTATCTATCGTATGCATCAGAACTAATATTCCAGATACCAAGCAGATACTAATATTACCTACTTAGCTCGGCGCTCTACCCACCCACTCAAATGCATTATTGATATACAGCGTGTTACCGGCAAGCAGATGTCTAAAATTGCCAGTTTGAATAAATGCACGCTTGCCGGTAACACACTAGTAGGTGTATGGAATGATGTACTGAAAAATTGCCATGGTCACACCATGAAAATGAAGAACTTTCATTCTGAAGTCACACACCGCCCGGCGCGTATCGGTAGTAATGTATATAGGATTGTATGAGAGGAGGCATACTGCCTCTAAATGCAAAATGCGCGTAGCGCCATGTGTGGTGTATCATACATACAATCCCTTACAATTTAACATTATAGTTACGCGCGTGGTGACGTCGTGTCAACGTGTCACGGACGTGTTTGGCACCCTTTACTCTTTCTCAGTATTTTCTCAAAGGGAAGAGCGAACTGTTCAGTTTTCGGTTAACCGTCTCTTACACCACGCATATCTAACGTCAGACGTTATATTCGCGTAGACGAACTGAACTTTGTCTGCATATTCTGTCTGTTTTTTTACGTTTAGGCAGGGGGTTTCACTCCGCGGTTTAGGTATTACCCGCCCGGCTGCTCCCTGAAGGAGCGAATCTCGGTCGGTTGTCGCGCGCGAGATTCACCGCACGTATGTACGTATTCGGGTTATTTCTTCAGAAGTGTTATTTTGTGTTTCGAAAGTGGATTAAAAACTAAAAAATGGCTAGCCATGGACCTCGCAAATACTGCAGTGTAGATATATGTAAGAACAATATAAAAAAGAACCCGGAAATAAGTTTTTTCGTTATTCCGAAGGAGATGGAAAAATAAGTTCCTTCTAAAATTGTATTTTGATAATTTTCAAATACATGTTTATTTCTAACATTGGTCAGAGTCAGGTACCTACAACAACTGGGACCGACTTTTGCTTTAGGTCGTTCGAATCCTAACCAGACTGTGAAGACATTTATATCGTGATAATAGATAGGTAAGTCGTTAGGTAGGTATCAATTTTGCGTAAGCTTCACTTTCTATCATCTCATAAGATTAGTAGGTAGGTAGGTACTTACTATTGTATAATGTTACGCTAGCTTAATTTAAATTCGATTTAAAAAACTTGCAATACTTGTCTTGTAGTTACCTAGAATACCTATGTACCTACTGATCAGATAAACTAAATACCTACTCGATTATAGTGACAACCCTTTGAGAGCGCGCGCGGCCGGGTCATTGTCCGGCGGCGTCCAGTGGAGATTGAGCCGTTCGCGCGCAGTAATAAGTTTCAATTTTGCTTGCGGGCGGTCGGCTAAGCCGAGAGTAGGTATCTTTTTATACCTAATCACGGCTTTTGTTAAGGAGTGAATTTTCTGTACCCTAGTACTATTATATATTCTGTGGTTTAGGTAAGTACTATGCGTATGCCACTCGAACCGAATTCTATTTTGAAAAGTAATAGAACGATTCCACACTCCAGTTATTAGAGACAAATCTTCATAGGAATAGAAACTAAAATTACTGTTCAATGCAGTAACTAACATTGAATTATAAATTACATTTATTTATTTAAATATGCTGTTGTTAATTAGTTCAATTTGTTATTCTCATTTAGGTAGATTGATGAATGTATTTGCTGTTTTGCTGTTTTTAGGTATGTGTGTAAACTAGTTTATTTACGCTTAAAAATTCATGAATGATGGATGATGGATGGTTAGGTAGTAATTAGTACAAATTAATATCGTTTTGTTTCTTTGTCGGGGTTTTAATAGGATATACCTAACTAATAGTTAAAGTTATAAAAATGGAAATATTTGAAAATAGTTGGAGATTTTGCAAGTTTTAGCGATAGCGCCGCGCAAAAATAACGCACAAACGCTACATGTGTATTTTGCCTCATACTTTTAGTATGGTAGGAGGTGCTTCGATCTAATTTACCTACTTATCTCTTATACATAAACGGACGAACGTGTGAGCCAATCAATGTAAAAGGATCCATACAATGTCACACAAAAAGGCTATCGGCGATGAAGGTATTTGAAAAAGCAGCCCTTCTGATAACACCAAAAAAGCAAACCATGTTATCAAAACATTCCTATCCTTTGATGTGTACTAGTGTGATATTTGCCTGCGGATCAGACGATATGAATATTGTGAACCCACCGGAAAATTAAGTATACAGCCTCCAAAACTGTTACTAGGAAACGGTTTGGATTTGTTTTGATGCCAGTAAAGTACGGCCGCCAGAATATGCCATATTTGAAAGCCACCAAACCAATACTAGAAGACCACTGGCAATGGCAACAAAGAAAGGCCGTACCAGTAGACACAAATATAGATAGGTACCTATACCTACCTTATGAATAAAATGTTCATGTAAATTGGTACAATAGTAGGGGAGACCAGTACAAAACCGTATACCCGGGTAAAACCGTATACCACTGTTATCTCCGAATTCGTTTTGAATTTCGCGCGCGCGCGCCATTTGAAAGCAGCTACGAATAGGATCAATCCGTCAACAAACATTTGTCGATGCATGCCCACGTGTTAATGAGTTATCGAAAAAAATTTATTTGAAGGTGCTCCGATCTAATTTATGCGTTCACAAATGCGTTCACTGTATAAAATAAGTGAGTAGTAGGCAAGTACCAAATTGGTTACGTATTTCTGTGTGTATTTACTGTATAACCATAGTGTTTATGCCGGCAAATCAAACTTGTGTATGTAGTGAAGCTTCAATGTATGTGTACTGGGACCTGGGGCAAAACCGTATGGGGTAAAACCGGCCAGGTTGATTTGTATACATGTACAAAGAAAAAATGCGAAATGCTATTGAAAGTGTGGTTGGTGGTGAATTCCGGTATTTAAAAGCGACACAAAGTTATGTCATACCGAAATCGATGCTGCAAGACCAGGTGAATAAATTTAGATCATCTGGTAATCTGGTGGCAGCTACCAGCAAAGGATTGGGAGGTATACGGTTTTGTCCACCCCCGGGGTAAAACCGGAAATTTATGACTTTTTGTTTGAGACTGATTGTTTACGTTCCTTATTGATTTTAATAGTTAATGACCAGTGCAATGTGTACCAGGTTATATGCTTTAATAAAGGTTACCAAATGGTAACCCAATGTTTATTATTGGCTGAGCAACATAAGTTTTCCGTTAAATATACGGTTTTGCCCCGGTCTCCCATACGTACGAGCTTTCTCAAGTGGTCTTACCCACTCCATAATATCAGTAGCATCTTACCTACCCAATTATTCGTTCTTCTCGTTATCTGTATGAAAACCCCGAATTTTTTAAATCCATTATAAGTTTAACTCGGCAGTCGGCTACTGGGATTGCCTTCCCTTTTTTCCATGCCTGAAGCAAACTCGCATTATACCTCAAAGCTAGTGCATTCCCAGAATTTGCATTCATCGAATTTAATTTAGCAAGTACTCCAACATTTTTCGTACAGATTCTTCAAAAAACATTAAAACACTTGAATCACTGGAATACAGGATGTTAATTTAAATGCATGCCATAGCTTCAGGGTAGGTTTAGTGATGGAGAAAAAATATAAAAGAAAATCCTGGTAAAGACCTTTTTTTGGATATAGCCGAAATTCTGTTTTATTTTTTGTTTGTTTTTTGTGAGTGCGGTAGATAGAGCCATGCCACGTTTGATGACATTGAAATTTTGCTCATTTCGTCGTAGGCGGTAACTATAATCCCACCCAAAACATAAATGTGAAAGGCTGCCAAGTTCGACAATATTGGAATGCTTCGCCTATAAAAGAAGTGAGATCTAAATAAGTACCAAGTTCCATACACAGACCTCAGTTAAAATTGAAACCTACTTTTTAATGATATAACTTGGCAAGTTTTCACACACTTTCTTATTTATAAACCTACAAAACGCAATGAGTCAAGTATATAATTTTCTATTAAAACTTGCCAAGTTATATCATTAAAAAGTAGGTTTCAATTTTAACTGAGGTCTGTGTATGGAACTTGGTACTTATTTAGATCTCACTTCTTTTATAGGCGAAGCATTCCAATATTGTCGAACTTGGCAGCCTTTCACATTTATGTTTTGGGTGGGATTTCATTTATTTTTGTAAGGTTTTCGGTCGGTTGCAATTTTAGGTCGGTACGACCATTGGAAGATATAGATAATTTTTTTGTATTAGTTCCTTAGGGGTATGAATTTACACCTTCATTATTTTTAAAACCGACTCACACTTGGCCATTTTCAGATTTTTTCCTTTACCTTGACCTAAAGACCTACCTCCATGCCAAATTTCAAGTCAATACAACCACTGGAAGTGGTCTAGGTTTTTGATGAGTGAGTGAGTGAGTCAGTCAGTCAGTCAGTCAGTCAGTGAGTGTATAGTAAAAATAGCGATTTTCTGACGTCAATATCTCATGACCTACAATAGGTACATTAATGAAATTTTGTATTTTAGATAAGTAAGTAGATCTCAATAGATACTAGAAATTTCATATGCGTAGATAAAATAGATTTTGAGTTATAGGTGGGTCGAACTTGGCCCGAAATGGTTTGTGTAATATAACCCACGGCCGGTGTGTCGGTTCTTTTGCTCGAACTTGGCGGACACACTGCCGTGTGTCTAGATATCGATTGTTTTTACCCGACTGCCGCAGAAGGAGGGTTATGTTTTTCGAGAGTATGTATGTATGCATGTATGTATGTAGACAAGAAACTTCTTTTTACGGGCTACAGCCCAAATGGATAGTTGGATTTTGACATATGATCTGTCACCTTTACTGTTCTCCATTTTCATTAATGAAATTTCCAAATCACTTTGTTGCTCTTACCATCTGTATGCTGATGATCTTCAGCTCTATGCTCAATGCCATGTCAGTGACATTGATGAGGCAGTTTCGCATGTAAACCGGGATCTGGCAAGCATTTATGAGTGGTCTTCCAGTTTTGGTATTACAGTCAACCCAAGTAAATGTCAGGCCATATTATTGGGAAGCTCCCGGCAGCTTGCTGATGTCGATTTAACTGTAATGGCTGATGTGATATATGACAGTGTTAAAATTGATATTTGCTCCCATGTCAGGGATCTAGGACTCATTCTGGATAGCACACTGAGCTGGACGAATCAGGTTAACAACATAAGTCGCAGAGTTATTTACACGCTTCGCTTACTTTATCGTTTCAAAAATTTTCTCCCCACAGATACTAAGCGAATGCTAGTGCAAGCTCTGTGTCTCCCTATTATTGACTATGCGGATGTGTGCTATTTAGATCTGTCATGTGATCTGCTTGATAAACTGGATCGACTTCTGAACCGCTGCATCAGATACATTTTCAATTTGCGGAAGTACGATCATGTATCGGCTTTCCGGGAACAGCTGGGATGGCTTCCCATACGCGAGCGGAGACAAGTCAGAGTTCTCACCATGTTGTACACTGTTTTAAACGATAAATTTGCTCCAGATTACTTGAGGTCTCAATTTAGCTTCCTCTGCGACACTCACAGCCGTCAACTCCGCTCAACACATAACCTTGCACTTGCTATACCCCTCAGCAGGTCGGCCTTTTTCGGCAACTCCTTCACGGTCGAAGCAGCACGTCTCTGGAACGCACTACCACCTGAACTCCGGAAAGCTCCTGATCGGGTAGCTTTTAAGAAGGCTGTGTATGATCACCTCGTTCGGCTTCTCCGTCGGAAGCAAAATAGGAAGTAAAACTCTTGGCTTTTTCATATAACTAGTCTCAACTTTTGTTTATTGGAGGTATATGACAGAAAATATTTGCCACGTTCGAACCACGTTACAACTTCTAGTTTTAGGTTAGAGCACAGATCACTAATATATATGTCCTAGTTAGAGTTGGGTCAGCTGTCTAAAGAGATAAATTGGTTCACTGCTACTGCCATCTACGGTAATTTGAACGCAAAACTTATTCGTATAACGAAACTAGATGGCGCTGGCAGTATTTTCAGTCTTGGTATTAAGTATTTATTTCTGATTACAATAGAGTATTATATATATAATATATATAGGTATTTATGTAAGTTTATTTTAAGAAGTATTTGTGTAGGTTTATTCTAGAAACTAATATGTAGGTATGTATGGTATCTAGGTATTGTATTTGTCTTAGGCATAATTTGTTTTCTTTATTTTGATGTTTTCACACCCGAGTGCACCCGTGTCTTTTTCTCTCTGTTCACCCTCTGGTTGGCCGGTAGAGAATGCCGCGTGGCATTAGGCCCGCCTTTTGTACTATGTGCAATAAAGTATAAAAATAAATAAATAAATAAATATGAGGTGTCGTTAGATTCGTCTCAGCGGCGGGAGTGACATTGGTTATTTAAAAAATTATAGATTCAAGATGGTGTTCCTTTAGACGCATAATGTACGATTCGCAAAATTTACTGCAAAATATTACTTTAAAATTACCGCAGTCGGGTTTTTTGTTTTTTAACACATCTACTTGTTACGAGAATAAGAATTTCGAATTCAGCTTACAGGATAAGAATTTAGCAATGCGGTTCCTCCTTTAAATGCTCTGCCAACTGAGCTATTGGCGCCCTCGACTGGCACTGCCAAATTTTAAATAAATTGAAATATGTAAGGTGCTTTAATTTTTTTTTACTTTTAAGATAGAAATTATTCAAATAGAAACAGTTTATTACCATTATAATGTTCGTACATTATTAAAAGACTTGCACAAACGTACTCATAAATCATGATATAATTTTTATCATGCAGCGCAGATGTGTCCATATCGTAGAGAGACGGGCGTCGCTTCATCATCAATATTCAATTTATCAAAATGACATTAGGAACACCTGCGACCTACGACAATTCCATACGAGTGATTATCAAATAGATTTTGTCTTACACACGTGTGACAAAGCTACTAGCACAAAATAGAGAGTATACAGAAGGTTAACTCGACCATATAATATATTATATTCAGGATAAATTGGAATTTTTAATGCACTCACAGCGCTATATTATTCGTCGCTTCGAGACTCAGTCGGTAGAGCGCTGGAACGGTGATCCACAGTCCCGGGTTCAAGTCCCGGCGGTTGCTAGTGAATTTTTCAATTTTCTCATTATTATATTTAGGATTTTCGTGACTGTAAATTGTTACATAGCCAGGGTTGCTTCTGTCAAAAACCTCAAAGTATAAAAATATCAAAACAGCAAAATCTGATACAAGAACGTCATATTATTCCGAGCCCATTTTAATTTGAGAAATATGATGTTCGTGGCAACCATCTTCTTAGTTACCTTGACTTCTTGAGATTCCAGTTAAAGTGAGCTAGCGGCAAATAAGTAATTAAGTAAGTTTTCAAACATGTTCAAGACAATTAAGTTATACTTACAGAACTCGTGGTAGGTACTAAAGAACTACTTTTCGTAATACCCTGTAGATTAATTAATATGAACTAAGTTATGATATCTATAAATTTTTAATGCTAAAGTAGGTCTCCCGCTGTGATATCTACTTAGCACTCAACCACTTTAATCGTGGAACGAGCTTTAAGTCATTATCGAGTTTATTTCATCCAATCAAGTGACGTCATCAGTGTAGTAGGTTATTACTTTAGTATCATCGATACACACCTGTATACACAGGGTGTAAGAGACATCGCTTTGAATAATAGGGTACATTCCGACCATGAAAATAAACAAACTCCCATAAGGAAATAATTCGGGGAACGAAATAAAATTTCGGCCTCCCATACAAAATAATGAGTTTTTTTTTACATTTCCTGGAATATTTTCTTATAGGAAGTTTCATGGTCTTTATGCACCCTATCAGTGTTCAGAGAGCTGTCCCTTACACTTTAGTCACGGAATCTCGAGTTGCTAAAATAGGTTAGGTATTTAAGATTTGGCGCGCATATGTTGTTATAATTCATGCAAAAAAAGCAACGAAAATAATGAACGTGCGCAGGTCCTTTTCTACTTTTACTGTAATATTTTGTACTAACTACACAAAAGCCTTTCTAAATAGATTTAACTAGAATGTTCGAATACAAATGCGAAATTAATAGAATTGGTATGTGGTGCGGAAATGATACTTGATGATTCCTGTTTGTACATTATAATTATAACCGTATGAGTAAATCCAAATTTTCAGATCACTTTTGAGTTCAACGATTAATTAAACTACTATCACAATTAAATACTAACTCAAATGAAAGGAAAATATCAAAACTAAAAACTCTTTATTTTTCTTTACCTATTTATTTATTTACAGGAATATTTATTTTTATCGCTCACAGTTGCGGAAACCATGCGAAAAATAGGAGCATTTATCCGGAAGCCGAAGCGTGTGACAGCTTGCGTGGAAAATCTTTTTGACGGCATGTCACATTCATACAATTCTACCACTAGTTTTTGTGTACCTACTTATATTTATACACAATTTTTTTGTCATTATCTATCGGATCATGAAGACAACTTTAACATCATTATCATCTTCCTGTCCTTATCCCAAATTGGTATTGGCGCAATAATATAGGTACATATCTATCATTTGAGATATGTACCTATATTATTGCGCCAAGATATGTACCTATATCTATCATTTGAGATATGTACCTATATTATTGCGCCAATACCAATTTGGGATAAGGACAGGAAGATGATAATGATGTTAAAGTTGTCTTCATGATCCGATAGATAATGACAAAAAAATTGTGTATAAATATAAGTAGGTACACAAAAACTAGTGGTAGAATTGTATGAATGTGACATGCCGTCAAAAAGATTTTCCACGCAAGCTGTCACACGCTTCGGCTTCCGGATAAATGCTCCTATTTTTCGCATGAACTTCGCCGTAAAACTCGCGGAATACGGTTAAAATCAAAGTTTACTTTCCTTTTAGGACTGTAATTCAAGATTTAGTCTGACTTTATTGCAATAAAAGTAGGTATGGATGTTGGTATGGATATGTTAAGTTAAATTATACTGAAGGTTTTGTAGTACGTCCCTGATCGATACCAATATTATAGATAGAATCACGAAAGAATGGATATCTACGCTAGAAACAAATAGACACATATTTTTTGTAAAGGATCATGCCGTGGATTAGGCCCACTACCCCCGCCGCCCCCATTTCAGTCATTTAGGAACCCTTACTTTAAAATCTTGAAATACGCACCGTACCACAAATTCGCATTTTATGAAAAGTTAATATGATTTGTGCGGTCCTTTGCTCTCAACAACAACGGGCTATCCTGAGGGAGAAATTAGTAGAAAATAAAAGTAATATTATTCTCCCAAGATCTTCTTCATTTCCCGTGTCATAAAAACATCCGCTCGATTTGACTTCTTTCCAACTTCTTTCTCAGTCAAAGTCTGAGTAACGTCATCCATCATATAGAGGTCTGATGTCAAATCATTACCATTTTTCTCACATTTTTCTCGCGAGAAGAATTTATGAATAAGATTTTAAATGTCATAATATTAGGGACTCTTCAAAATAATCTTTTCTGAAGCTGGTATGAAATAGAAATATGTCACGTCAGTTCGTGACTGACATGTTATTTTTATATTGACAATCTAAAGCCAAATTATTTTTCAGAAAAATACAAAAGTAAGTAAACTGTCTGTATATTTGAAGATACGAGTAATATTAGTTGGTTGGCGCAATTGATCGACCAGATCCATCATAATTTCTCCTGCCCAACATGGTTAAAAGTCTTTTGGAACGGACTAACTGTAAGTGCACTTTTGATGTAATTCTGAGGCCTGCTAGCAGTAGGTAGTAGGCGGCTTAAAAACTCTGACACCAGGGTTAATTGGGTCCTTCGTCGACTCGGTGTCCCACTCGAAAAGAAGAAGAAGATAGGATTTCCAAGCTGGAGTATACTGAACTAAATCTGCTTGTAAAAACAAATTCATACCTATATCAAAAGGATTTGGCTATGTTATATGCGCGGCCGCCTGTCTGACGTTAACCCTCTTTGGGAATACTACTGTAGGTGGTATCATCGCGCAAAAAAATCAAGATCCTTTGCCATACAAACCAGTATCATGTTTAACGCATCCAAACGTGAGCGTACCATGAAGACACAATACTTTAACAATAACTTAACTAATTATCTAACTGCACAGCTAAAAATAAAAGATCTAGGCTGAAGGAGATCTTGGATAATTTAGTTTAAAAGTTATGATAAAAGTACAGAAATAAGTTTTGTATGTCAAAGATGGCGGAATAATTTTATTTACGTGAAGAACCCATAGATGGCACTACGCGAAGAAAAAGGTACTCTAATCTAGTCTCTATTTCATCTAATATTTTACTATCTAAACCATAAGATGGCGCTTTCTGTTTTTCTTTACTTTGAAACTTCTTAAAAAAACCTTGTTGACCTACTTATCGGGTACTTTGTCGACTCGCACATTGGTAATAAAAATAAAACATGTTTTTTCTAGTTTTTTAATTATAATAATAACAAGCAAGTATATACAAATACAATAAGGATTGTTGTAATGTAACACATTTAGATGTTATATTCGTCCTTACAAATTAATTTCATATATTCTTTCGAGGATATACATATACCGCATCATTTAGTATCTGTTTCTCTGCTACGGTCTTGCTGCAGTGCCCTTCTTTGCACCTCCCTGCTGGCCAGCAACCAACCAAACCAGCTCACTCGCTCCAATCAGGATACCTTAAAAGACAAGCAATAATTAATTAATTGAAAGGGGAGAAGTCCGTGTGGAAGCGTCTAATAATACTGCCACCCCTAGCCCACCTCAGGGTGATTCGTAAAACGCAACGCAGAGTTATGGACCTCGATTGAATGTCTATCGACTATGGTCAACCCTTGGTCAACCGCATGGCCGCGATGATACCACCTACAGTAGTATTCCCAAAGAGGGTTAACGTCAGACAGGCGGCCGCGCATATAACATAGCCAAATCCTTTTGATATAGGTATGAATTTGTTTTTACAAGCAGATTTAGTTCAGTATACTCCAGCTTGGAAATCCTATCTTCTTCTTCTTTTCGAGTGGGACACCGAGTCGACGAAGGACCCAATTAACCCTGGTGTCAGAGTTTTTAAGCCGCCTACTACCTACTGCTAGCAGGCCTCAGAATTACATCAAAAGTGCACTTACAGTTAGTCCGTTCCAAAAGACTTTTAACCATGTTGGGCAGGAGAAATTATGATGGATCTGGTCGATCAATTGCGCCAACCAACTAATATTACTCGTATCTTCAAATATACAGACAGTTTACTTACTTTTGTATTTTTCTGAAAAATAATTTGGCTTTAGATTGTCAATATAAAAATAACATGTCAGTCACGAACTGACGTGACATATTTCTATTTCATACCAGCTTCAGAAAAGATTATTTTGAAGAGTCCCTAATATTATGACATTTAAAATCTTATTCATAAATTCTTCTCGCGAGAAAAATGTGAGAAAAATGGTAATGATTTGACATCAGACCTCTATATGATGGATGACGTTACTCAGACTTTGACTGAGAAAGAAGTTGGAAAGAAGTCAAATCGAGCGGATGTTTTTATGACACGGGAAATGAAGAAGATCTTGGGAGAATAATATTACTTTTATTTTCTACTAATTTCTCCCTCAGGATAGCCCGTTGTTGTTGAGAGCAAAGGACCGCACAAATCATATTAACTTTTCATAAAATGCGAATTTGTGGTACGGTGCGTATTTCAAGATTTTAAAGTAAGGGTTCCTAAATGACTGAAATGGGGGCGGCGGGGGTAGTGGGCCTAATCCACGGCATGATCCTTTACAAAAAATATGTGTCTATTTGTTTCTAGCGTAGATATCCATTCTTTCGTGATTCTATCTATAATATTGGTATCGATCAGGGACGTACTACAAAACCTTCAGTATAATTTAACTTAACATATCCATACCAACATCCATACCTACTTTTATTGCAATAAAGTCAGACTAAATCTTGAATTACAGTCCTAAAAGGAAAGTAAACTTTGATTTTAACCGTATTCCGCGAGTTTTACGGCGAAGTTCAAGTAAAGTGTCCAAAACTTAACTACCTATACAGACACTACCTACTTACATACTCAAGTTTAGCGACGCAGCATGCGGTTGTGGCACTTAAAAAATTAAGTCAAATAAAATTAAACGTCTCCTGCTGTGGCTCTTTCTTGAGGTCTCGGTAACCACAAGAGGATTAAAAACTGAATCGGACGTAACGTTATTCTGCATTTTCTCTCTATTCACGGCCATAACCGACTTCTTCTATAAAAGATTTTAATAAGTAACTTATGTAACAAGTGGGTTTAAAGTCAGACGACACTATCTTAAGACGGAATGGATTATTGTGGACTTTC
Source organism: Phthorimaea operculella (assembly GCA_024500475.1). Taxonomy (NCBI): domain Eukaryota; kingdom Metazoa; phylum Arthropoda; class Insecta; order Lepidoptera; family Gelechiidae; genus Phthorimaea; species Phthorimaea operculella. Next base: position 3,800,967 of record JANFCV010000027.1, read on the forward strand.
TAGAATTTTACCGAGTTTTATTTGCATGTTGTTTCAAAGTGAAATGTCAACAAAAATGGTGTAGATTTGGCTATTGTTACGTAGTATGCCCGAACAGATAAAAAAATATAAGTTATAAGTAGTTTTGAATATGTTTCTGGCGGAAGTACGAAATACTTAATACGGATATATGGATTGGATTCCAAAAATTCCAATGTCCCAAAATTTCAGTTGAGTAACGGTATTCGTAAAGTACTGAGTAGTACCATAGTAGGAAGATACCTGCGCGTGCATGTATATGTCACATACGTCAAGTCATCCATCATCACATTCATCATATTCATCTCATCATACATACAAATGAATACAGGTAGGTATTATTTATGTATTGTATGTATAACCTACCTATAGAATACAGAGTGTTTTAGGGCGTTTAATCAAACTGGTATTTCTAGGCATATTAGGCTATTTGAATATCTTTTACAAAGATGCCATCTACGAAACCTCGAAAAAGAAAATCTGTTACAAACCTCGTAATTACTCAAGCAAAATGTAGATATGGAACAGCTGTTTTTCTTTTCGTGATTTCGCAGGTGACCCCATAGTAAAAGATGTGCATATGCATATAGATTGTTTTTCATTATTTTTGTTATTGTAGGTACAAACACGTCATATCCGCATTTCTGACTTGTGTAGGTTTGCAGTAAGAAACTTTTTAGAAATAGGTGAACCTGTTGTCCTCGTGTCTTGTTGTCTCATTGTAATTGTTACTATTGTATGTGTTTGTTTAATAAACAGTTTAACCAAATAAAATAAGTAAATAATTTAATAGTGGTAACCTAAAATGCTCCTACATTAAACTTAAACATTCTATGAGCTTGACAATATTACATACCAAAATTTGCTGTTATGTATGCCGCTTGTGTGAAAGAGCTAGACTTGTTTTCAATGTCCTAAGATTAAAATTCCAAAGTGAGACTGTTATCAATGTATAAAATAATTTATAAAAAAGTGTGAAAATGTAACATCTCGTTAGTATCAATTAATTCCTATTCATGATAAGAAAAATTTGATCTTGAGAGATGAAGTTATTGAAATGATTTATAACACCCATAACACCTGATAAACAAACAGCTCTATAAAAACGAAAACCCGCCTGCGGTAATTTAAAAGATACTTTCATTAAAAAACCCCCATTTTGAATAGGTATATGAAATTTTAATATAGCCTGTAGACTAAATATCAAGATCTGCCCAGCTGTTAGGGTTGTAGCCCGTGAAACAGAATTTTTTGTCCACATACATACTCCCAAAAAACATAACCCTACTTCGGAGGCAGTCGGGTAAAAAAAGGCTCAACTGGTTCCTACTATTATCACCTCTTGTGACTGATTTGAGAGATCAACATTGCTAGGTTCTTCCTACTAAAGATAATGAAGCAAATTGAACTTGTCAAAGCCATGCAGAGGAGTAGATACCTACTAGCGCGCAGATCAAACATGCAGATCACGTTACTAACTTTCCTCCCTACGTATTGGAGGATGGATAATATGAACGAAGACTGTAGATACCTAATAAATAGCATTATTTTTCCAATTCCTACATAAGAGATATTTGTAAGAAATACTAACTTACAACAATGTAAATTTTTATGCCTATTTTTAACTGTGCTACCTAGACCTTGTTAAGCATGTTTAAATTTTGTGTTCCTTCGCGCTTCTTTAGGTTTTCTAACAAAGTGACCCTACAGTTTTAAGCCCGTAGCTACCAAACCTGACTTTTTGGTGGGTAGCGTGGACTCACACGGAACTGTTTGTGTGGTTGTTCAAACAACCAGTCCACTCGCGCCTTTGGGACGCAGAGGCTTTGGAGTTGTTCTGGGAAAAACTGGTCGGACTGAATCTACACTGCATATGTCGGTTACTCCCAAAAAAGGGTACAAATGAGAGACTTTCGCGCCCTCCCTAGTGGCAGGGATATTCATCATCACCTGCCTGTCCTACTCGCAATGGCTGCAGCAGCGGATAAGACGATTTTATGATAATCATTTGAAAGAACATGTCTTATGGGAAGAAGTTAAGAGGTGGCAGTGTTGTCGAAGAAGCGACTTTCATTAGACGAAATGCAGCTATGAAAGCTAAGCCTACAGTCGAGGTTGAACCTAAATACTTGGTCTCTTTTACCCAAGGAGTTGCCCGAAAAATTCTACAGAAGGGACGTCCGGCCAGATTTTAAATTTATTATAATCAGCCAATTTGAGCCCCTACGAAAATGCACTGCTGCACTATTTTCGGGCTTGACCTCGATTATCTGTTTGCGGAACCAGGTTCCGAGTGAGTCTAGTGCGCCCTAGAGAGTCTCTAGTTTGTCATGGTTACGTAGGATGACCGTAAATCATGGTGTCATCTTATTAACGTAGCGAGCTGGGACCTGGGCTTTTTGGGGATGTGACTTTTGGTTTTCTGAGTGCTCCTACTTGGGCGCTTTACACACATAACGTCCGTTTCGTTTGACAAAAACAGTTTGGTTTTAGACAAAAGGTTTGACAAATACATCCGTCAACGTGAGTTAAATTTGCATTTTCCTAACGCTTCGATAGTGCAGCAAAAAATTACGTAGAAACAGACTTTATACGTGTAATGGGCCTAAAACTAAACTAAAACTAGACTTCTGCTATGTCGAGACCGAGTAGAAACTATTTTAGTAACTTAGATTTAGATTAAATTTATATGTTGGTTGATGTGTTTGGTTGGGAGCACTCGTTTAGTTTTAAGACTAAAGTTTTACAACAACTTTAATATGGAACTGCAATTAGTTGTCCTAAATAAATATAAAGTAATATAAATTGCAAAATGTATCCATATTGCTTCCATAGGTAGGTATCTACCTCCCACAGAGGTATCAATACTACATTCCCAGAATTCATATATACCTAATCCGTTATGGTCCCTAAGGGTTTTAAGCATGACTTCAATCAATATAATTCGTTGTTTGATCTCGTTAAGAAACTGCTGCCGGATTTTGATTAGCTATGCCTCCTTTTTTATTAATTTGAAAACCTCTATGCAAAAAAGTCATAAAACATAGACTAAAACTTTTATAATTATTGTCTCTAAAGTTTTTTCCACTGTAAAGAAATTTCAACAGAGTCGGTTTAATTTTGGCTCTTTTTGTTTTTTGCGTAGGTAAAAAGTATATATGTAGATATAAGGAAAGACACAGTAGTAATTTCCAAAATAAAATAAATAAAAGAGAGCTACATGAAAAATCTGTATTTACCATACCTACATTTGTAGTTTGTTTGGAGACATCAAATCTGCCTAGAGAAATAATTCAACACGCATTAGTTTTCGGTGTAATTTAATCCTTTAATAAAACAGAGAACAGCTGTGCTCTAGATAACGCCCAACATTTTCGTGAACAGACATAACATCGAATCTTGAACGAACACAAAACGTAAAAAAGATTGCATAAACATAAACGAAAAAATCACAAAACTTACCAGAGATTCTCCTTGATCAACGAAACCTGGATCAATGCTAAATGTTTTCCCAAAATACACCACTTTCATGATATAAAATTGTTTGTTGTTGTTAAAACCATAAACTCGCGCATTAAAAATGAATGTTTCCTTTTGATATGAGATAAAAAGAGTTGTTTTATACACCACTTTTTTTATTACGGGAGCAACTGCGTAAAGTTTGTTTGGAGCTTTGTGAGATGTTTGAAGTTGGAGTTGGCGGGAGAATGTTTGAACGTTTAGGAGCGCGCGGGAATTCGTACGCGCGCTCGCAGCGTCCGGCGTTCGTTCGTGAACTGGCGACCACGGCCCGATGAGGCGGATTGAGCCTCTTCTACTGTGTGATATGATAACTCGTATGATAACGTCCGCTCGATGATTAACAGCCTGAAGTTTATAAAGCGTCTAATTGGACCGCCGCAAGGCTGCTTTGTAGTTTTTGCAGTTAAATCGGTGCCATTAAAATTTACTGTTTGTGACGGACTTAAAAAGAAGGTTATATTTTACGTTCGTCAAATTATAACAAAACTACTTAACTGGAAATTTGTTGTAAAACTGTCCCGGTAGATGGAGACACGCGTTATTCGTCAAGATACACGACATTAATGGCAAAAGTCAAATCACGAGTTCAAATCCCGCGTGCGGTTTGACAGCCTGTCGCCTAAAATTGTAATATTCATAAACCCTCAAATCCCCTAGTCGCTATTTTTGACACTTACAGGAAATAATATGGGGAGATGCTATGCATAAATTATGCAATAAATGCTATTCTAAGCTAAATTTTGGAATGCTATTCTAAACTAAATTATGCAATGCTATTCTAAGCTAAATTATCCAATGTTATTCTAAGCTAAATTATGCAATGCTATTCTCAGCCTAGGTACATCACACGGCAGAGATTTGGGAATTGGGTATCTAATTTGAGTTGAGTCGCAATTAGTACTTACCTACCTTCGTTCGTGTTGAATCGAAATCGTTTCGGTAGTTAGGCATAAGCACGTTCGTATTATTACAATAAAGTTAGACACGGGATTAGACTCCGTTTAATTAAATTACTCCTACATACGTTTCATCCTTGACAAACGGCTTAGATAACTTCTCAAGTAACTTTTGTAATAATACGGTGGGTATTTTCACTGTGTAGTCGGTTAATTTTTGCAAAATTACACTTTTTCCCGACTCAAAAGGAGGCCGGCGTATATGTATGTATCAAATAATAAAAAATGAAAGTGTGTGGGTTTATTCATAGATATCTATACATATAATAAAACAGTAACGAAACTAAGTCTGTACATGAAATAGTTTAAAAAAAGAGTAGTTGTAGTAAATTGTGTTCAAGATGTAGATCTCGAAACAAAAGCTAATTAAATTTATGTCTGTTTGTCTGTCTGTATGTCTGTCTGTTTGTCTGTTATTCTTTCACGCAAAAACTGCTGGACGGATTTTCACCAAATTCTGTACAGTGATTGTTTATTACTCGGGTCAACATCTAGGATACATTTTACTTCGGGAAAATGTCTCAATCCCATGGGAAAACCCATTAACTGGTTCGGCAAAGCTCGACCATCCAGAAACATTTTTAACAAATTTACTGATAGGTATAGAAACGAGGGTATATATTGATACAATTAATTTTCTGCAATAAAAAGTAGCTTCCTAATAAGATAATAGGAAAATAATGAAAAAAGATTTTAAAAGTTTTTCGTGAAGAAAATTAGTACAAAAATAATTTCATAGATGTCGCTGATAGTTTTATAAAACGCGGTATCAAAATGTTTGTTTTTCTTCAAGCTATAAAAAGAGCCACTGACAGGGAGGCTATTAACATGTGAATTATCAAAGTTTCATTGCCCTAATTTGAATTCGAAAATAATTTGATTATGTTTACTTATTAGCTTTTCATTACGGACTTTGATTTTGCTTATTGATCTATACATGATGATGATAATGATATCTCTGGGCTCCGATTTTGGGCATGGCGACCACTTCTTCTTCTGATCAAGTCGGCGATGATGGGCCCGTAGGAGCCCATTACAGTAAGCTCCCATGCACATGAGTTTGTCATTGATATAATTGTAGTTAATGGCGGCGGGAGGACGGACCTTCAGTTCATCGTGCTGCTCCTCAAAGTCGGGGATTCGTTCCTTTTCAAGACTGCGCCGTTCTGGCCGTTGTGCTGCCAAAACTTCAAATTTAGAGGGGTCAATGTTTCATCTTTTCATGTGTCTCTTCTGAACACCTTTACATACGAGGAATTGACCGCCGCCATGCTTTCACTTGCCGCTAGCTCAGAATAGAAGATGCGCTTCAACACTCGCTCATCTACCATCCGGGAGACGCGACCGCACCACCGAAGCTACATACAGTAATGTTGTAGAGGGTCGAAAGTCTGTACATAAAAGACTTTCGAAAAATAACTGTTTGGTAATAGGTACATAAAATTGATAATGATGATAACAGAGCACATTTCAGCAATTTTTTGTTTTCTTTTATTTTTAGATATTTAGACGTTTATCTGTTTAGATGTTTGTATGTAAAAAATAAATAGAAATGCAAAATACCAGGTTATAGGGTAAAAAAATCAACCCCTAAAAGGATGGGTAGCCACTGTACTTGAAAGAAGTTTGCACGTAAATCGATATTGCGTTGTATAGAGGAATAAGTAAAGTACAAGATGTGAAAAAAGCAACTGAAATAATATCAAGGGGTGAACCAGTCCATGAAACTGAACAACTTTCCCCAAGGAACTTATGTCGAAAACTGAAAAAATAATACCTTCTCTCAGTAAGAGTCTTAACTCTCAATAAGAAAACAAAATGAGCATCTGCCTGCCCTTATCCCAATTTATTTGGGGTCGGCGCAACACGTCTTTTTCTTCCATTCATCTTTATCAGCAATCTATAAGAATCAATCAATAAGAAAATAAAAACAGAAGTGAAATAAGCAAGCAGAAGAAGTAGAAAGAAACAAGCATACATCCATCGACAGTGTGTCAAGCTGTCCTTGCTAATTAACATAAAAAAAAAAACATTGGTTTTGGTAGTGTAACCAACTATATCGTCAAGATGTGACTCAGGCGCTGAAACAGGAGGGGTGAAAACTTTAAGATATACGAAAATGTCTGTATTGAAAAAGTTGTTTAGCATGGTGTGCTGCTTCTATGGCCTCATAAACTTCCCTTCATAGCAAAACCGCGGTATTCCAGGGTTCCTCCAGGTTATTCCATCACCATCGTTATCACCATCATCATCTGCCTGCCCTAATCGTAGCGATCACGCACAAATTACTAACAATTCGTCAAAGTTTGACAATGAAAACAGAAAAATATTAATACGTGATCGGTACCATTATGTGTAAAATGGCATAAAAATCATGTTTGTTATGTGGGAGCCGCAACGGTAACAGATAGCGAAGCGAAGTGTCAGTTTTGGGTACGTAACCTTAAAAATAATGAGCGGGTAATAAATAAGTACCATTATAACCTATTCTTAAGAAGTTGTAATTAATCTGTTAGTGTGTATGACTAAGCTCACAAAAAAAGAAGACCCCCTACCTGACCCGACAACCCCAGAAAGAACGTTATGGCACCGAAACATTAGGAGAGCCAGCATTTCCCCAAAGTGGGAAGGTGCCAGGAAAAAGAGGAAGTCAATCTGTCAGTGTGGTACTGTGCATGAATTACCTAAAAAAATTAAAAAGAATGCGATGTTTTTTGATGTTTGATATGGTGAAAGAACATATTTCATGATTAGTGAGAACCTATGGCAGCACTGGAGGGCCTGTCTGTCTACCTACCTGACGGAACACCAGGAGCTCGCCAAAACTTTAAGAGATACGAAAATGTATGGATTAAAAAAGTTGTTTAGCATGATGTGCCGCATCTTCTTAAACTTCCCTTGGCTTGGCGAAACGAAGTTCGCGGGCACCAGCTAGTTTATACATAATTCTTTTCACTGGCCCAAAACCGACAGGGCCCAAACGTCTTGTCGGTTTTCAACAAATGATGTGTCGTTAGATTCGTGTTAACAGCGCAAGTGACACTGGCTATATCAAAACTTCATCCGTGTTATTACAAAAAAAGTTAGACATGGTTTAAGTCGCTTGACAACGTCAAATCGTATGTACAATTAATTTGAACACTGTCTAAACGCGCGTCTAACTTTTTTGTAATAAATAACACCGCTGGCGGATTTTAAATGCAGGAAATAATTTTAAAATTACCGCAGTCGGGGTTTTCTTTTTTAATCATTACGCTTGTTAGATGATAATGTTGACGTCAGTTATCGGATAATAGTGTAAGGCCTAACACTTTTAACCCAAAAAAAAAGTTATATTTGATGAGCTCCATCACATATGTTCCTAGATTAATTCTAAGCATTTCTAGTCCGGGAGCCAGAAAAAAAAGTGAAGAATGGCGGAGAGGGAGGGGATCAAAGATGGCCGCCGCCAATCATCTTTAAAAAAAATCCTTTCTCCTTCTGGTGGCTGGTAGGGCATGTTTAGTATCATTTCCATACAAATCGATGCCGTAGAATTTGTTTCTGGTACTATTTCTTGTCTATTTCATAATAATTTCAGAAGAAAAACGTAAAAATGTGAAAATTTAGGTTGAAGATTTTTGTTTGTAAGCTAATAACTTTAAAAAAAAGACAAAATATGACTTATAAAAAATACTATTATAAAGTGTGATTTATGTGGATTCTAAAAATAAACACACCGAATAATGATTTAGTGCAAAAAAACTGTGAAAAAAATTAAAAAGACTTCAGTCTGGGCAGTGGCTGAACACGCGCTATGTGGCGTTAATCTTACAAAAAAGTCGAGTGTGAGTTTTTGGATGCTCATTTAACATCACATCAGCCTATTTTAGTCCATTACTGGATATTGGCTTTCCCCCTGGGAACAAGACGATCTTCGGTTGCTGCCTTCTTTCTACTTCTACTCAATACCAGCCGCTTTCTTTCTTTTAAATCACCGGTCCCTCATGGCGGCGTCCGCTACGCTTGCCCAGACATAATCTCCATTCAAGAACGCGTATCTGACTGAACTCCACCGTCCATCACATCGGTTAGGTATACTTACTACTGATCAACAGATGTGCCCAGCCAACTGCCATTTCAATTAGCTTCACTTCTAGACGAAAACTAGATATCAAACTTTTAAGCAACAGTTCAGACTTTTTACAATTTGTCGATAAGAACCCGTTTAAATAAATTATAACTATGTATACCATGTTGGTTACTATAATCTCATTCTGGATTTTAGTAAATTACTGGGATCTTAAGCATATAGGTAACTCTCTATGAGTCTGTGAGGGATATGTAGCCGGTCAGTTACTTTTGCTGTCAGTTTTAACTTTATGTAGTTCAGTCAATGATATTATATGTAGGTTCTAGGTTGTAGATACGCCACCTGAGCAAAAATTTGTTACTTCAAATTGGTTCACAAGACGACCAATGAATCAGTCAGGCTATGAGCTGTTACGTGACACATGCCAATTTTTCTGTTCAAGCTTTATGGGGTACCGTATCTATAATAAAATGTCTTTGTAGTTCAGTTCATTTTTACGCTGAACTGATGAAGCATACCAAGTACGAAAGACGCAAACTATATTTGCATAATTTGGAAAATACCGTTAAGGAGGTTCTACGTATTGGCTAGATTATTAGTACCTACTCGTAAGTATCATTCATTACTAGTAAACGACCGATCGAATACCTTTGTTTTGAGGCATTGCGGCAAAGATGACTCTGGGATATGATGCAACTTTCCCTGCCCAGGCAAACTGCGTTCTACTGGTGATTTTAGCCTCAAAATTGTGACCAATGTCGGCGGGACGTCATTTAATTTCAAGAGATACATCCCATCGACCGCCTCAGAGATAATGTGCTAAAGGAACTTTTTTATTTCACGTTAACGTACGAATATTGACGTATAATAATTACCAAAATATTTTCATTTTAAGCCCGAGCCATAGTATTTCCTAGATCCATGGCTCGAGCACTTTCCAACCGTGACTAACTCGACGACGAGTGAATAACTTATAATAGCTATTGATTAGCATTGACTGACTGTATTGTCTAACATTGTTAGCTGAGTACCATTGACTTGCACAGATATATCACAAAAATATACTACAAGAGGATCATTATTGTAAATTATCCTAGTTTAATGATTCCACTGATTGAAGATGCAAAAATCATTATACCCCAATTCAAACTAGGGTTCTCTGCATCACAGTGCTATCCATGGATAATAATGGACATACACAACTCAGATCCGGTAAACAGTAGATTCAAGAACAGATATTTAAATTTAACATTTCAAAAAATATGGTTCCGTGCGTGGAGGGCACGTTGAGCTGTCGGTTTCGGTTGCTGTCTATGATTACTTAAACGGTGGTCGTTACACAACCATGTCAGAAACTCTGCTACTTGTAGTAGGCGGCTGTAAAATTCTGACACCAGGGTCCATCGGGTCGTTGGATGACTCGGCGTCTCACACGAAGATAGAGAGATACCTCTTTGCGCATCAAACAGACCACTACACCACATCAACACATCATTTACTAGCTAGCTAGCTGTCCTGAGAACATCCCACTAATGAAAACTATTATTTGCGAGCACATACTTCGGGCCATAATATTGCCAAGAAGAAATTAAATTGGTATATACCAAGAAGTTCATGTCTGGGTATAACCTCAGTGCTTCTCTAAACGTTTCAGTGTTTTTCTTCTTGGGGTCGCAAAATGAAGACTCTTCAGATTTACCAGATATCAAAGTTAGTACCTGGAACGCACCTGTTGCATACGAGTAAGATTGTCTTTGCTGCATTCATATTTTCTTTAAAAGAAAGTTAAAGTTATTAGATCTATATCTGTGTGATGGAAACTGTGGTCATATTTTTTGCATGTGACCTACCTAAATAACTTATTTTATGTGGTATAATCTCTATTTGTAAGATTAACGCCATATAGCGCGTGTTCAGCCACTGCCCAGACTGCAGTCTTTTAAATTTTTCACAGTTTTTGCACTAAATCATTATTAAGTGTGTTTATTTATAGAACCCACACAAATCACACTTTATAACAGTATTTTTTATATGTCATATTTTGTCACTTTTAAAAAGTTATTAGCTTACAAAGCAAAAATCTTCAACCTAAATTTTCACATTTTTACGTTTTTCTTCTGAAATTATTATGAAATAGACAAGAAATAGTACCAGAAACAAATTCTACGGCATCAATTTGTATGGAAATGATACTAAACTTGCCCTACCAGCCACCAGGAGGAGATAGGTTTTTTCTTTTAAATGATTGGCGGCGGCCATCTTTGATCTCCCCCCTATCCGCCATTCTTCACTTTTTTTTCTGGCTCCCGGACTAGAAATGCTTAGAATTGATCTAGGAACATATGTGATGAAGCGCATCTTCTGACGCAAAAAAAAAGGGTTATGTATGGGAGACAATGGTTATTCCTCTAACTATAAAGAACTGTGGATTACAACATTTCATTTGAATATTCGAGTACTAACAGTGCTAATTATAAAGTAACTATTTTGGATAAGACGAAGGCCGTGACGCTTATTGTGCTAATGCTACCATTATGATGAAAGGATTGCTGGCAATTCGGGAAATAAACTATCTTTGAAACCTTATTTTAGGTCTGTCTTTTCTGTAAAATAGTTTTTGAAAAAGATAGCAGATATCTAAGTCCTGTCATGTTTAAATATAATGATAAATAGATTCTTCGTTATTTAAATAAGTCGTCATTTTCAATTCAGTCGTCATTATTTTTACCGTCGCCTTATTTTGACCGATCTACCTACGCACTTAAGACAATTTTAGTTGTGATCATCTGATGTCCTTTATTAAACCTAATTGACAGAAAGTGACAGCGCTAATTTAAGGTAAGTTAAGAAAATTTATTTTCCGAATTGCCAGCAATTATGACTTACTTAGTTGCTTTTCCAAGATTTCTTTGCAAATTTGGGAAACTTTGGTTTGAAAATGGGTCGAGGCCTATACACAACAGTGGAACAAAGTAAGTATTGGCGGCCGCCCTATACAGAGAGACGGCTTCAAGAAAACGTCGCACTCTCACGCACACATCTACACAGCATCGTTTACGTGCGATTTCGAACCGTTTTGAACCGGCTAGTGCAAGTGTCAAGCGTTCGGTGCGGGCGGGCGGCAAAATTACGACCCGCAAGTCCATGGGGAAGGCCCATGTTCAGGATTAGACTCTTGTGGCTGTTGTGGGTTTGCTTCTGTATACCTATCCAAGATTATACTAGGTGTTACAAAACAACCAATAAAGCTGAAAGGAGGTCAAGGTACTCATGAAACTGAACAACTTTCCCCATGGAACATGGGTCGAAATATGAAAAAAAAAATTTGGACTTCCCATACAAAATGAACTCACTTTGTATGGGAGATTTATTGGTTGTTTTGTAACACGTTGTATTTCAACGTCTGACTTTCTTAAGGTAGGTTTCGTAAGCCCCCTTAGCTTGTAGGTAAGTACAGCATGTATCTGTTACAGGCAATGGATGTATAACAAAGTCGAAAGCATAGTGAATAATTTCTAGGTTAGTTATAAGTTAACCCAAGCCTTTTTAGAACTTTCAGCTTTGATAAATGTAAACCAATTCATTTTTTATAGTCGTGGTAAAAGATGAAATGTGAGAATTATTATACGAAACACAATAGTTACTTATACAGAGACTAACAAAAGGGAATAACAACAACAAGGCATGATCAGACCATCAAACTGAACAACTTTTACTAGTATGGAGCCAATGGTCAGTCAAAGTCAGTCACCTGATCGTGAATTTTGTATGGGAGGTCGGAATTTTTTTTTCGTACACCGTCTCTAACACCCTGTAGAGACGTACGAAGAACCAACAGAATCATTATTTCGCCGAGTAGTCAGTAGGCATATAATACTTTCAGAGAATCATCACAAATCACGTCATAATCTGCCGGACGTAAGCCCATCCCAGAGTACGCCATAATGAGGCACGATTTCCCGTTTTTGCTGTATAGGTACAGTCGTTGTCGCCTGTTTTTGCAGTCCACCCGGCCTGAAGACTTTCCTATAAGTACTAGAATGATTATTAAAATTAGAATTTATGTAGGTACTGGAATTTTAAATGCACTCACAGCGCAATATTATTCTCATAAACTGAAAATGAGAAAATTGAAAAATTCTCCAGTGACCGCCGGGACTTGAACCTGGGACTGTGGATAACCGTTCCACCACTCTATCGACTTAGCTACGGGCGCCTAGCGGACCCTGGTGAACTTATCAACCTATTGACGCTTCGAGACGAGCACCGGCGGTCGCTGGTGAATTTTTCAATTTTCTCATTTTCAATTTATGATTAGAATCTATGTTATCCAGAGAAAAATGATCAAAAAAAAACGTCTAAACCTAAAAAGATATCATTGATAAAACGAGGTGGCGTTCTAAGTATCACGTAAACAACGTGAAATGGTGTCAAATGGTCCCGCCCTTGAACTTAGCCACAAGACCATAAATCTTATGTTGACTTGTGGGTGTCCAACCGAACTACCGCGGGGGATACGGTGACGCTATCTCAGCCCACCTTTTTGTATAAAATCACGCTACATTTAATCTTAAATATGTTAAAACTTCCTACAGGATATAATAATATTAATATTAATTTTTGTTTTCAAAGGTATTGCACTTAGGCAGTGACATAGCTAGGTCAACCAAAAGCCCTTGGAATATTTTTTACTAGGGCTCTTGGTTAATGGTAATGGTAGGTACCCTTATTTTCCAAGCGTCGCGGCGTCGCGACAGCGTCGTCGTTGTCGCTGTCAAATGACTGGTTTGTATGGGCTTGTATGGGGATACCAAAAAGACCGGGCGTCAGCGTCAACGACGGCGCCGCGTCGCCGTCACGTTGACAGCGCGCTGAGAAGCTCAGGGTTTGTATGGGATGCGGTCGAGTTTTTCTACAAGACCGCAGCGACGCTTTGTAAGCCTACCATTATGGTTATACGGGCTGTTTTCTGCAACTCGACATCTACATCCGCATATTTTGCGTAAAGAACTTGGGCCACACTAATCTAACTACTTTAATTCCTTTCTTACTGAATTCGATTCACTTAGGTAATCTAGATAAAGATAAAGTCAAAAATACTTTATTAGCACACAAAAGGACACATTCTACAAAGATGAAGTACCTAAGAATGTTTTGTAATCCAGATTCATCCATACTCATTAAATTAAACACGTTCTAATGACCCGGATGGGGGTCTCAGATTGTTTGAATATTTATAACATCAAATATGATTTTCCACTTGAGTTGTCATATTTTAATACTACGGTTAAACTTAAATACTACTAAGCTTAAAATTTGTAACTAAACTATAAATTACTTATGTCTACGCAAGTGACTTTCGGTGCTTTTGTATACTCTAAGGTTCCGGCCCTTACCTGTCTTGGGACATACCAAACTAACGAAACTTTTGACGCCACTGGCAGTGTTTTCGCAGTTTCAGCAGGAAAATTACATCTGCGGTGTATACGCAGCGCTTATGTAAAAGCCACTGTTACTCAGAGCCTCCATACATTTGAAATAAGGAAGCTTTTCCGGCAGCTAAACGCGAAGTAAGTCAATGCAAAACCTACGTGAATTCAAAACGCCATTTTGAAATCGTAATGTAAAATCCAGACAAAGAAAATTCAAATTACCTACATTATCTATATTGTAAATTGTTGTTAGGTGTCAAATAAGTAAATAAAACATAATCGTGTATCTATCAAAATGAATGACACATAGGAAAAAGATGCCTGATTCCAAGATAAAACATATTATAAAATGTTAGGTTGGATAGGTTTCGTAGAGATAGATTTATTGTTGCTCCAAGTTTGTATTCACTTTGTTTTGAAGTGGTGAGTGTGACACATCGTCTCATTTGCATTTTCACTTCTTAAGGCGCAAACTCCACCAAAAAGACGAAGGGCATAGGACGTAAGAATGACAGTTGACAGACAAGTGATCGTCAAATATTCTTCTTAGTTTTTGACGCTAGCTGTCATAGATGCGACGCTTTGGCGACGCTTGTGTGTGCCTTTGTCAATACTTTTCGTACATTTTGTATGGAAACGTCGCGATGTCAAACATCAAGCGTCATGCTCTACGTTCTATGTCCTCTCCTTGTCCTCTCTGTGGAGTTTGGGGCTAACAATATGTGACCGTGGTAACGGCTTTGATTCTGACAGCATACTTCTTCAGCTCATTCTGTTAACTTTCTTATTGCAAGAAACGAAAGAAAACGTCTTTAGTTTGGTTTGATCATGAGTAGGTATGAGTTTAATTGTTTCTGTATAGGTATTATCGTTTCTATCTTAACACACAATTTTATCAAGGACTGTTATGTATGTATCTTATTTCGCTTTATTAAACATCTCAGCAAGCAATAGACCGAATTCCTTACCTACTTAATAAAAGTACGTTTAGCTTATTTAATTAAGTGATAGCCGTTAGGAACAGCCAAGAATTGGGTATGGAAATGACTTGCTAGAATCAAAAGCATTTTACTACTTTCTACTAAGAGAGAAACACACGTAACGTCCGTTTGTGTGATATATTTGCATAGCGCTATCGCATGCGTTATAATAATGCGAAATTCCACCTTATTTTCATACAAATACGGCTTATATCAGTCTACAGTCTTACAGTTTGACGGACGCATCCACTAGCGTTGCGCATCGCACAAAGCTGCGTCGACGGATACGTCTTCGAAATTGGTATTTCCCTAACGCAGCGAAAAAATAACGCACAAACGGCGGAAGTAACGTGTGTTTCTCGCCTAAAGTAGTTCGTGTACGTGACGGACTACAGCGGAACATAATAAACTTTATGCAGTTTATTGGTGTGCTGTTTCAGACTTCAAGTTTCAAGTTTATTTATTCATGAACAGTACATAAACTGTGTGCGAATTTACAATTTAGAGCCTTATGACTAGAGTTCAATTAATAAATTAATAATAAAATTTACAATCAAAATAAGCAACATAATAATAATAGAATAAATATAAATCACATGTCATTAATATTATACAAAACTTTTTCCAATAAATATAATTTCAATTTTCTCTTAAATATATCAATATTACAAATTCCTTTAAGTTCATTTGGTAGACTATTAAATAATTTTACGGCTTGATACATAGGGCAATGTTTTGCAATATTCAAAGTAGGCTTTATAACATAGTTTAGCTCTAATCTACGTGTATTTAACCTTATTTTCATTTCGTCTTCTGTTTCATATTTATGTCTATGTTTAAATATATCAATGAGCAACACAAAGACGTAGAGGCTAGGCACTGTCAGAATCTCATATTTTTTAAAGAACTCTTTACAAGATTCCCAAGGAGGGATGCGGGCAATAATGCGTATAGCTCTTTTTTGCATTGTGAAAGCTTTTGATATGTTGTATGCATAGCTGTTACCCCAATACTTAATGCTGTAGCGCAATTTTGATTCAACAAGAGCAAAGTATACCATCTTAAGTTGATCTATTCTCAGAATATCCCGTAAAGTCCTTAAAGCATAGCAGGCAGAGCTAATAGAGCTCTCAATAGAATTCAGTTCAGTCTTCCAATTTAGCAGTCTATCCATGTTAATACCTAAGAACTTGACCACCTCTAACATTTCAACCTTTTGATTATTTAAGGTCAGGTCAAGTGTAGCCTTGTTCTTGGTTGTAGTTTTAAACAAGATACTGCAAGTTTTTTTCAAATTTATTTTTAAGTCGTTTTTAAAACCATTCACTAAAAGCTGTTAATGTGGCGTTAGTTACTTTCTCTAGGTCTCTTATAGTTGATTTGGATAATATCGCGTTGGTGTCATCCGCATAAAGAATTAACCTCGCCTCAGGGACTCTCACATTTACATAGTTGATCAGGTCATTCGTAAAAACTATAAACAAAATTGGGCCCAGTATAGATCCTTGTGGAACCCCTCTATCAATGCTCATAAGTTTAGATCTACCTATGTTTTCTGACCCATCTCTCCCAACTTGTCTTACCTCTACGAATTGCTTGCGGTTTTTCAAATAAGACTGGAATAAACTAAAAGCTGTACCCCTTATTCCATAATGTTGCAACTTTTGCAGTAAAATATTATGATCGACCATATCGAAGGCCGAACTTAAATCCAGGAACAACCCCGCCACTTTTTTCCTATCATTAAGTCTACGTACTACATCATCTAGTAAAGTGTCCATCGCGTCCAAAGTTCCCACTCCTTCCCGATACCCAAACTGCCTTGCACTAAGAAGTTCATGTTTTGTTAGATGTGCCAACAGTCTTGTTTTAATGAGTTTTTCAAAAACCTTTGAGAGTGTGGGCAGCAAAGATATCGGTCTATAGTTTTAGGATCTAGTTTAGACTCTTTTTGTATATTGGGATGATTTTGGCAATTTTGAACTGCTCCGAAATAAACCCTTTCTAAGCAACTATTAAAGAAATTAGCAAGTATTGCATCTAAAATTTCAATGTTTTCTTTTATGATAGATATGGGTATATCATCGTACCCCGTTGAAGTTTTATTTTCCATTTTAGCTACTATTTTTCTGACCTCTAACGGCGTTACTTTTCTCATTACCATATCGTCGGCAACTCTACCTGTATTATTTCTCAAGAATTTCAACGCTACAGAGTGATCCCCACAAGACGGCAGATTACCATGATTAAATTGTATCGAGAAAATATTAGACAATTCAGAAGGGTCGACTATAATTTTGCTATCAATTTTTAACATAAGCTGTTCACGAGTTTTTCCTGACTTTTTCGAGTTTAATTTATTGACTACCTTCCAGATACCCTTTGACCTATATCTTTCGTTGTTTATTTCAGATTGGGTAGCTATTAATCTCGCTTTCACAAGAACTTTTCTGTATATTTTAATGTACTGATTTTTATAATGAATTAAACTAGGATCGTTGTGCGATTTGTCTATAGAACATAGTACCCGCTTCATCAGACTAGAGATTTTAATACCCTTACTTAGCCATTTTAAAGCCCCATGACTACTTTTTCTAACCTTTTTCTTCCTTAATTTAAAGCAGCTTTTGAAATGACCATTAAATTTCTTTAGAAAACCATTTATACCCATGTTCTTCCAATTTGTTTCCATCAATTTCTCTTTAAAAAGATGTCTATTTATTTTTGTTAAAGCTCTACGTTCAATGTATACTACGTTCTCTTTCCATCGTTCAATATTGCTATTATCCTTTGAACTAAGTGATACTGCTGCGTGCCCGTCTCCCAATCCATTGTGATCTACCAAAGTTGCAAGTACAGAATCGTCTTTTATGTTAGTCAAAATATTGTCTATACACGAAACAGAACCATTTCTTACAAAAGTAACACTATTTAATAGATATCTAAAATTATAACATGTCAATAAATTTACAAATTCTGTTTTCTTCTTGGACTCTATCAAAACATTAACATTAAAATCACCTATTATTATCACATTTTTGTCAAAAAATCTTTGCAATATAAATTCAAGTTTCATTATAAATATGTCAAATTTATTGTCATTTTGATAGCAGCAAAAGATATATAAATTAGACTCTAGGTCTCTTATTCCACACAGCTCAAAACTATCAACACTTGAGATATTTTTACACATTGCTATTTCTTCACATCTACGATTTTTGTGTGCTAATATTAAAGTGCCGCCTCTAATTTTATTTTTCCTAGCATAAAGTGAAATTAACTTATAATTTTCAAACACTATAAATTCAGCAGACTGTTTATTAAGAAAGTGCTCGCTAATGCAAACATAATCTTGTATTGATGTCAAACTATCTAAATAAAGCTCCAATTGATCCTTTTTCGCTGACTACGGAAATAAAGAACAAAAAGCTGTAAAACAACCATACAATAAGTTGCCCTGAGTACTGTTAGGGGGTCAATTGTACTGGATATTTACACTGTAGATATTGGATAATCAAATGTAAGGTGACATCTTATTAGACAAGTAATTTTTTCTATGTTGTTGTGGTTTTGTTCCTAGAACAAATTAATGACTTTCGTTACCATAGGTAGACATGTCGCAGGTTTAAAATAAAATTAGATTTTTGGTCAAAATCCTGACATATCCTGATAATGACAAAATCCAAACCTGATTTCAATTAATCGACATCAATTTCACAAACCTAGGTTTATGATCAAATTGATGACGATTTCTGTAGATTTTAAGACGCGGATATGTTTTGCCTGCACTCATGCACCTGCCTATAAGTACTATGACTATCTAAAGGTACATAAATTTTCTATATAGATACCTACTTAAATATTTTTATATCCCTTGTGGTCCACGTTATAAGAACAACAATCATATTATATAGTGACGAGTGAGAAAACAAAAATTACCGGCGTAGGAAAATAAATGCAAACCAACTTCAGAAGCCGAAACGAAAAATAAACAATGCCTACTGAAAACAAAATAAGTTTAACAAACAAACATGTATGTAAATCATGCATGATATGTTTACTTATTTTCGTATTGTTTATATTAAAGTCAACTGAGGTTTTACAAACAAAATCGTAGGGTCACAATACCCTATCATGGACTGGCTACGGCTACGATGCGCCGGGTCGTAGCAAAACCGTAGCAAGGGCGCTACATTATGCATGGTTTTTTTTAACGTCATAAAGTAAAGATACAAGCGCGCTAGACGGCATACCCAAACACGCTTGAAAAGATTGTAAGACGCATTGGACTGAATTTTGGTTGTTTTATTTTATCTATGGACTTGCAAACATACTTACAAATCTACGATGTGCAGTGTTGTGTCTCCTAGTCCGTCCTATCCGCCGACAACTGTTACAACTTTGCGGGCTCAATAATGGTAATTTTTGTTTCTGTTATTTATTTATCACACCTTCAAAGGTAATTACCCAAAGAAATACCCTTTCATAATCCTTCAATATAATTTCACTAGACCGTAATAAAACTAATAAAACGAGCTGCCATTGACGGTTTTAGAATTTAAGTTAGCAGATACTTTGTTTCAGAACTTTAGAAAATATTTAGATAGGATGATATCTTTTGAAACAATTGTTGAATTGTTTGAAAAGTTTAATTCGATTGGACAGACATTATGAGAAGCTAACTAAAGGCATAAGAGCGACAGTTTGTTTACATGGTGCCGTGTGGTGCCGGCTTGGAATACTTAGCATCGCGCCTTATCTTTCCCGTGGATGTCGTAAGAAGCGACTAAGTGATTTGAGGGTTGATGTGTATTGCAATTTAGGCAGTCAGTAAGTATGGTGATACACAGTCTCTTGAATGACTCTCAGACTTTTATCAGACGTGTTGTAAATGGCCGTTTTTACAGTCGTTTACGCTGATACCGCATGGAGAGTAGGCTTGATATATGTATGTATTTATATTGTTTACATAACAAAAACGTTACCATACAGGAGTAACGGAAATCAAATACCTTGAAAGATCAATGCAGGTATGTCTAAAAATACGTTTGTCTATTTATGTTCGAAGGAGATATTCTATCCGGGAAAGAACCCAACCAATTTGCGATCAAAGCAGGCCTTTGAACTTATGTTTGATAAAGAGGTACAAACGGATTTCGAACCCACAACAATATCAACTGTAATTAGGGTTGCCACGCGACCGGAACAAAGTATCTTTATCTTTATACAGCCAAACATAGTCAAGCTTCTTGATTGCCTGTCCAACCAAAAATGCCAAGTGATCTGCTTCAATACCCCTTTAGAGCAAAAAAGCTTAGGTTTGCATGTTTTATTATCATTTAGGTAGATTAAAAATCGTTAAAAATTCAAGGTGTACGGCTTTTTTACCCAAATGTTAGGCCAAAATCGCAGGCCTACCCGGCTTTTAGATACGGGGAGCTGCCAACCAAAGCTGTAATTTTTTGTGACTACGAGAATGGCTCCATTGTAAAAATCGTTTATATTCAAGAGTAGAATTACCTTGCAATGTTTAAAATGTCCTTGTAGTACTTGTGACTTAATTTGTAACAACATAAGCCAAAATAGCACTCATCATCATCATCATCTTCCTGCCCTTATCCCAATTACTTGGAGTCGGCGCAACACGTTTTTTTTTTAACACAAAAGCCAAAATATCCCTTAATCCTACAAACTTTTCAAAAATACACAAGCTCAATAAGGGAAATGGATCAATACAAGAATCTCTTTTACACGTGTAACGTATAGCATTCTTATCATAACTTCCCTGGTATCCCCTTGAAAGAATGTTAACAATTTGAACTGATAACTGACGTAGCTGGCATTCTTACAATAGACGTAAGAGTCAGTTCAACTTGAACCAACTTCGAAGACCAGTCTACAAGTCATAGATTTACAGGCACAATAATTGATAGTCAAGTCATAGGCGAGAAACAACGTAACACGTAACGCCCGTTTGTGCAGATGCAGCGTAGTGCCACAAATTAAGGAAATGGCGTGCGGAGCGCCTATACAGATGGCTCACTCGGTAGGTACTAGCGACGGTTTTGACGCTTACCGACTTTAAGGTGGATCGTTTTCCATACAAAATTTAAATGGAGTTACGTCTTTAAATGAGACAAAATTATGATTAAAAAACTTGATGGGAAGTCCCGTGCTTTTATAACATTTTCGCAAAATAAAACAAATAATTTTTTAACCATCAGATTTCTCTGTAAAAACCGTGTCGCCACTTAATGAACATAGATGGAGCTACTGCTGCAATAAACACGTTTAATTTTTTTGTGGAGAAAATACTTGATATTTTTTTACGTTAAGCAGTTTTGCGACATATTTACGTGTGCCTTCCTCATCTCACATAAAGATTTTTTGATAAAATTGTTGTTTAGCTCATGTGTAACTCGGTTGAAGTTCAGATTTTAGTTTGTATGACGTAACGATCCCCCTTAAGTGAAATTCGGAATATCAGGGGAAGTCAAGGTAGCTAAGAAGTTGGTTGCCACGAACGTCATATTTCTTGGATTAAAATTGGCTCAGAATGAATTTTTGTTTCAGATTTTACTGTTTTGATATTCTTATGCTTTTAGATTTCAGATAGTAGCAACCCTGGCTATGTAACAAATGACAACCGCAAAAATCCTGAATAGGCTCGAGTGAACCTTCTGTAAACTCTCTATTTTGTGATAGTGCGTGCAACGCGCAGCGCTAGCGGACGCGTCTGGCAAACCTTTACATAATAGTAAATAAATAAATAATAAAATATGTTTATTTAATTCTTACAATTTACACATAAAGCTAGGTATCGGAACCTCCTTTTCAGCATAACAATGCCTGTGAACAAGGAATGTGGTAAACCTTTAGAATTGTACTTAGTTTGATAAAATCGGGTACAGATCGGCAGTATCGGATACTTTGACTCGCCAACTATTTTTTAAATTACGTACCCTTTAAAATAACGCATTCATGCTTTCTTTGATTTATTTAAATTGACAGGTGCCATATTACACATTCAAGCAATACAAAGTTGCTAGCGTAGAAAGAAGGTGATTTAATAACGCAAAAACAACAATATCATTGTTACTCGACACTCTTGGCAATTACTTAGCCCTGTTTGAATGGAAATCGCTTTTTTTATTGTGTGTATTTTCTTGTGAGTTTTACAAAATTTTATGCTTATTGCTCTTTATTTTGAAATGCTCATTTTCACCATTTTCTTCCACTTCGTTTGTCTCATAAAGTCAAATCTTTTCTTCAGATTTAAGATATCATATTTTAAGTGATAGGTATTGGATCAATGGTGGGTCCCGTGGGTGCTAAACTAAGCATAAGTAATTGACATTTAGGCGGGCGGGGCCCAAAATTATATAACGTTCGTTGCTGCGTTCTTTTAGCGCAGCGCTTACGCATATGTCTGTCAAATACTACACATTCCCATACTAAAAACCGACGTTGAGAAACTTGTGTTAAAAAACGCAGAGCATAACTTTGCGGTGCGTTATTAAAACTATATAATTGCTAGTAAGTATAATACCTACCTAAACTCTTTGCTTACTTTTAAACGTGATACGAAAATAACATAAGTAAGTATATCATGCTTGGCGTAAATATTTACTCTACTGTGACTAGAAAAAGCTTTAACTGTATGTATTGCATAGTAAATAGTACTAACTACACAATATTTAGTTTCAGAAGAAAGATATCAAGTGATAAAGTGGCAAAAGGGACTATTAGAGCTGTTTTTAAACTTTAATGTTTTCGTTTAGAAATCAATCAAGTAGTGTTAAAAAAATAACATACTTCTCGTCCAACTTTTCATAAATACATCAAACCGTTTGTTTCGAAATGTAATAAAAATTGTATACCTAAATAGCCTATTTAGCGGTCGCTATTGGTCAATGGGACAAGATGGGCAACTGAAACTAAACTGTCACTTTGTTTCTATAACCTAATTTTTTCCATTAATTTGTATAGGAAATAGTCCTTAGGAACTGTTGACACCATCTTATTTCTTTTTAAAAACAAATTCTGTATGTACTGAATCATTACTTATGTACGCCAATAATTAGGTAGGTATGTTATTTTTGTGTAAGTAATGGTTTCAGTCTATAAAAAATGAAATGGCATCATATAAATAGGAATTCTGGGATAGGACCCCACTACTTGAGTGATATAATCTTGATATAATATTATGTCAAATGAGATACTTTTAAAAACGTTTAGAATTGATATACCTAATGAAGTGGAATTTCAATATTTTAGATAGCGTCAATTTGTATCAGATATAACGATGAAAGAAGTCTGTAATATTTTGAGCAATAGTTTCGAGCATACAATTTCGGTATTTTAATTGGTATTGGGTGGCACATGTATGGTAAGTATACATTTGGTGTCGTACAATACAATTTCAGCAAATCAGCAAACTATTACCACTTCCAACACGTTTCCGGAAATTGTTAATTATGTAGACGAGCACTGGTAGCGGAATCATATTCTGGGAAGTAGATTAGAGTAGATAGTAGCTTTTGGGTTATAGAACACCACATCTACGAAACATGCATTTTCATAGGTTAAAAAGGTCAATTTTAATATACCTGTTACAGTCAAAACCCTTAACCAGTCAATAACGTTAATGACTGGCAAAACCAGTCAATAACGTTATTGCCTAAGGTACTCAGTCAAAACCCTTATTGACTGATTTTGTCTAATAAAATCAGTCAATAACGTTATTGACTGACGTGCCTAGTCAAAACCCTTAATAGGTATGTCCTGGTTGGTCTTAGATCACCATCAGAACCGTTAGATGGTCGCTGCCAGAGTGGAAGTCTACTGTCTCGATCGCCGGTTGTTATTCCATAAGGACATGCCCAAGTCGTAGACGGCTCTTCACTTATGTTGACGGCAGCAAATACGTGGCCTCCCCTCCCAGAAGTCATAGACCACCCGGTAGTTACTCGAGGACTCGGGCTCAGTGCCACCGGCGAGCGAAACAGTAGACTTTCACTCTGACTGCCTCCATCTTCTATCTTCTATAAGATGCATTTCAGTGAGCGTGCACAATCGCCCCACGACCTGATTGTCCCCATTCCACCTCCGGGGATCGCGTCGCCGACTAGGATCACACCTTTTATCAGCTGGTGAGATAGCAGACAAATACGAGCCTATCTTATTTTAAAAAATATATATCGATCCTGACGGTTACTATGCAGTAACCACTCCTACCCGCCGCATCGCACCGTAGCTCACCGCACCGTACTGCTACCCGCCGCATCGCATCTAAACTAACCGCACATCGCTCATAATCTCACCGCAAATCAGTGCTACTCGCCGCATCGCATATCGAAACTTTCCGCACCGCACTGCTTTCCGCCGCATAGCACATAAACTCACCGCATCCCCGTGCTACCCGCCGCATTGCTCATAATCTCACCGCAAATTAGTGCTACTCGCCGCATCGCACACCGAAACTATCCGCACCGCACTGTTTTCCACCGCAAAGCACATAAACTCACCGCAATTCAGCGCTACCCGCCGCATCACACAAAAACTTCCCGCACCGCACTGCTTCCCGCCGCATAGCACATAAACTCACCGCATCGCCGTGCTACCCGCCGCATTGCTCATAATCTCACCGCAAATAAGTGCTACTCGCCGCATCGCACACCGAAACTATCCGCACAGCACTGTTTTCCACCGCAAAGCACATAAACTCACCGCAATTCAGCGCTACCCGCCGCATCACACAACAAAACTTCCCGCACCGCACTGCTTTCCGCCGCAAAGCACATAAACTCACCTTAATTCAGCGCTACCCGCCGCAACACACAACAATACTTCCGCACCGCACTGCTTTCCGCCGCAAAGCACATAAACTCACCGCAATTCAGCGCTACCCGCCGCAACATAAAACAATACTTCCCGCACCGCACTGCTTTCCGACGCAAAGCACATAAACTCACCGCAATTCAGCGCTACCCGCCGCAACACACAACAATACTTCCCGCACCGCACTGCTTTCCGCCGCAAAGCACATAAACTCACCGCAATTCAGTGCTACCCGCCGTATCGAACACCGAAACTCTCCGCACCGAACTGCTTTCCGCCGCATTGCACATAAACACACCGCAACCCAGTGATACCCACCGCATCGCACATAAACTCACCGCAACGCAATGGTTACTGCATAGTAACCATCAGGACCGTTAGATTTTTTTTCAAAACCCTTAATAGGTACGTCCGACCCGGTGGTAGCAACCTAGACTGCCTGGCTGGTCTGAGATCACCATCAGGACCGTTAGATGGTCGCAGCTAGAAGAAAGCCTACAGCCTCGCTCGCCGATTGAACTAGGCGGGAGCCTAACAACCACCGTCGTGAAGTCTATGACATCTAGGAGGTGAAGCCACGTATACGCTAATGTCAGCATTAGATAGTGAAGAGCCGTCTGCGACTTGGGCATGTCCTCAGGAATAACAACCGGCGATCGAGACAGTCAGCCAGCCAGTCTAGGTTGCTGCTACCGGGGCAGAAGTACCTATTAAGGGTTTTGACTGGGCACGTCAGTCAATATCGTTATTGACTGCTTTTAATAGATAAAACCAGTCAATAAGGGTTTTGACTGAGGCCCTTAGGCAATATCGTTATTGACTGGTTTTTCCAGTCAATAACGTTATTGACTGGTTAAGGGTTTTGCCTGTAACATACCTACAGATGTCTGCATAACCACTCGTACCAATCACAGTATTTACTTTAAAAAAAATTAAGTCATGGGTTGAATTGATACGTGTGGGTGTTAAGTTAATGGAGCTGTGAAGTAGAACTTGTGATACCAGTTAAATGGAGTTATGTCTTGAAAGGAGGCAAAAATATGATGAAGAAATTTGACAGAAAGTCCCGTATTTTTATAACATTTTCGCAAAATATTACAAATCATTTTTCACCATCAGATTTCCCTGATATATACTGCTGCAATAAACTACTTCATATTTTTTTACCATAAGCAGTTTCTCGACAAATTTACGTATGCCTTCATCATTTCACAAAAAGCTTTTTTGATAAAATGTTGTTTAGCTCATGTTTACGTCGGTTGAAGTTCAGATTTTCGTTTACATGACGTAACGACCTTAACAAGCAACATATTTGCAAATGCGAAAATTCAAAAATGAATCTCCAGGAAGTGAACTAAATTGGCTATTGATGTGGAGCTGGAGAATACTTGCGGGGAAACGTATCTAAGGATTTGGTTCCTCCCACTTGACAAATAACCCATATAGGTGCGTTTTTGGAGATAAGGCATGTAGGGAAGTAGATCTGAATGAGAACTACTTTAAGAAAATACGTGAGATTGAAACGCGCAAGTTTTTTACTTTGGAACCGAAAACAGGTAGGTAGGTAAGTAAAAACAAGATCCCTTTTCTAAAGTTCCCAAACAATATCGAACGAAGTACCTACTTAAATTAATTAAGTTTAAGTAAAGTTCATTGTCTAAACTTGTCTAAAGTTAAACTTCTCAAAAAGTTTTTTAAGTTATTTATGAATTTGTAAACAGAACATTTTCATGTTTGTTTTTAGCGCAAGTATCAAAAAAGTGTGGCCTTAAGCTTGGAACTTCTTCGGCTTTTTACCCTTAAGGGGTTAACCAAATTATCAGATGTCGGTCAGGTATTTGCCGAACATTTTTTCTAAAGGATATTGGGTGGAAGAACCTCTTTAAGCTATTTGTTCAGTGAACCGGAATATGTGCTCGTACTGAAATGAAAAGATTTCATAAACTTTGCTTTTCTATGAAGAGAGAAAGATTTTAACATAAAACCAAAGTGCTACTGTAAAGTAAATGAATATTCCCAGTCTCCCAAAAACTGGTATTTAGGTGAAAATCGGGCAGATGCTTTCCATTGCGTTTAAGAGCTGTGAGCCACTACAGTAAGAAAAAACTTATGAAATAAAATTGCAAAAGAGCTGCAAAATATGCTTCTTTTATACAAAAAGCTGTTAAAATTTTGCCAGACTCGTATCTTATTGTTAAAACCTTCCCAGACTGTAAAGAACTTGCAGAATCACTTTGTTTCCACTAAATTTTTCGCAAATTCAGCGGTACACTGGTCCTAGACGCAACCACGCTACTACCACGACCTAAGCAAGCAGTTGGTATTAAGCCATAGAATATATAATATAAGCTCAGATTTAGAAAATTCTAAGCTCATTTTCTTTACAAAAATATTGTCGGTATTTGGACATGCAATGGTTGCTAAGGCCATTCAAAGTTAACCCCAGTTACACAACACAGACTGTGCAGCTAGGTAAGATAGCCTAAGGTCGTAATATGGTGGCGATCCAACTGGCTATTGAACTGCGTAAACATGCGATACCATTAATTGCTTGCAAAGGCTCTGTGGCTGAGATTAATCACTCCGTACAAACAATACAGATCGGTGAATGCAACACATATCTACCAACCACAGGCACTGTTCTCCACAAATACCTTTGACAATTTCAAAGCTAGAATAGACAAAGGTGCATAAAATACAAAGCCAGGTAATATTGTTGTACCTGGAAACGAGACGATGACAAACTACAATCATGAAATCAGCTACTCAAATTACAAAGCGAAACTGCTAGGGTTTGTGAACGAGCAAGTTGGTTTACTGCTCGTACTCCGCTAAATACATACCATACCTACCGTTTTCCGTTTTTTGCGAGAGCACTCTATTTTCACGAAACAAAAGTACTTACAGTTTTGAGGGAAAGTTAACTATACTCGTACAGTTACAGTGTTGTTCTTGTTACCACTTTTATTAATTTCTACGTTCGTAGGTAATTAATTTGTACAGCGAGGCGCTTTACACATATACCTAACATCCGTTTCGACGTTAGATATTTTTGCACTGCGTTATCTTAATTCTTAACGTGCGTTAACTTGACGGATGCGTCTGTAAAACGGTCAAATCCATCCACCACATAAGCAATAAAAATAGGTAGGTACGTAATGTAATGGTTAAGGTAATCGTTGTTACATTATGGGAGCCTTCGGTCATTTCATTGACATGTGCGATATTCTTTAGTTGGATTCATATCAAATCGTTTTAACGTGTGGGACACCACCACAAATACACCACCACATTTACAGATGGCTCACTCAATACTAGCGTCAATTTTGACATTTACTGGCTTTAACTGAAAATAACTGTAATCTCAGGTGAAGTCAAGGCACCTATGAAGATGATTGCCGAAGGTCATATTTCTTGGATTAAAATTGGCTCAGTATCATTATGACGTTCTTGTATCAGATTTTGCTGTTTTGATATTCTTCTTCTTTGAGGTTTTTGACAGTAGTAGCAACCCTGGCTATGTAACAATTGACAGTCGCGAAATAATCCTGAATAGGGTCGAGTGAACCATCTGTATACTCTCTATTTTGTGACTCCACCATGAACGAACGACCGAACAACAATAATTAGAAAGAGATGATTTCTTATTCTAGCTAGACCCACTCATTATTTATCCAATAACAAATAATCTAAAATGTTATCAATCAAAGTCAAATAATAAATTAATAACAAAAAAATAATTAAAGATAGATTACACGAGGCGAAAATAAATCACGAAATAGCTACCTTCTCAATTATTTTTGTTGTGTGTAGCGTCTAACAGAACAAACGGCTAGCAGTAATACAGGTGTTAGAAAGGTACAGAGATTATCTACAAGCTTTGTCTAGATATCAACTATAGTATTTTTTTTATTTTACGAACTAGCTTCCCGCCCGCGGTTTCACTCGCGGTATTTAGCTGTTTGGTCTAATAAAAAAGTTTGAAATACTTTGCATTTCGAAACGCAACTCAAATGATTGTTGTTCTACATGGAGTTCGTTCTTTTGTTTCACCCGTCAATGGCAGACGTATTTTTCAATTTTAAATTTTTTATTTCGAGTTTATTCGTATTTTCACTGCTTATTTTTGATAGTAATTTAATCAGTCAAGTGCCCAATGTAAACATGGAACGGAGAACTTGAAATTGAAGAACCTACTCTACATTTCCGGATGGTATCAAGAGGACGTCCCTGGTTCCTGCAGAAGACACTATCATCATTCTGCTGGAGCCACCAACCGTCCGGCGCAGCAGCGCTGGAATCTTATTATCCACTCCTCTGTGGCGCCATTTTTTATAGATAGGCTTGTCTGTGGCAAAAGTCCTATATAGGACTTTGCCACAGACGAGCGACTATACTGACACTGGCAGAATTACCTTAATTGTGTAGAAGTCCATATTAATAAATAAATAATAATAATACATGGAGTTCAACTACTCAACAACAGATGGCGCCACTACTTCACTTAATTTTTAAGTTGAGGGATTGGAAAATCCCTTATAGGTATCTTCATAGAATAAATAATAACACTACCGTGTAGAAATGAAACTCCTTTGTCTGGGCCCGAAAAGCCGCGCTTTAAATACCTACTTCCCCCCTCAGCCCGTAACGCCCCGCGCGCTCCCGCACTTACACGTGCTAATAGTTTTATTCCAAACTAGCGGATCGCCAAGCAGTTGCATGACTTTCTTCAGCAGGTAGAAATAGTCTACCCGTGGGTGTCGACAAAAACGACTAGGTATGGGATGAATCAATGGAATGGGTAGCAGCGTTCCCTGTGAATATCTGAAACACTTCGCTTTGGTGAATACAGCAATACCTCCCAATACGGGAGAAACATATCCTGCAGTGAACTGTTTTGGCTGTAAAGTTAGAAGTATTAATTTTTGGGGAATCTAGGTTATTAAAAATTTCATATAACGAAGTTGCAAAGTTGGTACCGTGAAACCATCGTTCTTCGAACACACACTATATGACATTAGAGGAATTTATTGTATTTTTCCCGGAATAAGAAACTAATCTACTCTGTAAATCGATTCAACATTTCGCTTCAAAATTTCTAATGAATAAGTAAGTATCATATTGTTGAATCTTTTCATGAAGTTGCCACAAAAACTAACTTTTTGTGTGGGACAGCGAGTCGACGAAAGACCCGATAAACCCTGGTGCCAAAGAGTAAAAAACCAGTGCAAGATGTAAAGATAGGTATAGGTAATAGATACGTTGTTTTGGTAATAGTCCCGTTAGTTAGCCGATAATACTTCGAAATGTCATACCGGTACCAAATTTTAATATGTCAATAAACATGACATAAGCTCTAGAAAACCGCCGGGAGACAAGCTGATGAGGGCCTGTCTCCGGCAGAAATGACGTCATCAAGATGGCGGCCGCCGCATTTAGAAAACTGCAAATTGTTTGAAAACTATAAGTTGCATTGTCATGTGCATGGTATCAAATGAAAGCTAATTAATTGTTCTACATATTTGCCTTGAACTACGACCAAGTACATAGCATGATTTTGAAATTAAAAGACTTTATGTAATAAAAAAACAGTAAATAGTTTATTTGTATGGCTATAGAATTCAAAATATTCATTTTTAACAAAAGTGACATAGAAGAAAAGTAAAGCTCAATGCAGTAGCTAAAAAAATCTAAAAGCACTTTATTGTTCGAATAAAGAGACCTTAAGTTACACTGATTTGAGTACAACGCTGTCTCTTTCCGCGCCACTTCTATTTGTTGTATATGCACGTGTGTGGTGTCAAATGAAAGGTAATTAATTGTTCTGCATTATTCTTATGAAGCACAACCAGGTACATAGCATGGTTACAAAAATTTAAAAACTTTAAAAGCTATTTTTTGTCGGGTTATAGAAACTAAAATAAAACTTACTCCGCTGGTTCAGCGACCCGAAGTGGATCTTGGCCTCCGATGCAACTGCACGCCACACTTCCCTGTTCTTCGCAGTTGGAAGCAAAATCAGGCTTTTGGAGTGTAGGTCCTTCAGAATTCCGTCAGTCCAGCGAAATCTAGGTCTTCTGACAGGAACTCCGATACAGGTTAGAGGGTTTGGAGGTCTAAAAATGCATTGAAAAAGGCTGTGAAATTTCCGAACCCGAGACACGTTCTCTCTCTCTTCGTATGGGACACCGAGTCGTTCAACGACCCGATGAGACGCATTAAAGAGGTGAGACTAAGATCTTATGGAGAAATAAACGACACTCAAAGAGAACATGGTGGACACAATGATGCGAAATAGATGTAGAAGAAAGGAGAAATCACAAAATCCTAGCGGAACAAGATAAAGAGTGGTACGATAAAGTGCACACAAGATGCAAGAATACTATAAGAAATGCGAAAAAACACCACCTAAAACGCAAAATTGGAGAAATAAAGACAATAATTAGATCAAGTGAAATTCGCAAATTTTCAGGAAATAAGATTTCGTCAGTCCAGCTATATCTACTTATACGTAGGTTGCCCGACACGACGCTTGCCCGTCGGCCGACCCCTTCCATCTGCTCGACGTGGCCAAGCCAGCCAGCGCAGCCTATCGGCTTCACTCTCCCCGATGATGTTGGGCGATGATTTTCTCTATCTCCCTGTTTTTCTATTTCTAAAAGTTTCATGCTCATTCTGAGTTGGTCCTAGGATTTTCCGTAGTGTTTTCCTAATTAAGAGCTTTTCTTCCTCCGTCAAGGATAACGTCCATGTTTCGCATCCGTACATTATTAGGCCTTAAGGTAAGGTCATATGACGGTCTTGTAAATACGAACCCTTGTTATCCTGCAAGTTTCGATGTCAACACATTGTGCAGGGCTGCTGAGTACCTTGGGGCATTCTGGACGCGAATGTTGATTTCGTCGTACTTAAATTTGTTCACCCCTTTGTAGGAGGTGTCATTGGCTATAAGGTTGTTTCTCTTAGTCTTGGCGCTCTTGAATCTTCTCATGTGGAGGTACTCTGTCTTGTCATGGGTTACCGTGGGACTTACTTTTCTTCCTTCTTTCTCCGGTGTACTGGCCATTGCTCTCACGTCTGCAGCACTTATACCTATTAGGGCCAGGCCGTCGGCATAACCTATTATTTTATGCGTTCCGTTTAACTCCACTCCATCAACGAACTTTTTGGACCACGTACTTGAGCATCAAGTTAAACAACATAGGTGATAGCGCGTCTCCTTGTTTGAGCCCTGTGTCCACTTCAAAAGCATCCGAGAGACAAGAAGACAGTACTTTGTAGGCAGTCAGGAGTAGCGCTATAGGTACCATTATAGTTGGAGAATTTATTTCAAGAGCTTCTTTTGTGAATTGGATAGATAACTCCCATATTCCACTCTTTTGGCAGTTTTTCTTCCTTCTAGAGTAACAATATTCTCATTTGCGACTGTAGTGCTCCTCTGCCATACTTCCACAGTTCTACCGGCATGTCGTCAATCCCTGGACATTTGTTGTTCTTCAGGTGCATGATAGCTTTCCGCTTCACATATATCTCGCTAATTTAGACTGAAAACTACCAGCAAGCAATTTAGCAGGGCCTTAAAATATTTGTACCGTTCAGTTTTCAGCTTCTCCGGGTCAGAAACGAGATTTCCTTCGTCATTTTCAAGAAACTGAGCGATGGGCTGGTATCCTTTCTTGACCAATCTTATTTCCTGATAAAATTTACGAATTTCACTTGATCTAATTGGTGTCTTTATTTCTCCCACTTTGCGTTCTAGGAAGTGTCCTTTTGCATTTCTTATTGTATTCTTGCATCTTGTGTGCAATTTATCGTATTTATCCTGCCACTCTTTATCTTGTTCCGCTAGGATTTTGTGATTTCTTCTTTCTTCTACATCTATTTCGCATCATTGTGTCCACCATTTTCTCTTTCAGTGTAGTTTCTTTCACCCTAAGATCTTAAGTCTCAACTCTTTAGTGAGTCTCGCTCGGGTTCGGAAATTTCCCAGCCTTTTTTGACCTCCAAAGCCTCTAACCTGTTTCGGAGTTCCTGTCGGACGACCTAGATATCGCTGGACTGACCAAATTCTGAAGGACCTGCACTCACTTCAAAAGCCTGATTGGAAGCAAACTGCGCAGAACAGGGAAGTGTGGCGTGCAGTTGCATCGGAGGCCAAGATCCACTTTAGGTCGCTGTGTCAGCGTAGTAAGTAAGTATTATTTGAGTTTCTATAACCCCATAAAAAATAGGTTTCAAAGTTCTTTTTTTAATAATAATTCTTTAACTATGCTATGAAGCTGGTTGTGCTTCAGAAGAATAATGCAGAACAATTAATTATCTTATATTTGACACCATACCCGTACATATACTACAAATAGTAGTGGCGCGGAAAGAGACAGCGTTGTACTCAAATCAGTGTAACTTAAGTTCTCTTTATCCGAACAAGAAAGTGCTTTTAGATTTGTGTAGCTATTGCATTGAACGTTACTTTTCTTTTATGTCACTTTTGTTAAAAATGATTATTTTGAATTCTATAGCCACACAAATAAACTATTTGCTGTTTATTTTTTACATAAAGTCATTTAATTTCGAAATCATGCTATTTACCTGGTCGTAGTTCAAGACAAATGTGTAGAACAATTAATTAGCTTTCATTTGATACCATGCACATGACAATGCAACTTATAGTTTTCAAACAATTTGCAGTTTTCTAAATGCGGCGGCCGCCATCTTGATGACGTCATTTCTGCGGGAGACAGGCCTTCATCAGCTTGTCTCCCGGCGGTTTTCTAGAGCTTATGTCATGTTTAATGACATACTAAAATTTGGTACCGGTATGACGATTCGAAGTATTTTGACTAAATTCGGGATTAACTTACGCCGCTATAAATAAAACTTGAAATTTAAAGAAAGTGGAGCCAGGTATCTTGTTACCATAGTGCTTCAATAGCTCAGTGGCAGAGCGGTGGCCCGGGTTCGACCCCCGGTCGATACATGTCAATTTTTCAATTTCTTATTTTCATTTATGAGGTACCTAGTAGGTATTTGAAGCGATAAAAAAACTCGCTTCAAAATAGAAATGCAGTTACTTAGGTATACTGAGATAATGTCGTTTTGTTTTCTATTTCTTGTGCTGAACGGAATATTCTAATAAAATGCACTCTGTCTGCGCCAAACGCATCTTATTTAAATTCACTTAGAATTCTGAACTTGTTTAAAATTGCACGATGTACCTACAACATTTATGAGCCTTCATTTTGCAGAATTTTATTCTTCCTATTTGTATTCAGTTTCAGTTGCAATATCAACAAGGGAAAACCGGAAAACCGAGTGGAACCGGCGAATGCGTGCATGAATCGTGCATTACATTATATCTTACGATGTTTCATTACCGAAAATCTCAGTTTTGCTAAAATGCAGTAGGGTAACTTGCACTCTACTATAAAATCAGTACCTAGTCCTTTGAAGGGCGCAAGTCGCGACACACCAGACACGTATGCGTGACGTGCACGTAATCACGCACGTAGAGAAGACGTTGTATCGTATGAGATTGTATGAGAGGACGCACACTGCCTGCGTTGCGTATGCGTGCGCGCGCGTAGTGCGGTGTTTCATACAATGCCATACTATACAACGTGTTACAAAACAACTCATAAAAACTCCCATACAAATAGAGTTCATTCTGTATGGGAGGCCCAACTTTTTGTTTTCAGATTTCTCCCCATGTTCCATAGGAAAAGTTGTTCAGTTTTACGAGTACCTTGACCTCCTTTCAGCTTTATTGGTTGTTTTGTAACACCCAGTACAGCGTCATCTTTAGGCGCTATGGCGTCGTAACTACGTGCACGTCACGCATACGGGCCCGGTGTGTGGCGCCCTAAGTCCAACATGACGCAACTCTTAGGTTGATCTAATAATACGAGCAACGCGGATTTTTCCGTCCCATTCCGACCCGGAAATCTAATATTAAAAGACTCAGGTGCTTGCTACGAAAATCCTACGTAGACGAAGATGCTACGCCGTAGTAAACCCGTAGAAAGTTTTTCTTTTGTTATTTTTTAAAATCCTGTCTATTATATAATTGTTAATTTTCTATTTTTCATGTACCTACTTAAAATTTAGAATATACCTACTGCTTTATAGTAGGTAGCAAAAGGTAGCAAAGAATAATGGCTGTTATCCGAGCGCGATCTGATAGCATTCGAAAGTAAAGACAAAATATGACTTGTGACAAAATATGAGTTGTATATCATACTCTAGTTTTTATAGTGATTTACCACTATTTGTTCATCAATCAATAAAATAAGTACCTATGTACTATGTATAATACCTACATATTTCTTGACAATGGTTGACACGTGCGTTATATTTCTTGGATTGGAACGTTATGCTTATATGCCTACCCTACTCCTTTTTGATGCGAACTGCTAAAGAGTGGAATTCCCTGCCTGCGGATCTGTATCCGGAACGTTACAACCTGGGCCTTTTCAAGGCGAGAGTGAATAGGCATTATCTGGGCGAGCATGTTCCATCATCGTCTGCATCGTCTCTTAACATCAGGTGGGATTGCGGACAAAACCTTCCCTATTCTTTATTAAAAAAATAGAAGACCTTGATGCAAATCGCCAAGTACGGAAAAAGCGTCCTATGACTCACGCCTCTTACACTTATGACTCGACTGGCCTGTTGTATCCACTGTGCGTCTTGCGACCGAGTCTTTAGGACATAATTCGGTTTCGCATGCCACATCGGAGCCCATCGCAGAAAAGACCCAAATTAAAAGACTAACAGTAGTCGCCGCCGTCGGCGGATACGGTGTGGACGACATGATGATGTTGATGGTATCTTGGATTAAAATTAGCTCAGAATCATATTCATGACGTTCTTGTATCAGATTCTGCTGTTTTATTGATAAGTATTAAACATTTTAGCAACAGTGGCTAATTATTTCAAGTAACCTCTCTATTTTGTGCCAATACTTAGAGATCTGTGCCTTAAGTAAGTTTAACTATCCGAACCAAAAGTTTTCTAAGCCGGCATCACACTTAGGCCTTACTTTACCCTATTATTTTCTGTTGCAAAAAAGACAAAAACTTAGAAACTATTATCTGTAATTGGCTGCTAGTTTCTGAAATTGCATTCACAATGTTCTGTCGAATCGCACCTTTATCTACCGACTTCTAATGCGGATAGGTAAAAAAAACTGGTAGCCATAGCCAGTTTTCGAGATTGCATTCACTAGGTATACCGGGTGTTAGAGCGTGCGCTGCGTGCGTGACGCGTATTGTCCGCGCGGACCTGCAATGCGAATTCTCGTGCGAAGTTCACTCACTTCATCTTCACATTCTGCACCGGTTGGAATAAAGTGAACTTACGACATGTACGTAAGTAGATACAACTGCGCGATGCAACGCATAGCCCAAGGGACGATGTATCGAAAACTTTGCGTGTTCGGACATTAAAACTGAACAACTTTTACCATGGAGCTTATGTTTGGAAACGAAACTATTTTTCGAGTTCCAATACAAAGTCAGCCAGCTAATTTTAGAAGATCGAAGAGTTTTTCTCGTTAACCAACAAAGAAAAAGTTGTTCAGTTTCATGGTCTGATCGTGTCTGCAAAGTTTTCGGTACACCCGTACACCTTTACACCCTGTATGTCCTCTTGAGTCGCTACTACTGCTAATGCTGATAGGACAGATACCTGAAAACGCTGACGGCTATTTCCTCAAGCTTGACTAGATTCTAGGTTAAGATTGGAGCACCTTAGGCTTGGCTCCGATTCACCGGAATATATTGTGGAAAATGGTAAGTACCTGTAAGTAGGTACTTATCTATACAAATATTTTAATGGCGTTTCTACTCGCCAAACTGAACAACTATATTTTTCGATGAAAAGAACTTTCGAACATCTAACTTTGTTGATGAACGAAGAAAATGTTTCGGCCTCCCAAACAAAAATCTCGATCAGCTGGCTGACTATGTATAGAAACTCGATTTTTTTTTCCCGACATAGGCCCCTGAGTAAAAGTCTTTCAGTTTCATAGTCTGATTATATCTGAAAAGTTTTCTGTACCTTACACCGTCGCTAACACCCTGTATAGAGTTTCTTTCATACAGTTTGTTGAAAAATCTGAAAAGATATCTGCGTAGGAATCCTTTTTAGGGTTTCGTAGTCTACTAGAAACCCTTATAGTTTCGTCATGTCTGTCTGTCTGTCTGTCTGTCTGTCTGTCTGTCTGTCTGTCTGTATGCCGCGCCCTCATATCTTCGTCAGTTTTAGAGCTATCGACATGAAATTTGGTGAGAAGATAGATCGTGTTGACCCAAATATAGAAATGTTAAGAAAAAAATATTTAAAATGTTTTTTGGACCCCCTCCCATACAAGTGAAAGAGGGGCAAAAAAAAATTTTTCTTCTGTAATATTGAGTAGGGTATCGTTGAATAGGTCTTTTAAAATTAAGGTGAAGTTTCTTTGAAACAAATTCTCTAAAATGTTTCTGTCACGAGATATTTGCTTTTAAAAAGGGCGTTTTTGACCCATAATTTGTTCCAGCTGTAACTTCTAAAGTATAAACGCTAAAAATTTTAAATAAATATGGAATATAGCTTACAATCTGAAGTTACAATGAAAACTATAACGGATATCGTACCCTTAAAGGTTTCAGGAAAAATTGAGTTTTTCTATTTGCGGTTGGTCATCATACTGCTGCTAACAAACCAGCAACAAAATTAAGTTTGTAATGCTGAAAAACCTGATATTTAAACGTTGACAACGAAACCCTATTTGTGGGCGTGTCTGACACGCTCTTGGCCGGTTTTTTGTTATATTCCGGGGTTCGAGGTACTTTTACTTTACAGAAGGCCAGCTCGCCCCTTCTTTCGATCACTTATGCCTACTCTTTAGGGTTGCTACTTTTACATTGTGATTTTTTTTATGAAGTTACCTATCCTTTGTAAGTATGAATTAGGTATATGCAAATTGATAAACTCCTAAATTACCTGGCCGATATGAAATATTTTTTACCATATAGAAGTAGGTAAGTACCTACCTGAGTAGAAAGTCATATTTCTAATAGGGAATAAGTAGGTCCCCACCTAAATCGGTAGATAGGCAATAGGTTTGGGTCACGAGACTAGGTGGTAAGCGAAGCGACCCATAAGTAGGCAGGTAGGTAAGTAGGTAGTAGGTAGGTAGAGGACCGGCCGGCAGCGATGACCGACATGCATGACAAAGGGTTTCTCACGCCGTTCGTCGGTGTTACCCACGGCAAAGAAGTGTATCTGAAAGAAAGGCCTAAAAAATACCTATCTTGCCGTCACGAACTTTAATAGTTTAGGTACCTACCTATGGTTGGAAGGTAGGTATTTTTGAACAGTGAGTCAAGCCATCATGAAAGTCACACGTACTGTCACTAGTCAGTCGCACACCGATAACCTACCTACCAATGTATTGGCGGGCGGGCGATACGCGCTGGGAACGGTAGTTAGGTAGGTTGGTAAGTAGGTACCTATCATGACATGAACATGACGACATGACAAACGCAAGGATGCGCCCAGAAAAAAATCGGGCATGGAAGCTGTATCTGTAGCTGTAAGTTGGTAGGTAGGTAGGTACCTACCTTAGTTTCGAAGTATACCTATTTATCTACTATAGTTTCCAAGGTCACCAGCGGCCGTGACGAAAAAATGAAAAAAGAAAAACAGGATCGTAATAGTTCATTTGAACTAGGTACCATAGGTAGGTACCTACCTACCTGATGATCGGAAATGAAGATGACATAACCTGGACCTTTTGCTATCGGCATTTCGGTACTCATCGCTTCACCTCAAATGCCGACTACGTAGATACCTATCTATCTACTGTGGGTAGGGTATGTACCTACCTAAACCCATTTAACCTACCAAATCAAACTAAAGCGCAACCTACCTACTTCTTCTTACGTACGTAAAACGCTAAAGCACATAGGTACC
Source organism: Phthorimaea operculella (assembly GCA_024500475.1). Classification (NCBI taxonomy): domain Eukaryota; kingdom Metazoa; phylum Arthropoda; class Insecta; order Lepidoptera; family Gelechiidae; genus Phthorimaea; species Phthorimaea operculella. The sequence continues at coordinate 3,839,743 of JANFCV010000027.1, forward strand.
TATTACGAACGAAAAATAAGATTTTTAAAAAGAAATCCCTCCATTTCTAGTGTTTTGAAGTAGGTAGGTTTCTATTTATTTATTTAATAAAAGAGTTCTACTTACTTTTCATTATTGCGTGGGAAACTGAAAAATTACAATGCTCAATCTGTGGTGTTATTTATAACACCAAAACAAGTCACATAAATATTTTTCTTTACTTGCCATTCCGTCCGCCCGCACCGAACGCGCCGTTCACACTCAACCTAAACCATGCCTAAACCGGTTCGACACGGTTCCACAGAGCCCGTAAACGACGCGTGTGGATGTCTGAGTGAGTTTAGCCGCCTTTGCTCGAAGCCGACTCTCTGGATTGCGCTAGCCAATACTTACTTTGTGCTTTAACTCCTACACACACATTAAATAGAAAAAGGTAGGTATCTCCTATCGGTATTTAAACTTTACTTAAAAAACAATTTCTTCAAAACTCGATCATTCTTATAATCTTTTAATGTTTTAAGAATTAAAAAAGAACTTCCCTGAAAGCAGGGATGTGACTTTAGCGTCCAAAACTCGTTTTATAATAATCGATTATTTGAAGTTTCTAAAAAATCGTTTAAAAGTAAATCGGTTTAATCCAAAGAAAACATAGATTTATAAGTAATCTTATTTTTACTTGATTGTTCCTATGCAATAATGTTGTCAACATAAGTACCTACCTATACCTAATTTTCGACAGAAAGAAAATAAACATCATACCGTCAAAATAAAATATTACGAACTACCTACAAAAGGTGTCGTTTATTTTAACCAATGTGACAATAGATCTAAGATAATTCGTTGCTGCAAATACAAACCGCAAATAAACGATTAAGTATTTATCTTGAAATTATACGTTTAATTAAACTTCATTAATCGGTTATTAAAAATTGATTGTAAATAATCGATTATTTTTTACGATTCCCACCTGAAAGTCGAGCAGCGAGAAAAAGGAGATTTTTTTAATCAACAACGGCTGGCTGGGTTCCCACGAAGTTGAGGAAACAAATTAATCAGCAAACGAGATGACGACACGACTTACAGGATCTAACTCACTTTTATATTTCTTCACCTAAGTACCTACTTAAACAGGGTCAAAAAGTATGAATTTTTGCGTTACGTAATTTGTGGGCGCAGTGGCGGACTAACCCCGTCGGATGCCCGGGGCGGTCAAGCCGTCGGATGCCCCCCAGCGATAGAAAATAAGAACTTCATTATTGGTATTTAGGTAGGTACAGTGGCGTATACAGCTTCGGATCGTGGGGGGGTCACAGCACTGCACCACTCAGGCACAAGCAGAATATGCATTACGAGCAAAGAGAGTTTAACATTTCAGTTCAACAAAAACAAGAGAAAAACCACTCTTCGCCATTTGCCACACCAATACTACACGTATTGCGAGCGAAGCGAGCTCGACTTTTCACATTAAAAATGCATGTGAGGAGACACACCGTACTGCACGTTATGCGAGCGAAGCGAGCTTGACATTTCGCGTCAAAAATGCTCACCGTGCTGTACTATCACTACACGTTATGCGAGCGAAGCGAGCTCGAAATTTTGCGTCAAAAAGGAATGCGAGGAGACAAACCGAGCTGCACCATCACCATGCACGTTATGCGAGCGAAGCGAGCTAGTTATTTTGCATTAAAAAGGCACACCGTGCTGTACTATCACTACTAGTTATGCGAGCTAAGCGAGCTCGACATTTCGCGTTAAAAAGACACACCGTGCGAGGAGACACACCGTGCTGTACCATCACTACACGTTTTGTGAGCGAAGCGAGCTAGCTAGAGAAAGAAACGACAAGCAGCGAGGAGATACGCCGTGTCACTTAATCTAATAATGTTTTTAAATAAGCTTGCCCTAGCACTAGCAGCGGCTGCTATCAAGTACTAGGGGCATCAAAATGGCCTCCGAACTCCTTTGATCAAATCGTAAATAACTTTATTTAGGATTCAAGTCCTGGGGCCAACAAAATAGCCTCTGAACACCTTTGATCTAATCGTCCAATCGTAAAAAACTTTATTAACAATTATATTCCTGGGGGCAACAAAACATCCTTGGAACTTTAAAAGTCCTGGGGGGCTTCAAAATAGCCTCCGAACTGCTTTGATCAAATCGTAAAAAACTTTATTTACAATTCAAGTCCTGGGCTGGGGGCAACTAAACATCGATAACTTTAATTTCGATTCGGTCCTTGTGTCATCCTCCGGAGGCCATTTTGATGCCCCCCGGGACTTGCTGCCCGGGGCGCGTAAATACATACCCTGATGCAACACAGACACCCATACTCTGTGTTGCATCAGGGTTTGTACAGCGTTCAGACGTACAAACCCTGATGCAACACAGAGCACTGGTACCATATCTCCTTACAATTTATATTAATTATGAGCATGAAAATGAGGATGAGCATGAAAATGGATACCAATGCTTATGGAAATGAACATGCGCATGGAAACGAGCATGCGCATGGAAACGAGCATGTGCATGGTAACGAGCATGCGTGTGAAAACGAGCATGCGCATGGTAACGAGCATGCGCATGGTAACGAGCATGGGCATGGTAACGAGCATGCGCATGGAAATGAGCATGCGCACCGACATAGGCATGCCCATGAAAATGAGCATGCGCACTAACCTAGGCATGCGCATGAAAACGAGCATGCGCACTGACATAGGCGTGCGCATGAAAATAGGCATGCGCACTGACATAGGCATCCGCATCAAAATGAGCATGCGCACTGAAATAGGCATGCGTAGCGTATGAAAATAAGTATGCGCATGGAAATGAGCATGCGCACTGAAATAAGCACGCGCATGAAATTAAGCATGCGCATCGAAATGAGCATGCGCACTGACATAGGCATGCGCATGAAAATTAGCATGCGCATCAAAATGAGCATGCGCACTCAAAATAGGCATGCGCATGGAAATAAGCATGGGCATCAAAATGAGCATGCGCACTGAAACTTTTTTGTTTGATTAAGCGAAACCTTAAATCAGTCCTTTATTCGGAACACAATCATCGCACGACTTACCCTGTCTCACATAGCGTCCAACGCCTTCATAGCGTCCGACGCCTCCATAGTGCCTAAAGCGTCCATAGCGTCTGATGAAATCCCCGATCATCTACAGCGTTCAATGTTTCCATAAAGTCCGACGTTTTCATAGCGTCTGTCGCCTCCGTAGCGTCCGACGCCTCCGTATCGTCCGACACGTGCATAAAGTCCAACGCCTCCGTAGCGCCCTACGCCTCTGTAGCATCATATCTCAATAAAGTAGCGATTTATAATATAAAAAACGAATGCAAACTAAAAGTGCAATTATCTCGAAAACGGAGCATCGTAGAGCAAAAATAGCTGTATTTTCGTACTCTCATTGAAAAATTAATTTTTTTAGGCTTAAACCGAAAATCAGTTCCCTGTTTGATACACATTTTGCGACTTAAGACATTTTGCGACTTTGGACATATTGCGACTTTGGACATTTTGCAACTTTGGACATTTTGCGACTTAGGACATTTTGCGACTTAGGACATTTTGCGACTTTGGACATTTTGCGACTTTGGACATTTTGCGACTTTGGACATTTTGCGACTTTGGACATTTTGCGGCTTTGGACATTTTGCGACTTAGGACATTTTGCGACTTAGGACATTTTGCGACTTTGGACATTTTGCGACTTAGGACATTTTGCGACTTAGGACATGTTGCGACTTAGGACATTTTGCGACTTAGGACATTTTACGACTTAGGACATTTTGCGACTTAGGACAATTTGCGACTTTGGACATATTGCGACTTTGGACATTTTGCGACTTAGGACATTTTGCGACTTTGGACATTTTGCGACTTTGGACATTTTGCGACTTAGGACATTTTGCGACTTTGGACATTTTGCGACTTTGGACATTTTGCGACTTAAGACATTTTGCGACTTTGGACATTTTGCGACTTAGGACATTTTGCGGCTTTGGACATTTTGCGACTTAGGACATTTTGCGACTTAGGACATTTTGCGACTTTGGACATTTTGCGACTTAGGACATTTTGCGACTTAGGACATTTTGCGGCTTTGGACATTTTGCGACTTTGGACATTTTGCGACTTTGGACATTTTGCGACTTTGGACATTTTGCGACTTAGGACATTTTGCTACTTTGGACATTTTGCGACTTAGGACATTTTGCGACTTTGGACATTTTGCGACTTAGGACATTTTGCGACTTAGGACATTTTGCGACTTTGGACATTTTGCGACTTAGGACATTTTGCGACTTAGGACATTTTGCGACTTAGGACATTTTGCGACTTAGGACATTTTGCGGCTTTGGACATTTTGCGACTTAGGACATTTTGCGACTTAGGACATTTTGCGGCTTTGGACATTTTGCGACTTAGGACATTTTGCGACTTAGGACATTTTGCGGCTTTGGACATTTTGCGACTTAGGACATTTTGCGACTTAGGACATTTTGCGACTTTGGACATTTTGCGACTTAGGACATTTTGCGACTTTGGACATTTTGCGACTTTGGACATTTTGCGACTTTGGACTTGGCTAAATATTCCTAAGTTGTCTGTGCTGCATCAGGGTTTGTTGCATGTTTTGATTTACACACCCTGATGCAGCACAGACAGGGGGCTGTCTGTACTGCATCAGGGTTTGTATTGTCGCGCCCGGGGCGGACCGCCCGCCGATAAGGAGAGGTCATGTCTATGCCAGCAGTGGATAGTTTGTGACTGTTATAGTTGCTTTCTGGAATTCAAAAGCAAAGTTAAAAATATAGAATATTGGATTCAACCATACCATTGTACAATATCGGGTTTAATTCATATCATTCAATTTGTTTCATGAACATTTCGTTACCGCGTTTTAAAAACCTAGTGACGCCATCTATTGTTTGTCCATACGGACCACTGGTGCGAATCTGCAAGACATTGGTGTCTGTCATGCTCATGCATGACATGAGCACAAAGTAAGTAGGTACTTATTGGCTCTCTAACGTTACGACCAAGTTACGACTGACTACGACAAGCTTCTTGACTACGACCATTCAGCTTACGACAACTCGGTGCTTCGTCCTCTACGATAAGCATGCCGCATTTTTGTTGCCGCTGAAAATAACAAAAATTAAAATAAATAAATTTCATTCATTGAACAAACGTGATTTATATGCTATTTTTATAAAAAATGGTTTGGATCCCATCGTGCGCGAGTTCGACTCGCACACAGGACGACTAGCAGCACAAAGTAAGTATTAATAATAAACATAGTTACAAATAGGTAAAATTATACAAAAACAATTATGTTGCTAACTATTTCCTAAACTAAAAATATAAAATATTCTTGTATCATAGGGTAAATAGGTAGCGGACATAACTATTCTAAATAAAATATAATTGAAAAATAAAATACTACTATAAACTTAAAATAAACTTGAATACACCATAATAAAAGAACACAATTAACTAAAACTAAGATAATTTGGGTGCTGCATTCTGTACCCTTCCTCGAAACCGTCGGAATACAACGCCCTTCGGCCAAAACTCTGGCGATGTGAAGACGTCCAAGTGGGCAGTCGGGACCCGAAGCATGTATGAGTTAAAACCCACCACATACCGCGACTCCAACGCCTCCACAAACACGCCAAGTCTTGGTGAGTCCTTGAAGACACCAGCTTTATGTCTCGCGAAGATGTAGTCCAACACGTCCTGCTTGGTAGTAGATGCGTGCAGATGGGAGACATATAGCGCTGTCCTCGGCGTAGCGGCTCGCAGTGGTTGGTTGGGCTCCACAGGCGCGATACCGCACTTGTTCGTGCGTTGCCGCTTGCTGCGTTTCTTTTGGACCAAAGTGAACCCCTTCGCGCCTACTAGAGTAGTGTTTCTTACTTACTTAAGTTTTGTAAACAGTGTCTAAGTAAGTAGGTAGGTACCTACTAAGAATGTAGGTACATCATCATGGCATCTACGTTGTTTGTTTAAATAGAACCCAGAAGAAGGTACCTATACTCTGACCAAAAGAGACCTCCGGAAAAATGTATGAAACGCGGGCGAAGAATTTCGACTGAAGTGAGAGTTATACAGGTTTAAAGTACATCCTACTAATATTATAAAGGCGGATGTTTGTGTGTGTGTTTGTTACGACATCACGCAAAAACGGCTGATTAGATTGACATGAAACTTTGCAGAAATATAAAAGGGCATCTGGAATAACACATAGGATACTTTTTACTACGGAAAAATGACCTATTCCCACGGGATCACGCATTTTCCAATATTTTTGAAATAGGTGGCGTGACTGAGCCGATTCGCGTTTTAACGTTTTCGCCGAAAACTAACAGCGACATCTCATGGCGAATAATGCTTTTTTCCCGCGAAATAATAGGTTGCAGCGGGTGAAACCGCTGACGGGCAGCTAGTAATTAATAAAGCAATACTCCTAAGTTATATATTAAAAAATCATCCCCGTTTTTTATTAAAATGTGTTTTAAATAAGTGAAGTGGTAATCATTATGATTATGCTGGCAACATTATGGTAAACTCTCAGATTGACACACAGACCTACTAAACCTGGTATGGACTGGAACTAATCTGTTCTGTCAATGTTGAATGCGGAAAAATAATGTTATTTCCTTTTCTCTCAAATGGTTTTCTGTAAGGAGATTGAGATAAAATATTGTCTGTCAGATCCCTTTAATTTTCGAACGCGACTGTTTCGCCATTTTATGGTGCCAACAATCTATGGTACTTCAAGTGTCAAAGTCTTGTAAACAAAGTGCGATTTATTCGTATTTTTCATGAAATATTATTTTTGCGGTGCATTTTTAGTGATAAAAGACTAAATTAAGGAAACGACATCATGCCTGACTATTCCATAATACAGTGCGACGGGCGTCGGAATAAAAATCGCCCTGAAATTAGTTTGCACACGTAAGTAAACAAATCTGCTATTTTACTCGAACTTTATAAGATTATATGTAATTAAAAGCCACGAGCATTTATTTTTCGCTATAAAGCAGCAAACTATAAACATTTTTTTCCCCAATATATCATTAATTACTTTATTTCTGCTGATACTGATTTCATACAAACTGATCGTCGGCTAGGGTTGGGGTAGTACATAAAGTCACGGTATCGATATATTTTGCCAGAATTCGTAAGAATGGAAGGAAATAATGAATTTGGAGAGTTCAATTTAGAAAATTATAATGTGCCAAAGTACCTAACAACAAAAACTTAGTTCTTTAAAGGATTTTATATATACTTGTTTAATAATTCAAATTTTTTTTTTACAGAAGCAAAAAATGAAGTTAGAAGAAGGAAATGGCTTGATATTATTGGCACTGAAAATATAAATCCACGTCATGGAAAAATATTTACATGCTCCCTGTATTTTGGTGTCGAATGTTATAACAGAACTCTAGATAAATTATGCCTACGTGAAGAAGCCTTGCCATCCCCTTTTTGGTACAAGCTAAGGAAAATGATAGGTCTGTTTTGACTGAGCAGCAACAGGAGCAAAGTGGAAGGAATAGGAAAATTTCTGGAATAGCACAAGAAATTCAACCTGTGTTAACAAAACAAATACCTAAATTATGATTAAATTATTATTTTTGGTTTTTGATTGATTATTATTATCATAAATGTTTACCCTGACAACTTGTTTTTCTTTTTAACCATTTATTTACTACACACAAAAAGCAATTAAGTATTATGAAAATAAGCATAATACAGTAGTAAGGTAGGTACACAAAAAATATCACAACAGCGTAGGCATAATGCCCGTCGTAACCATCATCATCTTCCTACCCAATTACTTGGGGTCGGCGCAACATGTTTTGTATGAACACAAAATCCTGTTGCAAAAGGATTTGGCTATGTTTTATGACCGGCCGCTTACCTGACGTCAACCCTCTTTGGGAATGACGTCAAATCGTGACCCAAATTGCATAATTGGATCGTTCGTAGGCAGTTACCGACTATCGATATCGATTTTTGGGTCCAAAATGATTACAACCCTACAAAAATCCGCCATTTTATGAGTCCAACATTGTTTGACATTCACGCACATTCAGAGGGTACAGCCAGTCCATAGGTTTAGTAGGTCTGTGGATTGACACCGCTAAAAGAACTCGTATCCGAGCCAGAATCTCATTAATTAAGGCTCCCACAGACCGAATGCTTCCTCGCGTAGACGCAGACGCACGCAGCGGTTGTAATGTATGGAGCTGTATGAAGTGCACATCTACGAGTTATTTTCTGGACGTCTCTTTTTAATCTACTCCATCGGGGAGCCTTAACGCAAAAGGAGCGCAGCGCGGGAGCATTCGTGCAGAAAATAGTATGGAGATGACATGTGATGCGTTGCGTGCGTGCGTCTGTCGTCTGACATTTCCATTCTATTTCTGCACGCACGCGTGCTACGTTCAGTCTGCGTTAGCTTTAATGACGTGCGCTACGCCGCTGGGACTATCAATGCGAGGACCTGCACTGCTTAAAGTAAGGCGATGCGCTGTGTGACGTGGATGCGCTGTGTGACGTGGATGCGCTGTGTGACGTGGAATTTAAGCGCCGGCATCAATATCAAATTAATTTAACAGTTACAAATTCGTACATTCGTACATGCATTGCGGCGCAGCGCGTACATCACTTTGTATTTTAATGCCTTCGCTGCGTGACGCCGGTCCGTGCGGATCCGCAATGCGAGCACTTGTGTGGTTTTACTCACTTTATCTGTTAAAGTAAACTGAACTGCGCACATGGACGGTCCGCGCGTATAATACGCTTCACGCAGCGGAGGCACTTAAACTGACCTTATACGAAAAAAAACTAATTCCAAAACCAAAAATACTTTATAGAGGGCCGCAAACCGCAAACTTCACTATACTTCAGGCGCTCATATGAAGTTAGTGAAGTTGGCGCGAGGACTGTCAGGCGGACTGAATATCACGTAGTCTAAGGCTGGCCGCACACGCCCGGAATTCATCACCATCTTGAGACAGAAAGACCGCATCTGCTGTTCCTCACTGAGACGCAGATCAGATGTCCAGCTGACGCGGTGTACCTCAGCTATCCTGGCTACTCCTTGGAACATAGGTTTTTACCTCGTGCCGGAGTCTGTGTGTACGCTCGCGATGATATCTGTATCAAGCGTCTCAAGAACCTTGAGGCTCCCAATTTATCCATACTGTGGGTACTGGTCAATACTGGCCCAAAATGTGTATGCCTGTGTTTATCGCTCGCATAGTGGAGATTCGGAGACAACCAAATTATTTGAGCAACTCAGTGATGCTGCTGATGAGGTTCTACAGAGGTACCCTTCGGCGCAGCTAGTTATCCTGGGGTACTTTAATGCCCACCACAAGGAGTGGCTGTTCCCATACCAGGAGACAGATCATGCTGGGCGAGAGGCGCGCAAATTGGCACTGTCGCTAAATCTCTCCCAGCTTGTAAGCTGTGCGACAAGGGTTCCCGATGTGGAATCTCACACAGCCAACTGCTTGGACCTTCTGCTGACGACTGATCCAGACCGATGCTCAGTGTCGGTTGTAGCACCTCTGGGCACATCCGACCATTGTCTGGTGAAATCTGTATCCGTGTACTCACCACCCGATCAGGGCCCTCGTGGTAAGAGACGGGTGTGGCGATACAAGTCAGCAGATTGGGACGAAATGCGCCACTTCTTTGCGTCGTATCCATGGCAGGCCTGTTTTTCTTCAGGAGAATCGTCGCGCTGCGCCGATGCCATAACAGAAGTCCTGCGTCAGGGTATGGAGTATTTCATACCGTACTATGATGTTTCTTCTGGTAGCAAAGCTCGCCCATGGTTCAATGCTGAATGTAACCGCGCTGAAGCGCTAAAACAGACGGCTTACCTAGCCTGGGCTGACGCTCAATCGCGCAAAGCTCCGAATACTCGGGATTTGAAGAAATCCTACAATAAGGCCTCTAAGTCATGCAAAAAGGAATTACGCAGAACACGTTTCAAGCACATCGGCACTGTAGGCGCCAAACTTGCCTCACATCCTGCTGGCAGTAAGGCATTCTGGTCTCTAGCAAAGGCAGTTGAGACCAATTTCTGCCAGCTTTCTTTGCCGCCATTGCAGAAACCTGATGGGTCGCTCGCTCACACTGCGGAAGAGAAAGCGAACCTGTTTGCTTCCCTTTTTGCGGAAAACTCGCGTCTAGATACCGCAGGTAAAACGCCACTAACGTTACCTAAAGTCTGCTGCAACATGCAAGCCGTCTGTATTCGCCAGAAAGAGGAACTTAAAATCCTGCGAAACGTAGACGTAAATAAGGCGAGCGGCCCTGATGGTATCCCTGCAATTGTTCTGCGTAACTGTGCGCCTGAGTTGTCTCCGATATTGACACGCCTGTTCCGCCTCTCACTGGAGACTGGTGTAGTTCCCCAATCGTGGAAGCTTGCAAACGTGCAACCTGTGCCCAAAAAAGGCAGCCGTGCTGACCCTGCCAATTATAGACCCATATCGGTCACCTCTATACTGTGCAAGACTATGGAGCGTGTACTAAACAATCGGCTCCTGGCTTACCTCGAGAGCAATAATCTCCTTAACGACCGTCAATAGAATGACAGTTGTGTGTCGCTGGCATTACAATGGTTAAAAATTAGCGGACTTGGGGCCTAGGTGTTGCGTTGCGTGCGTACGTCTGTCATCTGACGTCTCCATTCCATTTCTGCACGCACGCACGCGTGCTACGTTCGGTCTGCGTTAGCTTTAAGGGCGTGCGCTGCGTCGCTGGGACTATCAATGCGAGGACCTGCACTGCTTGAAGTAAGGGCATGCGCTGCGTATGCTTGCCGGTGTGGCAGGGACTGCGTGCCTGCGTAGAAATACACGCTACGCGACGTGACACGACACAAGGCGACGCGTCCTGTCTGCGGGAGCCTTTACTTTTTCTACCTACTCTACACATGCAACCTCATTAAAAAAACTCTTTAGATGCAAAAAAATATCCCTTGGTTGTCAAGTATTATGTTTGACAATTGATTTGTTTACTTTGAGCTTTGATAATTATTTTACTTATTTTGTGCGATTTATTGTTGTATTTATTGTTTATTACATATTTTACCGTTACCTGCAGACCAGGGGATCGTCAATAATAATTCATTAGAAGGTTTTAAGTGATTTAGTGTGCTTCTTATCGAATAACATGATTTCTTGTGTTTTTGCCTCTAAATCAGTACAATTCAGTATACAACATGTGCAAATGAAGTGAATACAATTTAGGTATTTAATAAAATTCGATGCATAGATAAGTTTAAAATGTTCTAGGGCATTAAAATATACCTATTTATAAAGAACGAAATACAGTGTTTGTGTTTGTTTTGGTTTAATGACAGATATGAATGACAGTTTACTTTTTAACATTGATACTTCTGCCATAATTCATGAAGTTTTTATATATACTATGCCGTCATCTAAGAAGGTTCCATATGATTTCGATGGCAATGCAACAAAAATGCATGTTCGTTTCATTTTTAGTATTGTCCATTTAGTTTTTTTATAAATATAAAAAAACGGGGGTCCTTACAATCAAATGAAATATGTGCCTAAATAGAATTTTAACTAAGCTTTAAAATGATATGTTTTTTATATCAGTCGAAATTGATCTCCCGGTAAAAGACGTCACCTTTAGGTATAAATAGCAACAAGTAGGTGAAAATTACCAAAATACAATTTTAGTACCAAAATACGTATTTTTCCAAAATACTTTGGAATAACTAACGAAAAAACTTATTTCCGGGTTATTGTTCTTACACATATCTACATTGCAGAGGTCCATGGCTAGCCATTTTTTAGTTTTTAATCCACTTTCGAAACACAAAACAACACTTCCGAAAATTTTGAAATACCTACCTAATCCGAATTATTCCGAATACGAACAAACGCGCGGTGCGCGGCAGCCCGCTGAGATTAGCCCCTTCAAGGGGCACCCGGGCGGGTAATACCTAATCCGCGGAGTGAAACCCCCCTGACCGAGCGCAGGTGGCGGCCCAGATCACTTATATACAGGGTGTTAGGGACGGTGTACCGAAAACTTTGCAGGCAAGATCAGACCATCAAGCTGAACAACTTTTACTATGGAGCCAATGGTGGGAAACGACAAAAATTTTCCGACCTCCCATAGAAATTTCACGATCAGCTGACTGGCTTTGTACGGGAGGTCGTAAATTTTTTTTCGTTTCCCACCATTGGCTCGATAGTAAAAATTGTTCAGTTTCATGGTCTGAGCACACCTGCAAAGTTTTCGTTACACCGTCCCTAACAAGTAACACCCCGTATACAGGGAGTAACGGAAAGGGTATAACAAGCCGAAAGGAGGTCAAGGTACTCATGAAACTGAACAACTTTCCCCATGGAACATGGGTCGAAATATGAAAAAATAATTTGGACCTCCCATACAAAATCGCCGATCAGGCTGATTGATTTACTATGAGAGGTCCAAATTTTTTTTTCATATTTCGACCCATGTTCCATGGGGAAAGTTGTTCAGTTTCATGAATACCTTGACCTCCTTTCGGCTTGTTATACCCTTTCTGTTACTCCCGGTATGTCCCTCTGCGGTGCGGCGGGGCGGGGCGGGTCGAGCGGCGCGGCGGCGGCGGGGGGCGCACGCGCAGGCTGGTCGGTTCGCTTGGCAACACAAGGTGATCCGTGTTTGGGCGAATCTGCTGACGGTGCGCTTGCCGCCGATGCATATGATTCACCGGCAGCAGGTACATCACGTCGTACATTGTCAACAAAATTTGAAGTCACATTCGACCCAATAACTGTATTACGCAACAAAACTACTTCGGCACGTAATTCATCAATTGTATTTTGTGAGACTTCAAATTTTTGTTTAAAATCTTCCAGGCTTGCCTGCAGGGTTGCGATGTCCTTCTTCATCCTGGCGACATCAGCATTCTGGTCGATTGTATCGGGTATCATCCACGGTGGCTCGGACGCGCTGAACTTCGGCAGGCTATCTCGATCCGTCTCCTTCAGGATTTTGATGATGTCCTGAAGGCTCTTCTTCCCCTTTTCGTCCCCTGTTCTGTGGGGCACACACTTGGCGCTTATATTGAGCGCCTCGCATAGCTGCGCTTTCGCCTTACATAGGTATCTCGCTGACGGTGTAAAAGGTCGTACAGTTCTGGATGATGTTTATAATATCATCCCTGCCCAGGTCTAGACTATTACGCAGGTACGACAGCAAGTCGTTGGTCAAGAACACTTCACTCATCTTGATCCACAAACAGGCACAGTCATATGGGCACAGTTTGAACTGCGCTTATACAAAATTATTTATAAAAATATTTACGTCGGCAAACACGTCCGCATTGCACGGCGCATTTTGCAAATCGATTATTGGCTAGCTAGCAGCCCGTTAGTGGTTTCTTAAGCTTTATGCAACTCATTTTGCCGCAGGAAAAAAAAACCGGCATGCGTTATTTTATTATATCACTCTGTCTGTCTGTTTGTAGTGGAATTCGCTAACTCCTCCTAAACCACGCAAATAGATAGAGCAACGCAAAAAGCTACTTCATTTTATACCTACTATTTTATATTTTATTTTATACTCTCTCTCTTCTTGTGGGACACCATGTCGTTCAATGACCCGATGAACCCTGGTGTCAGAGTTTTTCAACCGCCTACTGCTAGTAGCAGGCCTCTGACATGGTTGTGTAACGACCGCCATCATAGACACAGACAGCAACCGGGACCGACGGCTTCACGTGCCCATCCGAAGCACGGAAGCACCTTTCTTTTCGGACAATCTTCAGCCTGCAATGTCATAACCAGACTGGGAACAACTTCACAAAGTGATAAATATCAACTTTGTGAGTGACCCCACCGAGAATGGAACCCGGAACCTTCTGCGTGGCAGGCAGTCAAACTAACCACTGCGCCACATCGGCTGCCTGTCACGTATTCATCGACTGTCATGTATTGAAGATAGTTAACACAGGAAGATAATCATGTTATAGGCAAGTTACCTATAGGTCAACAACAACTACAAATTTTCCCTTTTATAAGTTTGAATTAGGTAGAATGTGACTTTCATATAGCGAATCTTGTAATTCCTACTGAGAAATAAATGCCTTGACTTTGACTTTGACTTTGACAACAAAAATAAAAATACTATAGAAAAATACGTAAATGCCTTTATGTTAAAAAAAATGTATATGTTAGGTAAGATTTGATGTTATACTTGGGGAAGTTGTTTACTTTGACTTGCTCAGCAAAGTTTTTCGAAATCGGTCGTTCCTTCCGCTTAGCTACATCTATTGTAAAAGTATTAATACTGTAATTATTAACTGTATTGATAGATGGCAGTGCGAATCCCGCCCCTCTTTGATTGTTTTATAAATAATCTGAAGATGGCGCTAGGTAACAAAATGATTTCTGTACGTTTTGTCTTTTTATGAGTTATTATAATGTTTTTATATTGTAAAATGCGGTATAATGCTGCAAAATATCATAAAATCAAACCATAAAATATAATATTTTATTCAAAACAAAGGCATTTTTGAAATGAAAAAGGTAATGAAAGTTTGTCTATGCTCATTAGTTTAGTTTATCTATGGTATACCAAAAATGGCCGACTGCAGTGATGTCCGATCGGAGTTTTATATTCTTTGTTTACAATAAAAATACTAATTTCGTGTTTAGTTTTTGACTTACATGTGATAGAATAAAATGTTTATAGGCGTAAAAACTTTGGACAGTCGTTTGGATGCGTATAAGTGTGTGATTTGACATAAAATCAGTGTTACCAGTCTCACCTTGTAAAGAGAAAATGGGGAACTGTTTTAGTAGCCCTGGGGAAAAGGATTCCAAGAGTAAAAATGAAAGGGCAACTCACGAAGAAGACATCAGAGCACAGTTCCAGACCCCAGTACCAACCCCACCTCCGGATCCTGTGAGGTCCACAGCAAACCCAGGACCCGATACAAGCGAGGTGTCTCCCACCCGAATTTTTGTTGCCCTGTACGATTACGACGCCCGAACGGATGAGGACCTTAGCTTTAGAAAGGGGGAACACTTGGAGATCATAAATGACACACAGGGAGACTGGTGGCTAGCTAGGAGCAAGAAAACAAAACAAGAAGGCTACATTCCATCGAACTATGTCGCCCGATTGCAGTCTATAGAGGCCGAACCGTGAGTAATCATATCTGTTTTTATGCAATCGTTGCGATAGTGAGAGGTTCCTGCATGTGTTTTTTCTACAACATAATGTTTGGTTACTTTTGAGGATGGTTTTAGGTTTATTTGGCATACAAGTTGCTAAAAAAAGCTGGTTTGTTTATTCATATCATAACATTGATAGTAGTGGGATAGGTACTGAAGTGGTCCTAGAGATGTGATGTTTCCTGCATTGATAGTGTCCGTAAGATAGGTCAAAACTATGTATTTGTTCATAACTATAAAATGAACTACTAAATCTTCTTTAAGGAATGAAATATTATTGGAAATATCTAAGCTCTTTGAAACTATGTCTAGTTCTTCATCAGGCAATGGTTACCCTCTGCCGTCTTGGGAAAACTAAATTCTTGTCTCAGAACAGATAAAATTCTCAGGGTGTAACGGTAAACCACGGACAGTCAGCCTTTTTACCTCGGATGAAAGAAACCCTATGGATCTGAAATACCTACGAAAAAAACGTGCCTACCTAATTTTGATGGTAATTTGTAATGGCGGATTGAACTAGGGATGTACTAGAGTATCAGAAGAAAATTATCGATATCGATATTATCAATGTATAGTCAAGCTGTAGGCAGCATGATTCTGTAAATTGAATATATTTAAGAAAAAATTATGGGGTGGTGAACAATAATCGAAATAGATTACCAAACATGTATTGGCGGATTGGTATGGTAGTAACTGAATAATATCCTGCTAATAATTTTAGATAACTGTTATCGGCGCTCGTGGATCTGGTCTGGAATACCTGGCGCTGAACACCAGTCTAATTGAACTTGAAATAGCTTGAAATTTTACTAGTGACCGCCAGCGAAAACCCAGAACCGGCTGGTTATTATGTGGTGTGTGTGCGACGCCTCTTTCCCCACTTAGGTTAGCAATAAGGAATAACTACTTTCCACTAGGAACATAGATCGAAAAAAATAAATATCCTCCCGTACTAACTAAATCAGCTGAACGGCAATTTCGTATGGGAGATCCATTTTTTTTTAATTTTGATCCATGTCCCTTGTGGAAAGTTGTTGTTCGTTATCACCAGCCGGTTCTGGGTTTTCGCTATCGGTCACTAGTAAAATTACATGCTACATAAGAGGTATGGTTTTATGGCAATGATTGTTCAGCATAATGGTGAGTTTCTGTTGGCTATGCAGCTAAGGCACTCACAGAACTAGTTAGTTGATAAGACAACCTGACTACTAGGGCGTTATACCTGCGTTTGTATGCAAGCAGCTACCTACAAAATAGGTTGATTTAAAAAAAAGGGCCTAACCTATCAACCCACTAGGTAAGACAGTTTGTATAGCAACATGGCGATATCATAACATTATTTCAAAATAATAATTTTAAGAATGTTATGGAAGAAAACTAAATGACCAAACATAATTATATTATATTTATTTCATTTAACCAAAAGTATTTACAATTCAAAATATTTACAAATTTATTACAATATTTATAAATCACTTACAATTTGTTACAAAAATTCACAATATTTACAAATTATTTACAACAAATTGCAATTTTTATTATTTTTTTTGCCAATAAAAAGTAAAAAATAACAGTTTTCATAGTAAAAAGTGAGAAAACCCAACTTATTTGAGAACAGACGAATTTTTGTATTTGAATCAGAAACAATAAATTTAATGAAAGCGGATTAATTAATAAATTGAAATATCATTTACTAATAAAGTATGGGCTCCATCTCGTAGTTTTACTATAATTATTCATTGTTCGGTTAAAACAGGAATTTTCAAAATGTTGTGAACATTCAAAGATATGCTTTCTTGCAGTGTCTATGTTCTCCACACGAAGTATTTTCAGCCATGCATTTCGCTTTTCTTTCATCTTACCTTAGGTAAACTGAAAAGAATAGGAATGTCTGTAAGTTGTGCCTGGTTCTTGTGGGTTGCAGAATTATGCGGGATTATTGCGAGATGCTATGTTACCGCAAGATTTCGGTATCAAGAGTTGAGGTGCATTTAGCGGCTACAGCAGTTATCAAAATTTCAAAATGTTCACTTTTAAACCTTCTCGGTTAGAGTGCAACTAGGGGCTCTACCTAGAAAAAAAAATCCTCTCTAGGGTTTCCAAGGATTTCTGTCTACAAAGTTTTGTCTGGGGGCCCTTGGCGGTCGGTTTTTATTCAGTTAAAGGGTCTGCGGGGCCCTTAAAGCTAACTTAAAGGCCCCAGACCAAAACTTTGTAATATAATAATAAAATATAAATAAATATCCCTGGACGAAACACACAGCGCCATCTAGCTCCAAACTAAGCAAAGCTTGTACTATGGGAACTAGACAACTGATATAATACATATATACTTTTTTTTATATACTCTACTCTTTCTACTTTTGACGGAACGTCGAAAAATCGGGAGGCCCATATTACCCCCAGAGGCCTCTGGGGCCTCCCATCGATTTTGGGGCCAACGAGAAAAGAAGCCTACTTTTGTACATCTCAACCATCGGAACACACTTAGAAAATTTAGTAAAAAGATCATTTGTATGGCAGCCCCCCTAAGTGCAGTCTAACCGAATCATCGATAGTCGATACGGGAACAAACCCTACATCACTAAATCCCATACAAAACATTGGTACAAATTTTAACCACTTTTCATCAAATCTAAATAAAAATATGGACTGTATTTGTATGAATAGTAAAGCAATAGGTCTATTTTCAGCAAGTGCACTTGAGAAAATGAAAAATACTGAGATATTTCAATGGAATACGCAGTACTTACTGGTGTAATGTTATATCCGGCGGCATTTTTCCACTATCGGTGCCGCAGCCAATTACGCTGCACCGGGGCATTTTATACACGTTTTTCTTCACTTTTGATTAGTAATTTTCACACAAATGATTACGTACTTATTTATATTCAACAACAAAAATTTATTTCAGCGCTTGTTGACAGATGAGCTACCACAGACACGTGTTTTTTGTAATGACGGATTTGCCACGAAGAATGGTTACGGTGACGTCACAGAAAATAATTTCCGGAATGCGAATTGTCAAAATTTGTGTCGTCTCTTTCGGCTTACCAAGAAAACCATAAATAAGAAAGAAATCGCATTAGGTATATAAGTTTACCGTCAAAACGCAACATATATGTATAACATTTTTTCCTATAGACAACTATTTCAGATCCATAGGGTTTCTTTAATCCGAGCTTTTTACTATTTCACACTTTGATAGCACATTCAACAAAGACATGTGGTAGAGGCAAAGAATATTGCTGTTTAGTCTAGAATACCCCTAGTCCACTCAGGGTGTTTCATAAAAGCACCCTTTTGTGATACACCCTGTTTTACAGCTTGGCTGAATATCTGTAGACTATGCTCAAATGCATGGTGGCGGTGCGGTGATACCACCTAAAATAACATTCCCAAAGAGGGTTTATGTCAGACAGGTGTCCTGATATAAACTGGTTATAAAACATTGCCAAATTCTTTTGCTACATGTTTTTGTGCTCTAATAAAACATGTTGCGCTGACCCCAATTGATTTGGGATAAGGGCAGGCAAATGATGACGATGATAGCTGAGACAACAATGGATAAGCAAAGAAATCAGCAAACTTGTTTTATCAGCCTAAATTATGAGCTATACAAGTGTTGGTTGGCTGGCAGATATTTTGTGGTGGCTTTTATACTAATGTAACTGCTTTCAGCAGGCTCGAATTTGCAGCACTTAAAAGAAATCCGTGTCTCACAACTCTGTTTAATTATTTTGAATCATCACTATTTTTTTTTATCTCTGCCATTCTGAAGCCTACTTACTGAAAGCAGTTACTAATGTCGGCATGTGAAATCCACAATGATTTGGTTGTTTATACTAGCAAGGTTTGCCTAGTCTTTTCTGACAGACTCCATGTGCACATCTATTGTTTTTCCATTATCATATTCATCAATTACCAAACATAAACAATATTTAAAATTTATAAACACTAGGACCCGAGGACCTACCTACTTCATGATATTTACACAAAATAATAAGCTTACCATGTTCAGTTGTACCATGCTCATTGTTAGTTCAGTTAATTCAGTACTAGTAATTAGTATGTAGATGTAGATTAGATAAGATAGCTGGTATACCTACACAGAATTCTTAAAAGTAAGTACATAGGTACTTATACCTTTAAATTGGTCCAGTGAGAATACCTACTTATGTATTTTTTACATTATATTGAGAGAATGTGTGTTTGTTTGTGTAAACCAATGTTACTTGTTATGTCCAAAATCTGATTTAAATGTTGTTTTCAGTGATTGGCTTATATTTGATTGGTGCATAGGTGTTGTTCCTGGGAAACTTCATGTGGTAGGTGAATGCCTACTTATTTTTAGCTAAAACATTTTCTTCATTTAATTTACCTAGACTGACCACCTTGATTATTTGAGTAAGTGACCAGTTATCAATTAGGTATTTAATGTGTAGCATAAAAATATATAACCCTGAATCTATTCTTCTTCTACTATTTACCCTCTGGTTTTCCAGTACAGAATGCTGCATAGCATTAGGACCGCCTTTTTATACAGTGTACATTTCTATAAGAAGCAATATTTATTATCATAATATTAACATAATTAAAATGTATTTAAAAATAAATATACTTCAACATTGGTATTCAAAAGTAATTCAACATAATTAACTTGGTAAACAGTTCTCCATATTCAGGGAAACCCCATGAATGTAGTAATGATTGTAGGTATAAGGTATGTGAAGTGAAAGCATATGTAACATCTCAAGTTATCATGTGCACTCAACTCAACATTAATGGACCGTGAACATTGTGGTATAAAAAAATTACACACCAATGAAAATGAATCTTATTCACTCAGCAGTAAAGTCTTTATAATTGATGTAAAAACTAAAGGTGTGGACAGCAACTTAAAACATTGTTGCAGAGCTGTTGTCGCCTAATAATGCTTTAGTATAGTTAGTTAATTTCTGTATAGTTTTTGAAAGAATATTAAAACTTTTGTTCTAGTTTTGTCTGAAGCTAGTTTTTACCCTTTTAAGTATGTATTAACATATTTTTTTAAACTCGCATGCTCGATTTGAAAATTTTGTTATGATAACCTCATAAATAAATACTTGCGCCTGAGGGACTCGAGGTCTTCGTGTGTATCTCAACCTTAGGAGAGGCTGACAACCTGTCACTATAGTGATATCTACACGATTTTCTGAAACGGTCCTCGAATATCCTGCAATGGAATAAGGACTGATGTATGTTTAAATAAATACACCTTCACTGATCCAAAGTATGGCTTGACAGCCATCCAAGATCATCTTCAGATAAGTAATATTTATACAGTTTTTCATACCTACATGTCTGTTTTGTATGACTTTAATTAAAAAAAAAAGTTGTGTCTCGATTGATGAGAAAGAAAGAAGCGTTTGTATGTCACGATCCCAGTTGCATTTCTTATCGAAAAAACAAATAGGAATGATGAATTTCAGTCAGTTTCATGCTTATTCACATTTTCAAGAAACACGCCGAATTTGCCAAACTTTCATGCATTCTATTTACCTGTAATATCGGTTTTGCGAACGGCTGTGATGTAATGATCGGGGGACAATTTTTTGCGGTTGAATTTGACGGGTGAAGTGAGATGAGAAGTCCGCGCTTTCACGCCACTAGCCATGCCACTTACACTGGTTTAAGGTGCCTACAAACGTAGCGCTAACGGTGTTGGTCGATATCGTACGATAACGCACCGCACAATATCGTACGATATCGGTCTATGTATGCTGTGTTGCCACCTCTTCTTCTTTTTATTATGAAAAGAAGAAGCCACCTTAGTGTTTTTGTCT
Organism: Phthorimaea operculella; assembly: GCA_024500475.1. Classification (NCBI taxonomy): domain Eukaryota; kingdom Metazoa; phylum Arthropoda; class Insecta; order Lepidoptera; family Gelechiidae; genus Phthorimaea; species Phthorimaea operculella. The sequence continues at coordinate 3,860,793 of JANFCV010000027.1, forward strand.
AACCTTTTTGTGAACGAGTTATGATTTTATGTAATAATAAAAATTAAGCAAGTGGACATTATTATCGTCATTTCAATAAGTAAAAAGAATCTTAAACGAATTCCACTATCTAGATAAAATCCAAAAATTCCACAATATACTTATATCCAGTGGAAAATTTACTAAATGTCATCATTTTATTGCACGCTTGGGCGATATCGCCTAGGTCAGCGATACCGCCGCCTCGTCTGTGAAAGTTGGCGACATGCATAGAGGGATATATCGAGCAGTATCGCGCTATGCGGCGATATCGCTACGTTTGTAGGCGCCCTTACACTTGTTTAGATTAGAACGCTATTACAATAATAATTACAGGCGTTTACCACGCTGCTTCTGTGCTGCGTTGCGCAACGCGTCGCACAAAATTTGCAAGCGAAAGTAGTGCTCATGGACACGCCGTGACAGATCTGTGCTGTAATGTAGGATTACCTGACTGCCGTGACGATTATCGACATTTATTTGGATTTGTTTAGTTTAGGCGCTTTTATCATTGATTTTTGTTTTAACACACATACACACGCACACAAATCACGCGTATACTTTGCGGGGTAGGCAGAGCGTTGATGGCTGTAAAAATACGGTCGTTACCGCCACGATTGACAATTATATACTTATTTGAAGGTCGTATTAGGAAAATCATGTAAGACTGTAGTAACTTTAAGTATTAGGCTGATAAGCTAATACCTATAGTTACTACAGTCTTACATTTAATCTTTTATTAGAAGCAGGGAAAATGGCGACGTATTTGAATTCTACTACTAAATTACGGTATGGGGTAATTCAAAAATAGGAATGTATAATTTGTATTCTGCCCGATAAATTGTTGCTACCGGAATTTTTCAATTAAAGTAAATGCTCAAGCTGAGACTTTGAGTCATATTTTAAGATAGGGCTTAGGGAAGATAGATAGAGCCTTTTAGATAGAGTCATTTCTTGTGATAGGTTTGCAGGTAGCTCATTCATTTCAATTGTGCTAACAGTAGGTACGTGACACAAAGTGCAATAAAAATGTTCTAGAATACCATCACAAGGAAATACCTAACCTACATGCTGAAACATTCACGACCTGGCAATGCCTATTGGTACCTTTTGTTACATTGTTTTTTTACTGATATGTTTTGTACAATAAAAATAATGTTATGTTATGTTACCTAACATTTTCCACGGTTGTTGCAAGATCATTGCTTCTGTGAAAATATACGCCTTATCTTTACAACTTGTTTACTAACTCTGCAATGATTTCGCTCTAAGGTTAGAAACCTAAAGTAGATCTCGGTCTCGGATCGAACATAAAATGACACTGTACATTTAATTTTACACATTTAACTCTAGTATACCTAGTTAATTGACGTCTTCTGTTTCTTGTAGTGTAAGACTCCGATTCAATGAACCCTGGTGTCGTCAGCTTTTAAACCGCCTACTAATGACATCCATTCCTTGATTTCCTTTGCTAAAACATTACACTGTCGGCCGTGCAAAATCCATGGCGAGGCGGCGTTGTGCTACCTACATAATTCGAGACTATTGACTAGGTCATGTCCAATATTACCATAATCGATTACATATTATTCAATTATATGTAACCTTTGACCAACAATTTGTCTGTCTACTATCACATACCTACTAAATGTATATTCGTAGGAAGTACAGTCCGCACTGGCGCCACTGTCGACGCTTTGACTAATTGTGGTCTCATATTTAATTCAATAAACCTAAATATTACCCTCGTTGAGCTTTACAGCAAAACTGTCGTGATATGGAAATCTCGATGTTACATAAGAAAATTAATGATGATTTCGGAATCAATCGGAAACATACAAAAGGTTTTCACTTCTGATGTGGATGTTTCGCTCTATTTTTTACAATAATATACCGAGATACATTATCATACTACGAGTCTAATAAATTCAAAAACTAAAACCCGGCTGGAGTAATTGCAAAGCAAAATTCTAACCGCTATTTTAGAATTATGTTTTTTATGCAGCCAGTGTCACTCGCGCTGCTGAGAAGAATCTAACCACACCTCACGTGAAAAATAATTTACTTGTCCACATACTCTCGAAAAACATAACCCTCCTTCTGAGGCAGTCGGGTACAAAGTTCGCGATTATTTTATAGTCTGTTTAAAATAGGTTTCAACTAAGGTTTTCAAATGTGTTTTTCGTCTACTAATAGTTTTTTTGTTGAGCGGAAATGAATTTACTTAGTGCATTTTGCACGTTAAAGCTAAACGTTGGAAAATCCATTATTTTGCAGAACGGTTCACATCATTGACCGTCCTCCTGCTGCAAGTCACATCCTCATTGATAAAACATGTTCATTGATAAAAAATTACATTGCAAAGTGTAGCCTTGGTATTGGCATTTGGCTCATAAAGCCCCTATTTCACTGCTGTGCCGACACGCGCCGATTTGGCGTACATTGCTGGTTAGGGTATGAACGTCATTACAATAAACTCAAGATGAAGGTGAAATTAAACTTCAAGCGCTGTACGCGGTGTAGTGCGCCGTGAATGTAACAGCATCGTGCCAATATGTAAGGCGTGCCGCGTGGACTTTCTGGTATCTCATACAAGCCCATACTCACCAGTTATTTCGAAAACAAAATTTTTTGATTAAAATTGGCTCAGAATCATATGACGTTCTTGTATCAGATTTTGCTTTTTGATTTTGATATTCTTGCACTTTATGAAAGATTGTTGACAGTCGCAATCCTGGCTATGTAACAAGTGACGATGGTGTAAATCCTAAATAGAGTTTAGAGTTGGTTTTTAGTCTCTATTTTGTGACTTAAACCGCAATGTATGCCAAATCTGGTGTCAGGGCATCGTAATTGAAATAGCCACTGAGCATTGTTGTGATTGTATCCCTTGCTATGCGATATGACGCCTCTTTACCGTATTCATCCACTGTGAAGGACGAAAAGTACTAGCTAGCCGTCGAGTTTTCTAGCAATGTGATTAACTTGATTTATTATCTCGTTGGGGACTTACGTTGCTTTTCTAATTTTAAATAGATACAGTCTTTTTTTTGCTCTTGTTAGTGTCAGCGCAGTTTTATTGATATTTATAGTAAGTCTTGTAAAGTATTGTTTGAAACTTATCCTTTCGTAAGAAGGAATACTATAAATACTTAGAGAAGACGTAAAAAGAAGAGTTGTTACGTTACTTTAATTCACAACGTATCTCATCTCCATCTGCTCTCATAAATCTTATGACCAGATATCTAAAAAAATGCTCTTTTCACAGAATAACATTGTAAATGCAAAGTTAGTAGAGACAAAATGAGTTCGCGAAAGAGAGACAATGGTCGGTATTGCAATTAGAGCTGCATCGCGTTTCGCACGATTCCAGCAGATCACACAAACGAGGTCAGAAGCGACGCAGTGCCTGATACCAAATAGCTAGGTACTGTTTATTTTGACAGCCAATGTGCCCTAGTGGTAGTGCGACTGCCACAGAAGTGCGACAAAGGTCCCGGTTTCGATTCCAGTGAGAGACTCGCAACGTTGATATTTATCACCTTATACATTTGTTCCCAGTCTGGTTAGGTCTTCTTCTTTTTCGTGTGGGACACCGAGTCGTTCAACGACCCGATCAACCCTGGTTAGGTAAGGTTATGTTAGGCTGAACCACCTGATTGTCCGTAAAAAATATGCTTACGTGCTTCGGAGGGCACGTTAAGCCGTCGGTCCTGGTGTCATAGACAGCAGTCTATGATCACTTAGATGGCGGTCGTTTCACAACCATGTCTGAGACCTGCTTGTAGTAAGCAGTTGAAAATAAAACTTGACATCAGTGTTCTTCGGGTCGTTGGGCGACTCGGTGTCCCCACACGAAGAGAGAGAGCAACTGTTTCTTTTTGAAGATTGTTGAGTACAGGATCGAAAACACTCCCTAAGACTCCACCAGGATTCCCTATTTTGGTCATAGTCATACACACCAAGGCACAAAAAAAGACCAACACTTGAACACATTGAATTGTATAATTTAAAAATCTGCCTGGACTGGGACTTAAAACCAGGTCCTTTGCATAGTAGCCGATAGAACGTCTTCGTCTCTGTCGCCAAGTACTTGCAGTAATACTAGCTGATCTTCTTATTAGCCTGATCCCTTCATCTGGGGTCGGTTTCCTAGTCCGTATTCTCCACCAAAGAAACGTAGCTGATGATCATTCCTGGCATCTAGTCTTGGCCTATAATAGGTGCTAGATATGTTTTCTATTATTAAGAAAACCACAAAACGAACATAAAACACTCGTACTACGTACTGTAGTGATGTCAAGTAGTTTCTTAGCTAGTTAAGTATGACGTCCACTTATTGTGCTGTTATTCCATACACGCAATCACGCACGTAACGAATTATGATTGTTTTATTACTTATGCAGTCATAATTTTTGCTTAGTTCGTCAACGTCATAGCTTTACCTATTTCGCTATGCTGTAAGAAATTTACGTAAATTGCCAAAAAGGTTATTAATTTTGATCAACCGATCGATGCTTTCAAGTACATATAGACGGAGTTGTTTCGGAGCTATTGTTATTATAATTATATTTCGCCTACTAGATCCCACTGCTGGGCAAGGGCCTCCCCCGCGTTTGTTCACTTCTTCTGATCCAAAGGTAACTCGGTCTACTTCTTATGATAGGATTGTCATGTCACTCCATCATTTTTGTGGTCTACCACGCCGCCGGGATACGCCTTGAGGTTCCCAAAAGCTATAAACTAGGTAGGGAGATATTGTAAAATTGCTTATTACCTAATCGAATCAAAAGTTGTACCACTATAGTTGCAGGTAGTATTATTAGAATTGGTAGCAGGAAATCTTACAGAGCTTCTAGTTGGGAAGATAAACCGAGCTTTGCCGCAACTCCTAGCCAAACACGCAAATTGTAAGACAAATATTAAAATGGCGAACTTCCTCTACTTTGTATGTGGTTGGCGTACCGCTGCACTCGTGCCATAGACCTTTCATTTAAAGACTTCGCTTCTTCTTCTATCGTGTGAGACACTGAGTCGAAGAACGTCCTGATAAACCCTGGTGTCAGAGTTATTGTCCCCGCTGACTAGTCTGCTCCAGGTATTCAGATCTTGACTTGACCTCCGTTACAATTTTGCTATCCTTTCTAGTTTGGGGAAACCTTTGGCTTTTCGACCTTGCAAAATCCTGCCAGATTTTTTATTCTATCTTTTATGTCGCCGATACCCTAGTCGGCACATCTGCAAGTTTTAATTCGAACTTATCTTGTTATACAATGAACAAAAATATGGATCAGGTTTGCTGGAATCATCTCTCTAAATAAGAGAAACAAGAGCACTAGCACTAAAACGATGACTTTGTGGTCAACCTTTAGATGTAGTCTGCATTATAAATCGCAGTCTTTGGAGTCAGTTGAGGGTAGCCAAAGGGCTACCAGTGGAGTCTTACGACGGCAGTTTATGATGACTACGCACATGAAATTATTAAGCTTTTGAGCCTGGCTGTCGTGTACGTATTTCATTTCGATGTCTCCGTACCGTAGTCATTGATTCACAACAACTAATAGCTTATTCCCTTAGCTTACTTAACGGTGCTCTTGACGAGTCGAATAAAACCAACCGGGCCTACCACGCAAACATTCAGTAGCTCAAGCCTCTAGAAAATACAGTGCTGTCCAAGAATAGCTCATAACAATTCTATTGTTACGGTGTTATTAATTTTTAACGACTCTGGTTAGGATTCTAAATAAATATTGCGTGTCAAAGTAATAGTTGTATCCCACAAAGGGTCGGTCAGAGTCAAACGCTGTGGTGTGGCGTCTAGTTTCCCGCAGGACCAGTTGTACCATTGGACAGTACCATTGATGGTACAACTGGGACAAAATTATCCCACCTGTACCATGAACATTTTTACAATAAATCACATCCGTCTTTACTCGCATTTCGGAATTTCGGTTATTTTTTTAAATAGGTCTTAACGAGAACTTACTTTCAGATGACAGATTTCAATTTGAAACTTTGCATGGTTTCTTATAGGAAGTTGTCGGTTTCAACGAGACCTATATTTTTGATGACAGCTGTCAAACTAAAAACTCGTTTATCTCAGCAATTATGCACTGTGGACTATCAGTTTGTTTGGGAAAGTTGTAGGCCTTGATGAGACCTACATTTAAGATGACAGCTGTCAAACTAAAAATGATAGGTCTTGAAGTAATATTTGACATGACAGCTGTCAAATAAAATTAGTTTATCTCATAGACTTATATACAGGGAGTAACGGAAAGGGTATAATAAGCTGAAAGGAGGTCAAGGTATTCATGAAACTGAACAACCTTTCCCATGGAACATGTGTCGAAATATGAAAAAAAAAATTGGACCTCTCATAGTAAAACAATCAGCTGATCGGCGATTTTGTATGGAAGGTCCAAATTTTTTTTTCACATTTTGACCCATGTTCCATAGGAAAAGTTGTTCAGTTTCATGAGTACCTTGACCTCCATTCGGCTTGTTATACCCTTTCTGTTACTCCCGGTATATAAACTTAGCGTTGTTTATCTCGGAAACTATAAATCTTAGACAAACTAATTCTATATTTTCACGGCATCCTTTATCGATGCTTAACATGCTGCGAAGCTATGGCACGCAATTAAAATAACACCCTGTATGGTTGTTGGTTTAATGGTACAATTGGGACAAAATTTAGCTCAGTTGTACCATTGAGTGTACAGGTGGGATAATTTTGTCCCAGTTGTACCCTCAATGGTACTGTCCAATGGTACAACTGGTCCTGCGGGTCTAGTTATGTTACATACATATGTATTTCACGCCTTTATTCTTTGCAGTGTAGGCAGCGTAGACGGCTTAAAAAGCGGCCATTTACACCACGTCTGACAACAGTTTAAAATTCATTCAGAAGGCTGTGTACCATCATAGTGACAGGATGTCAGCCTGTCGCCTAAAATTGCAATAGGTACCTACGCATTACACCTCAACTCTCAAATTAATTAGTCACTTCTTACGACACCCACGGGAAATATATAGGGTGGTGATGCTATTCTAAGCGGCAATAATACTCTTGTTACCAATAGAATATTCTCCTAGGCAGCTCTGTAGAAAGAAATTCTGCGTATGGCAGGGGCGATAAGGGTTTATTGACCTTATACCCTCAATCTGTCGTTGGTACTTGCTTGGATAACTTTTTTCAGTCGAAATTCTATAGCTATATTTATTTACAAGCCCTTTATGCTGCTATGAAGATAATTAATCAAAAAATTTAATAATTTGAGCATGTTTGGTATCACGAACATTTCCTCTGTACTTTTTAAAACTAATTATGGGGTTTGCTCTTTCAGTTATACCTACTAGTGGGGCAAACCTTCCGAAAGGAGGATGCCTATAAATACTCTAAGGGAAGGCCCATGTCCAGCAGTGGACTGTTGTGGCTGTATTAGGATTGGATATAGAATATACACATTAAGTTCCTTAACCAACCACTTGCATCACAGTCACAGCTGTAAAATCCGTCTGCGGTGAGTAGATTGGAAGTTGTATTTATTCATGGCATGGCGGCGTCGGCTGCAGGAAGTCAGTGGGTTCGGTGAATCGCTGTCCACTCGCCTGACACCGCTGACATACGATACTGCGCTGGCATTCTGATCGACCTCAGTACATCGACTATCTGGTTGTAGGAACTTTGTCTTACGCACCTCCTTGGTCTAGAGACATGAGTTTGAAGTATTTTCATTTAGAAAATGAGTTTGGGCCATTGGTCCCAGGGTCAGGAGTTTGGGTGGATTCAGACGTAATAGCGTGCCGTGACGTATTAGTACAAAAGACTACACGTTCATTGAATACAAAATTTTAAAACACTTCCCGTGTTAGGTATACAATTTTTGGAAAACTTGCAAAGTTTTCCTCCGCAGGCAGGCTTTGAACCTGCGACCTTCGGCATCTGTATTGCCGACGCCACTACCAGCTAGCAAGTATATCTTGACCACGAATGCGTGGCAGGGCTCCTCCGTGTTACCCTCGCACTCAACCAGCGTGCTGAGCGCGGGAGCAACGCGTAAACGCGTAGGCCTCGCATGTAGACTTTGTTCCAATACGCGCTCAACACGTACGGCCTCCGCGTAAAGTCGGCGGAGCTTACTTATGTCTAAATCTACCCTTCCCTATTTCGAATGTCCCTAGGCCTACAAAATTGATCAATTGTGGCTCCGGAACGAATCTATCCTACATTTCTTTCGATTGTGGCCTACTCACATCGAATCTTCCTCATATTTCTTTGTTAGGTAACGCAGTCTACGCGACCATTCTGGAACGACCGTCCTCGAATTCATGTGGGTTGTTTAAAGGTCTATCACCCGCAGATTATGTTAATTCTAGAACATTAGTAAATTGCGCCCACTGTGTAAACACTGCCGCGAAATTCCAAATATGTGCAAATTGATTTTCCATGAGGCGAAATGGGGCATTATTATACACCTGTAACCTTATTTAAGAAGCAGTGTTTTACGGAAATAAAAGTATCTCTTATAAATTATTCAGCATTTTGTATTTACTGACAATCAAAGAATAATAGCAGTCGCTAGGCTACGGGCATAGATAAAGACATGACACGTCTCCCCCCCGATTCCCTAAGGCTGCACCAAGGGTGCTGGAAGCAGCTGGTCTACATGGCGGGTCCAGGTGAGGCCGCTGTCCATCTGCAACTCATAGTGCAACCGTCCAAGGCGCCGGGCTACGGTGCCAAACTCCCACTTGTGCCCAGGTGTAGTGTAGTTCCTGGCCTATACTCGGTCACCAGGTCCAAAGCATCTGGTGTGCTGGTCTAGTCGGGCTGGTCTGGCAGATACGGGTGGGCGTCTGAGCATGGCATGCAGTCGCGTCCGGACTTCCCAGCTGAACATCAGTTCGTATGGTGTGGCCCCACTTGGCCCTGGTGTACTCCGTAGTTTGTATTTCGTTTTCCTTAAGTTTTCCTTTATGTCCCCACTCTCCCCCTCTAATTTCTTTAATGTTTTCTTCACTGTTTGAACAAAGCGTTCTGCTTGCCCATTCGTGGCGGGATGGTATGGGGCTGAGGTTTTGTGGACTATACCATTAGATATTAGGAAGCCTTCAAATTCTTGGGATACAAATTGTCTTCCGTTGTCTGAGACGATGATGTAAGGGGTTCCGAATGTGCAGAATATTTCTTTTAACTGTTGGATGCAGAATGTACTCGTTGTATTTTTTGTTGGTATGATTTCAACCCATTTTGAAAAGGCATCTACTATTATGAAAAGTTGATGTCCGGTCGCAGATAATGCGAAATCAATGTGTAATCTTTGCCACGGCCCGGATGGTGTCTCCCAGCAGTGTAATGGAGCTTTGGTTGGTTCGTTCTGTTCCAACCGGCATGCTCGACATGACTTAACTTTATTCTCTATGTCTCGGTCGATGTTTGTCCAATACACGTGACTGCGAGCTAGAAGTTTCATTTTATTCATGCCAGTGTGGCCAGTATGTAATTCTTCTAAGATGTGTGCTCGAAATTTCTGCGGGATTACAACTCGCGTGCCCCTCATAATACAGCCATTTTGCAACGTGTATTCATTGTCGTTTAGTCCCATTTCTCTCAAGGACCGCCCAGTGCGCAGAGCTTGTAGCACGGGTTGTAGCTCAGGGTCCATTTCTGTTTCCGTTGCAATGTTTTCTGGCGAAATTTCTAGTAAATTGATTTGTTCAAGTTGGAATGCGTAATGTTGATCGACTCGATTTTGTTTCACATTTTCGACAGGGAAGCGGGATAAGTAATCTGCATTAGCATTTTTTTCAGATGTTCTATATTGTATATCATAGTCGAATCCCGATAGGAAATGTGCGTAATGGAACAACCGCATTGTACTCAATGCTGGTAATGTTTGGTGTGGATGGAAGATCGAAGTTAGGGGTTTGTGATCTGTGATAAGCGTAAATTTTCGTCCATAACAATACTGCCCTACTAAGAAGAAAAACCGTAAGTCAGTGGCCACTCATTTTGAGAAAAACGCAAAAGACTTTGAACGTTAATAATTCAAGATTCAATAAAGATACAACGTTACAAATTACTGATATGTATGGAGAATTGACATATTTTTTTTAGTGTACAGTGTTTTTGCGCTATTCCTTATAGTTTTATTTATAAAGGCAAAAATATCAAACTCATAAGTATTTTTCGAAAAAAATGTATCACTTTACTAAGGAGAAAAACCATAAGTCGGACATATGGCTTTTTGTGAATGGATTCACTTGGTAATAAACCATAAGTACCTATCATCTCATGTCTTTTACGCAAGCGTTGTTGTTAATAGTATCATATTCATTTGTTAATGGAGCTTCGAAATTCTTTGCAAATATGTTCTTTTTTATGTTCTAAGACAGCTTTCACACATACCGCCGCCGGGCTAAAGAGATGGCAGCTGCGGGATTTACGAAATTTTAGTACTTACTTTATGATATTGTATGGACCTCGACGCCTCTGCCATGGCGGCGGCATGCCACATAGCAAAACTACTGGAAGCATCCCTCTCTTGCGTTATTAATAATTAAAAAAAAATTAAAAAAAATCGTCCCGCCAGCCCAGCGATGACATGTGTGAGATATCCCTAATAGCTGAGTTAGCCCTTTTCTCAATTTGGGTCAAAAAGTAGTTAGAAGGGAGCAATTAATGTATGAGGTAGGTACTTACCTAAAATAAAACAAGATTATTCTTATAATTTGAAATATTTATTAATGTGGTTTGAGATCAAAAATTCAAGATACATTGAACATAATAACTACAACATCTAACTCTAAAACTTAAGTAAATATAGTCTATTTGCGACCAGGAATTTTGGAACAGAATAATAGTTTGGTGTCTCAAATTATGAGAACACACCTTTCCACAACGTAACTCTTCTTATCATACTACAAATAATAACAAAATAACCATTCTCAGGTAATATCTAGTAAGTCTTATACATCAAAAACTTTATTAAGAACACAGTCTCTAAAGGCATGACTTATGGTTTAAATCGAACATTTTCCGTAAATACTTATTAAAATGTTTTATAGGTATTTATGGATAATGTTCGGTTTAAACCATGTTATGTTAAAAGTCATGCCATTAAAGACCGTGTTCTTTATAAAGTTTTTGATGTTTAAGACTTACTAGATAATTATTACCTGAGAATGGTTATTTTGTTATTATCTGTAGTATGATAAGAAGAGTTACGTTGTAGAAAGGTGTGTCCTCATAATTTGAGACACCTTTTCACAGACTTTTAGTATTGTTATTGTTTATTTTTTATTACTTGACATTAGATATTCATCATTTGTTACTTTTTATTTTTACAGTTTGACATATTCACAAAAGCCAATGCCTGATTTTGGCGTCTTTTTTTTCTAGGTGTTACACGGATGGTATTTATATATTTGAGTAGAGGACAATGCAACAAACAAAAAATATATGACAACTATACCTCTAACTGTCACTGGAACAGAGATATACGCGTTTGAAGTTACTATGGGGATTTTTTTTATTGCTGTAACACGGATAACACTTATATATTTGAGTAGAAGTCAATGCAACAAACAAAAAAATATATGACAACTATACCTCTACCTGTCACTGGAACAGAGATATACGCGTTTGAAGTTACTATGGGGATTTTTTTTCTAGGTGTTACACGGATGGTACTTATATATTTGAGTAGAAGACAATGCAACAAACAAAAAATTATATGATAACTATACCTCTACCTGTCACTGGAACAGAGATATACGCGTTTGAAGTTACTATGGGGATTTTTTTTTTCTAGGTGTTACACGGATGGTACTTATATATTTGAGTAGAGAACAATGCAACAGACAAAAAAATATACAACAACTATACCTCTACCTGTCACTGGAACTGAGATATACGTGTTTGAAGTTACTATGGGGTTCTTTTTTTTCTAGGTGTTACACGGATAGTACTTATATATTTGAGTAGAAGACAATGCAACAGACAAAAAGTATATGACAACTATACCTCTTCCTGTCACTGGAACAGAGATATACGCGTTTGAAGTTACTATGGGGATTTTTTTTCTAGGTGTTACACGGATGGTACTAATATATTTGAGTAGAGAACAATGCAACAGACAAAAATTATGACAACTATACCTCTACCTGTCACTGGAACAAAGATCTACGCGTTTTAGGTTACTGTGGATTTTTTCCTATATATATTATTTATAAATAATATTATTTGCCGTGTGATGCCGGCTTCGAATAGCATCACCCCAATTCTACCCGTGGGTGTCGTAAAAGCGACTAAGGGATAATTATCCAGGAATGGGCAGCAGCGTTCCTGTGAATAAAACATCTTGCACTGCGCTCGCCAATTCGCCTGCCAAGCGTGGTGAGTATGGCAATACCCCCCAATACGGAGGAGGCCCATGTCCAGCAGTGGACTGTAGTGGCTGTAAAGGTAAGGTATAATAAATAAACATATATTTTATTATAGCTTAACTACGTTACAGCTACAAAAAAGGCTCATACCATTTTTTTAAAACTTCATACGCACATATTTCTGTTCCAGTGACAGTTAGAGGTTAAGTTGTAATATATTGTTTTGTTTATTTAATTATGTTTGACTACAATACATAAACGCCATCTGTGTAACACCTAGAAATAAAATCCCGAAGGATTTTTTGTTGAAATTCAAACGCATATATCTCTGTTCCAGTGACAGTTACACGTATAGTTGTCATATATTATTTTGTTTGCTTATTATGTTATGCTAATTTCAAATATATCCGCGCCATCTATGTAAAATCTAAAAAAATTAAATCCCCATAGTATATTTTAAACTTCCAACGCGTTTATTGATGTTCCAATAACAGCTAGAGGTATAGTTGTCGTATATTTTTTTGGTTGTTGCATTGACCTCTACTCAAATATATAAGTGCTATCCGTGTAACAGCTAGAAAAAAAAATCCCTATAGTAACTTCAAACTCGTATATCTCTGTTTCAGTGACAGGTAGAGGTATAACTGTCCATATATTTTTTGTCTGTTGCATTGTCCTCTACTCAAATATATAAATACTATCCGTGTAACACCTAGAAAAAAAAAGAACCCCATAGTAACTTCAAACACGTATATCTCTGTTCCAGTGACAGGTAGAGGTATAGTTGTCGTATATTTTTTTGTCTGTTGCATTGCCCTCTACTCAAATATATAAGTACCACCTGTGTAACACCTAGAAAAAAAAAACCCATAGTAACTTCAAACGCGTATATCTCTGTTCCAATGACAGGTAGAGGTATAGTTATCATATATTTTTTTGTTTGTTGCATTGTCTTCTACTCAAATATATAAGTACCATCCGTGTAACACCTAGAAAAAAAAACCCATAGTGACTTCAAACGCGTATATCTCTGTTCCAGTGACAGGTAGAGGTATAGTTGTCATATATTTTTTTGTTTGTTGCATTGACCTCTACTCAAATATATAAGTGTTATCCGTGTAACACCTAGAAAAAAAAGACGCCACTAGTCCATACTAATCCGGCATTGCCTTTTATTTCGCATTATTTTTATTTCTTTGACATTTATTGATTTAAATTTTATTTAAGCTATTTCTACCTTTTACTACTATTGTAGACCATTTACATTATTATTTACTTATTATTATGTTGTTTGACAATCACATTATCCTCTGACATTTTTATTTAGTTTTATTACTGTATGTAACTATGAATTTGATAATGTGTAACAAATGAATCTAATCTAATCTAATCTAATCACCAAACTATTATTCTGTTCCAAAATTCCTGGTCGCAAATAGACTATATTTACTTAAGTTTTAGAGTTAGATGTTGTAGTTATTATGTTCAATGTACCTCAATTTGATCTCAAACCACATTAATAAATATTTCAAATTATAAAAATAATCTTGTTTAATTAATGTATGAGGTAGGTTAAGTGCCTATGAGATGCTCCCTTCTAACTACTTTTTGACCCAAATTGCGAAAAGGGCTAACTCAGCTATAAGGGATATCTCATACATTTCGTCGCTGGACTGGCGGCATGATTATTTTTTTTTTAAATTATTAATAGCGCAAGAGAGGGATGCTTCCAGTACTTTTGCTGTGTGGCATGCCGCCATCATGGCAGAGGCATCGAGGTCCATACAATATCATAAAGTAAGTAGGTACTAAAATTTCGTAAATCCCACAGCTGCCATCTCTTTAGCCCGGCGGCGGTATGTGTGAAAGCTGTCTTAGAACATAAAAAAGAACATATTTGCAAAGAATTTCGAAGCTCCATTAACAAATGAATATGATACTATTAACAACAACGCTCGCGTAAAAGAAATGAGATGACTTACGGTTTATTAACAAGTGAATCCGTTCACAAAAAGCCATATGTCCGACTTATGGTTTTTCTCCTTAGTAAAGTGATACATTTTTTTCGAAAAATACTTATGTGTTTGATATTTTTGCCTTTATAAATAAAACTATAAGGAATAGCGCAAAAACACTGTACACTAAAGAAAAACATGTTAATTCTCCAAACATAACAATAATTTGTAACGTTGTATCTTTATTGAATCTTGAATTATTAACGTTCAAAGTCTTTTGCGTTTTTTTCAAAATGAGTGGCTCAGTGGCCACTGACTTACGGTTTTTCTTCTTAGTAGGGCAGTACAATACGCGGCAAGAGGTGCGCGGGAAGAAAAGTTAGAGAGAGATAGCTCTATATTACGTGTAATAGGAGTTTTGGACTTAAGGTTTTTATCACTCTGATTTACTCGAATGCCGGGTCAAAGGTACTAAGGTGAAAAACCGTATGTCTATTTTTGTGTAGGCATGGTGACATATGGTTTTTCTGCTTAGTGTTCGTATAGTGATTAAACCATAAATCCAGTACTTGTGGCTTTTCTGCTTCTGACACAAGACATATGCTTTTTTTGCTAGTAAGAGCTACAAGTTTAGGGGTAAAGTCCTGGAAAGTATTGACTTACGAGTTTCTAAAATTGGTAGTTTCTCTTCAATACCAACCGTTCCTAGAGAGAAAAAAAGGCTTTTTTTCACTGATCCCAAAACTGTATTTAACTCGATTTCCGTAAATTACCGACTTACGGGTTTTTTTCTTAGTAGGGCAGAATAGTGGAAGAACTTTTTCACACCCCAATAAATTGCGGTTGCTTCTTTATCTATTTGACTGTATTTCGTTTCACTGGTTGTAAGTGTCCTGGAGGCAAACGCAATTGGTCGTTCCGTTCCATCGGGAAGCTTGTGGGATAGTACGGCTCCTAACCCGGTAGGGGACGCATCTGTGGCAAGGATCAGTGGCTTGTTCGGGTCGAAATGTATTAACACCTTGTCACTTAGTATTTCTTCTTTAATTTTAATAAAGCTATTTTCGCAATCACTCGACCAATGGTATTCCGTGCGTTTCTTCAATAATTGATTCAACGGGTGTGTTATTGTAGCAAGGTTGGGGATGAATTTATTGTAGTAGTTTGCCATCCCAAGGAATGTACGAAGTTCATTCACGTTTATTGGTCTTTCTGCTTTTATGATTGCCTTAATTTTATCTTTGTTCTTATGTAGTCCATTTTTATCAATCGTGTATCCGAGGTAATTGATACTGTTTTGAAGGAAGTGGCATTTCTCTTTGTTTACCCTTAGGTTTGATTCTTTTAATTTATCAAGTACTCGTCTGAGTCGAATCAGTAGTTCCCCTTCTGTGGGCCCTTGAATAATAATATCATCGAAAAAGCATTTGACTCCTTCTAGCCCCTGTAAGAGTTGGTCCATAAACTTTTGCCAAAGGCTCGGGGCAACCTTTACTCCAAACATGAGTCGGTTGACCTTGTATGTTCCCTTGTGTGTGCTCAGTGTTTGTAGCATGGCGCTTTCGTCATCCATTACCATGTTGAGGTATGCTTGGGTAATGTCTAATGTGCAAAAGATCTGACCTCCATTCATTTCTGCTAGAATGTCTTCAATGATCGGAATAGGGTATGTTTCATCTCTGATTTCTTTGTTTAAGGTTACTTTGTAGTCGGCGCATAGTCTGATACTGCCATTCGGTTTGACGATAGGTACCACCGGGGTGCCCCAATCAGAGTGGTCTACTTTTGTAATCACTTTTTCTTGGCATAGGCGTTCTATTTCTTTGTCTACTTTATCTTTTAGTGCGTAGGGTATTCTTCGTGGTTTTATGAAGATGGGTTGGGCGTTTTCTTTCAATGTTAAGTGGCCTCTGAAGTTTGGTATTTCTCCCAGTTTTGCGCTAAATACTGTAGTCGCGTACTCTTCGAGTAAGTCATCGAGTTTCGGGGATTGGGTGGAAGTTCCTAGTTTTCGTACGTCTGCCAGTTCTATCTGTGATTTCTCTATCCAACTTCTCCCGAACATAGCATCAACATCGGCGTTTATGATGTACAGCTTATCGTAAAAGGTAATATCTTTGTAAGTGCATTTTACGTAGGCAACTCCATACGCTTTAATTATTTCTCCGGTGTAAGTACTAAATTTCATATCGGTCTTGAATATTTTCTTAGGGATGTTTAATGATTTGAATTGTGATAATGACATAGATGCAAGTGCCGCGCCGGTATCAAATTCCATTTTGACTGTCTTATTTTCGATTTGTATTGTTACAAAGTATTTTGGTAATATACCACTTCTAAGTAGGTTGATGTGTGCAATATTTTCGTCGCTGACGTCGCTAGTCGATTCGTCGAGCTGGTGCGTATTCACATTCCGTTGAAGGCATACTCTGGCAAGGTGTCCTTGTTTTTGGCACTTTCGGCATGTGCTCGAGATGGCACCACATTCCGTAGCTCTGTGTGATTCTAGTCCACATCGGTAGCACTTTCCTTTCAATTCTTTTATTGAAGTGGGTGGCCTGAATTGCGTGGTTTTGGTATTATTAGCTTTCGTTGATAGTTTGTTAATTTCTCCTGGTTCTGTTCTATTAACTATCGTGTTTGTAATATGCGTATTTTCTCTTTTACCGCACTCCATTAATGAGGCCCTCTGTACGAGTCTTGTGAACGGAAGTGTGTCCTTTTCTTGCAATAACTTCGTCCGTATATCACCATCTTTTATTCCTCTTATTAATTGAAGGGATAAGAAGGTATCAATTGTAGGTTTTTTGCAGTTCGGGCAGTTGAATTCACAATTTGAAGTCAACCTTTTTAGCTCTGATGCGAATGTAACAATTGACTCATCAGCTTGTTGCGTTCTCGAAATGAATGTATGTTGAGATGCCCATACGCTGGGTTTAGGGTCCACAAAATCATCGAGCATTGACACGAGTTTATCGAACTCTATATTGCCTGGATCTTCCGGTGAGCAGAGATCATGGGTTCTTTGGTGTAGTTCCGGAGGTATTGTAGAAAGTAGCGTGTATGCTTTCATTTTGGGGTCAGTTATTCTGTTCATCGAAAGATATACTTTAAGCCTGTTTGTGAAGTTCCTGAAGGTTTCATTTGTTTGTAGTGGGACGAAGTTTATTTTCGGTATAAGGTCCCTTTGTATGTTCTGTTGCTGTGATCCAGCTTCTGTAGGGTTCGTAATTATGGGTGTTTGCTGCTTGTGTAGTTGACGTAGCTTACCGTTCAATGAAGTATATAGTTTTTCAAATTCAAATCTGTAGTTTGCTTCTTCTTTTATATTATCAGTTTCAGTTTCATGTTCTATTTGTTTCTGTATGTCGTGGAACGACTGTAACGTGCTCCTCATGAGCTCGATCGTTGTTTCGATTTCTTCGGTTGTAGGTGTAGCAGATTCTGGGTCGTTGAGCGCATTGTAATTGCGCGTAAGGGTGCCTTTTAGGACGCCCCTGGCATTCTTGAGCTTTTTTATATCCGTAGGCATATCGTCGCCAGTTTTACGGAAATAAAAGTATCTCTTATAAATTATTCAGCATTTTGTATTTACTGACAATCAAAGAATAATAGCAGTCGCTAGGCTACGGGCATAGATAAAGACATGACACAGTGGATTATAATTTATGGCGGAACAATGTTCTTCGTGTGTCACTACTACCTAGGCACAACCATGTCACAGGCCTGCTACTAGCAGTAGCCGTTTGAAAAAATCTGTCACCAGGCTTTATCGGGTCGTTGGACGACTTGGTGTCCCACTCGAAGAAGAAGAGCTAGGCACAAATTAGGGAAACGGCGCGCGGGGCGCCTATCTCTACCTACGTATCTCTGAAATTCAACTACCTTACCAACTACCAACTTAGGTACTTACCTTTCTCGAACAGTATAGATGCCAGGAATCCAATCTCCGCATTGACTTCGACACTGACCTGCGCAGTAACTTCAAATAGTTTAGAAATCTTGGTTCGGAAAAATCAAAGTGTTCGATTGACCTAGCGGTGATGAGTGAGCCGGGGTGTGCCAGTAACGGCTTCTCAAAACCCACATTTCCTAGTAAAGACGGCTGGCCCACATCGCCCACACGGAGGCAGGATGCGATTGAGTGCACCGCCCTATTCCCGTCTTACTATCACTTCATTGTAACATTGTAAACCTACACTTAACCACAAAATAGAGAGTTTACAGAAGGTTCACTCGACCCTATTCAGGACTTTTGCTACTGTCAAAAATCCCAAAGTATAAGAATAACAAAACAGCAAAATCTGATACAAGAACCTCCCTACGTCATTATGATTCTGAGCAAATTTTAATCCGAAAAATATTACGTTTGTGGCAACCATCTTCTTAGTTATCTTGAGTTACCCCGATATTCCAGTTAAAGTCAGTAGGTAAGTGTCAAAATCCTCGCTTGTACTGAGTGAGCCATCGGTATAGGCCTAATTTGTTCACTGCTCTATTCCCGTGTTACTATCACTTCATTGTAACATTGTAAAGCTACACTTAAGGCGAGGATCCACGCAGAAAAATACGATTTCAAGATTAGGGTTGAGGGGGGGTGAGATGCGGGTAGCGGGCGGTGCGGGAGGTCAGCGGGAGGCTGGTTTCACCGCGAAGACCGTCCGAATTTTTGAATAAAATTTGGTTTGTTGAATTAAAGTTAGTAAATCAGCTAAAACCCTTTACTAATAGCGCTCGGGAATTAAATGAGGAATCTTGTACTATAAAAAACTTAAGGAAAATAGTAGTAAAAGTTACATAAAAATTGAAACAAAAAAATTTTTTTTTGCTGTTTTTGCGATTTTTTTATACAAAAAATATCAATCAAACCTAAAAAATAAATACTAATAGCTCTAGAACATTTCTTTGGGTACGTCGTACATTTTTTTGAGGTCACAGTTACCACAGTAAAGGGCTCAAAAATTGAATCGAACGCAACGCTTTTCTGCGTTTTCCCGCAAATCCTGGCCTTAACGAACATAATGCGGTCGCAAATAGAAACTTACACCCCGGGCGTGACTGAGTGCTTGCGCCTTGCATCAAAGAAAATGTACAAACCAAGATATTTCACACGTGCTGAATTTGGACCGAAACATTCCATTAGAGCTATCGTGTGTTCAACCAACCAGTGTGGTTAGGACATTGCAGGCTGAACCACCTGATTGTCCGAAAGTAAGATGGTTCCGTGCTTAGGAGGGGGCACATTAAGCCGTCGGTCCCGGTTGCTGTCTGTGATTACTTAGACGGCGGTCGTTACCTTAGACGCCAGTCGTTACCTAACCATGTCAGAGGCCTGATTCTTGTAGTAGGCGGTTGAAAAAACTGTGTCATCAGGGTTCATCGGGTCGTCACTCGAAAAGAAGAAGAACCAATTAACTTGTTAACTTACTTGAAATCAAAACAACTTTACATCGTGCGCATTTTATTAAAACACCATCATAGTCGCGTGACACAGCCTTTCACAAAACATCCGATGTTTTCATTACATAACGATCCTTCATTCATGAAGTATACAAACAAACAAGTGGCCGGTAGCTTAAACTGCGTGTGGTCTAGTGGTTTCAACCTTCCGGTACATACCCGTAGGTTCTGAGTTTGTTCCCGCGGGTGTGATACGTACATACATTATATACATATTATCACGCCTATATCCTATGCGGGGTAGGCAAAGCGGAAACGGCTTTAAAATACGGCCATTTACACCACGCCTGACAAAAGTTTGAGAGTCATTCAGAAGACTCCATAGTGACAGATTGTCAGCCTGTCGCCTCAAATCGCAATTCACATCAACTCTTATATCCCTTAGTCGCTTCTTCCGATACCTACGGAAAAGATATGGGGTAATGCTATTTTAAGACATCACTCGTTTGTATAACCCATTGGTTTTGGTCACCTCCCAATAATTAACCTGATAATATAATGGTGATTAACTGATAATTACAATAAGCATTGCCTATAGGACCTTTTGAAAATAATTTGTATCAAATCTTTTTCGCCTTTGTAATCCACTCGCTCGATACAAGTACAAAAAGCGTTTGACGTTTCCAATAGCATAAGGTACTCTAGGGCGGATGATCCGCCGATAAGTAGGGTTCTAGGGCCTCGGAGTTTGATTTAAGAGAGAGCAGCGACCCAGATCGCATGCGCAATTAGGGTCATCGCAGACGATGTGTCGCGAGCGTTGCCCCGTATACACTAGACACAAAATAGAAAACAGAAGGACAGCTTGCTTCTTTTCCCGATCATTTATACCTACACTCTAGGGTTGCTACTTCTTCTTTCTGATTTTATGAAATACGGTACCTGGATCAAACGTACTTGGGTACATTACTTACATGATATCAAACTTACACTATGACACGCTAACATAAACAAATACAAAAATATTTACACTTGCGAGTCGTCTTATGGCCGTCCATTCAATCGCTACTAGCCGGTTCGAAACAGTTCTAGATCGCGCGTAAACGATGGCGTGTATATGTGTGTGTGATTGTAGCGACGTTTTCTTGTAACCGTCTCTCTGTATTGTGCGCCAGCCAATACTTACTTTGTGCACCAGACGTAGACAAGGTGCATCCGACATGCGTCGCCATGCCATACCCATATGTCTGTCTTCGCGTTGGTACTCAAAATCAAATCGAAAGTAAAGCGATGCAGTAAAATGATCCTAATAGAAACACACTTTTATAATGTGCTATAACATAAAAAAAGTTATATCTTAACTTGAAATCTAAACTACCTACAGCAAAGATGGGTGCAGTCTCTCCTGCTAACTCATGAACAATTAAATTTTTATGTTTTCGATTTTCTTGTGATTGATACCGACAGTAAGATAGTAATAAGTACAGATAAGTCGGACAAAAACTATGTTGTACACGACTCAGTACTGTTGATGCATCTAGAAAAGTAACAATTACTCCTATAAAATGTGACATTCTGAAAAAAAAAACGAAACCTTTAAATTAAAAGAGAGATGACCTGCAGATCAACCATACCCCAGGGATCTGTTGGAATGTCTGTTTATAGTAAATCGAAATTTTCTTGGAATAGTCCATGCGGTTTGGTCTAGAACTTAGCATAATCTATCAGGCTTTACTAAAAAGCAAGCGTAGTTTTTTGCCTTATTTTTGTGTGGTTACGGCATCTAAGTATTAGCGCCACTTTGACCCGTGATGGCTTATTCCTAGAATCAGCGCTCGCCAACGTAATAAATAACTGCCTCTACATTTCTTCTGTAGCTAAATTGAAACTTAATTTGGACGTGAAGTATTAAATAAATTGTTGGTTTGTCGAGCCGGTTAGCTGCGATCGCCGCACCACAGATTAAGCCTTTACAGATAGTTCAATAGTGTGTATTGACCTTTGTGACATTCTTAAACTACACTAGTATTCGGCGTATAGATAAATACATTTTTGATCTGAGTAACAATGGCAAAGTTTCGTTTGATTATCGTGGAAATGATACAGACATTATATCCTTGTGCCAATGGTCAACGTTTTTCAAATAAGTTAGGCCCGGCCCGCATTTCTTTGCTATCATATCTGTACCTAGACAAGTGATGATGCACACGATGTTGGAACATTCTTGCCTAGGTAGTGCCTATTCACTCTCAACTCAACGCAAATGCTTTGTTAATAGCGGATAAGCCGTAGCATGACGATATAATTCGAGCAGGAATATTTTCCATGAATGAGTTTAGGCTGCCAGTTATAAACAAGGCTAAAGTGAACCTTCTGTTCACTTCTGTGTCTGACCGCACTAATGATAGCTTCCCTGTAATGGCGCGACTGCTGGCGACTGGAGAAAATTCGCAGCGCACGCGCAGCCTCAGACAGGCGATTAGCCCGCGCCGGCGCCGCTGATGTATTAGTACACGTCACGGATATGCCGCGATAAAATATTGCACTCCGCTTACATGACAGCTGTCAAAACAAACAAAACTTTGTCAATGTCAAGTGTCAACCCAGTTTGTCTGCAATTTTGCATGCATCTCTGAATTTGTTGTGTGAGGAGTGACGGAGTGAGGCATCAGATAACAAAAAGCAAATGCTTGCTCGTTGTCTCTTTTTTGTGTTTTGAGTGTTTCTATCGCCTGCTTCTACTACTAGATCTCTGAATAGTTGTAGCTATCGTAGACTTAGTACTGTCTGTTTGAAAATAATCCTATATCCAAGCACATATTTGACAGGATATTCTAGTCACAGGCAGTCGATGCAACATTTCCCCAACACATGGTGGTGTAATGACATGAAAAATGATTGTCTTTACTTTCACGTACGGGTCCAGTGGCGCCGATGTCTGCGCAGCCTACGATTATTTTTAGATTAGAAATGGCTCAACCGCTTTACGTAATTGCACTAGTCGCATGCACAGCCAGTTCCAGAATACTTGCAGCTAAATATAGTCGCAGAGGTGGTTGCAATTACACCTTATTATCGCATGTTTCCAGTGGAAGGCCGGCGTCTTGCCCGCCGCGGTTATTACTCGCCAGCAGTTTCTTTAGAAAGTGTCCAGATATGACGAAACTGAAACGAGCAACGGGCACATTGCGAACAGCCACCGGCATCAGCTCCCGCACGTTTGAGACTGCGTAATGTCGCGTGCGTGCTAACACTGCACTTCACAGATTACTACGAATTAGGCCACACAAATATCAGCTATTTAGTTGCAACTCCAGCTACCCTTTTGCAATACGAACGCGTAATTCCATGTATCTGGCGTCGCGAAAATGTCCCCGTCATCATCATTAATGTTTAGTTCCTGTTTACCTTATGCCTGCAGTAAAATAACAATTTTGTCTATAAATTATACACGGTAATACGCAAACTGGCAATCCAATAAGTGTAGAGAACGAGGAACTTGTTACGAATACCACAAACATGAAAGTTGTAGGTAATTAAAGAGCGAAATATTCTTAATCAGCTACACGTCGAGTAACGCTAATCTAAGACGCTCATATTACATGCTTCGTTACATTTCGAAAAGGGTTTTAGGAAGGATCCAAGGGAGAACACTCAACTCCCGCAATGCGCAACGCACCCATGTCATGGCCGATTTGTATAGACGTCGCCAAGACCGTGAAAACGTCTTGACATACATTTAACATGGTACAAAGCACCGGCCTGCACTGATGGCACACTCGATTAGCACTGCAGTGTCGACCGCCCACTTTGATTATCGATCATGCTCACTCCAGCTTTTTCGCTATTTGTCTCTACAATACTTTCTCCAGTCCTATTAGGTATGTTTTATTTGCACTCTTTTAAATCTGCTTGTGGCTGTTGATGAAATGCGCTTGTCATTTCGCTTCTAATCTAATTCGTAGTCATTTGATATTCGCTTATCACAATTCTTAACGCTGCGTTGCACACAAATGGCAGAACGAGATATCAATGACAGTGTCGGAGTAATTAGAAAAAAGTTCCTTCCAATTAGCATAATATTTGTATTGGACAGATCGGATCCTGGTACCGCCAGGTATTATGATGTAAAAGCCTTTCAGCGCATGTTCGTATGTTTCCGTTGACCCAGATATGTTCGGCCGATTAGAAACGTCAAGCGGCAAAAATGATATTTTTTTGTTGGGTGCCATTTTATCGGTAATGGTGCGATGCGACACATCCGCCAGTGAGAGTTTTGCGACTTGTCACCGAAGTGCCGAAACTGGTATGTGTGCATAGGGTTGACCACTGCCTGACAAGCTTTAGTTAGCAGTGTTAGCACTCGATGTTTGGCAATTTGCGGTCGTGTCCGGCCGACCTAATGTTTCGGTGTTCAGCTTCATGATATCCGGACAGTTCGGTAAACTCGTTGGCTAATGGACCAAAGTGATGATGGCAAATTGACAATCGTTGCGAACATTCATCGTTGGTATCTATGTCGGAAATGGAAAAACTAGCAAAAGGGCGGAAAAGTCGTTCTGTTGTTTACTTCAAGCAGATGTATTAAAAACCAAAAATCCGACAGCGGTAATTTTAAAGTTGTATTTCGCGATTAAAATCGCCATCTTGATATTGTGAATTTTAATATATAATAGTCAGTGTCTCTTTCGTTGCCGAGACACCTCACATGTAAGATTCGCCTATCCGTTTAGGCTGTAGCCGGTGAAAACAAATTTCTTGTCTACATACGTACATAATTATATATACATACTCTCGATAAACATAACCCTCCTAGGCAGTCAGGTAGGAAATCCTGACGGCAACCCTATCTGAACCGCGAATGTCGTCTGCGCGCGCGCCACTAATTATTGTTACTTAGAGAGTAGGTACTAGGTATGATACGTCCGGCACTCGCTGTCGGCAAAAGTGTAAGTAAGGTCGTTCATTAAACCCTCCTCTTCAAACATTATAAACAAAAACAACCGTTTATGTAATCTTATGTTGGAATAATATCGATCCAACTGCTAAATCTTCTTTTCCTTCTCTATCTTATTGTATAAATCACTCTAACGCAAAAGTGTAAGGTCAGGTCGTTCATTAAACACTCCTGTTCAAAAATTATAATCATTTATGCAATCATATTATTTTAGAATAATATCGAAACTAACTACTAAATCTTCTTCTCCATCTCTATCTTAGGTACTGTACAAAGCACTCTAACCTAACATGAGTAGCGAATACAAATATCTAGTGCCTATATTCTTATGCTTATTAAAATGTAACATATACTTGTTCTGTTCTTGTTTCAACTCGTTCTAATTTATTCGTGTTCTTATTGTTGGTGATAAATTATCGTACCACGGGACAGGGCCATGCTTCATGCTCATTTGTGTTTCAAACCAGTTCTCAAAATAAGTAAAATAATGTTCAATTCATGTTAGAGTCGTACACAAAAACGGGAATTCGATGTCTGAGGAAACAGCCTCGGCGTGCGAGCTAGGTCGTTCGTCGACCCCCGACTCTCCACCGCAGCCCGCCCGCGCCCGCGCCCGCGCCTTCACCACCAACATTATCCAAACACTGCTTAGCCGCTTCGTGACATTCCTTTGTAATCATTACAAATGTGGGTTAAGGCTGCCTCATGAAATCCCTCGGGGAAAACAACTACGAACGCTCTAAGAATCTCTTATAAGTTATCATTGTCTTGTTTAAATCGTGACATACTTTTACTCAAAAGATTGTTTTCTTCGACGGCCCTAATTGGGCTGTCAGATTCAATTAATTTGTCGCAATTTGTCAAAGGAAGGCACGGTAGCGTGTCGGACCGGAACCGATATCGGATATACAAATTATTATGTCATGTATCGAAATAAGATATATGGTCATATGCTTTCAGAGCGTGGATTTTGACGTCAATATGGCCATGTACGTAACTAATTCCATTCAGGTGGATGGAAATGTAATTCTGTGGCTGTCAGAGGACTCGTTCCTTATCTTATCTCGAGATATCGCAAATTGTTTTATAAGAAATCACTGGTGATACAGTATGTAATCAAATGTCGATAATGTTCTGGACGGGTGGCACGTTTTGTGTAATACATCTAATATCTTGTTGTGCAGTTATACTGGAGCCAGGAATAATGTTGACACGGACAAAACCTGTTAGAAGCATTCCGTAAGGAATGTTGAGCCCTTAGCAACAGATCGGAATACAAACTCAATTCATTTTCTCAAACGCTAGCTTGAGCATATGGTCGCTTCTATACCAATTCAAAACGCTGCTATTTCTATCCTCGAGCGATCGGCGTTATCGTTTTTCTCGGCTCCCTCGCATTCGCATTTCTAGTTTCTCTTTTACTCTCGATGCAGTATGGAGATATACTTTGTTTAGTTTTACGATGCAATTTAATGTTTTTAGTTTTATTTTAAAGCTCGGAAGGGAGAATGCGGATCGCAGGACCCGCGGGCGCCGTCCAGTCGCGCCGCAACTTTCTACGCGTCTAGAACACTCTTAAACCGTAATCTGCAGATTGACGTACACTGAGAATGTTACGACAGGCGAATTATATTGCACATTAACGCTAATTATTATTTTAGTTACCATGTTCGCACGTATCGATAAATTTTCCCTCTCGTCCGCCGCAGGAAATACAACTCAAATTTTAAAGGTGATTGTAACATAGTCACTATTCTTACTGTTTATTATTTACTATAGAAGGATAAAATGTTATTGTTTGTAATGAATGAGTTACTTGACGTCAGAAACAGAAAACGTACGGCACATACCCTATGCGACACAAATTTTCAAATTTGTTTCAGCCGTAAATAAGGTATTTTTAAAATGTGCCTAAAATAAGTCAACATTTGTTGCGCTTGTCTCTGCTCTTCATTTGTAAACACAAACAAGGTCAGTTATACGACGACGTCATCGAAGCATTCTTCTTAGCTATTATTTTGCAGCAATCCTTCCGCGTCGTCATATAGATTTTTCCGCTCTGTTGAATTTACAGGCAGGCTTACGAGAAAATATAACGTCAAGGAAAACACACTGTTAGGAAAAACTTATCCTCATAAATGCCGATAAATAAACCTCTCAACATTCGGGCGATGCTGATAGAAGGGGTTTGCGGAATCACAAACGAAACAGGGAAAGAAAAATCGCTCACGTGCACTATGCACGGCGTGCTGAATATGTGGAAATAAGGAAAACCATTTTTTTATCACGACCCAATATATCATTGAACATCCTGTGTTGAAACACGAATAAGGATACACTTGCCGCTCAAACATTAGTGCAAACAATCGTATACAAATGAAGGCTGTCTGAACGGAAGCTAATACAAATTGTAGCAGCCGCTGAAAACACTCGTAAAATCCCAAGGTAACTGGACCGTCCAAACCAGCAATATTTGTAGAGCTGTTTTAAATAGGCAATCAGGCCACGTTGCATAATCATTGTTATGCTCCGAATAAACGGATTCATATTCGGTAGCGATGCAGTAAATATGCATTCAATTACTAAGGTAGTGATTTGAAATGGCCGGTATGAAAGTACGGTTAATGTGAACGACGTGGAGAGTGAAAAAGTCGTGGTCGTGGTGGCGGCGCCAGGCGTCGGCGCCGGCGCAGCGTCCGCACCGCCGCTTCCTCGAATCCGAGCTGTCATGACGCGAGATGCAACAACCAACGTGCACTTCCAATTATGAGACGGTTAATCCAGCCTGACCGTTGTCAGAGCTCTTGATCATTAGGTACTCGGGCACGTTGCTCGGACGGGATCGAGCATCGAAAATAATCTTTATAAAATGATCACTATCTTTACCACTTTCAAGATTATTTAACCGCATCAAGTTATTCCAATCCAGGTTGAATATGGGCACCCAAAAGTGGATCCTTGGAAACGTATGTTATGTCCAACTAGTCATCCTAAGATGTCTACCCGAGCTCAAAGTGACTGATTGGATAGACCTACTTTCTTAATCTATCCGTCCAATGTGTCCTGGGGTGGCAGATTGGACTAACGCGCCGCATCTACTAAACGCAACTTAATCAGCAGGACAGGATGAGCACGGTTAAATGCATTCCTCAAAAATCGGTTGCATATCTTTATCTTCGGCATTGATCACAATCAGCCAAGGTCCTTCATCATAAAATGGAATATGGGTCGTATTCACTAAATAAATGAGAGAAAGTCATGCCGACGATAAACCAGCTTTATTAAATGCGAAACAATAAACTCCCGCGCCACAAATCGGCGAACGATCATTCATTTCAGCAAACGGTTCCGTGCCGATAATAAAACGAAAGTTCAATATGTTCTTTAAGAATTTCAGTTATGTTAATATCGTCTGGAATCCATAAAACGAGTGCGTCTCAGATATTATTTATTACAACGCTTTTTCGCTTCATGCTTTAAATGCTCGCACTGTAGACGCAAGCGTGTCATTCAGAAAATCCGTTTCAAACCTTTGAGAATCGCTTCTTTTAAAATAAAATTTTCGTTGTCCTTTACGTATGCGGTTTAAAAATTCTGACATCTTCGACCTTTTGTTAGGTCAGTGTTCCCACGCGACAAGAAAAGGAAACCTATTGAAGAAATAAAGAACGATAACATACATTTATAGCATTACCCTTACAATTTGACCTTTATTTATTTTCGGCATCAACACTAGCCATTTCGTAATCATAATGCAACTTATCAGTATTCCGCATATAAAACTAAGTAAAATTTTAATTTTACTGCGCTAGAGTGCGTAAAATAAAATTGTTCATATCTCACGCACAGATGCTGGTGTTTCGTAACAGTCTGCATAGATATCGATGACGGCGCCATGAAACCGCTGACGATAAGCAACTTCTCGGTAAAATAACTTGGTAAATAACTTGTAATATTTTTCCTGTTCGCGGGCCTCCCCGAAAGTTATTCTCGTAACTGCAGCGAGAGTGTTTGGCTGTTTGATTAAGAGATCATTTGTGAACGTCACCTCACGACCGTGGTCACGACCGCGGCCATCAGTTAATTCTCTATGACGTAGGTATTTTGAATCATATTCGCCGAATCATAATTGAATTGCAAAAAGCCTACCCAACCTTAGTGGTTACTAGAACTCATTACATTAATGCAGCTATAATTTTTGTTTTTACCGGACTTAGTATTTTTGTTTTTTGTGGCTATTAGAAGTGATGTATACCTGCCTATGTTCTTCACGTGTTGGCGTCTTTTGTCTGTATTTCTTAATAGTCCGAGTTCTTAATTGGCAGTTTGTATGGAGGTATGGTCCCATCTGGCAGAAATCATGAAACTTGGCATGTGTGTAGCTTACATGTGTAAGCTTCAGGAAAAGTAGGGAAGCAAGTTGGACCCCCCCTGCTTCCCCCCTTTACCCCCCCCTTTTATGTCCCAAATTTCAGTTATCTTTATTTTTCTCGGAAACGATTAAAGTTAGGAGAAATTTGTCAAGGTAAGAAATGTTCCTTATAAAATTGACTACATAATTGTTCTTGGGTAGATGTTGATAGGACTTATACTTTTCGAGTTATGCTTCTGGGAAACCCATCATTTTTTTGAAGGTGACTTCCAGCTCTGAATTAGCCATAACTACCATGTGATAGAATATTCTTTCAAACTTGCTATTGGCTGTTGTTAGTTAGGTAGTCTTCAAAGGAAATCCACAGAGACAACACTTCAATCACGCCTGTGGGGGTGGGGGGAGGGAGGCAAAGTTTATTTTTTCCGAGCTGAACTTGAGGACTTCTGACTCCTTAAGTAAATGTGAAACGAGAAATCGAGTATCATTTTCGAATAAACCAAGGACGGAGTATTCATTTCTGGGACGCTTTTTGGTACATTTCATACAAAAATATAAATAATATTAAGTGAAATTGGGAAAAAATATGTTTCGTTCTCATTCAAACTCTGTTTTCTTCATGACCTTGAGACATATTTATTAGATAATAACACATACTCGAAGACATACTCACCCTAATTATAAAACCATATTTTATTTTCGAAAATATTAGAAAATACCTAGCCTACGGAAGCCTAAATATTTTTACAAAGTTATGTTTGTAGCTGGAAAAATTTCAAGTTCATAGATTTTGTATGCAAAAATAAGATTACCAACCGCAAATTTATATTTCTCAATTGTCGCTAATCCATTCCAGATAGAGAAATGCCCTCAAAAATATGTTTACTTGTTTGTAAAACAAAAATATGTTTACTTGTTCTATTAGGTAGATCTTATAATCTTATAGTCTAATTAAATTCCTCCGCCTTTGAAACTATTCCCGAACCAAAAATACTAAAACCATTGCAACAGATGGAAAACTATAATTCATCCAACAAATACTAATTTCAGGTGAGAGACCAAAGACCTTTGCAAAACGCCTATTAATAGAATGTTGTGTGTCACTGCCATGCGCATAAAGGGCTCATTAAATGTGGTGCGGGTAATTAAAACAACCTAAGCTCTGTTCCACTTACGGGTGGCGCATCGCTAAATGCAGTGTTGCCATCCACAGGTAATGACTATTGACTGGGCAAAGGAGACTCGTGGAAACCACCCATATAGAGTAGTCTCCGCGAAAGACCCCGTCGTAGGTGAGGTAGAGCTAGACGCTTTTAGGGCTGGCATTTGGACGCCCAAAGAAGTCCAGGATGGAAAAAGAAGAGAGCTCACACAAGGCGGAGAAATTTGAAGGAATCTGGTGAAAGAGTTTAATTTTTCGAGTTTGACACCGAGTCGTCCAGATATGTTGCCTTCCTCAGACATGTGGTTAAGACAAAGAAGAAACTAAACAGTGTTGAAGATAAGCTAATTCTCGCGCAGTTAGCCAAAGTGGCAACATTTAAGTTGCGCGCCGGCGCCATGGCTAACTGTCCAAATGGCATTTGCACATCTGCGGCTCACTAACATAGGTTTAGTCTATTTTTACGACGCACCTTGCATACCTGCCTGTCTTTCTTGTCAGAAATGACAGGTGATTACACGATTTCACAATTTTAGCTTTTTAGGACAAGATTTCTGTCCACAATAATGCTTAGATTTGCGTGATTAGTTTACTTGTAATTTCCCAATCAGTTGCAGTACAGCTGAAGGAAGAGATTGTCCTATTAAATTCTAGGAATATTACGTTTCTTATAATAACCATTAAGTTGTGACACAAGCAAATTAACTTCTAGGTTTAGGTGATTCACAACCAATACATAGATACTTCTGTTATTTCTTTGTTGATTAGCAGTTGCGGAAACTGTACAGGAAAGGGGAAAACTAAACTGTGGAATTGCAGTCTGTCAAGATGTTGACGATGATGGTGTTAGAGTATTTATTCTGGATGCAAGTAAATGGTTGCACAAAGCTTACGGTATTCCTGCGCTGGGCAAAGCTAACGTCCAAGTGATGGAATACCCTGACACGAATAGGATCTGCACAAAGCGATGTAACTGTACTCGACAGGATGACCCT
This sequence comes from Phthorimaea operculella, assembly GCA_024500475.1. NCBI lineage: Eukaryota > Metazoa > Arthropoda > Insecta > Lepidoptera > Gelechiidae > Phthorimaea > Phthorimaea operculella. The sequence continues at coordinate 3,892,045 of JANFCV010000027.1, forward strand.
AGATGAGATGGGGTTACTTGCCCGCTTTTAACGTAACAAGCAAAAGTGAATACCCAACTCTTCTACAAAGCAACAAATTGTAGATTGGTAGATGTACCTAGATTCAAAATTGTCAAAATCTTTGAAGGTGCCGCCAACTATTGTTAAAATTTTTAAACATCTTGCGTCAGTGTAACAAAGCTCGGATTAAGATATTTGATTGTTATGCAAATAATTATGATGGTAAGAAAAGAAATAATGTTTGTTAGTTTCGGTCTAGACTTTTAAAATGTTGTGATGCTAAACAGTCTTATTGAATTGAATTGAAATGTCCTTTGTCTGACTGACAAAGTATTTATATATTCATTTGCAAATTATTATTTTCAGTTTTTAAATAAAATGTAGCTCCAAAATACACCTAAATACCTCTATCCTTCCTTTAGCCCTTAGTATGTATTTAGAAGCCTAATAATTTCTTCTCTTTGCTGTCTGAAAATATGAAATCAGAATAAATTCTCAAGTTAAGGCGATTTAGGTCGCAGACACTCCGTTACATAATTTTCACGGTGAGTATACTAGATGAAAAATGGATTTATGCATCGGAGATGGTGCAGGTCGTGGTTGGTGGCGGGGCGGGCGGCGCGGCATGCGGCGATGCGGCGGCAGGCCGCGGCGCTGCGCGTGCGACTCTCTCCGCCTTATCTCTCGCGACCTCCGCCGGACGCGCACGCGAGCCGCGCTCCGCACCGAAACCGCCGCGTACGCGCTATGCCGCCCTATCGACGACAAACTCATGTGTTAGATCGCTCGTACATTTTTTCCCGAAGTGTAGGACGCAGCCCGGAAATGCGCCAGTGAACTTTATTTATACACATTGTGCTAATATTTGATACGACTGTATCAGACTTGTTATTTAAATCGAAAGAGGAATCGCGCTACGACGATAATACGTCCCGACGATGGTGTCGGAAGGGGCTCTGCCCGTAGTGTGGTGTATGCGCGATAATCAGCTTGTGCCTCACCAGGTTTCTGGTGTCAAATTACAAGGAGCTGTCACAGGAGCGCATATTGCGGCTGTGACGGATTTTTTGCGCATGGTGGCAGGAACTCAGATCGTCCTGCCTCACCGACCGGTCCCTGAGGATGTGGACAATGATATCAATCAAGAAAAAGAGAGCTCTACGAGAAGACGTAAAATGTCAATGCAGGTGGAAGTCCCGTGTGTTTTTCTTACAGAAAGTGCATTGCAGAAAGCGAAGACTCGGAGTAACTCCTTAGATGATAAGGTATTATTTGACCATTGCAACAAACCAGCAATTACCAAAAGCTATTTAGAAATAGATAGTAAATCATATCATTCTAGTTCGTCTAATATGTCAGATATTAAAGAGTCTGACGATAGTCACCAAATAGTAGAAAATTTAAAATTGCACTCATCTAGAGAATCTGTGAGTGATAATAGTACTCAAAGAATAACTAGAATAATTGAATTAGATGACTTGAATCCAGAATGTAACAACAAAGCATCTGACAATGACAGCCCTCAAAGAATTACTAGAATTATCGAATTTAATAAACCGCCTTCACCTGAATGTCCAGAAATAGAAAATGAAAAACCACAAAGAATTACTAGAATTATAGAACTGAACGATGATATATTTTCAATAACTAATACTGCTAGTGTAGAGAAAGAAAGCCCACAAAGGCTATCACGAATTATAGAGTTAGAAAAAGAAAGCAGTTTTCCTAGTATGGCCAAAATAATAGAAATGGAAAATGAAATTTCAAATGAAAGGCGAATCGCTTTAACGAACGAACGCGAAACTGGAGGCGGAAATGTCGAAAACAGCAACGAAGATGTAATTGTTAGGTCTAAAATCGCACATAGAAATACTAGATTTAGCTTAGATTCTTCATGCTCCGAAAACTCTTACGTAAATATTGAGTGTATTAAGAGTTTGCCGGATGTTAGAAAAGAAGATATCTCTGAATGCGGTACAATCCCTGAAACTCCTCCGGCTTGCCGGACTCCCCGCTCTCGATTCCCCAAAAAGAAAACTTCCGTGTGCTCGATTGGCTCTTCGGACTGTGACGATGAAATAGATGTTATATTTAAATCTAAACCAAAATCTAGTCAATGGGTGAGTCTCGATTGGATACCGCCTCAACCCAAAGAAGAGCCTGTGAGAACTGATGTCTGTGATAAAAATGACTTTATAACAAAGTGGATAGCCGAACAGAACGCTCAGGATGGAATCATTGCGGACGAAAGGAGAAAGAGTCTTCCGCCAAAATCAAATGAAGTTTATCTTCAAAACATGCGGCGATTTAGTGACAGTTTACAAATATGCAAAGAAGATGCAGCTAGCGATTCGCCAGCTACAGTCAAATGGAAATGGCATGATATTGTAAAGCGTCATTTACAATTGCTTAAGAATGACAAAGGATTCAGGCGTCAGAGGGGTAGTTGGATAAGAACGGCACGCCGTTTATCTACCACGACTACGCCTAACCACAAGCACCTCGATTCATTGCCGCTTGATATTTACATGAAGCTCCAGGCCATGCCGTAAGTATTTGTATTCATATTAATTCAAATTCTGAGACGTGTCATTTTCATATTTTGTGGATGCATCGATGCACATTCATACAACAACGGTCTACTTACCAATCCGACCCGTCCATCTTGTGGAACTGGTTGGCACTTGACTACGGCCCGCGGCAATCCTTTAGCTAATCATTCCCAATGACTTATGTTGAAGTTCGTTTTAACTCTTTCACCACACGCATGCGCATGTAGATATGCAAATGTTCCCGTGGCTTCAATTTCCGGGAATCCATTAATAATAACTGTAATTTATGTCCCTATATAATGCCATTTCTTTTTAATGATAAACGAGTCTGTAGATTAATGTCAGATGTTAAGATGCGTCTGATACAGTAAGTAGATTGTCCTCTTGATAAGACAGCGACCGGCCGTGTTACGAGATCGAGTTGGGGGCACGCGCTTCCGCAAGGCCGTCCGATTAGAATGCAGGGAGCTCGCGTCCAAGGCTACGCCGCTGCGGTCGGTCGCTGCACCGGCCGCTGTCTTCCTCTCGTGGTTCGGCAACAGCCGGCGCAGGAAGTCGAGCGAAGGTGACAACGACACACACTACCGATCGGAAGCGATTGTGCTTTGAATTTTTGACTCCGCTTTTGTTCGCGAAATTTATGCGCTTCCTCATATCGCTGACAGAATAATTTGGATTAGCAATGTGTTATGTTTATTTAAGATTATAAACAACCTTCGACTGTTAATGCACAAAAGCGTTAAGCTTGTAACTATTTCATGAACAATTAATTCATAATTCGTTACGATCCCTGAATAACGCGGGAAGCAGTTTCGGTGAAGCAAGACCGACGGATGTTCTAACGTCAGTTTCTCTACTGGTTTCACCTTGGTAAAGTCTGCCTAGGTTACTTACAACTATTGCAAAATTTCTGCAGTGTTTTGTTGACTTTGTTCAATGAAAACTGGAGTCATATCTTCTAGAATATTGTTGAAAGAAGACCTTTAATTTTGCGAGCTCTTATCTCTCAGTCTCATCTTTAGTTTCAATTGCAGTAGAGGTTTGGCCTGATGGTTTTCAGAATCGATTATTGGTGCGATTATGTCATGTTGTGTGCATAAAGGTACCCCCAGTTCTGGTAACAACAATGTTGTTCCAAATGTCCATCAACACAGCCATTGTGGCAAATGAATGTAAGTACTCCTAAGAGGAAACAAACGCATTCACATCGTGTTATTTGCTTGTTTTGCGGCAGCTCCCATGTTTCTCGCCGGCTTTCACAAGCAACACTAACTTTTATGTTGTGCCACTTCCCAATGATAACACGGTCCGGAATGGCACAGTCCGGCTGAACAGCAAATAGGAAATAAAAACAGGAAATTCTTGGAAGTTCGAAAAGCTAAACATGAATTCTCTGACCCACTTTATCATCAGTTTGTGCATGTTGATTCCATAAATCTATTCTGCTCTTTTATCTTTTGATTCCGTTCATTATTTCCTGCTGACATCCATTTTATACTTTAATTTTGACATCGTTTAGTAATTAATTTAATCCATTATCAACATCGATCGGGGGCCTATCCTACGACAATCAAATATTTACATTAAAACCAAATGACTGATTAAATCTTAGATAACTACGCAATCGTGATGTGATTGTATTGCCTATCACAACACTATTGTATAGTTTTTTGCCTACACACACGTACGCTTCTACAATTTGTACGTTAGTTGTAGGAGATTATTGTGACAATTGTAAATATTCTTCTTCAAATCGTTGAGTCGTAGTATTCGGCCACACTGATCGCTTTGGAGTTAGCCTCCAGCAGGTCCTGCATAGTGCAAGTGCTTGTAAACAGTGCAAGTGGGGTGATATTAGTGAGTGATGTGCTTCTGCCGTGATGCCACCCCGGGCTGCCAACGTTATGCATACGCAAATGATGCATTCACCAGAATCAGCCTTCGAAACTGAAACGCAACTCATTTGGAATGAAAAGTAACTACCGTTCGGCCTTTATTCCGTTTGGGTGTGAAGCAAATTTACACTTACTGAATTATGTTTAACTGTTAATTAATTCTTAACCACTGTTACCATTTATATCTTCGTAATTTATGTCCATGTACCGAAGGTCTATTATGCTTATATCTACCTACATCTTAGAAACAATATTTTGGTTTGATTTTTGAGTTGCAGTTCAGGTAATAGTTAATTAACTCTTCATCTTTGTTACCATCTCCTTCTCTTTGAAGGTAATATTCTACTCGTACTAATGTCCATCTTTTGACTATTGTATCTACATCCTAGGAATGTTGTTAGCTATATTGTGTTGATTTATCATCCTAGTTTACATTGTCTGCCTTATTTGCATTAGGTATTATTTATCATCAGACTCTATGACGTTAATCTATTGGTCTTAGTAATTATCTAGTCAGGATCCAGAGCTTTTATTTTACTTTCACTGCTAACGCAATGACCAAGGTTCCGTTTCGTTTCGTCCAAAATGTCGTTACTTTAATTGGATTCATTTTTTAGATTATTTTGTTGCGACTTTCTACTTACTCAAATAATTTGATACTTACTCAAGGCGTTCACTAATGATTTGGCATTACCGCAAATGATCAGGAAACATGAATCACTGTTTGACCATACTGCATCTTAGTGGTGACTACTCTGTTCTTTCTCTTGGAACACTAGCTACATTTGCAGCAGTTGACAGATAACAATAGGAATTTGCAATTCAAATGCATTATTAAGAAGTGCGACACGTGTTTGAAAATCAATGAAAATGGCTCATTTCTTATCACAGCGGCCGGTTGAGGTCGTCTCTTGCGAAAGAACAATACAACTGGTTTTTGCGATTTGTTTTACTTTTTATGCGCGCGCGCTGAGAGCCTGCGAGCCTCTGCCGTTCCGATAATTATTACTCTTGCGGACATTTTCGCACACACAGCTTTATTAGTATTTGAATTTCTTAAGATCTATCTAATACACATGCCTAGGCACATCTTGCATAGAACAAAAATATATAGATTTGAACTACAGCTCTATGAACTACAGTTACACAAATCCACCCTCTAGCTATGTATTTTGTGTTCTTTGATTGTCCGGTGTGAAAATTCGTGGATGTGTGAAAGACTCTAAATTAGTTTAGCGTATGCAACAGACAATGTAGGTAAACGTTGCTGCAAAAGGCAAATGTCGGACAGTCAGATATCCATAACAGTTACTTATCGTCTCTATCGCCGATTAAAATTCAATCAAGATTATAACGACCCCCATTGTCGTAGACGCTGCATGCTCAATTATAATTTTGTCACGTGTTACACCTCGTTGATAGAGCCTTCATTGTCTAATGAGAATTATGCTGGATGGTTATCGACCGGTGGGCTTATTAGCATTTCGCACTACGATACCTCCTCTGTTATGTTTTTTCGCATCATCATATCCTTTTCCGTACCAACAGGAGGCAGTAATACTTAACGACTCATTGTCCATACTTCGCTAATAGTCTTGACGCTACCGGCTTGCCAAATGTCCCTTCATAAATGAGTTTTCCTTTAGCAGCAATGTGAACTATTGGTTTGTTTGTATGGAAAAGTTTCATGAACTATCCGCATTGTATTCAGATTTTATCGTGATTGCTGTGTTTTACAATTCGGGCAATCGGCGTAGTAGCCGTTGCGCTATTTTCTTAGTTATTACTTACAGGAATTCCTTATTCAAAATTCAATCTGTGTCGCGAATTGTATGAACAATCCTTATCTGTCACTAGTCTGAATACGTAACGGACAAGTCCATATTGCACGCGAAAATACCGTACCGTACTCCTTATTATCTGAAATGAGGTTTTTAGTTCGTTCTTCTGTGCTTAGTACTTTCCTAAATGACAGTGTATTGAAAAGATTTTGTCAAAGCAAATGTAAACTTTTACTCCTTTGGTAAATATTCACACCGCTTGCAACGTGGAGAGTCTATAGTTTGTACTTGCACATCCTTATAAGCCTAAAAAACATTCTCACGGTGTTAGTCACAACACAATGCGCGCAAAGTGGCAGTTTATTGAGTAAATCCAATTTTGTTGTCACTATGTTTATCGGATACATACTTTGTTAAGTTAGCGATTAGTGTACTTCACGTGTCCTGAGCTCATGTCTAGCTTTGAACTTTTTAGTTTCTATCTTAACGATAATAGCGTGCCTGTCAACTAGTCTTATTAGCTCGACATGTAAGTACAACTAAGAAAAACTGCCCCTATAATGAAAATCTATTTTCGAATAAGGTTCTTTATAATGAACGTCAGCGTCTAGCATTACTCAGCGGTCTGGCATGCGCGTGAGTTTAGATCACGTCCTTATAAACTAGTCTTGAAGTTTAAAGCGAGATGGTTCCATAGGGAGAGGGAGGCCCTATAATTAGATTACCCATCTAGCCAGTCTGGACTAGACCTTTTCACGATACGTTGAGACGGCGACATGCTTTCTAATGTTGCCGATACACGGCTGAGTATCTATTAAGTCTTTGCTGTAATAAGAAGAATGACAGCTACGAGTATGTACCCTTGCACATGTTTGACAGTGATACCATAAACGCAAAAATGCAGTGGCTTTGCAAATGTACTGATCCATCGACACCGGTGCCCCGCCGTGTGTAGGTCGATGACCGGCGCCGCTATCAAGTTATAAAATTGTCGTAGCGAAAGTCATGTAACCATAATGAATTCCCATAATTTACGCGTTTTATGGTGTCGTTGGACAAAGGTCAAAGGGCCGCATCGAAACAGATCATGTTCTACAGAATTCGTAACATTACGCAATACGTAAATTAGATTGAATTAAGCGACAGAACTTTGAATGGTTCTGAGGTCTTTGTGCTTCAAATCGTGGGATGATTTTTGTATAATCCGCGATAAAATAGATGAATAATCGACCGGATCGTGATCGATTCTAGCGATTAAGATACCGCAAGATAGAAACGGTCATAAAATTTTACGTTTCCAGTTTAATACAGCTCCCATCAGCAATCTCGAGCATGATTCTTTCTTTTTAACATCTTCATCGTTAACATCATTTACCACTTGTGATGTGGTTCGCTATGACATCTTTCCAAACCGGATCGCTTGCTAATGAATGATATAATCAATCGATACCTACCTACATGTAATTTATTTATTTGGAATTTCCAATCGCCCACCTAATTTATGTTTGGTTTTAGCCCATTTTTATTCATCTAGACACAAAACTATTATCCATACCTAACATGTATTGTTGCATAATGGATCTTGTCAGTCATGTCAGATGTCTTCTTCATATAATAATGTTGAACTAGTATAATTATTTTTAGAAACTGGTCTCACCGTCCTAAATTTGCGTATTAGTTCTAACACTTTTACTCACTTTTTCTGAGTCTAGACAACGAAGCCGTTCATATTTGCACTGCACTATTTGAACTTTCGAAAATCTGCAATTGAAACATAGTTGTTCAAATATGGCGTTGATATGTTTCGTATGAGCTCAATACAAGTTTGTTCAGTGTATTTCTGCTTGGGAAAGATAAACATAATAATATTTGGCTGGTTTGGTGTTTTGAACTTTAGCCTTCATTCAGGATTTTAGTCGTTTCCTTCTGACAATCTGGTTCTTATTATTTTCGCTGTTTCAAATATTTTTACTATATGATGCACATAGTTTATTCGTGGCTTTTTAGTTAGGAAGTCTCATGAGAAGCATAAAAACGATAATTCAAAGAAATGCTCCGAGAGATGTCTGTGTTCTGATAGCGATTTCTCTTGCAACCGGGTCAAGGTCGCTTTTCTGCTTCGCCGCGATTAATAGATCCACTTGCATTGACAGACTTACGACTAAATAGATTAATAATAAATTTTTTATGCGGGCTTAGAATAGCATCTCCCCAATTCTACTGGTGAACGTCGTAAAAGCGACTGAGGCATAAATTGTCCAGGGAATTGGCAGCAGCGTTCCTTGTGAATCATGTAATTAATCCGCCTGACAGTACTACCCCGATCGGAGTAAGCCCTTGTTCAGCAGTGGACAGTTATGGCTAATAATATGTAAATATGTTTGCTATGTATGACTTTACTCTATCAATTTTATGTTTACTAGTTTGAAAATACTGTGAAATTATTTGTCATTGTTCTCATCAATATATTATACATTTGAATGAATTGTAGGTAGTAGATAAGTTCTCTCCCATAATGTTATACAATTATTATGTAAAAGCAAATCTCATAAGTTTACAAAACAAAGAAACGTGGACAAGACAATACGACTATTACTTATATTTTGAAACGTTAAAGTCATTCAATACAATTGAATTAGGTAATAAATAGTACTGAAAGTAAATATTTAGGAATAAATCATGATTTTAGATTATTTTGAGTCAGTTTTCTCAGTCTTTTTAATAGGTACTCGTATTTGCTGACCCTTATTATCTAATAGAGCCTTAGAACAAAATGTTTGCAAGAGTAGAGCTAAAATTGTATTGCCAGCCAAATGCTCTCTTTCTATAAGACAAGTTAATTAACTTTCCAAGAGAGAAGTCAATAAATAAATTCCGTATGTGTTCCAATCAGACCTTCATGCGTGTCTTCCAGTAACATGAACTATTTATAGTTATAGAAGTATATGGATGCCCTTAGCACGTGACGAGGTCTCCTTTAAGCCAGGCTACATTTCACGACCTATTTTATAGCCCTAGCGACATTGCCCAAAGGATTTTCCTTTAATACTTTGAATAATAAGTTCTAACCTCTAAAATTTTATAGCCATTTCATGAGGCGAGAAAATCGTACTACATGACCTACATAGCAATGGAACAATCATAATAACAGATCTTTCAACAAGGTTGACGTTCATTGAAAGCATAATACGTTTAAAATCATCATTTGTTCTGTTCTGCTAGCTTGAACTCATACGACTGAAAAAATATACATAATTTTGTTTTGAATGGTTTTATCATACGTGCTTATTTAAACTTTTTCATTCGTAATGTAGGCCAGGGATCGACCTTCGCGTTTCCTGGATTGCAAATATGCAATCTGCTGAATTACCAGTTGAGTCACACTTGTGATGACATTAACCAAATAGGTGCTAAAAGAAATAAAAATATTATGCAAATGAAATCCTTTTTTGTTGAGTGTTTGTTATACTGCAATAACCTTATAGAAGTTTTGCTTTTCTTCGTCATATCTGTGTCGATTGTTTGAAATTTATTTGCTCTCCCACGCGATTCGATTGTGAAGGTTGTAATTATATTATCTCTTCGTATTATTCGTATTTAAATATAAGTCTTGAGCAGGTACAGTTGTACATAACTTACCTATCTTCATGCTTGTTTTTGCTACAAAGAAACTGACATTGTATCCGGTATTTTATAAGCCCATCCATCATACATTATCATTAGTGTTCCTTGTAGGCAGGCGCCTTAACTAAACCTTAGTCACAGATCCTTAGCAATGACTTACCTACACTGCAATTTTCCCAGATAACCATCTAGTTGTTCTATTAATTATAGTGCAAGTGGCGGAATATTCCGAGTAACAATGGCAATCATCTGGATATCATGACTGTAGTCACGAAGATCATCGACGGCCATTAAAAGAGTTCTATCAGTAATTACATGGCTATCATATATACATGAGGCATCTTCGATTTTTCCTCGTGGGCGAGTAAAGCTAACCCTAGTTCCTGCCTTGCTTTCCTTGAATGATTTTATATATTTTTAATTATAACTCGTACACAATGAATTTAATAAGAAAACTGAAGATATGATATAGACATAGGTACATGAACAATTCTCTCGAAAATTTCTTATGACCGTGACATAATGTTACTTGGTTTCCAAGTTTCCAAGAACGCTAAACTGTTTAGATCGTGTTTATAATGTTGTAAAAAGAAAACAAGGTAGGCAAATCCATCATTCAAGTGGTTGAAGCCTGACAGGTATAAAAATTACCATATTATCCTGTGAGATATTTTTTCTCGAAGCATGCGAGCGAGGGATTTGTTCAACGCGTCTTAAAATATATTAAAAACCTTACTTTTAGGCAGGTATGTCTAGACTAATCACTGACTGACATACCTATAATGAGCATAATTTCTGTATACTTAGTACATTTCAGATATCAGGACTGTTTATGCGTTTATATAAAAAAGTTTGCCGCGCACGTGGTTAGCCACTAGAGTTCTGCATTAACTGTGGGTAATCATCTCACTAAGCCATTATAATAAATCTATTAATGCTAATAAATCGTAAGACCAAGTCACAAATTATCTTGCTGTTTTGCAAATGCATCACGCTAGCTAAGTATTCGTCGATGTTACATTTGCAAGTGACTTGGCACTAGTTTAAGTCACGTTCTGACTATAACTACAATGTCGATGATAAGTGAAATGTGCAAACCATGCCACGCTGCTGTTGTAAATAAGAAAGCAGTTCAGGATCAACTCGTGTCGACTGCTTTGCTTGTCTAGCGATATGTCAAGGTCCACAATATGCTAATCTGATTGTCTGCGAACCTGCGATCTATCATCGAGCTTAACAATACTCATTCTGCTATAGTAGAATGTCATTCATTAGTTACCTACGTATGTAAGTGTTCTGGGAATCAACGTATTGTTCGTCAAACGCTAATTTGGCAAAAAACTACAGCAAGTATGTCTTCGACACCACACGATAAAAACAACGAAAAACCAGCAACCTTTGTCTTTATCGTATTTAGAACTTCTGATTTAAATGCTCGTTATGGAGGTAATTTGTGTACAGTGAAATAATTTACACAATAGTACCTACCTACCTACATAAGCAGTGTAAAAACCATGAAAAACCAAGCCACTTTTTCACTTTTTGAACAATATGCTCGTCAGGGAGGTTGATAATAATTTGTGTGTAGTGTAGGCTTAGTAGTAGCTACCCACACAAACAGTGTAAAAACAATGAGAAAACGAAGCCCCCTTTTGTCTTTTTGATTTGGGATTTCTGATCAAAATGCTCGTTAGGGAGGTTGATAATTTGTTCGCTGTTAAATGACTTGCACAATAGTAACTTCCCTTAAAGCAAGGTAAAAACGATGAAAAACCAAGCCTCCTTTTGTCTTTTTGATTTGCAATTTTTGAACAAAATACTCGTTAGGGAGGTTGATAATTTGTTAGCAGTGAAATGACTTTTTCACAAGCAAAAGCAGGGTAAAAGCAATGAAAATCCAAGCCACCTTTTGTCTTTTTGATCAAGGGTGGTTGATAATTTGTGTGCAGTGAAATGACTAACACAACAGTAAGTTGTCGGCCTCGTCTGAAGGACTTGATGCAACACTATTGTCGTGCTCCCTGCTGCTGGTTTTGCAATGTAGAGCGAAATCAACCGCTGTTGGGTATTCGCTATCTGGTAAATGTAACTGGGGTATCTGCTATCGTAACCAGCTTTCTGCAACTCGAGCTTGCGGCCTAACTTGACCTTTATACTAACTTAGGTTACTAGTTTTATGTTTAGATGAATATCTTGAATCTAATGCTTCCCTGTCAGAACTTGCTTAATCTAAGAGGCAACAGCGTATTATTTAAAAGATTTATGCAAACGTCATTATCTTCATAAATCTGTTACAGCCGTTTTATTGCTCTGCCAAATTAGAACCATGTGAATTTTGACCTTTGGCTACGTAACTGTATCTCAAAAATATTCCAGCAGACGAATAAATCTACACCAAATATGTACTTATATTCCCCCGCTATTCTCTAAGGTAAAACTTATGATTCACAGTTTGTTCGAAGCTATCACTGTTGTGTCGCACGCGAGCTGCATATACAATCGCTCATTCGTCGGTGAGTCACCTCACCTCACCCTTAGACGAGAAAAACTTGATCCCAATAGACGCATAGAGTCCTATATAACTCACGATCCGTAGCTCAGTAATATCGACATCCGGCGTGCCATCCTGCAATAGCAAGACGATATCGAAATATGAGCTACGCAGCCATCTTATACAATGTTTCATGACGGCACAGCTGATCGGTGCCATTAACAATTACGACAATACCGTGTTCACTTGACAGCCTATAATCGTGGTTGTATTGTTCACATTACTCGATAAGCCTATTATAGTATAGTAGTAGGTATATTATAGTAAACCAGAGACGCATCTGCATCTTATCAGACACAGAGCTATCTTGCACTTCAGTGGAACCACTCGATATTTGAATGGGTTCATTCAATCGACTTTTCTGCATTATTAGAAACATTTACTCTTCGATGTACTTCTTCTGACTTATGAAAACATTTACTATTCGATGAATCACCTCGTCAACCCGAGACGCGATAAACTTATCGTCATATTTAGAAATTTCATAGCAAACTTAGTCGCCATCGCCACCGCCGCCATCTTATCAGCTTGTTTTACAACTGTTAAATGGGTACTGAGGTTGTTTATTATTAAACATTTAGTATATTGGAAACAAATTGGAAAAGGCTTTATTTACAAGCCTATTTTTTTCATGTATAAACTTCCATATCTAAGAGCACTTTTCATCTGTGTCTTTTCCAGTTGCAGAAATCAGGCCCAGGATCTTTTGCGTTTAGTACGCAACTATTGCACAGTTTGTGTCGTTTATATTATTCATTTCTATAATTTCACTTAAAATTATTGTTTAATAGTAAAAGATTAATTACCAATTAAAGCCTAAAAACCATTACTGCTTTATCACGATACTATACAGGGTACAGATTTTTGATCGTGATTATATGGGAATTTATAATTTTTTCGTCTCCTGATGTATTTTCTTATGGTAAGATGTTCAGTTTCATGATCTGAGTGCACCTTATCAGTATTCGGAGGGCTGTCCCTTACCCCCTGTATTTCTATATCCTACTCCAACATGTTGTAGCAGCAGCTGTTCTAATTTACTCCTGGTGTTGTTTCAGATGGTACTTCCGCAAGATCAAGCGAATCGAAGCGGAGAAGAAGCTGCTTCTCCCGGAGAACGAACATGGCGCTTTCCTCATCAGAGACTCGGAGAGCCGCCACAACGACTTCTCCCTTTCAGGTAAGAAACACTAATACATATTCACACTTTGTTTTTAGGAGATTTTTCTCTTTGGGCACATCTGGGATTGCCATATTATGGCAAAATCTGTTTCGGGGACGATATAACCTGGGCCTTTTCAAGGCGAGAGTAAATAGGCAAATAGGCAAATGGCGAGCATGTTCCATCATCGTCTGCATCGTCACTTAACATCAGGTGAGATTGCGGACAAATGCTTACTTATTTAAAATAAAATAACTAAACTATTGCGTGCCCCGCGCAATGGTTCAAACCCAACGTGGTAATGTGGCCTGCGTTATAGGAACCATTCGGGGCTGACTTTTTGACTTAGGTTAATTTAGTAGGTATATCTGTGCGATTGTAAATTTTGTATGTTTTTTGAACAGTTTGTTCAATTTTTAAAACACATATCTTGTAATTGTGGCTTTACCTGGAAGGTTTTAGCTTCAGAAACTAATTTGGGTAACTGATAGTGGTCTTTCGCACACATGGTGTAAATACCTGACTGGAATCATACAAATCTGAAATACCAAGATTTTTATACAAGCATTGTATGCGTTGTATTTTTCAATCATTCTTTTTGCCTTGCTACAATCGTGTGTATCGCTTTATAATTTACTGTTTCATTCGTAAACAGTTTCTTGGCGATAAGAAACAATGCTATTTCGAAAAATCTAGTACCTAGGTCAAACTACTGTACCTACGTACCGAGCCACAAGAAAAAAAAATACAAGACTTGCCCACCGACCAAGTGAATAACATTGAAAAAGAGATATTAACACTGATATTTTGTATGTTGTTTGTCATTCAGATTTCTGAGAAGGTCGCAATTGCGCTTGAAGAAAGCGAATAACGACTCATTAATGACTTGACAGAAGGAGAAAGACATATTTCAATCCACATTTTAAAAATATATACGTGCAGGCATTTAAGAAAAGTGGAACATCCCTTGTGGAGGAATGTACAGGGTTGTCAGGCGTTCAGATAAAGTCAGACATAGTCAGGCTTTTTGATTGCCTCTCCGGACAAAATGAGCGGGGTCCGGCTTGTCCGCCTGTGTAATTTTTTATTTTTCGATATTCGTGCCGTTTGCCCAGATCGAGACCGCATTGCGAACGAACGAATGACCCCCGCACTATCTTGGTTCACATTTTTAAATGATACTAAGACACGGAAATTCTCAAAAAAAAGTGTTCTGCTTTTTGACCCAAATGCGCAATTCTTTCCGGCTTTTAGGTGTGAGGATCTGGCAACCCTATTCACGCATTGTCGAAATTGACCCACAAGTCTGGGTCAGCATTTTCCTTTCTTTGTTGTTAAGGCCGCTATAGAGCTTTTCACGAAGCCCATACAATTTTCCCTGCCAGACCTCTCGGAGCGTCATTTTGCGAAAAACATGGGGATGTTTGAATATTTTTTACAGTGATATTATGAATAAAAATAAATATATTTTTCTGCAATTAGATTAAGTACATCTTCTTAAATAACATATATTTTTTTTAAATCTTTACTACTGTTATTTTTTCATACAGAAGCCGTTATAATGGCGCATTATTTTGCAAAAAATCGTATATAAAAACGTGGTATTATTCTATATTTCTGAATAAAATTGTAAAATGTTCACTGTAGACTTTGTTCTCAAATATATACTCTATTTTTTTGTATAATTGATATTTTTTTACAGTGAACCGAAACTCTAAAACTCACGCTTGATTTAAGGTCTTTTCCTGAATTTTGGTTTTGTCGCTTTAGATATCGCTGTTTGTAACAGGTTTAAAACTAAAATGTTAATATTTACATTGTACATTTTTTAGATGAAGATATGCTTGATTAAATGTTCAAGTAACATATTATTTTTACATAACGGTTTTCGAGAAACTCGCATGTTTATAAAGCCAATATTTGCAAATTTGCTAGAAAAAATTGAATGCGCTCTTAATTATCCGCGGAAAACGAAAGTCATTTCCTTTTATTCAATTTTACAATTTGCCTTCAATGAGTAAGTTTTACAACGTCCATAATGATCCAGTAACTTTGTCGATTGAGTGTTTTAGTAGGTAAGAATTTATATACAAAAAAATTTTGGGAGTTCCCGTGCGTGTTCCAGGTCGGTTCCGCTTTGGAAACTAATCTTTAGGCTTTTCTTTACCTATGCCGAACCGGGGCTTTGCTGGCCTACTTACAAAAAAAAAATGGCAACCGTTTCAAAATTTTTTCACTGGGCAAAATTTTGTTATTTTGTAATATAATTCAAAAATGGTAAGAGCTACAAATAACTATTGTATGGAAGATATGTTAAGCGTAAATTTTTGCATATGAATGTTATCAATAACTTTTTCATAATCCAATAGTTTGCGAGAAAAACGTAGCACAACATGGCAGTTTTTGCTGAAAACTCACAAATTCGAAAGTATTAAGTAAGTAGTGAAGTTGGGGATTAAGAGTCACTCGCTGTGTGGGTAGACCATGCTACAATATCCTGCCTGATATTTAGTAACAAGCTTTCCGCCCAGCGGTTTTACCCGCTGGTATATTTTGAAGTAAACAAGTTAATTTTATACAAATTTTCGTCCTCTGTTTTACCACTTTAGGGGATGAATTTTTTGGAATCCTTTCTTGATATTAATTAAGATTATTCAAATAACCTCTGTGCAAAATTTCAGGGTCCTAGGTCCAGTAGTATAGCCTGTGCGTGGTATACAATTTGTATGAAAAAAGTAGAGTTTGTTCGTTGTTGCCACATTTTGTTCTTTTTTGCTATCCAAACAGGACCTTGGGTCAGAACTATTAAAGAACAGCCTCAAGGGATTGCAAAAAAATGAAAATGTGGCAACTACGAACAAATTTAATATTTTTTTTACAAAGAATCATGCCTACTCTAGTATGGATGTTCGTCTATTGCTTGCCTCACTACTTGCAGGCATTGCATCAAAGCCAAAGTTAAATAATTATAAAGTCTAATTATTGCTTAACATTTTATAACTGAAAATAATTTAATTATGACAGGAGTTCTGAAGTTATTGAATGTTAAAGTTGGGTATCGGAAGAGACAAAAGTTCTGAAGTTTGGCTGTATATCGAGTATTTCGTTCTTAAATCGTTATGGTTAGCTATACCAAAGTAAACAGTGCAAAAAAGGTTCACACCACAGTAAAATCTTTGGGAAAAATACCTGACGGTAGAAAGACCTTTATCAATTAAGTTAGTTTCCCTGTTTTGTACAAAAATTGCCATAGCTATTCTTTATTAGAATGAGGAATATTACATATTGCTTTAAGTTTCGTTTTGAGGCGAGACAATTTCTTAGACCAGAAATGGGCAATCTCCTTTTAAATCTATGCACAGGCAATACTACTGGACCTAGGTTCTTGAAATTTTGCGCAGAGGTTATTTTGGTTGGGTGAATTAACACCAGGAAAGCAATTTAAGAAAATCATCTCATAAGGTGGTAAACCTCAGTTTGTAAATTGGCAAAAAATTTGCTTGTTTACTTGAAAATATATTAGCGTGTAAAACTTCTGGGCAGAAAGCTTGTTACTAAGTATCAGTCAGGATACCGTAGCAAGGTCTACCCACACAGTAAGTAATTCTTAATCCCCAACTTCACTACTTAATTCATATTTTAGATTTGGTGAGTTTTAGAAAAAACTGCCATGTATTAAAGCGTTTTTTTCGCAAACTATTAGATTATCAAAAAAGTTATTAGAGCAAGGTTGTGCAGAAATTTACGCGTAACATTTCTTCTACACAATGTTCATTTATAGCACTTACCAGTTTTGAGTTATTACAAAATAACAAAATTTTGGCCAATAAAAAAAGTTTGAAATGGCTGCCATTTTCTTTTTTGTAAGTATGCTAGCAAGGCCCCGGCTCGAAATAGCTAAAGAATAGCCTAAAGATTCGTTTCCAAGGCGGGGCCAAACTTTTACACGCGCGGGAACTCTCACTTAAGCGATCTTGCATACTATTTCTGCTAATATGCGTCGTCAGTCAAATTGGAAGTGTCTAATTTTTTTCACACTTTATAATGTTTTTACCCTTGGAGGAAGGCTAGGTATGGAGACGCCATACGAAGAGCTTCCCCTCTGTCACGGCCTATGCCCACTTGGGCTTATCTTACTACAAAAACCAGTTGCTGTCAGATCTTTTACTAGAACGAGTCCAGTCGCGCATGTCAAATGAGCTCCGATAAAAAGCCGAATTGTAGAGATAATAATGCCTTTAAAAATATGTAAAAATACAAATTTACAACAGAACAATATCACTTTTCATCTGAAAGTATTCCTCCAGTACAATATCACTAAATAATATATAAAATTAGCGATTGAAAATTGTACATAAGTGTTGCCAGTAAGTCGTACAAAATGTCTGATGTGGAGTTTTTTTGTAGGTGGATCTACAATAAAATAATTGTATTTTGTTCCTTTTGTTATTATTTTGTGTCGAACAATGGTGTTAATCATAGTATCGTTAATTTACAAATAAAGATTATAATATTCCACCATATAATAGGTAACAATTAACGATCTTAGTTTATTGATGCCTTTAAAAACAGTAAATAGCTTGCTAAGTAAGATTAGAATGTTAGTTTGGGATTGTTCTACTTATTCAATGATGGTCATTTCCAGTCGATATTCAATGAAAAAACGATAATTTTAACTTGAAGTATCGAGCCACACTCAACCCAAGCTAGTGCAGTGACCCAAGTAATACAAAACGTCGATACTTTTTCTATCGCCATAGTTACAAACCTATACTATGTAAAGACGGTCTGTACCGAAAACTTTGCAGACATGATCAGATTATGAAATTGAACAACTTTTACTATGGATTTTGGGAAACCCTGATTTTGTTCGAGTTTCATTGAAAATTAATGTCAGTCTCAGCTGATCGGGTGACATCGGATGTCAGCCGACGTGGCGCAATGGCTAGTCCGACTGCCTGTTCAATTCCTTTCGCTCACAAAGTTGATATTTATCACTTTGTGAATATGTTCCTAGACTGGTCAGGACACCACACAGGCTGAATCACGTGATTGTCCAAGAAGCAAGATGGTTCCGTGCTTTGGAGCCAAGTTCAGCCGTCGGTCCCGGTTGCTGTCTATGGTCACTTAGACGGCTGTCGTTACACAACTATTTCAAAGGCCTGCTTCATGCAGTATGTGGTTGAAAAGCACTGGCACCAGGGTTCATCAGGTCGTTGGACGTTTTGGTGTCCTTTAAACTGTTTAAACTTAAGTGCGACATTTTAACTTTAATTACATATATAAAAAGGATTTCGCACTTACCTACTTCTTATTACATCGCGGTTTCGCGACCGTTTCGGTCCAGTCGGTGGTCTTTTATCAGCCGGAGTGCTCAGACAAAACACGAATATTTGAAAATTTACTTTATAAATATTTGTGTCCGGTGGAAATCGAACCCACGAGCCTCGGCGTAGAAGACAGATAGATATAGTCGAAGTTATTATGTATGACTTGTTGTATAGATGGTTTTTTAGTAAATTCCCTTACATAATATCCTATGATACTTAATGATCAGTAAATAGAAGGTAGGTATTGCATTGATTGTACCTACATAATTGTATTATCTGGTCTATGGGGAAAGAAATTCATATTTTGGTTAATTTATACCTTATGCAATATTTAAAATGATGTTATAGCGCCTATATTTCTATTTACTACAAAATCCTATTCTCAAGAACTAAGTTGCTTTTGAAAATGCAATAATATGACACAATATTGAGTAGACTGATGTAATTAATCGAAAGGTCAAGGTATCGATATTGTCGATTCCAACACTAGCTTGATTTGACAGCTTTACCTCTCCCCCCGCAAAAAATGGCAGAAATATTTGTATAGAGTAAAGTAGCTATGACGACTCCCCTCGGGCCGGAACGGGACGGAAGATGCTCGAAGTTTTTACCTAATGTAGGCCAATTTGGTGACCAAGTTTGTTTAATCCAAGTATATGACCTCGATCGCCGAACGCATTGTTTTTCTAATATTTTTTGGATATTTGATATATTTCTGTTGTCTCCACATAAATGTGTAGGTAATACTGTATCTAGGCACATGTAGCCTATGTAGAATAGATTGCTCAACAGATAAAACAGGAGAACTTAGAAGATAAAACTGTCTAACGTTTCTTGCTACATCGTTCATCTAAGGGAGGAGCGAAGGAAGTCTGTATCCCGATACGAAACCGGTCGAGTTTTTCTAATCCCACACTGCACTAACCCGTGGGAAGACATCACCAATTACTAGTCCTGTATCTGTAATAATTACTGTTATAAATACTAAGAACAGATAAGAAATAGGCTTTAATGATTCTGCTCTCGATTTATCTTATTTATGTAAATTACTGTGCGTTGCTGAATAATGTAATGTGCAATGTTACACATTTTATGCAATTTAATGTCTTGTTATTGCGTAATATTGGCACTACATACGGACTGCACATTTTTATTTACAATCGAGACAAGAGACAATGCAAAATGTCCTGTTCAAACATTTTACAATTTTTTTTCTATAACGACGTATTGTGTACCTAAAATGTATTTACAATTTGCATCAATAGGATCAATAAATACACGTGACTTGGCGTGCGTGTCTGGACTCACAAAGTTCTAATAAAACTGTGATATCAAATTTTGTAATTAATTTATAATTTGACATCAGCGTTCATCGGGTCGTTGGACGATTCGGTGTTACAACCGAAAAAGAAAGAGTTAGATCAGTCTTCATTGATTTGTGTAATTCCATCGCGATTACATGTTATTGACAGTTCAATCTTTATTTTGCGGCATTCTGCACATTGTCTAATACGGTCGTCTTTCGGTTCAACGTTTGCAACAACAGTCAGAATTTTCTGCCAACATTTTTTTTACTCTCAATACAATAGGCACCAAACGCGACGCCTGCGCCGCGCCGGTAGCAACAAGGCTTGATGTCTGCATTTAAATGAGCACGACGAAAGAATCCATATAATGAGCCATCGCACAATTGCAAACTACGTTGCGCCACCCATATTACCATAACAGGGGCTGAGCCATACTGCGGATACTCTTCATACCGCTCGATCCGCTGAAGGCTCTATATTACACAACACTAGAGAATGTAGTCTTGAATATAGACTAGGCTGTACAGTAGCACTAGAAAAATGTTCATAATGTAATTTAATTAGAATTAAATATCTCGTACACGTGACTGTAAACGTGAGGTTTCCTATAATGCCTACAATCCATGAAAATATTAGGTAATATTATGTCACCAATGTTACCTGTTAGTCTGGGAAATTCTGGAAATCAATGTATTAAACGCATTAAATAACGCATTTTGTTTTTGTGTTTAGTAACCTGTAAACATCATGTTCAATACCTTAAAATATAAAAAGGGAGACCCTCTCTCGTCCCCATCCTTTTTCCTTGATTTGTGACCAAAATCTGTGTTGTTTCAGAATTGTGAATTAACTAACTAAAGTTACAACAGTTTCAAAGAATAAAATAATTAAATTTTCGCAACTTCTGCAATATTACTCCTAAACGCAACTTGACCAAAAGCAGTCTCTAAATCCATATTCTGATCATTTTCTTTACAAAACCAGTTGAATTTTATGCTTCGATCTCTACCTAATAGCTTTCAATCAAATCAAGGTGTTTATTATGTCGCGAGCTATTATACAAGCCACAAATCAATATATAAAACTTTGATTCGTTAACTTATCTCTGGGTAATATTAATATTGCATCAGTTGCGTCGTACGTTAAAACGTAGTTTTTGTACGAATTAGCCATGAGGTGGTCCTGAGATAAACTGAGACACAAAGGTGCAATTTGTTCTCGTTTCTGCGATTAGTTTTGCAACTAGTGTAACTGATGTTTTTAATTTACATTCAAAAAGAACAATGAAGTGTTTTTCTGTAATAATTCTAGATTCTGTCTGCCACCTCTGTTTTCCGATTTTCCGGATTTTCCGCATGGAATGCCAACCTTGTTTGTCAATGAAATAGGAAAGATGAATATAATATGGGATTTCAGCAAAAATAAACTATGAAAGCCGTTTTACGCAGCACGTTTTTGCCCCGTGTCTTGTAGACGAAACTAAACGGGGTTTTGTCATTTCGCTCAGCTGGTGTTATAGCCGTTAATGGATTTCAAAATTCCATCCAGCCAGGCACTGAACAAACACTGGTAGCAGGTAGCCGTGTTGATATTTTGTAACAGCTACCTAGCTACCAATATTATTTGGGTCGCGTGCGCTGGCTCTCCGTTATTTGCAATAACTATTATGTTACTTACCAAACATTGGCGTGCGGGGTAACCGAACTATGTACGACTGTTTACATTGACTCGAGTGACTCAGAGAGCCCATGTTTAATAATTAATAGTGCATAGCAGTTCTGTACATGTGCAGTTATTTAGATTTATGGCGCAGAGTAATTGCTTAGGCGTCGGAGTCATTGACGCAATCTGCTGTATTCTAAACCTGTGATGACGTGGAGTAAACCTCAAGACGTCAGTAAATGATCTTATTTATTTATGAAGCTTCAAGAAGTCAATAAGCTTCTCGGAAGATAGTCTACTTGCGCCTTCAACGGAACCGCAAGTTGTACAATCGATTATTTATCTACATTTTTTCCTTGACAGTGCGAGACGGCGACACGGTGAAGCACTACCGAATCAGACAGCTGGATGAGGGCGGATTCTTCATCGCGCGCCGCACCACCTTCCGCACGCTGCAGGAGTTGGTGGAGCACTACAGCAAGGACGCCGACGGACTGTGCGTGTCGCTCAGCAAGCCTTGTGTGCAGGTGAGTGCAGCCACACCTCATCACACAGCTGGACGAGCGAGGCTGCTTGAACCACCTTCCGCACGCTGCAGGAGTTGGTGGAGCACTACAGCAAGGACGCCGACGGACTGTGCGTGTCGCTCAGCAAGCCTTGTGTGCAGGTGAGTGCAGCCACACCTCATCACACAGCTGGACGAGCGAGGCTGCTTGAACCACCTTCCGCACGCTGCAGGAGTTGGTGGAGCACTACAGCAAGGACGCCGACGGACTGTGCGTGTCGCTCAGCAAGCCTTGTGTGCAGGTGAGTGCAGCCACACCGCATCACACAGCTGGACGAGCGAGGCTGCTTGAACCACCTTCCGCACGCTGCAGGAGTTGGTGGAGCACTACAGCAAGGACGCCGACGGACTGTGCGTGTCGCTCAGCAAGCCTTGTGTGCAGGTGAGTGCAACCACACCGTATCACACAGCTGGACTTCGGCGGAAAATCTCTTTTGCACACCTGCCCTGTGAAATAACTTCTATTATACCCATGCTACCTCTAATAAGTTTCTTGGGCCTGTTATAAACATCTGTCTGTTGTCTAAAAAGAAACTAGTTTCGATTAAAGAAATATTAATCTTAATTCGAAACCAGTTTCGAAACTTGGTTTCGTACGCGGCCGAAGGGTTTTAGTATGGCAATGCTTCTATTATCATACAGAAGGTATGTTGATATTTGATTTGGCAAGTTAGTTTGATCATCACACAGCTGAACAAATTCTACTTGCGAATTTAGGTACCATATGGTGGCCAAATTGTCAGTGGGAAGATTCTCGAAATTGCTGCGCTGCCCACGCCGTAATCGATTCTAGGATACACCAGATCCTATCTTCCGACCTCGATTTCGTTCTGCTGAATTGTTTGCTAGATGACAACGATAAAAATGTGCTTACTTGTAAGTCAAGCTTACAACAGCGTTTTATGAAATTGAGACCCTCGTAAAGTCTGATATCTGATCCTTTATTCAGGAAGACGGCACTTTCCACCCTTCGTAAAACCGCATAATAAGAGCTCTGTTGAAGTTTGATTCTCTTGAAAATCTTTTGTTTCGGGAAGTGGTCTTAGCGATAGTGGAAGACCTATTGTAAGCGTCATTCTTTGGGTTATAGTTTAAAATTGGTCGTAAGATATTCGAATTTTGAGACTTGTTTGGATAAGAATACGTTATAATTTACTATCTAAAATCAAACATCTTTGTTTGACTATCGAAATTAAATAAGCTGCCTCTGATTCAAAACACAGCTGATCAATCACCAACTACCTGACGACCACCAAAACGTAAAACAATATGATTTTCTTTTTTACACCCGTACAACTCCTATCTGTTTTCCTGCTCACTCTAGGTTTTTCGCTCTTAACTACTTGTTCTTTTTAATAAACATTAAAATTACGTAGTCTAGCGTGGTACTATCTCATAGTATAATGTTCCCAACTAAACTGCATTTGTCTTTAAAAAAATAAAGTTTACGTTTGTTTATACTGCAAAATTGCACATAAAAACCACACGAGCGTTTAGTCGCATGCACAATTTAATGTATTATGCAATGGTGGAACCTTGACAGAGACTTAGTCAGACCGATCTTTCGTCAAATTGAGCTTGAAATCGAGTTGATTAGCTGAAGACTGCCATTCTCTATTAAATTGTCGCTTAGTGTTAGACTATATATAGGGTGAATTTTTACTAGTGACCGATAGCGAAAACTCAGAACCGGCTGGTGATAAGGAACAACTTTCCCCAAGGAACACAGGTCGAAATACGAAAAAAAATTGGACCTCCCATACAAAATTGCCGATCAGCTGATTTAAGTTACTATGGGAGGTCAAATTTCTTTTTTCGTATGTTCCTTGGGGAAAGTTGTTCCTTATCACCAGCCGGTTCTGGGTTTTCGCTATCGGTCACTAGTAAAATTTCACCCTATATAGGCTCTGCTAG
This sequence comes from Phthorimaea operculella, assembly GCA_024500475.1. Lineage (NCBI taxonomy): Eukaryota > Metazoa > Arthropoda > Insecta > Lepidoptera > Gelechiidae > Phthorimaea > Phthorimaea operculella. The sequence goes on from JANFCV010000027.1 coordinate 3,916,388, forward strand.
GCAGTTTTGTTAACTTGAGGAAGTGTTTTTAAGACAACGTGATACATACTCAAGTAATAGTTTTTCGGTACTGATTTTATTTTTTATGCTTCGTTTGCATGTACTAAAATTGTTTTTGTTGAACATTCATCAGTATGTCCTACAACAGATATTACATAGCTGTCTCCAGTCTGTTTTTCGCGACCGACCTCAAATGAAACTGACTGCGCTTTTGTTCAACGTTTTGTTTGTTTAACCCCTTGTAGCACTGATATGCTAATGCATGTTTAACCAAGCGAGAATGCACTGTGACAGGGACTTGATCTAAAAAGAAGTATTGTTCTGTATCCACAATTACACCGACGGCGCGCACCTTGCTCTAACTACATAATCTTTGAAAATTACCGATAGCTGTAATTGAATAATAGTTGTGTCGAACAAGGCCAAAAGACTTCACTGCAATGCAGCACAGAAAATATATCATTACACGTTCATTATCCTACCACTTGAAAATGCACATCATTTCGAAATAAACCTAAGATTCGCAGTGAATTTCACAACACATTCTAATAATTTATGTCATTGAGCTTAGAGTTCAAACAGTTCAGGGCAGACCTGTAAAATACTAAAAATATTTAATAATGTTTACTTATATTAAAGCATCTATCGATACCGTTCACAATTGTGCACTAAAGCTAAGGTCGCGTTGATATTTTAAATTCGCCAAAGGAATTATTCCTAGACAAAGACTTGAGTAGACTCCTGCTTATTAACATTTCAACTGAAAGATTATTTTGCATTTCCACGCCTCTTCCCACTGAGTCTCCTATGCGGATGTGCAATCATTCTCCAAGGATTCTCATTCATTTGCTGGAGAAATGCCGTCAACTTATGCAATTCCAACCAAGAATTGTCGGCAGAAACATAGAATACATATAGCAAGTCATCTCTCCGCCAAGACGCTATGCTTAGCTTGAAGGAGGTCCTCTTGTCTAACTTTGGTATTTTGGGTGCATTCCACGGTTGGTACGGGACAAGAGATATGCATTTTTGTACAACTATGTCCGTGCATTTTATATTATTATTATTTTTTATATTTATTCCTTAACATTACCTAAAACAGCTATTAAATTATAAGCAAAAGCTGGGATGGTCCGGGAAGTACAGAACAAAAAACTGCCAATTTCGTGGAACGCACCTTTTAGGTGTAATTTGAAGATTGATTCTAAATTCTATCAATGCTTGCTTACCTAACGTGTAATTAGCGCGTTTAATACCTACGCATTAAATCACCACAGGAATGCTTAGATAGAGAAATAAATAAGTGCAATTAACAATAATTTATAACACGTGTTAATTAAATTCCAAACGTATAAAAACTCCTTAACCACGTAAGTTGCAATCAAGTGCAATCTTCTATGAATAACATTTCGATGACTGTAGGTAGTAGGACAAATGATAATGCAATACGTAATAAAAAATAAGAAATATCCTACAATGTCCTCTTTTAGTATTATTGCGAAGGTTGTCACCGCTGTTATGTATGATTGCTCGGATTTTCCAAGTTATGTCATTGAAATACAGGGTGTTAGTTTAAATGCGTGCCATAGCTTAATGGTGGGTTAAGTATCGATAAAAGATGTCTTAAAAATTTAATCAGGACATTGTTGTTTTTACACTTAGCTTAATATAAATTCAATTTCCTGTTTGTCAAAGTTGATAAGACGAAAGTACTTGTATTGGCACTCTCTAAACGACAAAAGTCTAATTCACGGCGACAAAAATCAAACAATGTAACAAAAATATCAAAAATTTGGCTAAGACCAAAATATATATTTTTGCGCTATTTTTACGTTATCCTTCATCGATACTAAACCTACCCTGACGCTATGGCACTCATTGAAATTAACACCCTGTATACAGCTTTGAAGATTGCGCTGGGTATCGTTCTAGTTTCGAGACAGCGCTTGCGTTGCCAAGGCCGAGATGGTCGATGTTCGCAAAAACACTAGTATTTTATCTACTACTACAACGCAAGGCTATGAATGAAATGATCGTTTTTTTTTTATATTAATCTACAACTAAATAGCAGTAGCCCTAGTTAAATGCAACAGGACTGTCTTCATTATAAAATTAAAGTACATATTACTGTGTATTTAAAATAGTTTTTATCACTTGGTTCAAGTGCAACTCAAGGTGGCTCCGAAATATGTGACATACCTTATTTTATTTTGACATTTCTATAGGTAACAATAACTACTGCGAGTTTCTTGCTTACAACCGTAGAATCAATTCGGCGCGGGCGCAAGTTGATTTGTGACGTGTTCATCTTTTGTCATCATCCATCACTATCACTGACAAAGAACGTGATGCATTGGCTAGGTATAGCTACTTAGTTCTAATGTATGTAATGAATTTAAGGGTCGTCCACAAATTACGTAACGCAATTTAGGAGGGAGGGTTCTGCCCAGGCGTTATCCTCCTTACTAAAATGGCGTAAATATTTTTGACGCCCACGTTGGATGATGGACGTAACTCTAGTAAGTTTTCCCTGGCAATGATGAAGTAGCTAGAAGATTTTTCAGTTCTTGTTCACTACCAAAACCTGTCAAAACGCGTGCATACAGACTTTTGTGTTTACTGTCTCAGTGATGGTTGCTGTGTTCTGTTTGTAAAAGCTTCGTCACTTGGCCGAAACAATTGTTCTCGTTTCGTCAGCTCTCGGTATTGCCACTTGTATTTGTTGCTTGTATGCCGGCCATTGTCGTCTCGCATGTAAATTCTTGAAAATCTTGAGATGGACAAAGATATTGTTTATCAACTGTCAATCGCGATGCAAGTTCACGGAATTTCATGTTCTCTGTGTACTCAGAATGTGTTGATGTATTATTTATACCTAAACGAAACATTGAATTAAATCGTAAATGACAACTATCATACATAGTGGACTTTACTAAACGCAAGAATAGATAATCTTTATGCTTAGATATTTTCCTTTAACCACAAATCACAATTTATTTATTTTTTAATAGGATATGCTTGCATTTGTCTGCTATCTCACCTGTTTGGAAAATGATGCAGACGATGTTGGAACATGCTTTCCTAAGTAGTGCCTATTCTATTCACTCTTGCCTTGATCCGCTGGCAGGGAATTCCACTCCAGAATAAAAATCTTTCATAACACTAGTTAGTTAGTAATTTAAACTACATATTTCAACCGCAGTCTTGTAGAATATTGTAGCTATCTGTGGTTTTAACCAGAATTAATCTTGATTACATTCATCTTTTAATGTATTCTAAATGACACTTTTCATCATTGAGTTGCTCGGGTTGTCTTGTCGTGCCTGGAGATGGAATTTTTCAAAAACTTCTTCGTGATCAATACAAAGTATAAAATGAAGTCACTTTTTGTCTCTGTCTGACGTTGAAATTCGGAGTAACTCTTCTAAACCACGCAACGAATTTTGATGAGGTTTTTTTGTAATAGATATAGAGAGTAAGAGGAAGTTTTATACGTATATCACATGCGGGGAAAATGCCTTTTTCCTTTCCGCGGGAAAATAAGATGCAGCGGGTGAAACCTCTAAAATGCCGCTAGTTAATGATTAACTGCAAAGCCGTCAACAGTCAGAGAAATAAGAATAAATGTTTCGGTGTCCAGGAAGACGCTTGACTAAGTGCGCAATGTCTATTGATCAGTATTTTATATTTATCTATATCTTGTTATTCCTATATTATTTTACGAATTAAACAACCTTTATAAGGAAATAATAAAAATTAAAGCTTGAATAATTAAATTCCTATCACGAAAATCAAACATGATGATTAATAGTAGACACGACTGGACGGGTTGGTGACTTCATGGATTAGATATCGGATGTCTTCATTAAATGCTACATGCTTGATTGTCATTTACATAGGTACAGGTACCTGTGTGTGTAGCCGTATAACAAACAGCTAAGAATACTGCCACCCCTAGTCCACTCAAAAAGAGAGGGTGAGCATTGCGTTTCCCACATGATGCAATGGTGATTATTTTTGGAACCTTTTTTAAAGTCTCGTAGTAAAGGCATTTATAAAATAGCATCACTCTTTCTCTCTCTCTCTTGATTACAAAGTGTGTCCACCATAGCTTCGTGAAAAAAGACTGTGACGTAAATTAATTGTCATAATGAGCGCCATTGTTCAGTTCGCGTGCAGCCGTGTTTACTCGTCTCCTAATGAAGGATTTTGTCTCGCCTTGTATTCAGGTCGCACACTTTAATGAAATTATTGTTTTTTTTCTACTACTGTTTTTTCAACCCTTTATTACTCAGACGTGACGTAATCGACCGTTGACTCTGCCTACCCTGTTGGGATAAAAGCGTGATTGTGTAGGCTTTTATCAGAATATTACGTAGGTAACTTTAACGTTTGACTCCAAGTAAAATGTAAACAACGGCACGATTTCGTGCATCGTAGCACTTTTGTAGAGAATTAAATGTAAAAAACAAGCAGGTACTTATGCTAGTTACAAATAAAACCGTAGCTGCTACGAGCTACGAGTAACATAACAAACCATGTCTAATCCGAATAACATAGCTACATTATTAAAGTTCAAATCGTTGTCTAAACAAGTATTTTGCTTTTGTTTACTCTATGAATTTACCTGGTTTCACAACTACAAAAGTAGCTATGGTCTGGCAAGGTCCTTTATGAAAAAACTTCCGAGACAAAGAGAATTAAGAAACTTAAGCGTCGACGAGGCAAGAAAATAATCTAAAGCATATTACTTACCTCCGTGAAACTTCGGAGCTATATTGCAGTTCGTTACTTCAAAATTACATTTCGCAAGTTCGCGGTTACAGCGATTGCTCGATGCAATATTAAGCAGTCACTGAAAGACTGGTAGTCTGTTCTCGTGTGTGGCCGGGTTGGAATAGCATCACCCCATTTCTAACAGTGACGACAGTTGACTATGGGACAAATTCATTCAGGGAAAAGGCAGCAGTGTTCCCTGTTAATGCAATACCTTACGCTCTCGTTCGCTAGTCCGCCTGCCAATCGTGATAAGTTTGTACACTAACACTACTTCCAATAGGGACCGGACAGGTCATGTCCAGAGTGAATGCGCCGATGATGATAATGATAATTTGCTTACCGTTTCGCATGTCTCTGTGGTCTAGTGCACAGGAGTGTCACCTCTGGGTTCCAGGGTTTTGTGAATTGTATAGGCTGATGACCTGATTGTCCTTTACGATATAAAAACTGCATACAAAATAAAAACCACATGAAAATTACCATTTTATACATCTTTTGCCGTTATTTACACTGACCTTACCTACATTGTTAAAAATACCTAGTTGAAAAAGTCAATAAACATTAGATGACTAAAATAGAAACTACAGTTATGTAAATCTATCTATAACTAAATAAATAAATACGACACCTGTGTAAATAGCTTCCAACCAGTCATGATGTAATTGTTCAGTTTTTTAGCTGTCCTTTAATCGTATTTGTGAAATGTCTACAGAGTATATAACTTGACTCACTACGTTTATCGTTGCCAGTAACTCCACTCTTCCACACTAGGACTCTAATTATACGTAGTGAGTGACTGCATCTGATTTCGGATAAAAAATATACAGGATGGCCCAAGGAGTGACGTCCAAATCCAAAGAAAATTCGAATGCCTTATAGTGAGGTATCAGAATCAACCCATGTATGTTCCGGGATTTAATTAATTTTGTATTGTCCTCATCTTAGTTGAACCATTAGGTTTTCTGTTTACAGAATTGGACCTCTATCTAAAAGAAACTCCTTTACGATCGATTTAAGCAGTCGTTTTTTCGACTCGATGCCCCACACGATAGGTATGAGTGAATGAGCGTCTTCTAACGACCTTCACCATTATTTTATGTGCTCGATATTATATCATTTCACATTTGCAAATTCGAAGAGGTGACAACATTCATTCAGCCTTGAACCACGCTCTGCTTCTGACATAGGTAAACCAAACGTGTTTAACACCAGAACTTCTTGTTTGACAATATTGTATAATATTCGATCCTCTCTCTGCCACTGAGCTAGTAAGGAATGATGTATGTTGTATAATAATATTCGAACTTTCCGTAACAGCTCGTATTGCATCAACTGTTTTATGATATCGAGCCTACAGGCGACCTGTATACACCTGAATCGTGCCTTAACCTTAGTGCTGTTGCGTTTTAATGAGTAATCACTAAAGTCTTCAGGCCTGTTATGTATTACTGCTTTAATCCTGTCTCTTCTTTGTTATTTATCCTCGTTCTACATGTTTTCTTTATTTGAATTTAATTTATAGCTATTACATTATGTGTTCGTTATCCAAATTCCTTTGTAGACCTGGATGCCTATGTGACTGGTCATAAAGCTTTGTTTTTATTACTACTTAACAACTTAAACGTGTTCGGTTACTTTAGGGAACTCAATATAATATAGTTTTACGCAAAAACTCGCCTTTCTACTTTCAGTAATCTGATATAGGACTTCCTATTCAACGGGCTCTGCTACTGTTAAGCAGTCTTTATAAAACAGACCACAAATATTTTAATAGGTTATTTATTCGTGCTTTATACTTCTATCATCAAATGGATGTTGTTTGGGTCGTCCTTTTAAATGTGAACAGGTGCTGATCATTATTACTAATCATTCAGTAAGATAATATTATGCAAATGTTTTTTTTTCCTTTTAATGAAATCACGGTAAAATGAGATAAGTATGGTTTCAATAAGTTGTGTAGCGATTATATCATGTCATACCAGCAGATTATTGATAAGAGCAGTAGTGTTAATGTCACTGCACAGTAAATTACTGCGTATCATAACTTTTAGGGCTACGTAAATCAGGCAGACATTTATCTTTTATAGTAAACTTATGTCATCGTTTTACAACACTAGTATCACTATCAAATTAGCTTAGCTCTAGCCTTTTAAACGAAATAACTTTGTGAATACGTAATACGTTATATCTGATCTAGCTTTGTTCCAAAACTGTTTGTGCACTATGCGACATCAGATTGTATGATATATCCTAGCTATTCTTTAAGTAGCCTAAGCTTACGAACAAATACCTGAAATTCTAAGATGTTTAGTCAACAGGCACAACAGATTCAGAGTTCCTGGTGCGGTCAACATTGTTATCTAATCTTTCAAAGTAATGCACAAAAAAATTCTTGATTAAAGATCGCAATCATGCCTGCCCAAAACCGTACAGTTATCATCCGTACCTGATATTAAAATGTCTGGCAACCCTCGTGTGGTAACACACTATGGGTGGAGCGGACCGTAACATGCACGGTCCCTGCCCACCAGTATCGTGTTACCACGCGGTGAGAATAAAAAATATACCTACCACACCTATATAGCAAGCACCTCGTTTAGCCACATATACCCTGAATGTCCTTCTAAAGAACAGCAGACCAAATTGCGGGTACTAACTGACAGGCACGAATCAATTCTGTTTTGGTTGTATTTTGTCTTAATTCTTGAATCATCGAAGAATAGTTACCCACGAACAACTAATTATTACCCAATTACACACAGAGCGTTATCGTATTTTACACCGTCAACATTCAAAGTAACTTTTAAGATCTTTTGACAATGGTAATGTTATGTATAACGTAAATAGCATCGCAATTTAATGGAACTTCTGAGTCAGCTCTATTGATTCCAAAAGTTGAAAGCACACTAAGCTCTCCCCTTTGTCTACCAGACGGTGACGTCACAACTTGTTGCCTCGCAGTCTGATCTGTATCGGGTGGTTGACCGCAAGCTCGCGAAATGCTGGTAGCCATGTAATATATATAATGTAATATAATACTATGGTGTAGTGCGAACAATAAACGACTCTATAAACACCTGTTATAGCCGCCGCCTAGTCTGCTGGTCGATTCGAGAACTGAATAGCTGTGTTGCTAGATTTTGAGGTATTTTAACACGTGCAATAGTTTGTGCAATATACAGAATGTATAAAAAATAAGGTGGACCACCCGATGAAACTAAATGACTTAATAATTTTTCTACCCTTATCCCAAATCAGTTGGGGTCGGCGCAACGTTTTGTTAGAACACAAGAAACATAGCTTGGTGAAATGTGGATATAAATTGGGATATTTATTCTATTATTTTTTTATTTTTATGTTGGTCATGCATGATTCAACGTTTGTAATAAATTGAGACATTAATAAAAAGAAGGTGAAGACAGTTAATTAACTAGGTATTATCTTGCAAGACAAAGGATAGAAAGGTATAATAATAAATCATGTGACATAACAAAACAATGGAACAAGTCTTTCTGAACGGCCTTTTAAAGGTCCCTAAATAACAAGTAACGCCCGTGACAATGACAATGAAAGATAAACGTACGACCTTTTGTTTCGATGAAATAAGTAACGGAATATATCAATAGAAGCTTGGATAGTATGATAGATATCAATGGGTTGTGTGGCGACGTTAGATAAGTTGGCTGCTGGTAAGACAGCTCTGTGATATTCAAATAGTTATTAGGTACATAGCTTTTATGGGAACTATTGTGTCATGTAATGTCCACAAACCACTCTCAGCTGTGATTTTGATTGTAATACCCACAACTTAGCGTAATGCTTCCTTATCATCATATCATCAACAGCCACTACTCTAGTTTACTACTCGACATGGCCCTCCCCTCCTATCAAGAGGGTATTTCCAATTACTTAGAAAGTAAATTGGCGAGCGGCATTCACAAAACTGCTGCCAATATCCAGGATTCGTCTCTTCTTCATAGAAAATACAATTTCTATAGCCAATTTTATTTGTCCGCAGGTTGAGAAGCCAGTCACCGAAGGCTTATCCCACAGAACGCGCGACCAATGGGAGATCGACCGCTCCTCACTCAAGTTCGTGCGCAAGCTCGGCCACGGCCAGTTCGGCGAAGTATGGGAGGGCCTGTGGAACAACACCACGCCCGTCGCCATCAAGACCCTCAAGTCAGGCACCATGGACCCCAAGGACTTCCTGGCCGAGGCGCAGATCATGAAAAAGCTGCGGCACAGCAAGCTCATCCAGCTGTACGCCGTGTGCACCCTCGAGGAGCCCATCTACATCATCACCGAGCTGATGAAGAATGGATCCCTGCTCGAGTTCTTGCAAGGTGAGCAGTTTGATATAAATTCATATCCTTCTCCATATCAATTGGCTATTTGACTGACAGGTCAAATGGGCTACTTTTTAAGAAGACTGAAAACGATATTTTGTATTTTGGGTGGAGACAAGACAATAACTTTCATATAATTTTTAAGTTTAATAATTTTAACTTTTAATATTTTGATAAATAGTAAATTAAGTCTGTAGTATTTTTGGACAATAGTTTTAAGCATACAACTTTTGTATTTTATTTACGACTCAGTCAAGTAGCGAATCTTTCAATCAGGCAATAAGTCGCCAAGTTTTATTTTGCCTTACTAGGTACAAGTGACGGGTAACAGAGGGCAAGCCAGTAAATGTGCCATAGTTGGAGATGGAGCTCCATAATCGCAATGAGCGTAACAAAATTGTAATAGACATACGACTTAAATTAATCCTGACGATCTCATGATTTAGAAGTAGTAAATTTATAGAAACGTAGAGTGTCTACAAATAAACACGACCCTTAGAGCATTTTGTTGTCAAGCAATTTTCTAAAACTGTTACTAACAATGTAAAACCCGCATACAAGCAGATTTAAATCTATTTCTAGACTGAGGTTGTTAGCTTGAGCTGAATACCTTTGAATAGGTATACATGTCAACCAGATGCCGCCATATTACAAGAAAATAAAGCAAAAAGTTATGCATTATGTTTTTATTTCAAATGCATTTTTGTTTTAAACTTAAAATCATTTCAAGGTTGGCTATAAATATTTTTTTATGGTTTATTTACAACTTTAACACGATATGTAAAGTCACGTTACCTTATTTTATTTGCAAAATGTTTACCTACTGACTGATAAGACCATTACAAGTTACTGCATAACTATTTAGAAAGTAGCATAGAAGAGCGGGCAACCTTGTAGTAATTGTGGTATGCACTTGGCTCGAAATTGCATCCTAGGGAGGCATATATCTAGTTGTTTTTGGAGATCTTATGGCGCAAGCTTCATACAAGAGACGGAGACGTAAGATGACATCTGTCAAACAAGTGATCGTCGGAGACGTTAGACGTGCGACATCGCGACGCTTGAAACCGTTTCTATATAAAATGTATGAAACAGAAGTGACAAAGCTACACAAGCATCGATAACGACTGACGATCGCTTGTCTGACTGATGTCATGTTGCGCGTCGCGCGCGTCGTAATTTATGAAGCTTACCCCTATGACTGTTGTTGATGAATTTGATGAACTGTGTAGACTCAACAATCAACTTTGTATTACAGGCAAAGGGCGCGGCATTAAGCTGCAGCAGCTGATCGACATGGCGGCTCAAATCGCCGCCGGCATGGCCTACCTTGAATCCCAGAACTATATCCACCGAGATTTGGCCGCTCGGAACGTGCTGGTGGCCGAGTCCAACATCGTCAAGATCGCAGACTTCGGCCTCGCTAGGCTCATCAAGGTGAGGCATCTTCTTCTATGAGGTCTATGGGGCATGTCATGCCCAATGCCCATACCTCTAAATGTTATTTAGCCCAGTATTCAGTCACTCCTCCCTCCCCGCATTGTCGGCGGCCAGTATCTGTTGCTCACTTGTACATCTGATAGGACAAGAAAAGCAATAAAAAAAAGGTGGACCATGGTCTGTAGCACCATGAGCAATAAAGTTCGGTGACGTGAATTTCTTCGAGATTTTCAAATCTGATCAGAGCTGCCAAGTCAAGCTGAGATTTGGCAGTTCAGATTGCTGGGTCAAAAAAGAATCTTTAGAAAAATATTATTTTTATTTGTAGTAATTATTTAAATTAATTATTAGTAGTACAGAATTGTATCAATAGGTATTGATCATATCATTCCTAACCAAATTAATTGTAGAGAAATATTTATTGTGGTTTTTGCTACACTGGCACCATTGTATTTCTTAATTGACTTTGCCTCTAATTATGCGGTTACTAAATACCTACTAAGCAGTAACCGATACTAGCAAGTGTCACACAAAACCTAATTTGTGTGTGACAAATCTCTCATAATCATAAATTCATAACTAGCGTCATCTATAGGGTAAATACCGGCTAAACGTTCTGGAAATTCGTATGGCACACCGGACTGTTCCACGTGACTTTCTCGGTGTTATGCCCCTGCCATTGCCTTTACAGCCGCAACTGTCCACTGCTGGACATAGGCTTCCCCCGTATCGGGGGTATTGCCATACTCACTATGCTTGGCAGACGGATTGCAAAATGTTTTATTCACAGGGAACGCTGCTGCCTATTCCCTGGATAATTATCCCTTCGTCGCTTTTTACGACGACATCTACGGGTAGAATTTGGGTGATGCCGATGATATACTAAGCCGGTATCACACGGCATACTATAAAAAAATCCCCGATACTATAAAAAATCAGTCAGCTAATCAAAACGTTTGTTTCCAGGAGGACGAATACGAAGCCCGCGTGGGAGCGCGCTTCCCCATCAAGTGGACGGCTCCTGAAGCCGCCAACTACAGCAAGTTCTCCATCAAGTCGGACGTGTGGTCGTTTGGAATCCTGCTCACCGAGCTCGTCACCTACGGCAGGATACCTTATCCAGGTGAGCATATCAACAGTAGCTGTCAGACTTCCGTTGCAGCATAAACCCCATCAAGTGGACGGCTCCCGAAGCCGCCAACTACAGCAAGTTCTCCATCAAGTCGGACGTGTGGTCGTTTGGAATCCTGCTCACCGACTCGTCACCTACGGCAGGATACCTTATCCAGGTGAGCATATCAACTGTAGCCCATAAACCCCATCAAGTGGACGGCCCCTGAAGCCGCCAACTACAGCAAGTTCTCCATCAAGTCGGACGTGTGGTCGTTTGGAATCCTGCTCACCGAGCTGGTCACCTACGGCAGGATACCTTATCCAGGTGAGCATACCATCAGCAGCCGTGAGACGTCCGTTGCAGCATAACGCCAGGTATACAATGGGGACATTATCCCAGAAACTTTGTGTCTTATACAATGTTTCGGGACAACGTTCCCAATGAGGACACTTTTTCGTTGGGAATTTAGTACCGAAACATTGTTTAAAATGCGTCCTCATTGGAAACATTTTTGGGGAACTTTTGTGTTTATGTAATGTTTCAAAACTTGGTCCCAGAAATGATCCCTAATGAATACCCTAAAACGACTACTGCCTTTAAGAGTTCATTAGACCACGATTCTAAATTATTGTTTAGGTGCAACCAGGTACCGAAGCTTTGACTTCTGACGCACTTCGATAGTCGATTCCTATAAGCCCCATGGATTGCCACTTCTGCTGTCATATCGCACACTCAAGGTAGCAAACCTTCGACCGACTTCTGGCGTGTATTGATTGATGGTCGGTACTCTGCCATTCCTGATGCTAACGGTCACTCATGTTCGTTTTTAGATTTGAATCTGATCATAATGATAGTGGAAAGGTATTCGTAAACACAGGGGGTTTACCTATTGTCAGGTTGATTGATAACGTAATTAAAGTCACCAAGTCAGCATCTATAGTTTTAATAATTAAGTACATCGTATGGATAAATATTGTTTTATATGCTGATAATATATCGGGCAAAGACCTAATCAAAACGACGAAACACGATACCGTGTAATCTTGATATTTATTGGATGGGGCGTGACCTGATACAAAGTATAATCGAGAATTTGTTTGATAATAAAACAAATTAATCATGAAACTGGAGAAAGGTGGGCGTGTCTTCACCAAACCGCAAATCTCGTTAAATGATCATTTTCCTGTTGGTTTGTTTGCGTACTGGTTTTCCTGTTCGATTTCTCAACAAGCGGTTTACGTTTCTTCATAATCTCCTTGCCCTTATAAAATCCATTTGGGATTAGAGCAACATGTTTTATAACGCTTTCATACGTAATTATAAGGATGTTGCAAAAGGATGGAGCTTAGTATTACGACCGGCCGTTTCACGTCAACCCTCTTTGGTAATGTCTACATACTTTTAGGTTTCAGCGCTACTATGCTGTTGAATGATTGCTGTATATTCAACAAAAGTCAAAAACTCTATGTTGCATTTTACGAAACACCCTTAATGGACTAGAAATATTCTTACCCATAAAGGAACCAGTTTATAGATTCTATAAATATAGAATAACCCTAAAAAAACAAAAAGCGAATCTGTTTCCGCCCGGGATCGAACCGGGGGCCTTGTGCGTGTGAAGCACACGTGATAACCGCTACACTACGGAAACTTGAAGCCAAGCGTCGAAATTGCGCTAAAGGTAGTACGGGGTATATGAGAAAGCCTTCCATAAAACTGAACAACTTTCCTCTAGGAACATAACTGTTAGGAAACAATAAAAAAAATACCACCCATACAATATCACGCACGATCAGTTGACTTATGTACACCTGAAATGTATACTTTAGCGTATTTTTTTGTGTTGCAGGCATGACGAACGCAGAAGTGCTGCACCAAGTGGAGCACGGGTACCGCATGCCGTGCCCCGCCAACTGCCCCGCCGCGCTCTACGAGATCATGCTTGAGTGCTGGAATAAGGTATGCCTTTATCTACTGTTAAAAACAGCTTATATACGGTATTGAAGTGAGGGGTAATTCATCTGATACTTATAATCCTCTTGTTTCTTCAAACAATGCACTTTATGTCATTTTCGGAGTATTTGTACTATTCAAGCTGATTATTGCGACTGCAGGCTTGTGAAAGAAACTGCACCATTTTTGTTTGTTTCAAACTGAAATCGAAAGATCAATAAATTAGTTTAACAAAAATTGCTTGAATATAATATAAAAAACAAATAAGAATTTAAATTACAAAATCTCTTGAAAATATGAAATGACTAAAAATTCCGAACTCTACGACAACTGTGGACCTAAATCCGACGTGATTACTCCACAGGACCCGCTGAAGCGACCGACGTTCGAGACCCTCCAATGGAAGCTGGAAGACTTCTTCACCATGGACAATTCCGAGTATAAGGAGGCGTCCGCCTACTGAGCCCGGCCCTCCCTGCCGCCCCACCGCCACCACAACCACCACCAGCACCATGTGAGTAAACATATCATCAACATAAATTAAGGAAATGGCGCGCGGAGCGACAATATAGATAGCTCACTCAGTACTAGCGACGATTTTGATGCTTACTGACTTAAACTTAAATCTCAGGGGAAGTCAAGGTTACTAAGAAGATGGTTGACACGAATGTCACATTTAAAATGGACTCGGACTGTATCAAATTTTGCTGATTTGATATTTTTATACTTTGAGGTTTACGACAGTGGCAACCCTGACGATGTAATTAAAAATTGCCTATCGCGAAAATCCAAAATAGGGGCGAGTGAAAAAAAAATATTCTATAAACTCTCTATTTTGTTTCATCAAAGTGTAGTACCTCAAGGGTGAATTCTAGGTCACATTTTCTTCAAAATGTTTATTTTATAAAATCAAGCCCGAAACAGTTTTTAGTTTATTAAAATACCTGATTTATAAACTTAGATTGATTTTGCAATCGGCGACAATAACTTAACGAGGAACTATCTCGCCACAGACGCCGGGGCTGTACCACATGCCGCCGGAGCTGCAACTGCTGCACCAGAGCGCGTCCATGCAGCACCTGCAGATGCAGCAGCAGCTGGCCGCGCACGCGCATGCACACGCGCTGCAGCAGCTGCAGCACAAGCCGGCCGCCGCGCTGCAGCCCGCCATACAGCTGCAGCAGCTGCCGCCGATCCCCGTGCAGCAGATGCAGCAGATGCAGCAGTTGCAGGCGATGCAGTCGGCGCGGCGCGCGCAGCCCGCCCCGCTGTGTCACCACCACGCGCCCGCGCAGCCACCCGCCCACACCACCCGGCAACACACCATGCAGCCGCTGCAGCACGCCTACCGACCGCAGCCCTGAACTAACACACTACTGGAATGAAGACCGACGAAATAGAAATTGTTCGACGCATACGACGAAGCCTATTTGGTATGTCTTGTATTGTTGGATGTAAAAAGGATGCCAAAACTTGTTTGAAATATTTCGTTTGGTCCACGATTGACTTCCTCCAAGGAACACGGGTCAAAAGTTGGAAATAAAACTTTGATCGTTCAAGATCGCTCAGTTGGCTACATTATATTTGTTTTCTTTTCTTTCATATTTGAACCGTTTCCTTGGGAAAGTGTTTCATGGATAGCCTGTGAAATATTTCTAATATTTTTTACATCCTGAGGCATTTCTATTTCGTCAATCTTTATCTCCGGTCTGTATGTTCGGTCTGCCGCGTCCACACCGGTCTCCCGCTCCAAGGACTTACGGAAGCGAAACGACAGCTTGTCACCTATCCACTGCACAGCACTACACGCTTCCAACACGAGTCGGTTGAACCCCGACCACACCATTTCTGTGACTGATCGATCAGGCATTTCATTGTTTATGCCAACACGCATCAGATTGTGACGATTAGATGCGTAAGCGAATCCAACGATGTAACCGCTTATCATTCCAAAAGTAACCCGGACACAACTTTAGAAGCGTCTAGATGACCTGACGAGGTCTTTTTCAACATTTTAGAATGTATTCGAAGCCAAAGCGATCGAAAATTATTATTACGTTGCGTACGCGTCTATTATGCATCTCATCCAAACATAAAATCATGTAGTTACGAATACGAGGACGTAGTTTTTAACGACGACGTAAACGTTTATACAACTTCGATCGGTAGTAAGTTTAGTTAGACTGTCTACGATTTTCTAAATATATTTAGCGTACCATAGGGTTAACTTTTACAGTTCTTCAAGTTTTTCGAGTGAGCCTCTCTAGGACGGCCGTTTATGATGTTAGGATCTTCGATGTCGAATGTCGATACTCTTTTGGCAATAAGTTACATATCAGAGTCGGCTTCAGCTCGCTTCAATACTTTGGTTGTATGCGACTGCGAGCTTGTCGCGTATAGATGTTTGTGTTGCGACGCTAGCCGGTGTTTAACTGCTGATCAAATCTGTTTTAGTGACGAATCCGTATCGTTCTTAGTGTGTGAATTCGCAAGGATTCTCGGGAGGGCAGGTGCGGGCGCGTGTGTTGATGTGATGACGCGATGACGTCACGCGTCGCGCGGCTTGATGGCGACGGTGCGCGCACGATTGTGCGTGATCGGAGGAAATTTAGGTTCGGCAGGGAATTTACGTGCGACCGCACGATATTATGAGGATTTACGTTTTTTAAGAGGCGCATTAACCGATTAGGTCTTTTCACCTTCGTATACCATGTTTAAAGTAGAATATTGGTGATAGATGCCAAATAATCCTAATAAAGAACTGAATTTATATACATATTAACTGTTCTGAGGGTATTTAGAGGTTAGGACTTTATTTATATAACTTAAATGCGATAAGCTTTTTCTAAAAACTCGATTGGAATAGTCACTTATTTTATACGGTAACTATTGTTCCGGAAGTACTTGCGCGTTTATTATTTGCTAGTTGACAGTATAATGCTCAACACTTGCGAAATACAAGGTCTGCCTTCATATATTATCTTATATCCCAAAACTGATATTTTATTTGTGCCAAGACTTTTAGTTTAAGCGGAAGTGAAATGCCACATATAATCCCAATTGTATTGACGACACTACGATTGTATTTATCCTCTTAATTTGTATTTAATTAAGATATAATTGGCCTAAATAAATAAGTATTTTTGAATGTGTAGGTTTTGTATCCTAAAGTTTTAGCAGTAACTTAGGATATTTATTATACATACTTACTAGATATGTTCAATGAAAGTTTGACGTCAGTTATATTAAAATATAAATATGTATTCCCATTCGTTAAGTCCGCACGTTTTGATCAGAAAGTAGCAGTATGAATGTGCAATAATAATTGATTTACATTTTAAACCCGGTGCTTTGTATTTTATATGGCCGGAATATGTATTAAAACTGTATATGACATCCTCAGAACTTTTAAAAGACATGTAGTTGTTGTAAACTGACGAAATAATTCCAAATCATAGTATCTATTGTAAATGTCTCAATAATTGTTTTTTATCTTTGATCTTACACATGTATATAGCCTGAGTATGTAGTGGTTAACATAATGAGTGATATTATTAACGTTGGTTAAAAGTTACGTGCAAAATCATGAATTTTAATCCATTCCAGTCGGAACAGCCAATTCAGTAAAAAAATCAGTAAAAACATATTGGAATTTGACGTTGAAATAGATTCCTTTGTCACTATAAAAACAAACTTTGTCGCACAAATTTTTGGATTATTAACTACTCGTAAGGGGTCTGAAATATTGCATTTTTACGTCACAAAATATTGTTAACTACCAAAAGGCAGTACTTTTTATCACAACCAAAATAGTTTAGAATAAAAGAACTGCTTTTTGACAGTCAATTTTGAACGCACTGTGGATAAAGCACGCATTATGTATAGGAAAGAAATGTTCGATGTTGGCAAGTTTAAATGTTGCTTTGTAAATGTTCAAGGCACCTGTAAATGTACGGACGATTAAGTCACGCAAATTGATCGATCTTCTCTTATCATTACACACTAGCATAAAATTAATTCCAATATGATTATTTACTTACACCTTTGTGTTATTTCCATAATTTATTTTGTACTTTTTAAACTGATTTTAAGTTTTAGCTGTAATATACCGCTTTAGGCTTTATGCTTCGTTTATAGCTGTATTCGCTATGTCTTTATAAATGGCAATATTATTAATTAATTATACCCGTATTTTATTAATTATACTAGTTAGCAAATTTTAAGTATGTTTTATGCTATGGCGCCATCACAATGAATGAAAATGATCAATAAGTTGCGTAGATTAAGCTATGTGAAGGATATGAGTGTTAGATAATATAAACTAGAATCTATTTAGTAATTGTTGGCGTTACGTGACGCGACGCGACGTGGCCACGCCGCCACGCCGCACGCGCGTGACCACGCGGCAGATGTAACCGAGAGTCGAGTCAGGAATCAAGTGCGACTGAGTTAGTTGATACTGTATTTGACACGTGAACTAAGGTCTTATTACCTCCGAGTATCAATTAAATCTATATTAGGTTCACTAGAGCCAGTGTTACCCTCCCTCGCGACTTCGGCCACAGTCGGCTCTGATCTCTTTACATCTTTTGATAACTTATCTATTCTTTTCTTATAGATAACATTCTCGTGTGGCAGGGTACCACCGGCTCGTTATGTATGGTTATGATTATAATTATTACTATATTTCACTTATTTGTATAGATTTTTTTAACACAACAATAAATATGAATGTGAAATACTTTTTGTTTTATTTGTAAGAACTTGCTCCCAATAAAACAACTAGAAATATAATTTCAATCAATTATATTGGCCAATTTATCACATAACATTCGTATTCTAAGTTTACACTCGCTGGTAACATTTTCTTTGATCTTATTCAACAAGGAAACGTCTTTTTCTAATCGACTTATAATTTGTTCTGCCTCATTAGTATCAAGTTTAACTCTTTTAGAAGCCGGCTCGGGATCGCTTTCCGTTTCAAAAATCGTATCGATATCCGCAAATTCAAAATTACTACTATCTGCTCTTTCAGCGAGAGACACTGTATCACTTAGTTCTATCACAGAATCGTTTTCAACCTTTTCAACACATTTGTGACTGAAATTATAGCACATTCCACTCATCAAATGTTCCTTTAGATAGGTATAATCAGGCAGTTTACTCAGCTTATGCCATGTTTCTTTGATAGCTGGTTTTTCTTCAAATATCCTAGTAAGTGTTTTGTCTATATTAGTGATGTTCTTTTTCATTCGTAGCTCATTCCAGAATTTATTTCGAACACAACTACTAGAATGTTCCATCAGATAAGAAAACGTTTTTGTTAAAAGTGGTTCAACCAAATTTTTGTTGACATCGCTGAATGAATATTGAGATGTCTTCAGGAATAAATTCGTCAGGACCAGCTTCAGTTCAGTGTTTCCTTCTTCTATCAAACTGGATGCCACATGAAGAATCTGGAAAAAGTGAGTACACATTGAACATTCTGTATTAACTTGTAAAAGTAACTTGCTCATTAAAATACAACTGCAAGCACAATTATTCATTGTAAACACAACTTTATGAAGCTTAGCCTATACATATTGTACCTATTGTATCAAAATATGTTAATGAGTGTGTTTGCATTATGGTACGGTCATTCGAATAGGTCATATTTGACAGTTTTCAAAATCAAGTCAATGCTATGACTTAAGGTATATTTTTCTTTGCTGACATGTCTTCTAGTATGGGTTTGACAGCTGTCAAATATGGCCTATTCGATGCCGCTACTATAGGTACATACATGTCGCTCATCATCATCTTCCTGCCCTTATCCCAATTACTGGGGTCGGCGCAACACGTTTTATTGAAGACAAAATCGTGTTGCAAAAGATTTGTCTTAATTTTACGACCGGCCGCCTACCAGACGTCAACCCTCCTTGGGAATGCTTTTGTGGTGGATTAACCGCTACCATACGGTTGGCCCTGGCTGTTTGGGTCGGGTTTATCCCTCGGTCGCCTCTTACGACCCCCACGGGAAGAGAGGGGGTGGTGCTATTCTACTCTGCCGGCACCACACAGCCTACATACATGTGATGATGTGACGTTCCGCGAATTTGACATTATCCTTGGATGTACCAAACTATCGTTATTTTTTGGCAAATTATGTAGCTACGTAGAGTAAAAAGGAAATACTTTACGGTAATGCGAAAATAACAAAAGCAGTATAAAATGCTCCTTACTCGCACTAAGTTAGTGCTCCCTCTAAATGCAGCCAACATGGACGTCGTAAGAGAAACTAGCGCTTCTACAAAGTCCAGATACCACAAGGTACCCGTATCAAGTGTGCCCTTTGTCAAGGGGCAATTGTTGCTCTTAGGGCATAACACCATCCACGCCTTTATGACATAGTCTTCCAAGGTTGCATCTTGGCTGAGAAATGAACAGGTTGATGTTAGGCGTATAGCTTTTACCTGTAACGAAAATCGGCGGGTTAAAATATTATTTCTAGACTAGCTTTCCGCTCGCGGTTTCACTCGCGGTATTTATCTGTTTGGTCTAATAAAACAGTTTGAAATACATTGCATTTATAATCCACAATTCTGAAACATTGCATCAAATATCACGAACTGGAGGTTGAGTACGACTACTCGACAACAGATGGCGCCACTACTTGAGGAATTGAAAAACCCTTATATCTTTAAAAATACGCCCTTTAAGGTGGTTCGTTACGTCATACAAACGAAAAACTGCACTTCAGTTGGGTTACACATGAGCTGTAGAGTTTCTTTTTAAAGAAACTTTATTCTGAATGATGAAGGCACACGTAAATTTGTCGCAAAACTACTTATAGTTAAAAGATAATCAGTATTTTCTGCACAATAAAATTAAACGTATTTATTGCAGCAGTAGCTCCATCTATTTTCGTAAAGTGGCGACTCGCTTTTTACGGGGAAATCTGATGATTTAAAAATTCTTTTTAGTGTTTTGCGACAATCTTATATACCCACGGGACTCCCCATCAAGCTTTTTAAACCGACTCTTGTCTCCGTTACATACATAACTCCATTGAATTTTTGTATGGAAAACGGAACGCCTTAAGTTAAAACGGGAACTTTCTTGTTCGAGGGGAGATAAAGGGCTATTGCATTGTACAAGTCCCTTTATCGTACCGGGAATCCTTTTAAAGTTTTATCGGCACGCACATTTTATCAACTTAGTTTTATTATATATATGGGAGACCGGGGCAAAACCGTATATTTAACGGAAAACTTATGTAGCTCAGCCAATAATAAACATTGGGTTACCATTTGGTAACCTTTATTAAAGCATATAACCTGGTACACATTGCACTGGTCATTAACTATTAAAATCAATAAGGAACGTAAACAATCAGTCTCAAACAAAAGTCATAAATTTCCGGTTTTACCCCGGGGGTGGACAAAACCGTATACCTCCCAATCCTTTGCTGGTAGCTGCCACCAGATTACCAGATGATCTAAATTTATTCACCCGGTCTTGCAGCATCGATTTCGGTATGACATAACTTTGTGTCGCTTTTAAATACCGGTATTCACCACCAACCACACTTTCAATAGCATTTTGCATTTTTTCTTTGTAAATGTATACAAATCAACCTGGCCGGTTTTACCCCATACGGTTTTGCCCCAGGTCCCAGTACACATACATTGAAGCTTCACTACATACACAAGTTTGACTTGCCGGCATAAACACTATGGTTATACAGTAAATACACACAGAAATACGTAACCAATTTGGTACTTGCCTACTACTCACTTATATTATACAGTGAACGCATTTGTAAACGCAAAAATTAGATCGGAGCACCTTCAAATCAATTTTTTTCAATAATTCATTAACGCGTGGGCATGCATCGACAAATGTTTGTTGACGGATTGATCCTATTGGTAGCTGCTTTCAAATGGCGCGCGCGCGCGAAATTCAAAACGAATTCGGAGATAACAGTGGTATACGGTTTTACCCGGGTATACGGTTTTGTACGGGTCTCCCCTAATGATAATGACTGATTTCTAGATCATACTCAAGATTATACAGGATTATTTTAAGATTATACAGGCTGTCAATTTAAATGCGAGTATCGATAAAGGAACCCGTAAAAAATATTTTAAGAATACGTAATATTTTTTGTCGTAATATTGCCTCGCACGCGAGGCGTACTCTCATGCTCGTGCGAGCGCGCGTACGAACGAACCTACCGGTGTCGGCAAAAAGGTTTTCTAAAAGGTTTCTATCTTTTTACTATTATTTTTTTAATATATATTTTTAGGGGTCTCTGACACCAGGGTTTACCGGGTCTTTGAAAGACTCGGTGTCCCACACGAAAACAGAGAGAGAGAGAGAGAGGAGGGGGTGTCTTTGTCGATATTCAACCCGCCCTTTATCTATGGCACGGATTTAAATTAGCACCTTGTACAAAGTAGATTCAAGACATCTTCAAGCGAATTTGATTGTGTAAACCTACCTATCTTTTTACTATTATTTTTTTAATATATATTTTTAGGGGTCTCAGACACCAGGGTTTACCGGGTCTTTGAAAGACTCGGTGTCCCACACGAAAACAGAGAGAGAGAGAGAGAGGGGGTCTTTGTCGATATTCAACCCGCCCTTTATCTATGGCACGCATTTAAATTAGCACCTTGTACAAAGTAGATTCAAGACATCTTCAAGCGAATTTGATTGTGTAAACCTATTACAAAAAATTATAGTTTTTTCTTACCAAACTTTCAATCTCGTCTGGACACTGAGATTCAGCATCAAAAATTTTATGGAATTTTGTTTTGAGTTTTTCAATGATCTGTTCTTCAGTTTGCCTCTGAACTTCAAACCCAGAGTTCTTGATTTCTAAAACACTCCACAGTCCAAAATTTTTGTCTTCAGATATTCTGAACTGTTTATAGATCTTCATTTTATCTTCCGAATTCAAACATTTGAATAGTTTTCTCAAAGTTTGAGTTATATGGATTTGTTGTGGGGAGTGAGCAAACATGTTGTGATTCTCCAGTTTTTGATAGATTTTGCACAGAGATATCACTTGACTGAATAGAAACTGTCTGGAGCTCAATCTGGAATAAAGAAACAATCATTTGTAGGTATTTTAGGCTATGAATAAAAGTTACTTTAAAGGGTCTTGTCGCGATAGGTTTTTAGATAAATAAGCGATTTACCTGGAAACCCGACGTTTCGACTGAGTTTCACCAGTCATGGTCGCGGGCAAAGACCCGTTAAAGTAACTATTATGTGTGAAAGTAATTGCGAGTGCTTAAAAAGTTATATGCAAAAATACTTCCGTAGTTTTGCAGAGTTATTTATGTATGTGACAGACAAAGAGAAAAATATGCATGAAAGATATAATTTAAGCTACAAAACTACAGCTTGCGAATCGTTTATAAGTTCGTTCATACCTGGCTAGTAAATCCCACAAATTCGACGAAAATAGTGCACTGTAGCACTCAGTGCCAAGTAAACTCTCGATCAATTTCTTTTCTAAGTAATTTATTTCTTCCGAATCAAATGTAGCCGTCATTGCGAATGTAATCGACAGTAAATGCTCGTAAAGTCCATACGTACGAGAAATGTTTGCAGATTTAAACTTCAGACCAATATTGAAACAGGCATGACCTGAAATGTGAAATAATCATTTTAGATAGCTTTGGAAATAGCAAGCTTGCATTATGGCAATGAGTAAAATTGGTAGCCAATCTTGGGTTGAGTTTGTGCCTAGCATAGGATTAAACTTATGTTTGATTTCATTCTCTTCTCTATAGACTAAATGTCACTAAGGGATAAAGGTACCATGAGAAAAAGGTGCTAAAAATAATTTATAATAAGAATTAATAAGCTCACCATGCGGCAACCACTGAAACACGCAATCAAGTTGTTTAAGTTTAGTTCCTTTTGTGTTGCTCTGTTGCATTATATATTTCATTGAAGATATTATGATCAGAATGTAACTCACGAGGAATTCTTCTTTTTCTAAATTTTCCCATTGATAGTTGGAAAGGTGCTGGGGACAAAAAACACTCATGGTAAGTAAAATAGCATTGTCATTAAATGGTTCCAAATAAATCTGATTATACACACATACATAATCACGCCTATATCCCTTGCGGGGTAGGCAGAGTGTAAACGACTATTAAAAACGGCCATTTACACCACGTTTGACAAGTTTCGAGTTATTAAGAAACTGTGTTTCATAGTGACAGGTTGTCAGCCTGCCGAATAAAATTGCAATACACTGATGTGTATTACTGAGAGTTGATACTCTCAAAATGTCTTAGTCGCCTCTTACGACACGATACCCACGAGAAAGATCTGGGGTGATGCTTTTCTAAGCCGGCACCACACGGCACAGGTACGGCGGAATCTGAATATGGTAAAAAATAGGATAACAAGGCATAACAACTAAGTACGTAAGTAGGTAACTTACATTCACAAATGTTTCATCTAGAGTCAGTTCTTTGATGAGAGCTTCAGCTGATGTAGTGATGTGGGTATTTATTAAGTTAATGAACTGAGCTGATTTCTGAGCTTTACATTCCAGATATACAGGATTATTTCTGAAACAAAATACGAAATACAGGGTGATGTTAAAAATTCTGTCACCTAGGTTTATCATGTCATTTGTCGACTATGTGTCTCACATGATAGAAGAATATATATACGGTTACATTTAATTTAGTACAAATCTCTCGAGGGTGAGGTCTACTTACAAAACTGAACAACTTTTGTTAGAAACTTTTCTTCGAAATATGAAAATAAAATTGGACCTCCCATACTAAGTGACACACTTTTTCAACATTTTTGTCATATTTCAAAGAAAAGTTTCAAACAAAAGTTGTTCAGTTTTGTGAGTAGACCTCACCCTCAAGAGATTTTTACTGCGACTTTCGCTATCAGTACCTACTAGCAACGCAGTTATCCACTAGGCTACCGCGGCTCATCTGTCTTTGACGAAATCATGCAAGTGTATCATATTAAATGTAACCCTATAACAGGGAGTAACAGAAAGGGTATAACAAGCCGAAAGGTACCTTGACCTCCTTTCGGCTTGTTATACCCTTTCCGTTACTCCCGGTATACACCTCATCAAAAAAATCGAGACTCTTTCGTTTTCATAGTTAAACAATATATGAAAGTTAATTATAGAACATTGTTATGATTTAGAAACCTCGTAATACTCACGAGTTCACTATTTTAGACATGTATTCTGTCTCATATTATAATGTAGGTAATTGGTACAATCGTAATGCCGTGTGATGCCGGCTTAGAATAGCATCACCCCAATTCTACCCGTGGATGTAGTAAAAAGCGACTAAGGGATATTCATCCAGGGAATGGGCAGCAGCGTTCCCTGTAAATGTAACATCTTGGCACTGCGCTCGCCAATCCGCCTGCCAAGCGTGGTGAGTATGGCAATACCCCCCCGATAGGGGGAGGCCCATGTCCAGCAGTGGACTGTTGTGGCTGTTATGGTATGGTATGGTATGGTAATTGGTACAAAACATAAAGTTGCAAAGTGTCTCGATTTTTCTGATGAGAAGTGTATACAACGTGTTAAAAAACAACCAATAAAGCTGAAAGGGTGTGGAAAGGTCTGTTGCAAAGAGTCAATTAACAAAAAATTAGAGCCGTAGTATCGTTTTTGAAAACTACGAAAAAAATATTTTTTATTAAATTACATTTATTTTTAATCGTGGCATCGCAGCACTAATTTTGACAGCTCAAAGTTCAAATGAATTTACCGACGCGGCGAAGCGCAGTTCGGTCTACATTGCTGGCTATTACATGAATGTCAACAATACAAGAAACTAAGTCAACCAGCAATGTATGCCGAAGCGGACTTTGTTCGCCAGGTAGTGTAGCACCTGACCTAGACTAGTGATGTGATTATTTTATCGACTGATGATAATAAAAAATATTCTTTTTTTTTGGTTAGTTGTGTAACAGGTTGTATAAATAACATGTAGATTAACTAATATACGACACCGGAAATAGAAAAGATAAATACGTACAAATAAATATACAGAAGCAAATATGCAACATGTTCATGGTTTTTGTTGGGTGCATGTTTGAAAATATTGCACACTCTGAGTAGAATTTTTATAGTGAAACTTGATACTTTCAGAGACCTCAATACAATTTTATCTTCTTGATTAACCTGTAACATAAAAGTATGACTGATTAATTGATTATAGAATAGACCAACATTTGATAGAACAAATGTACCTTACTTTTATCTTAGCTTTAAATATATAGGATAGGATTCTTTTTTTATTTTTAATGGACGTTTTTATCTAAGTATGTATACTGAACCCTTCCTTAAGCTATGGCGCACATTTTAACTAACACCCAGTAAATTGATTTGATAAGTAACCACAAGTCTCACCTCAACTGCAGTGCTAATGTTGTGTTCTATCATCTTGCTGAGTACTTTACAGCAATCTTCAAAGATGTGTCTGTCTAATAGGTATTCTGAATATTTCTCACAAATCATTGTGTAGGCCTTCCATTGTTCTGCCATAGTTTTCACATCTAATGATTGAACTATTTCACCTATTTTCAAGTTGATATCTAAAGCTATAATAGAAAAAGAATTAATGTTTTTTTATCATTAATCCTAATATTACAGATGAGTATAGTGATTCTGAAAACCCTTAAGAGGTTTTAGATGAGATAGGTTCAAATTGGTAGAAAATAATTTAATGAATTAAGATTTCATACCATCCAGGAGTATGCCAAGTTCTTCAAATTCAGTGAGATCAAAAATGAAATTTTTCTCCAGCACCATGAGATATGTGATTTGAAGCTCATGGCAGTTCCGAAACAGATCCTTCAATTGTCTCTCAACTGATTTCAGATTTGAGCCATACAGAGATTCACTGTGGGATAATAATATAAGAACATTTATTTAAAAGGTCATATATTTTTATAAATACACAAACCCTTTTAATATGAAGATGCTTGGTTTTATAAATACAAATAATAATGATAGTGCCATTTAATCATATTCAGTCTTAGAGTATTCTTCTCACCTATCCTTGCAATGGCTGAACACAGTTAAAATTATCCTGCCAGTGATTGTAGGAAAGTTTTTCATACAGCTACATTTCATGGAAGCACCTTCAATTACTTTAGTGAGGAATCCACACAGCAATTGGAGGATGTTCACAGCATTGTCCAAGTACTCGCACAATTGCACCAAGTTGACTTCTGTGTCGGTTATCAAGCTTATCACCAAGTCTAAGCTCTGTGGAGATGGATAAAATGTTATTTTTCAATGAAAGTGGTACATTTTGAGTACAAAAACTTAATTGTCATGCTTGATATGGTATGCCTAATAATTTACCTGATGAATACAAGAGCTACATTCATTTATGATTGAAGAGAATAGTGCAGGGAAGGATGATTTCTGCACTTCCAGTTTAACGTTTTTACAGAGCAGTTCCTTGGTGTTAGCCATGTGGTCTTCATATGTACTGGTGTCCATCTGTTAAGGTTAATTTTAATCATTTCAAATTAGTCAAATGGTATAAAAGAAGTAAAATAGAGCACTTAACGATCATAACAAAAACATAAGATAAAAAGAGTACCGTTTCAGCGGCAGTATCATCAAATGAGTAGTTTCCACTGCCTGAAAACACGTCTGAACTTTGCGAATTATTCATTGTAAAAGCTGTAAATGGAAGTGGTCTGCAGGTCTAGTCTAGAGATATAAAATAAATAAAAACAGAATCGCTTCACAACACACCGGCACACCGCCAAAACTTTTTTGACATTGACAGTAGTTTTTTTTTATTTCGTTCATAAATTGTAACCATAGACAACAATGAAAAGTGAAATACATTGAGAAGAGTCGAGTCATTTGAATCATCTAACGACACTAACCGGTTTCTACAATGTGGTACATCACTAAAACGTCAAAAAAGATGTATAGTTTGTCTATGGAAAAATAAAAAAAGTTGTAGAAAGCGAAACGTGAGCGTTTTTCGAAAAATTCGACGTTAACAATCCACAATTTAAATTATTTATACGTATTTGAGATAAATTAAGGTTCTAGTGATTGTGGTTTTAAGGTGAGATTAATAATTGGTGCTATATATTTGCTATTTTATTCGATACGCCGACGCATCACAAGAGCTTGATGACTCGTCCTGCCTGTCATATCATCACATCCGTTCCAAACGTTTACTGTTATTTTTCTTGATCATTTTCCTTTCTAATTCTGCATTTACGACAGGTAATTACTCTCCCGTAAAGCCTAGTACTGTAAAAATCACCACGAGTCGTCAAGAGTGTATCTTCGTGGATAATGCCACGACCTATTTTTAGATCGGCTTTCTTTTTTCCGAAGTGCACGGCGGTCGGTCGGAGCCGGCCTCTCGACATTCCATTGCATTCGTGTGCAGTGCATTGATGTTCTGTTTGTTTCAGGTAAATAATTAGTGAAAAATGGCAGTGAACGTTTATTCAACGAATGTGACGTCGGAGAATCTGTCGCGGCACGACATGCTGGCCTGGGTGAACGATTGCTTGCAGTCGCACTTCAACAAGATCGAGGAGCTGTGCACGGGCGCCGCGTACTGCCAGTTCATGGACATGCTCTTCCCCGGCAGTGTCCCCATGAAACGCATCAAGTTCAAGACAAACTTAGAACATGAATACATACAAAACTTTAAAATATTACAGGCTGGCTTCAAAAAAATGAGTGTTGACAAGGTATTTATGATTGCATTCTTTGGAGAAAACAATGACTAATGTAATAATGTGACTTATCTATCATTTCATTTCAAAATGATTCATGAATCATTGATCCAGAATATAACTTGCACAGATAAGGAAAAGATCCCAAGAACTTTGTTGTTTGCCTCAATCATATTATATGACTAATTTGTTCCTAATTTGGGATACATTCTATATCTGCACAAGTCTTAAAAGGCTAATAATTCTAAAATTAGCAGTTAGTTATCCTTATTATACTATCATTGCATAGCCTCCTAGTGTTACATTGTTGCCAATGTTGTGTGTGAATCAGCTGTATAAACAACATTATGCATAAGATCTCACAATATCATATCATATTGCAACTTGTTTTTAGATATTAGTATGCCCCTCAAGGCAATAATATCCTCCACTTATACTTGCAAATGGTTAAATCATACCAATACTTTTTTGGAATTCGCAAATGTAGTAGAACAGTAGATTCCATCATAATTAATTTAGAATTTCTTTCTAGATTTATTCATTACTGTGAAAAAATATGATTGAATTGCTGACTTGTAAATGAATATGGCATTTTATAGGTAATTCCAGTAGACAAGCTGATAAAGGGCAGGTTCCAGGACAACTTTGAGTTTTTACAGTGGTTTAAAAAGTTTTTCGATGCTAACTATGATGGGCGAGAGTATGACGCGTACGAGGCTCGCGGAGGGATCTCTCTGGGCTCCGGCGGGCACGATCCCGGCGTGCCGCTGTGCGCCGCCGTCGCGCCGCCGCAGCCGCGCGCGCCCGCTCGCCGACCTGCCCCCACACACACCTCCGGCAGTACGCAGCCCCTCATCTATACTCACTCACCACCACACTCAGAAAAGTTACCATCTGCACAGTAACTCACCTAATCGATGCCATAACAAAACATTTCTGAGTGTGGCCCGCTAGACTAGTCCACAACCCGCACAGTAGACGTGACATTTCTTTTTATTTTACCCTTCCACTTTTTTCTTTTGTAGATAGTACCAATTGACAAGCTGGTGAAGGGTCGTTTTCAAGATAACTTTGAGTTTTTGCAATGGTTCAAGAAGTTCTATGATGCAAACTATGGCGACTCGGCGATGAATTATGACCCGGTGGCTGCGCGGGAGGGGCTCCCGATGGGGCACGGGAACGCCACGGGGCCGGCGCCGCGCGCGCCCGCGGCCCGCAGGCCCGCCGCGCCTGTCGCTAAAGTGCCAGCTAATGCCAGACCCCAAACCAGTACTTTGTTTTCCTTATTATTGTTGTTGTTACGTGTTGCTTGATTTTCTATCATTAACTCACAAGAAAATCAATATGCAATTTATTATATTTTTATTATTATCTATATTGGAACCATTGCAGTAAAAATTTGAATAAAATTCCCATAAGTTTGATGCCTTAAAAGAAAGTACCTTGTATAAATTTGAATATGCTGTTGCCCCAATAATTAACCTGGTTTGGTCTCTATAGCTTTATTTATTTATCTAGTGGTACTTCTATAAATATAATGTATTATTTATCTGTAACATGCACGGTACATTTATCTGTATATAAATTTATCTTTATGTAGATCCCTGTCAGTCTAATCTTACTCTTTTCGTAATCTTAACAATACTACCACACTAAAACATATTTTGTGTTATAAATTATAATAAGTACTTTGAATAGTCCTTAGTTTAATATTTTGTATTATATTATGTTTTACAGTAGTAAAAGCATTGGATGACTAAACAAAGACTAACACATACTTGATTAAAGGGGGAAAACCACATAATTTGAGATTATTTAAAAAAGATGTAGTGGAATGTCGTTTTTCACATAAGGTCACACCTTGAGCCCATGGGTTGACATGAGAAGAATACCATGAATTACATATATGTATACACCACCAATTTATATACATAATAAAAAAATATTTTGCTGCAGTATTATTTATTTGGGCAATAAATGTGATGTTACTTATTACAAAATGTGGTTTTCTCCCTTGAAAATGGTTTTTTAAATTAGTCCCTCTTTTATTTTTCTCACTATGTTTCTTTTTCTGTACAGTCGGCAAGGTAAACACTACCTCGACAGTGAGATCTCCCCCAGTCAACATGCAGAGGTTAAATCAGAGTGGAAAAGGCGACTCCAAACTTATTGATGAGCTGAACCATCAGGTTTGTGACATTTTTTAAATCTAGGGAAGGTTTTTGTAACTGATTGAAATCTAATTATGTGCAGACAGGCTGCAGAAGTGTAGTTACGAAATTGCTACACGCAGGTACAGTTAAGCTCAAGTCCAACTAGCTAATCAAAACGTCAACATATAAATCTTTGTATAAGAATGATCCAAAGTACAAACTGTTTAGCCCAGCCGAAGCTTGACTGTACAAGTATAAGCAGCGCGGAAAAAGAAACGAACTGTAAATGGCGGCTGCATGTCGTTCTCTCCCTCTCTAACATATATTTGTCTATACTCGCACACCTCGGGAATGCAAGCAAGAAAAAAAACAATTTGTAGGAAGCACAGTATTTACGTTTTTAAATTAAGAAAACTCTTGTAGGATGTTAAAAAAAAACTGAAAGTAAAACATGGACTCTCGGAAATAAATCGATTTTACTGCCACTACCAGAAGAAGCGGCCGCCAATAAAAGTTTGTTCATCCGCGCTTAAACACATGCTAAATAAATGTATCAAAAATCATTTTATTTTGATTTTTCAGGTAAATGAACTCAAAGCTACGGTAGACGGTCTGGAAAAGGAGAGGGACTTCTACTTTGGAAAACTCCGGGATATAGAGGTGATCTGTCAGGAAATGGAAGAGCAACAAAATGGCCCCATCATACAGAAGATTTTGGACATTTTATATGCTACTGAGGTAAGTGTATGTATATCTACGTCATATATCTTTTTTTATTTCTTGCTGTATTTATTTTTGTACTTTTGACTGCCCAGAACTTACTCAAATACTGCAATTAGC
This sequence comes from Phthorimaea operculella, assembly GCA_024500475.1. Taxonomy (NCBI): domain Eukaryota; kingdom Metazoa; phylum Arthropoda; class Insecta; order Lepidoptera; family Gelechiidae; genus Phthorimaea; species Phthorimaea operculella. Next base: position 3,947,737 of record JANFCV010000027.1, read on the forward strand.
AAAGTGAAATATAACTTTTTGCTACTGTTTCTAATTCTGTACTTATGCTATTTTGTGAATTTGGCGAAATAGAATTGTGCATATGAGGAACATTTGGCTGCTATGCCAGTTTTTACGTTAAATTAATTCTAATACTTAGTAGATATAATAATTATTATTAATAGCCTATAGTGTCCCACTGCTGGGCAAAGGCCTCCCCTTCCTTCTTCCACTTATCTCTGTCTTGTGCAAGCATCCACCAGTCTTTGTGGTAGGCATTGAGATCGTCACACCATCGTTTGCGGGGTCGACCTCGTCGACGATTCCCATCATGAGGTCTCCACTCTGTAACGATCCTAGCCCACTGTGGGTGCATCCGGCTGACGTGTCCTGACCAGTCCCATTTAAGTTTAGCTGATTTGCGTCCTACGTCAGCTATACCTGTTTTGGAACGCAGGGTGGTGTTTCTAATGCGGTCTATTCGCTTGACACCTAGAATGCTGCGTTCCATGGCTCTTTGACAAACCTTGAGTTAGGACATCTGGTTTTCTGTGAGTGACCACGTTTGGGCACCGTAGGTTAGTAGATATAATATTGTCCGAAAATTATAACTAGTATGCTTCTATTGTAGTTATAAAGACAGCCGACGTGGCGCAGTGGTAGTGTGTGTGACTGCCTGCGACGCAGGTTCCGGGTTCGATTCCCGGTGGGTCACTTCACAAAGTTGATATTTTTCACATTGTGAATTTTTTCCCAGTCTGGTTAGGACATTGCAGGTTCAGGTTGAACTACATACCTGATTATCCGAAAAGAAAGAGCTAGGTGTTCCGGAGGGCAAGTCGTCGGTCCCGGATGCTGTCTATGATTTCATAAACGGTAGTTGTTACCCAATCATTTCAGAGGCTTGCTACTTGTATTAGACGGTTGAAAAACTGGCATCCGGGTTCATCGGGTCGTTGCACTATTCTGTGTTCTACTCGAAAAGAGAGAGGGTTTAGAAATAGCTCTGGAGGGCTAATCTCTGTGAAGTTAGAATATCTGTCCCAAGGTCCCACTCAACTAGGTAAATGCCAATTTTATGGTAAAGCTTACAAATGTTTTCGTTTTGCAGGATGGTTTCGCGCCACCGGAGGAAGTGGACGGCGAGCTCGCGCACGCGCCTGAGGACGACGAGTACTGAACCCTCCAACACCCTCACCTCCCTTCAGGGCACCCCAGGGTCACGTGATCATAGAGTGTAGTGTATAGATTCACCATTCATATGGGACGATCCAGTGATACCATCCAGTATTGTCTTTCGAATGCTCAATCTAGAAGTATAAGACAGTTTTGTTTTGTGATATACAAAAAGGTTCCGTTCTTCATTGGATCGACGTACTGGATTGTCCAAGCTTATGTAGGTATAGTCCAGTCCAGCGTAACTTGAGCTCCATTCGCATTCGAGCGTAAAGCTCAAGATCTACCGTTCGCCCGAGTTTTGTATGGCGACCGAACTTACTGCCATAACTTTTTCAGCATACCATTTCTATTTGATACCCTTTGACTTGATCTACATGGCTCGGTCGGTGAATACTTTACCTAAATGTAGGCCACTATGGTCTGTGATCACTGGACGTTGCTTGCCCCTCATGCCGTGCGTACCGCGCGCGGTTGTTCCGCTTACATCACCTACTGTATCGAGTGCTTAGTGTCGCACAGCCAATGAGTCGTGACGGATATATACGATACATCGAGGAAACAGTGGCCCTCAATCACATTGTAAATAAATGACACACTGCTTGCGCTAGCCTATCGAACAAATTATGATACCTATTGTAAACTTTTGGGTTTGATTGTGATCTCTAAATTGTATTGTCTTGTGTATGTATTGTGACGTTCGGATTTGGTATCGCTGTTTTCTGCTAAATTGTCGTGGCTGTGTCATCCTAAGTACATTCCTAGCAACGATTTTCCTAACGATTACGCTCTGCCCTGTATTTTTTGAACGAATCCCCCTCTTTTCTGTATTACTTTTATTAGTTGGTCGGTGAATTAATTAGGTGTAATATTTAATATGTATTTTACGCGATATATTATGAGAAGACTTTTTTCGCCTTGTAACGATATTTTTGGGCCACTGCTGCCCGATTATGATAAACGTGCATTTACTAGGTTGTTAAATTGTGGAAGAGATTTACTGTTACTTGTTTAATTCTGTTAATAAACTGTCGGAATTGGATATATACCTTAACCCAGCAATGTATAATTGTATAATCATCACATGTTTAGATCTGATAATGCTAAACCTAAAACTAAGTGCTGTACATAGGTAAATATTTTTATCAGTGCTCTACTATTTACTAAAAATGTATAACATGTAACCGTTCCGCATTTAGCGTGTCTAATATTATTGTAGTGTGATATTTTCATGAACATTTTAGGTTAATTTGATACAAGACTTGACATTTTATTTAGCACCAGACAAACTAGTACCTATAGTTTGATTACTATCACACTCAAGCAGGACTTACCTCGCACGCGGGAATGACGACTTATTGGCGAATCATTTTGCTAATTAAGTTAAATACATTTCATAGATAAATAATTTATTTACTTAGAATTCATAAATTGCCTTAACAGCAGATATTAATTGCCTGTTTTTCAGATTGTGAATGTCTTATCAATAAAATAATAACTTTATTAATAGCAGCAATTTTATTTATATACCTACCCTACCGATAGAGTAGATAGCTACTTGCACCTACTGGTCAATAATGTCCACAATAACGAAATGTCTATTGCATTGAAATAACTGGAAAGGCGCTAAAGGTCATCATGAGCGTAAAATACTTGCTCTGCATCAGCTCAGTGCTCAGTCACAAAATAGAGAATTTGATAGATTGCGCTAGCCAATACTTACTTTGTGGCTCAGTCCTGGGTATACGCAGGGGATCCGAAATGGCAACATTATTAGGCGGGTCTTCATTGGGAACATTTCTGGGACAAAGTTCCGAAACATTGCATCAATACAAAATTCCCCATAAAGCCGGGTTTACACGTTACGAGTTGGCTCGGACCGAGTGCACTCGGATTACTACTCGTAACGTGTAAACATGTATCCGAGTGTATGCCGGCACACAATCCGAGTCGAATCGGATCGTGTTCTACTTTTCCTTTCAACTCGGATCTGCAGCTCGGATATAAACAAAAATGATGCAAAATAGAATGTGGTCGGATCGTAATACTCTCCGTTTTGTGGAGTTCTATGAAGGAGAAGAATTGTTGTAGAATGTAAGACATAAAGATTACGGAAACAGATATGCCCGAAATGTCGCTATTCAGCGCACTATACAAATACTTGGATATTGTTCACTTTGGAACTCAAAAAGAACTTCCTAAAGTTCGGAAACATTCAGCAACAACTAAGACACCTTGCAAAAGTAGATCAGTTTGTTCCATGGTGAGACAGTTCCGTGAGATCACAAAAAATGGAATGAACTTTGATAGGAGTACACTATGAAGCGTGTAAACCGGTATAGGAGTACACTCGTATGAAGCTAACTCGTACGAGTGGACTCGGCCGTGACTCGGTCCGAGCCAACTCGTAACGTGTAAACCCGGCTTAAGGCTGGTTTTACAGCAACGCGGCCCGGCGGCGCTGCTCGACTGCGGCAGCGCGCCCGGTGTTAGCGACGCAACTTACCTATTACCTCTTATGTTGATCATTTTTGTAAAGGGGTGTGCGAGGGGCATGCGAGATGCGCGGGGAAAGTACCGTCTACTTTTTTAATAATTTCAATTTTTAGTCAACATTCGAGCTCCAAGCCCGCCGTACGCTCCTCTGTGTTTTGAAATGTGCAATACCGTCAAGTAAAAATAAAACGCAGTGTGAACCTCATAGCTCTTGGATTTCCTTCAAAATCACCAAAGACCAGCACACAACCAACAATTTGGTCTTCAAGCCGGATCTGTTATGTTCCACTCGCCGCTGGTCAGCAAAATGGTGAACACACGGAGCATGGTACGCAAGGAACAAAATAAAGACCGTGCCACAACGTCGTCAGCAGATGGGGTCCCGACGAATTTAATACCCAGGGAACTATTCAAGACACCCTTTGGAAGCACAAGTGACGTCTTGAACGACATAAAAACGGAGGAAAATGCACCAGAAGTTCAATCCGAAAATGATAAAGTGGGTATTTCGGTACCTACAGATACCCAATCGTCGAAACCGGCTGAGTCACGAAAATCGAAGAGATCCTCATCATCGTCGGCTATAAAAAAGAAATTAGAGCTAGAAGCGGCAAAAGAGAAGGCTCGAATACAAATGGAATTAATTGAAAACAATTGGCAGTGGAAATTGCCGCCATTGATGGAAAATACAGTTCACAACCGTCGTCGGAGAGTGATCATCACAGTAAAATAAAGGAAAGTGAAAAGTGGCCTGAGGAGACCCATCACAGCAAAGAAAAGGAAATTGATAAGTGGCTGGAGCAGAGTCACCAGGAACTGGAGAAACAGAAAGCTAACGCACAGGACAACCCACATAGCTCGATGTTACCGCCGCCGGAAGCCGTCGGCACTAGTGGTCCAGTCCAGGAGCTCGCCCGCGCCCTTCAGCAGATGATCACCACCACAGTCAGCAACACGCAGCCAAATGAGAACACCAACCTACTGAGTAGAATCAGCACGCCGAGAGATCTTCCCATCTTCTTTGGTGACCCAATGGAATGGTTGGCGTTCAAGCAGGCATATGAAGAATCCACTTCATTGTGTAACTTTTCTGAAAAGGAAAACCTATGGCGATTACGAAAGTGTCTACGTGGTGCTGCAAAAGATGCTGTCTCAGCTCTACTGATACCTAAGTGCTACTTCACCGACGGAAATCATGAGTACACTGGAGCTACAATTTGGAAACCCAGACATCATCCTATCACGCATTATGATGGATATTAAAAAGCTAAGTCCACTACCAAACGAATACTACAAAGAAATAGTGCCATTTTCTATAAAAATAAAGAACTATGTCGCTGCTGTACGTGCACTTAAACGCGATGAGTACCTACAAGGAGTAAATGTGGCTAATATTGTGCTCTCAAAGTTACCTACAGTGCTACTTACCAAATGGACTGACTACAGCGTAGGTATCGATCATTACCTACGAACAAAGTTCACGGCTCGATATACTATCGAATTTTCTAAACCTAGAAGCTAGAAAAGTATCTACCTGTATGCCCAGTTTAATGAATACTTGAGTGGATAACAGACGTAGATACAGTGATAATGATTACACCGAAAAAACACAAGCCGTTATGTTACAAAGTGCAAAAATAGAAACAAAAAACAGTGCTAAAGAAAAGTGCCGATTCTGTCGTGTTTCTGCGCATAAACTCACAGACTGTAAGAAGTTTAAAAAAGCACTACGCAAGGACCGCTGGGCATATGTGAAGCGCGCAGGTATCTGCTATAAATGCCTATTATCACGGCACGACAAAAACACGTGCCCCGCAGCCCCGTGTGACGTCACCTCATGCGGGCTTCCCCATCACCGGCTACTTCATTCATTACGTACCTACCGAGCGCCCGAGCATCATGTCACCGCCGGAAGCCGAAAACGCGACAAACTCCGAAAATAATGAACACGAACCACTTACCAGTGCTGAAAATGAAGTCGTCACACATGTAAACTCGATCAGCTGTTCTACGTTGCTTCAAGTGACTATGGTGAACATTCATGGACCTAATGGTGTGATAAGTGCGCCCGCGCTGCTAGACGGTGGCTCAACAATATCTATGATAAGCTCATCGTTAGCCGCGCGCGTAGGCTTGCATGGACGTAAACAAACATTACGAGTGCGGGGTGCATGGGACAATACGGAACTAGTGTGTGAAGCTGAACTAGTGGACCTAACTTTGTCTAACAAACATGGCGAACAATATACTATCAGTGCGCGTAGTGTAAATAGACTGGAAATACCTACACAGAACTTTAATATGGTGAACCTTGAGAACTATCCTTATTTACAAAAAGTGAAACACGAACTGATACGTAACGGGACAGTGAAACCGGAAGTGTTAATTGGACAAGATAATCGTCATCTACTTAAACCTATACAAACATTGGAGATGGAGACCTGGACTCGCCGTGCGCCACCCTCACGCCGCTGGGCTGGTGCCTACACGGCCGTGTGCCGCGCCCGCACCCGCGCCGTCACAACGATAATGAAAACGTAACTACCATGTTTATAAGTGAAATACCTACCGAACAAGACCTTGAACTTCGAGACCTGCATGAGAGTGTACGGCGCTCGTTTGCTATCGACTCGATGGGAATATCTACTTCTAAGCCTCGCCAGAATGTGGAGGACCAACGTGCGTTGGACTATTTGGAACAAACCTCCGAACTAGTGGATGGCAAGTGGCACGTCGGCTTACCCTGGAAAGATGCTAATTGCGTAATGCCCGACACACGCCCAATGGCTCTTATGAGATTAAAAGGAGTAGAAAATAAGATGAAAAAAGATAGCAAATACGCTCAAAGATTCATAGAAAGAATCCAGCATTTATTAGAAAATGAGTACGCAGAAGAATGTCAAAATTGCGACTTAACACCTAAAACATGGTATCTACCTATTTTCGGCGTCGATAACCCTAATAAAGGTGGTATTCCGAACACTGCAGCCAACAGCCGACAGCCAACAGCATATGCTGCAACGGCAGTTGCAGCCGTTGCAGCACTACTGGTTTGTATGGAGTTCTATGGAACGCTATCCGAAGGCTGCAGCCGACAGCACATGCTGTCGGCCGCTGCAGCATATGCCGCAACTGCCGTGACTGCAGATCAGTATTGCTGCAACGGCAGTGCGATACGCACGTATCTTTTTATGCTATTTTACTATAAAACGTAAAATGTGTGGTTCAGAAATAATTATGAAGTAATTAAATATCATAATTATTAAAAAACGAAACCACACAGCGGTAATTTCAAAGGTTTCAACCTACCTATTATACCTACCTAGGTTCGAGTTGCGGTACACTGAATTGTACCAACAAAGTACTTACAGTTCGTACGTAAGTTACCTGTAGGTACCTATTATAGCTACCTATGTACCTACCTGCTACTCTGCCGTGTGATGCTAGCTTAGAATAACATCACCCCGTTTTTTCCTGTAGGTGTCGTAAGCAGCGACTATGGGTCTCGAAGGTAACATGTGTATTGCAATTTTAGGCGACAAGCTGACAACCTGTCACTATAGTGATACACGACAATAGCTAGAACGGCTCTCAAATATTTGTTACACGTGGCGATAACGACCGAATTTTTACGGCCGTCGCTACCCTGCAAGGGTTTAAGGCGTGATTTATGTATGTAGGTACCTATTAACCTGTAGGTACCTATAAAATCTACCTAAGTCTACATGCAACTACCGGCAGTAACGGCATGTGCTGTCGGCTGTCGGCTGTCGGCCGGTGCCTTCGGAATCGCTTGTGCTGCAACTGCCAACAGCATGTGCTGCAACTGCCAATAGCTGCAGCCGTTGCAGCATATGCTGTCGGCTGTCGGCTGTTGGCTGCAGTGTTCGGAATAGCAGCTTAATAAAGCAAAATTACGCCTGGTGTATTATGACGCAGCGGCAAGATACCTAGGGTTGTCACTTAACGACTACTTACTGAAAGGACCAGACCTGCTTATGTCGCTTTTTGGAATAATGTTGCGGTTTCGAGAAAATAAAATAGCCGTGACTGGAGACATCAAAGACATGTTCATGAGAGTCAAAATACGACCAGAAGACAGAAATGCATTTCGGTTTCTTTTTAGAGGCAACCCTACAAATCCTAATACTCATGAAAACTCAGAGAAAAATCCTACTCAAATATCTACACAAAATGAAGAACCGATAAAAACTTATGTGATGATTGTCATCCCTAATCTTCGGTGCTAACTGTTCGCCATTCATAGCACAGTTTATCAAAAACAAAAATGCGCGACGCTTTGAATCTACAATCCAAAGTTAATCCAATTTAAAGTTATCCACGTATTTTCTATACTTAAATACACTTCCCATCAGAAAAATCGAAACACTTAGCAAGTTTACGTTTTGCACGGATCACATTATCCAAGAAGTATGTTTATCTAGGAATAAATGTCTAATGTCGTTCTATAGTGAGAATTACGAGGTGTCTAAATCCTAATGTCAATGTTCTAAATTCAACTTTTAATTTAATAGATTTCATATTTTTGTTTAGCTATGAGAACGAAAGTGTCTCGATTTTTTTGAAGAGAAGTATATTTCAAGGGTACATCATCGCGCAAGCAAACAAAAATGAAACTATACGTAGGTATTGAAATAATTAAGTTTAAAGGCGAGACGGTAAGCAACTTAAAAGCAAAATAAAGTTTGTAGGTAAGTGATCGATATCAGAAAATACATCATAGCAATAAATATAGTAAAACACATATACAGATACTTGCACATAAACACATACATGTTTGTCTTATGTTACTAAATTATTATCACCTTAAACCTGAATGTTAGGCATTATAATTAACTTTAGATAAAGTTCACTTTCAAATCTTTGTTTCTCAATTTCCAACCCATTTTTACTTAAAAAGGTAATACCCGGGTACCCGGGTATTTAAAAAAATCGTACCCGATACCCGGGTATCAAAATTGGTCGGGTATTCGAAAACCCTAGATCGTACGCTCGGACTAATATGGCACACCGACAATGACTCATTGGGCTTCGACATTTCATTCAAGAAAATTCCTGAAAATATCATCAATGGAAAACAAAGACCTACCAAGCGAGATATACTACGGGTCGTTATGTCGATTTTTGACGTATTTGGATTCTTATCGCCATTTACCATAAATGGGAAACTTATCTTACAAGAAACATGGCGATTAAATATAAATTGGGATGACCCAGTTACTGATGAAATCTATTCAAAATGGCAAGATTGGATAAACATGCTGCATTCATTACGCAACGTGAGACTGCCCCGATACTACCCAGCAGCCACCTGGAGTGCGAGAGAGACAGAAAGTGGTCCGGCAAGTCGGCCGTCGCACTCGCACCTGCAACAAATGGATCCTGCTACGAAAGTGCTACGCACCGTAGCCGCCGTAGACCCCCCGCCGTGTCGAGCAGTCGAGCGCCTACGCAACCGCTACAAGCGAGCGATACCTCACACAAGATAAACTGGTTATAGAAACCTACAGATGCATATATTTTGCGATTCTTCTAATAAAGCGTTCTGTGCCGTCGCATACTGGCGCTGGATAGATAACGAGAATAACACGCGCATAGCATTCATAGCAAGCAAATGTCGAGTGGCGGGAATCAAACCTGTTACCATACCGCGCCTAGAACTACAGGCCGCGCTGTTAGCTGCACGATTGGCTAATACAATAACAAAAGAACATAAAATGACTGCCGAGCGCAGATTCTTCTGGAGTGATTCAACTACAGTATTGCACTGGATAAGAAATAACGCACGAAACTATGAAATCTATGTTGCAAACCGATTGGGAGAAATCGACGAACTTACCGAGATAAATGAATGGCGTTACATACCTACCAAAATGAACGTCGCCGATCTTGCTACGAGAGAATGTTTCGACAGCTCAATTCTGCAACGAGAATGGTTGTACGGGCCTACCTTTTTGCGAAGCAGAGAAGATGAATGGCCGCGTGACGTCATAAGTCCCGCAACTAATGAACCTACTGTGGATTGCGTCACAGCGATACAAAATGAAGACTGTACATTACCTGTTCCAGAACCTACCAAGTTTTCGTCATGGTTGCGCCTGCGTAGAACATTGATGAGAGTTTTGGAATTCATACAGAAAGCAAAGATGGCTATAAAAAATAACCTACACAAAGAAAATGATAACTGCGACGAGCACCTAATGGAAAAAGCTGAACGCTTACTGATACGCCGTTCGCAACATCAATCATTTGAACCTGAAATAACGCTCCTGAAAAATTCAAAAACTATACCTACATCTAGTAAACTACTTACCTTGTCACCGTTCCTCGATGAACACGGAGTCCTGCGCGCTGATGGCCGAATCGACGCCGCCGATGACGTCACACCTGAAACAAAAAAGCCTATAATATTAGATGGGAAAGATTACATCACACGATTGATTGTTAGATATTACCATGTAACTGCCGCCCACGGGAACCAAGAAATGGTGGTCAACGAACTGAAACAAAAATACTGGATTATTAGACTGAGACCTACAGTGAAAAATGTCGTTTCAAAATGCATGTTCTGCAGACTGAGAAAATGCAAACCAAAAATTCCAAGAATTGGAGACTTACCAAAAGCCAGAATGGCTCATCATCAGCGTCCATTTTTATTCTGTGGAGTTGATCTGTTTGGACCAATGGAAGTAACAGTAGGCAGGCGCCACGAAAGAAGATATGGAGTCCTGTTCACCTGCCTTACTGTCCGTGCGATCCATATTGAAGTGGTACACAATCTCACCACAGACTCCTTCATCATGGCTCTTCGTAGATTTGCCAATAGACGTGGATGGCCAGCACATATGTTTTCGGACAATGGGACGAACTTGAGAGGAGCGGACGCAGAACTATAAAGGTCTATAAATGAGTTAGACCAGCAAACCCTAACGGACGAAGCCTTCAACAGTGGACAAGGCACTAGATGGACATTCATACCGCCTGTCAGCCCACACTGGGGTGGGGCTTGGGAACGGCTCATCCGTTCTGTAAAAACTTCTTTAAAAGCAGTTCTACGTGAGCGAGCTCCACGTGATGAGACACTAGCGACACTGTTAGCTGAAGTCGAGAACATTGTCAATAGCAGGCTGCTCACACATGTGTCCGTGGAAGTCGGAAGTACAGAATCACTAACTCCAAACCACTTTCTCCTTGGCACTTCATCTAATCTGCCACAAATTGGAACTTTTGATGATACAGATCTGTACCTACGGAAGCAATGGAGAATATCACAAAGATTAGCAGACTTGTACTGGAACAGATGGGTGAAAGAACTCTTACCTGAAATGATACCCAGAAAAAAGTGGAACAGAGAAAATAGACCACTACAAGTTGGAGACTTAGTCGTGATTGTCGACTCTGATGGACCCAGGAACACTTGGCCAAAAGGACTAATAGTGGAAGTCAACCCTGGACGAGATGGACGAGTCAGGATGGTCAAGATCAAGACAAAAACTGGATTCTTGACTAGGTCTGCCACACGCGTCGCTAGGATTCCTATTGTTGATGAGTGCTGCTAGCAGCACTGGGGTGGGGCATGTTAGCGACGCAACTTACCTATTACCTCTTTCTTATGTTGATCATTTTTGTAAAGGGGTGTGCGAGGGGCATGCGAGATGCGCGGGGAAAGTACCGTCTACTTTTTTAATAATTTCAATTTTTAGTCAACATTCGAGCTCCAAGCCCGCCGTACGCTCCTCTGTGTTTTGAAATGTGCAATACCGTCAAGTAAAAATAAAACGCAGTGTGAACCTCATAGCTCTTGGATTTCCTTCAAAATCACCAAAGACCAGCACACAACCAACACCCGGTGTATAACGACATTCAGCCGCGCGCTGCTTGTTTTGGTGTACAGACAGTCCGATGCAAGAATTATTGTACCTACCTATCTATTTACTAATTTTAAATTTTATGGCAACTACACACACCCACATATCAAGCCTTTATTCCCTTACGGGGTAGGCAGAGCATTAACGATCGTAAAATTACGGTCGTATCAAATAGTACTAACCCAATTTCGTCCCATGCTTTATTTTTTGCGTCACGATTTTTATAGTTTTCATCGGCAGCGACCCATATACGCTTCATACAAGCCATTGTATTCGAGCAGCGCGCAACCGGGCAGCGTCTTCATTGGGAACTTTGTTTATGATGCAAAGTTTCTGGGATTTGTCCCCAATGAATACCTGGCCTGATACGTAGGAGAGCATCATAATAAATAATGCGGAGTCGTCTTAAAAGTACCTATCCTTTATTTAGAATATTATAAACACAAAAGAACATCTGCCTTATGTAAAAAAATGAAATACACAATCGATTGTAAAGCTCAGTGTACATCAAGCGTCCAAAGCCGTGCGCACTTTACAGTGACCTATTTAAATGAAAACCAAAGACCTTATGATGAAAACGAATTTAACAGGGAGATACAATAATAATTACACGATAGACACATTAACCGGTGACATACATATAAGTCGTTCCACAAAAGAAGGGGAGTATAGGTAAATGGCGGACCTTCTATTTGTCTCTCGCTTGCACAATATTGTTGTCTATAGTCGCACACGTCTGTACGGTCAGCATAATTTAAATCTCAATGTCGATGCACAAAATTATGCACAAATTTAACTGGAAATAATAGCTTTCCGCATGAAACAGTAAAGTGTAAACACTGTAAACGGGGTTTGGTTGATATTTTGGATCCATTTCATGAAGGATTTAATCCTATTAAAGGAAAAAACACGGACGTATAAACTAAACTTTGTATGCTGACTGTAGCAGCGCTGTCAGCTGTCAAGCGCCGCCATTTATATTCCCCTTCTTTTGTGGAACGGCTTATACATATATCACGCCTGCATTCCTTGCGGGGTAGACAGCGTAAACAGCTGTAAAAAACGACCATTTACACCACGTCTGTCAAAAACTTGAGAGTCATTCAGAAGATTGTATCACCATATGACAGGTGGTTGCTAAAATTGCAATACCTACACATAAACTCTCAAATCCCTTGCTCGCTTCTTACGAAACCCACTTGTCTTGTCGCCTCTTGCTTATGATTAACTACACTTTTAATGTCAAGTAGTACCTACTCTAAGATCACATCACGGTCGCATTTGGTTTGGACGCAAGGTGTACACGCCCTTTACTTAACAAGCAATAAATTAAAAATATGGCATTACTTCGAGATTCAAATTCGAACCTGTTTAATACAACTCGACGATATCTAATCATTGATTATTTATATTATTGTAATAATTACTTACATTTTCAATACATGATGCCTCAAATAAGATGTAAACTATAAGAATCTACAACAATTGCAACCAACACACAACATTACTAGTCATTTTAACAGTTTGCCTGGTAGAGAAAAAAGATACTTAGTGTCTCCTGCTCATCTGTTTTCCAAATAAAATACAAAACAGCGGCGTGGTCATTCACATTTCTATAATGACGCCGCAACGTATATCGATTGATGTTCTGTTTTGTCTTTTGTTTGGAAAACACATGAGCAGGAGGCACGGCCTAAGGTTACCGAAACTAGTCTTCTAAAACGCATTTTCGGTTCAACCAGCCAATACGTAAATCGTAAATAAATACAATCAAACATAATTATTAATAAATCATCAAACAATAGTGCATTTATAATTAACAATACATTATTTACATAGCGTCATACATGTTATAATAATCGTCTACTTCTGTTCAATCTTGAATTACTAGATTTATTAATGGCTCTACTTTCAGCAGCAAAGTTTTTGCTTTGTTGTGATCGTTTCCCAGATTTGAAAAATGATGCAGAGTTGTTTTGCAATGACTCTACTTCTCTATTCCTTCTGGAGCTTCTTGTGGAGATGGTGTCATTCGCAGATTTATTTTCCGATGCAAGTGTAAACGATACATCGCTTTTTCTTACTTTATGTTCTTTTGAATTAACAGTTTTGTTTCTCAATGTCCTGTCTGAAGCTGGAACGTCTGTCGCTAAAGTAAAGGATAAGTCGCTTATGTCATTATCTGCAATTATTTTTGAAATTTTACTATTCTTTGCAGGTCTTTTAGTCTTCGCTGCGGTTTTTTTGGCCACGGTCACGTTGCCATCATCTGACTTCAAGGATGTGGACAAATCAACTTCTCTAGATCTAAGAGAGCGACACAGAGACTCGTTATTTTTTGTAGTTGTCTGATGTGATTCGTGTGTTTTGTCATCATCGCAGCAACATCCTTTAACTTTTGGTTTTCGCTGCGCGCGTATTCTCATGGTGTTGTTCAGGCTTTTATTTTGCGATTCATTGTTACTCAGAGTGGAGTCATAATCCTTTAGAGTTAATCTAGCTTTACTTATTTTGTTTGGTTTTTCAGTAACTCCACTGTTTTGTACTTTTAAACTAGCATTGACTTTATTTTTTGCTGTGTTGGAAACATCACCAGGTGGTTTGTTTTCTTTCTTCGATGCTGGTATGGTTTTCTTATTATTGACTGTCTTTACAGTTTGTTTAGGTTTGGTTTTAACATGTTCATCCTCAGTAGATTTAATTTCAACAGATTTATTCACAGTTTTGAGTTTCTTGGCAGGACTTTTGTTCTCTGTATTTAAAATAGTGGAATTCGTTTTTTGGTTTGCAACTGTTTTTACTTGAGTAGTCGATTTTGTCGGTTTATTAATTAGTGTCTCATTATCTTTATTAACTGGTGCAGCAACTTTTTTAACTGGATGTTCTGCAATTTTCGCAGTAGTTGGTGGAACTGAAACTAAAAAACAAACATGCTTTACTAAGTCACAAAAGAACCAGTCAGATATTAACAATAACTTTGGAAGACATCTTACCAGCAATATTGGGCTGAATTCTTTTCAGAGGTGTAGATTCTAAATCACTCTCAGTATCTGTGTCCCAAAATGATTTCACTCCCTTGTAGATCTGGGCTTTGATCAGTCCTGAAATGGTTAAATTAGGCATCAATTAACAACTTACCTACAAAATAAATCAAATGGATTTACAATTTATTGGCTGATAAAGTGATAAATACATACCAAATCTTTCAGTAGGTGAAACTGGTTCATGTACTGTGTTAGCTGGTAATTTAGGCATATGAAGAGATTTTTCCAACACCACCTTAGGCGACTCTGTCGTCTTTTTAACTTGTTGAACTGGTTTACAATGTGTAATTACTGGATTTTTGTTAATGACATCTTCTTTTGTAGTGACTGCCTTTTTCTTTGAGTCTATGGGTTTCTTGTTTAATTGTTCACTTGATTTAGTATTTGTCTTGTTAACAACATTCTTTTGATCAATTACTTTGTTGGATTTATTAGTGCTTTGTTCTTTTCCCTCTGTTTTATTCTTAACTTTGTTTGGACTTTTCTTCTTTTTTTCCTGAGGTTTCTGTATTATCTGCTCTTTAACTCCTAGAGGCTTCTCAACAGTTTTGTCTTTAACATTTTCTTTGTGCTGCTTTTGGCTGTCATCTCCAGCAAATATTTCTTCATCAGTGAAGGTGTCGCTAACATCGTCTGCATTAGCACAGGTAGTTATTAATGTTGTGACATCAAACTTCTCACTGTTAGCTGGTTTGCTTTTATTTTGTATTTCAGTTTTATTGGCAGCTGTAGTAACATTCATTCGTTCAGCTGGAACTACTTTGTGAATTAGTTCTAGCAAATTACTGTCATCTTCCACTTCTCTGATCAGACAAGATTGTGAGGTGACCAGTGTCCTTGCCCTATTTTTTTCCTTTTGTATCTTACTGTATATATTTGTTTGAGGACTGTCAGCCTGGAGGCTGTCAGAACTCGAATTTTTGTCTGCTAAATCCACTTTCTGTGTGAACAATTTGCGTTTTATAAAGCTTGGCCTCATTGACATGTCAGTGGTTGAGTGTAGAGTACTATCATTTGGTATACTTTCTTTTGGTTGAGAAATATTTTCAGGCGCTTTTTGGACATTGTTTTCTCTGTTTATCTTTACTGCTTCTAATGGCTGAGATGATTTTGAAATAAGCTTATCTACTGGTTTGTCCTTTTGTGAACTGGAGATAACTTTCTCTACAGGTGGATCCACTACTTGTGATGCATTTGCCACTTCATTTTCTTTTGCTGGCTTTTCTTTTGCTTGAGTAGATTTGGTGGGTTTTGGTTGTTTTGTTATAGATGGTTTTTTGATAGGTAATTGTGGCTTTGCAAATACAAAATCATTAGATTTTTTATTCATTGATGTGGATGTTTGAGTATGTTTTGGGGTTTTAGGTTTTGAAAATGTTTTTGGAGGAGAAAGTTTTGGTCTTTTCTGTTCTGGAACAACAATATCAGCTCCTTCCAGTATTCTTTTTCCACTGTTTCTATCACCAGTTTTTTCTAATACTGTCACATCAGCAAATATTTCCTCTTTCTCACTGTCTGTTTCTTGATTTGGTCTGTTTTCTCTTACAATTTGATTAGGCACATTATGCCTTATGTCCAACATGTTACCTTCATTGATTCTTTGTAAGCCATGAGACCTTTCTGGAATAGGTAGTGAAGCAATTGACTGGTTAAATCGCTGTGATGGGAGTTGGAAACCACTTCTAAATCTGTCTTTCTGTGGTTGCATGATACTATTTACCACTGAATTATTTTGCCACTTTTGTAGGTTTTGCCAGTCTTCTTTCTGTCTTGCATGGCTCCCAGAAAACATATTTTTAAAGGAATTTTGTCTGAAATTATCTGAGCAGTCCCTGAACATACTGCTGTCTCTCATTCTTCTTCTGACATCCATTATATCTGTTTTGGTGGATCTACAACTTGACATGTTCTCTTTGTAAAGTGTGGATCTGGAGGTCCTGATGGACCTGCAGTCATCACTGCTAATAGATGAGTTGCTAGCTTGGTCTCCTGAGTCACCACCAGATTTTCGACGGAGGCCTTTTAAAAATTGTCTAACATTTCTTTTCTTTTCTACCCGTCTTCGAGTCCTATGTTTCATAAATCTGTTATAGGCATCTTTGATGATCTGGAAATCAAATTTATTGAAAGTCCCATTCTGGAATGCAAAGGCAATGTCTTTTGCACTCATACTTGTGTTAGAATCTGAAAAGAATTAGGTAAGTAATTTACTTAAAAGAACATGTTCTGAGGTAACACTAAAAAATTAAGAAAAAAACAAGATACAAATTCCTACCATAAGATCTAATTGACTGAGTAGGCGACCGATTTCTCCCAGAATACATAGATCTGTGTGAACTCATAGCTCCAGGGTAGAAGGAGTTGTGTAGATTCCGAGGCTGCATGCCAGATGCACTATGCAATGACAATGTAGGAGATGTCTCTCTCTCCCTGTTGTAATACATGCTCCTTTGGTCCGCTATTGATTCGGCGTACCGCGGACGGTCCATGTTCCATGGCATGTTCATCGTCGAAGTCATGATGTTGTTACGAAAACTCAAGCTCGATATATTGGTACTGTTTATGTTTGGGCCCTTAGCAGATATGGTCTGAAAGTATGAAGTAGTTATTAACATGATAGCCTACGTTATAAGATCTTGGGAAAATATAAAGGCGTAGATAACTTACGGTTCCTTGATTTTGAAACGAAAGAACATTGTTTGGCAACAAATCTGCTTCACTATCACTATCACTCATGGTTATTGTCACGAAACTGAGCACTGTTCGACACAATATTAACTGTACGTATTTACGAAAAGAACACAATGTTTATGTTTATTCTATCGCCATAATCATATTTATTTTTCTAATAGCGAGCGTCAGTATTTTTATCATTTTCAAACGTTGAAGCCATAACGGATTTTTGAATGAGGAGCGTCAATTTTTTTGTCTATGCCCGATTGACAGAAAAGTGACTCAAATAAAAGAGTCGAATCATATCGATAGATTGCGACCGGTTTTTGAGGTGTGGACATCTCTATAAAAAAAAAGAATAGACAACAGAGTGAGCGAGCACTTCCGGTGTGGTCATACGTCATTTTTTGACAGATTGATTAGATTTGAGGTTATGTGGAATCTGAATATTTTGATCAGATTTTATTGATAAATATGTGTGAATGACCCTATAAAATTATATCAAGATGTCTCACGTAATTAACTTTAGCGTGAGGCATTTACTGCCCATAACTAGAGCCTGTTACGCACATGCTAGGGGTACGATTTCGTATAATGCGGTCAGGTACAGCAGCAGCAATCCTGTGAGCACCACTGGCACAGATATCCTGAATAGTATGACTGATTGGGAAACGCTAAGTAAAAAGAAGAAAGTCAGTAAAGCAATGAAAGCATATCTAGAGCGAGCTCAAGAACACGACGAGTTTATGAAGAGGCAACAGTTTGAGTACAACATAGGTAAAAGGCACCTCGCTAACATGATGGGTGAAGATCCAGAAACATTCACTCAAAAGGATGTAGATCGCGCGATAGAGTATTTGTTTCCTAGTGGTATTTACGACCCAGCTGCAAGGCCTCTCATGAAACCCCCAGAAGAAGTGTTTCCTGCTAGAAAAGCAGCAGAATTTGATGAGGCTGGTAGACCACATCATTTCCTCTTTTACACAGGAAAACCAAATTTCTTCAAGCTATTGTATGATGCTGCTGACCACATCAAACAGTTAAATAATTTTGAAGATCGAGTCATCAGAAAGAAAGCAACTCCAGACCCAAATGGATCACTCAATTTAGGAAGCAGTGTCTGGTTGACAAAAGATCAACTTGAAGTCATTTTAGTGGAGAGTCTATCAGATCTGGAATTTGATAATTTCAAACTGGTAATGGAGAGACTTGTTTCATTGCCATACTCATACAGGTGTAAAGATTTTATTGAGAAGTACAGAAAACCCTTGGTTGCTCAAAGATTTGCCTTGGAGATTCCTAAACCAAGCTATGACGATCAGGGAAGAGCATTTGTTACAACTTACGAATGTCTGAGAAAAAAGGCCAGAGGAGATGTCACTATTAGATCACCTGGTACTGGTAAAATAACTATCAATGGAAAAGATATTACATATTTTGAGGACATACAGCCAAGAGAGCAAGTGTTGTTCCCACTGACCTTTACTGGAATGCAGGATAGTGTGGATGTTGAATGCAATATTGAGGGAGGTGGGCCTTCTGGGCAATCTGGTGCTATTAGATGGGGCATCGCTTGGGGCCTTCGCAGCTTTGTTGATAGTGAAATGCTGCAGAAAATGCAACTGGCAGGTTTGCTGACGAGAGACCATCGCCGACGTGAACGTAAGAAGCCAGGTCAACCAGGGGCCAGGAAGAAGCCTACATGGAAGAGAAGATAAAAAGAATATTGTATTTTAGATGTTAGGATCATTTCAATAAAACTGAACTTTACTTGACAATTCATGTTTTATTTCTGTAGGTCTTTTTCATTGTTTTCTTTCTGCCACCAATTTTCTTTTGGAACATCTGGTTCTTTCTTTCCTTGTTGTAAATCCTCTTCTTCATCAGAGACTTGAGTTCTCGCCTTTCTTTGTGTACTTCATTATCACTGGTTTTGTTGAAGAATTCTAAACCCTCTGTAAAAAAAACAGTGAAATAAGTAAAACAAGAATTTCTCAAAACTTTGGGATTATCAAGTTCATATTAAGGGACACTGATTTTGTTTACCTTGTAATCTATGATCAGATTTGGTAAAGAATAAGTTTTCCTTCCAAACAGCTTTCACTTCAGCAACCACAGGAGCAGGATCTTGCTTTACTTCCTCTTCTTTACCTTCATCTTCAGAATCTGATGAATCATATACAAAGGGATTCTTTTCTGTGGGCTCTAATGGATTCTTTACTTTCTTTTTTAGGTCTTTCGGTTTTTCTAGAGATATGAAACCTGTGTCTTGTTCCTTGTCATCTGTAATGAAAACAAGGGTTTTTTTAGTTATTCCCATGGTCCATGGTCACTTCAGTCTGCCTACTGTCTTTCTAATTTGTACTTCAATCATAAAGTAATGCTGAAATATAACCCATATTGAAAAGAACCTCACCTGCTCTGTTATCTTCTTCAACATTCCCAAACAAGCTTCTTAGGCTGAATGTTGTTGGTTGTGCAATAGCTTCCTTCAATGTCTCACTCACTTTGTAGAACTGTTCCTTAGACACCTCTGGTACTGGTGCTTGTGGCACCGGCTCTGGTTTGCTTATTTCTTCTGTTTTATCCTTTTTCTTCTTTTTCGACTTTTTTGTAAGTTCTTCTTTTTCCTCTACTGGAGCTAAGAATTTTGCGTGATCTGGTTGGTTGGGGTCAAAACGAGGCATTCCCAATTTTGTCCTGAAATAATATCAGTCATAATTTGATGAAAAATAGTTTTGCACATTTAACATTAGGAAAGTCTAACAATAAATGGGGTGGGTATTGTAAGGTAGAAACTTTTAGTAGCAGGACTTACTTGATTTTTTTATTGTTAGCTTGTTCCTGTGGAGGCCGTCTGATTGCAACTCCAAGAACATCTTGTAGGATATCCAGCTGTTTATTTTTTTCATCCTCTGGCCCCATTTCTATGTCTTCATTGTCATTTTCTTCTACGTCTTTAGCTTCAGTTTCTTCATGTTCATCATCAATGAACCTTTCATCTAAGGTGAAACGTTTGTCAGACTTGTATCTCGATTGCAATTCTAAAACCTACAAATTACACACTAATCAATACACTACAAATATATTAACTACGTACATTAATTTAATATATTGCTAAGTATTTATTTTTTAACATTACACGAAATATGCAGCATAGATACCATATCACTAATTAGTCATGGTCCTTAGCAAAAAAATACTGTTTTGCCGGCACAGTTGATGCCGCTTTGCTCAGTGATACTAGAGACCATTGTGAATGATTCCATCCGAGGAAATGAAAAATCCATCCACTGGTTTTCAAGATGGCGGACCTTCGTTTTTTTGTATGGCACTAAAAAAATAATTCTTCTGGAGCTCATCGTGTGGGGTATCAAATGAAAGGGCTAGACGAGACAATTTAAAAAATATATCATTTCCATTGCCCTCTTAGAAAAAAATTAACTTACATTTTTAAAAGTAGTCAAAACATGCCAAGTTTGAGGTCCAGTAGGTTAGGTACAAAATGGCTGACATATAGTTTCATAAAAGTATGCCAAATGATCCACCATATCCTCAACTCTAACGTGACGAAAGGAATTTTGAAAATAATAAGATTTAATGTATGTTTTGCAATGGAAAGTAGATCATTGGGAACTGCAGTAGGTTAGTAAGAACTGCTTGTGCACCTCCATAAATGTTTAAGATGCAATTCTCATCATGATTGCTTTTACACTTAAAGCTAGATTATGATGTGCCGGAACATTTTGAATCTTCGGGCACGGTTGTGCCCCCGCCAAGTCGAGTAAAAAGTGGCTTTGCCGTACCATATTTCTCTTAAAGCAGTTTCGGCCAAAGTTGAGACCCTTTTAAAGATATGTTGGATAAAAATAGAAATATTTAATTTAGCAGATATAGAAGCTCTAAATGGAGTAAAATACTTAAGTTTAAGAATAAAAAAAACAATTAACTATGAGATTCTATGTGAATACACAGGATTACCATTTTAAATTTACAGCGAAACAGCATTCATTGCAATTTTAATTGTAGAATCATGTTAGTGTTTAGTGTATAGATATGAAATACAATGATTCTAAACTTATTTTGTACCGACGACGTCGTGGATTGCACAACGTTTCTGGTGGAGTGGCGGTGTCTTTAACAAAATATATCTTGCAAGTAGTAAGTATATGATTATTTGTTTTTGCAATTATTTAATTTCGGTCGCTCAAATAGGCCATATTTGACAACTTTCAGATATAAGGTTATTTTTCTTTGATAATGTGTTTTTTAGTATGGGCTGTCAAATATGGCCCATTGGAACGACCGTACTCGAAGTCAATATTTTATGTACGAAAACTCTCATTTTTTTGCGGTAGATGTACCTAATGAGTGGTGAGACTTGCTTTCTTTGTGTTGTGTTTTGATGTTATCTCATATTTTTACATAAGGCTTTTTGATCTCACTTCATTCATATACCTAGGTACATGTAATCTAAAAGTGCTTTAGAAGTTTTATGGTCCGTCGAATGGGTGACAGATTTAAGGGAATTCAATGATCTTTTGAAATATTGAATGTTTATTTATTGACTGTTTGGGTCCTTAACACACAGGTTTCACATGTTATCCAAAATATCGTTGTTTTGTTGTTGTTGAAATTGGCCTGAACTGTTTCGAGAGAAACAATTTTATTTAATTTAATCATTTATTGTAGGTACCTACACAAAAATTGAAAAATATAATGAAAAACAAATACAAAAATAAAAAAGGTACAGCAGGCACTACTTATTTCTAACATAAATTTTTCTTACAGGCCTACTAAACTGAGATAGCATTCATGAGTAAAGCAACATGGTAACTATGGCTTTTTACTCAACTTGGCGGGGGCACAACCGTGCCCGCAGATTCAAAATGATCCGGCACATCATAATCTAGCTTTAAGTGTAAAAGCAATCTTGAGAAGAATTACATCTTAAATATTTACGAAGGCGCACAAGCAGTTCTTACTAACCTACTGCAGTTTCCAATGATCTACTTTCCATTGCAAAACATACATTAAATCTTATTATTTTCAAAATTCCTTTCGTCACGTTAGAGTTGAGGATATGGTGGATCATTTGGCATACTTTTATGAAACTATATGTCAGCCATTTTGTACCTACTGGACCTCAAACTTGGCATGTTTTAACTACTTTTAAAAATTTAACTTGGTTTTTTTCTAAGAGGGCAACTGAAATGTATTAAAACGATATATTTTTGAAATCGTCTCGTCTAGCCTTTTCATTTGATACCCCACACGATGGGCTCCAGAAGAATTATTTTTTTAGTGCCATACAAAAAAACGAAGGTCGGCCATCTTGAAATCCAGTGGATGGATTTTTCATTTCCTCGGATGGAATCATTCACAATGGTCCCTAGTATCACTGAGCAAAGCGGCATCAACTGTGCCGGCAAAACAGCTTTCGGGTGATTTTTGACCGTACCCGCTTAGACTAAATAGACAGCAAAGTAAACAAAACAGCTTAAAAGCAAAAAAATACACTCAAAATACAACATGATAATAAACAAGTAAGTACTCTAAAGTTTGTAAAATTATTCAGTTGTTATCTATTTTTAAATAGCTGTACCTTTTGACCACTTTTTCCTTTGAATTGCTTCTTGATTTCAAAGTTTATCTCATCCCCACTGTCATCTCCATCATCTAATAATGCCTTCTTAGTCTTCTTGGTATCACCTATAACTTTTTTATGGTCTTTCACAGGAGCATGTATTGCCTTGTCTGTATGAATGTCATGTGGAGTCTCGTCGTCGGAAAATATGATTTTCTTATTCTTTACTTTGTCCTGAAAAAAAAAAGAAGTTGTGTTTTGTAAAATCCAGTTAACATAAATATGGGTAGATAAGGTGAAATTTATTTTTTACAATTTACTTACAATACCAAGCAATCCAGTTTTAATTATTGTTTGTTTTTCTTTGAATTCTTGCCTTTTTTTCCTAATGGAATCCATTCGTTTTTTATCAGCATCCTCTTTCTTATGATCTGCTTTGAATTTGTCCTTTGATCCAACTGAAAACGACTTTTTAACCACATTTTCTGTTTTTGTGTCTGTATTGGCTATGAAGCTTTCAGACTTTTTATGTCCCTTATTTTTCAGTTCCTTCTTGGGTGCTATATCATTATTATCAACCTTTCTTTTACGAGGATTTAGTTTTTCACCTAAGTTTATTACAGGATTTATATCAGGCTGATGTTTATGACCATCCTGAAAGTATGCAAACAACACATAAGTAGATATAAATAATATTTACAATGATTCATTAATAAATTATTATTTGAGTTTCAGAGTTCCACAATTGAATTAGTTAAATTATATGTAATTTAAGTACTATCATTACAGTTAAGTATGGAATTGTTCTTAAACGCTAAAGTAACTTGAGTACCTAGTTGAAGTAGTTTTATTAAGATACACGAAACTTCAAGAAAAAATAATAACTAGAACATTGAAATAACTTGTAAAGCGATGTTTTTCAACAATATTTTCAACCAATCAGTTTGTGACTGCGATAGTAATGGTTGATCTTTTTTCTTTTCTCAACCAACAGTATTATATGTGTTTATCCATGGTAGTGTAACTCACAAGCGTGATAATGATCGCTGATCATGGTATGATAAAATTAAAGTGCATGTGTTTACCTGATGTGTATGTTTGCTTTTTTTGGCCTCTTCTTCCTGTCTCTCCCTTTGCAACCGTTCCAAAAAACTCTCACGAGCACGAGTCACATACAATTTCTGTCCTTTGAAGCTGTTTTGACCGAAATGATTGATACCTAGAGCAAATAGGACCCAATGTTTATACCATCCATGTGACAAAATTAGGGTTATGTTTAGTACCACAATTCGAATGTATTTGGCTACTTACATGATTCCACAATTTCTGGGGTGCTAGATAGTGTCACAAACGCAAAATTCCTTTTATCATCGTCAGCGGCTTTAGTTTTGAGGTCCAAATTAGTAACCTCTCCGTAAGCTGAAAATGCTGAACGCAAATCGTTTTCGCTGGTTGCATCTGGAAGGTTTCCCACGAAAAGACGAGTTTGTATAGGCATGGCGTAAAATATTAGGCAACAAACTTGCGTTTATTTAAATCATTTAACAAATTTTAAACCCCAAGAACGAAAAAAATGTGAAAAATGTGTGATTTATTGTTGTTGTTTTAAAAATTCATCCATCAGGATAGGCAATGGTACTAGCCATACAGCCTAGTCTTTTATTAGTTCTTTCTGTTATCTTTTCAAAAATAAGGCATTAAATGCCAATTCTTCTATAGTTCATTTCTTATTTCCAATAAAAACAAGGCAAAAATGCCATTTCTTCTATATATTCTTGTGTAATTTTCAGGTTCATAAAATTCCATGTCCGGGTTAAATCCATGTCAAAGCTCTCCAACCGTGGAGATAATAAAGTCAAATATTGGATTAAAAGTGGCAGGGTTCGATAGAAGTTCTTGAAGCGAAGGCGGGATACTGTCTTTGTAAATATCTTGCAGCTTGTCAATTAATAAAATTCGGTTAATATTTAAAGCAGGACAGTTGAAAAATATATGTTCCAGCGTTTGATTTTCATTTAGAGAGCAATCTGTACATAAAGGTGAGTTAATAATTTTCATGCGGTGTAGATGGGCTTTAAATTTACAATGACCAAATCGTAACCTGCATATTTGTGTGAAGAATCTTCTTTTTATAAAGGTATTATTCTTAGCGAACCAGGGTTTCTCTCCAAGATTCTTATTGATTGCAGCATACCATGCACCTTTTTCTTGTATTATAATTTGATGTTGATTTATCCAGCTTTGTCTAATTTCCTCTTGAATCAATGGGATTAAATCTCTCCACGGAAGTGACATTCTTCTGGGTTGTCCAATTAAGCTATTGTTTATTGTTCTGGCAAGGTAGTCAGCTGTTTCATTACCTGACACACCTTTATGTGCTGGAGACCATAAAAATTCAATTGAAACATTGGCGTTGTATAGTGTTTGCCACAGCTGTTTAATTTTATAAATAATATAATTTGTACTCAGAGTGTTATTCTTTAAAGCTGATAAAACTGACATACTGTCACTAATAATAAGCCATTTAGGAAAGAGTGATTTAAATTGTTTATATATTCTAAAGCGGCTTGAATTGCTGCAGCTTCTGCCGTAAATATACTGCAGGTTTTGGTAGTTTATATCCATTTCCTGTCTTCAAGGCACTGTGATAGTATGCAAGAGAGACACCAGTATCAGTTTTGAGCCATCAGTGTAAATATGCTGGTGTTGTGGCCATAATGATAGTTTCTCATATAGCTCTTCTCTAGTTCTAATGGAGTTATCTATAACTATATTCATATTGCAAAATTTGCTTTCAAAAGCTCCTTCGTAACATGCCAACTTGTCAGATTTGTGAATGTTATGCCTTTCATTATAAACTTTTATTTCAGAATAATCAAGCAGAATAAAGGGGAATTTAATTGAAGTAGATGCAGAGGCCAAAGTTTGATTTTCAGCGATTTTCTCTAATAAGGAATGGTGAGTAAAAGAAAATAATTTCAGTAGAAATCTAAATTTGAGATATTTAAATCTTAACATCAATGGAGGTATATTGCATTCAACTTGCATAGAAACAATAGGTGTTGTTTTCATTGCACCTGTTATTAAACGTAAATTTTTATTCTGTAAAGTTTCTAACTTTTAACCAAAATAGGATTGGAAGCATAACAAAGAAAACTATATTCAAAGTGGGAACGTACCACAGACTTATATAACATAAGTAAAACTTTAGGATCAGCCCCCCATGATGTTCTAGCGAGGGATTTAAGAATATTAAAAGCTCTAGAAGCTCTATCTGACACATAACTTACATGCTTATTCCATGATAAATTTCTAGTAAAAATTACTCCAAGAAATTTTGCTTCATCTTCTACTGGCAATAAGCTACCATCATAATATATATGAGATATTAAAAGTCTAGATCTACTAAAGATCACAACTTTAGTTTTCTCTAGACTAACACTTAAATGTAAATAATCAAAGTATGTTTTTAATCTTTCTAATGCTAAATTTAATTTGATTTCTGTTGCTTGCATGTTAGACCCAATACAATATATAGCTAAATCATCAGCAAATTGTAAATTTCTTACTTGGTACCCAGTATACTATTTAATTTATTAATATACAAGATGAACAGCAAAGGACTTAAAATTCCACCTTGACAAACACCTAAATATGACGATTGTGGTCCATATAAATTATTTTTAAACTTGACATATACTTGCCTACCATTTAAAAAGTTGAATATCCAACTAATTAATTTTCCAGGTAAACCTAACAACTGTAACTCCGCAGCAAGCACATGGTGATTAACATTATTGAAGGCTCAACAATATCAAAGAAGACACAAACAACAAATTTATTAAATGAGAAGGAATGATGAATGTCAAGAAAGAGATTATTCAAACTTTCGATTGCAGAGTGACCACGTCTAAAAACAAAATGATTTGGAGGTAATAACTTATTAGATTCAATAAAAAATTCCAGTCTTTGTTTTAGTATTTGTTCAAAAACTTTACCTATACAGGATGTTAATGCTATAGGTCGATAAAATTACAATTATCCGCATCTTTACCAGGTTTCAAAACTGGAATTAAACAATCAACCTTCCATTCAGTGGGAATTATGTCATTAGACCAAAGAAAGTTAAATATGTCCAAAATCATTTTTACTTGACAATGAAAGATTTTTAATAACTTATATGGAATATGATCTAAACCAAAAACAGTATCTCTTCTAGAGCTAAGTGCACTAATAAATTCATTTAAAGTAAAAGGTGTAATTAAATAATCATTACCACCAGTGACTGGAGAGTTAACAGTAGTAGTGACAATATTTGGAGAAACGGTTGTGTACTTATTTAAAAATGCTGGTATCCAATCTGTGTTAGAAGACCGTATCACATTACATTCAGAAAAGATTTATTAAACATGCGCATTGTTTTCCATATTACAGACAGAGGTGTTTGCCGGTTAAATGTTTCACACAAAGCCATCCATGAAGCTTCTCTTTCCCTTTTAATGGTAAGTTTTTAATAGCTTGTTGTTTTTAAAATAGATATAATTTTCTAATGTTGGGTCATTTTTAAATTGAATGTAAGCAGCTTTAGAATTATTTACTGCTAAAGTGCAGGCATTATTCCACCAAGGCAAACATGGTCTTTTCCTACGTGTTAAATTTGGCTGCACTGAATTATTTCTGGTTGTGGGATTAGCCTCAAATGCACAATTTAGTAGTAAAGAGCAGAGATTAGAATAGGATTCCTGGGGTCGTTCAAAGTCAAAGTTAAAAGTAGTTAATTTGTCACTAACTATTTCTTGATATTTTTCCAATCGACATTTGAAAAATTTGGACGGATGTAATTTCCTTGATTTAAATTGGAATTGTTAATTCTATTTACAGAACCAAGGATACTAGTAACAGTGGGAAGATGATAACTCCCCATTGGATCATCATGAACTGACCAGCTACAACGTAATGATAATGAGGAAGAAACGAGAGTAAGATCCAATGCATTTGGTTTCCACACATGTGAACCCACAGTAGTTGCTTGGCCGTCATTAAGGAGGCATAAATTATTATCATCAATCACATCTTGCAAAATTATACCACGCGCATCAGTTGACGTGCAACCCCACGAAGTACTGTGTGCATTGAAATCCCCAGCCATAATAAGAGGCCCCGGTACAGATTTAATCAAACTATCAAGACGGGAATAAGTAAAGTTGGAAGGAGAAGCCAACGTGGGACTATAGAAACTAATTATTGTAATAATTTCATTGTTGAAATGTAACTGAACTGCCAAATTTTGTAATGAGTTATCAGAATGTGTGTTTAACAAATTGTAACGCAAATTATTTTGTATTAATATAGCAACACCATTGTGTTTAGTACCTATATCTAATCTTTCGATGTTAAAACCTTTAATTTTAATTTTTTTCCCTGGTTTTAACCAGGTTTCAGAAATAAGTGCTACATGAATATTATTATTATATAAAAATAAGTAAAAGCATGTAAATTACTAGACAAACTTTGAGCATTCCATTGAACAATATTTAACTGATCCATAAATTAGAATTTACTTAGTTTTATGGTCTGTGGTTTTATTGATACTGAATGAATCAAGTAAAGCGCTTTTATACTTTGAGTAGAGATTGGGATGGGATTTTCAGCATCTTTACTAGCGGAAATAATTTTTATAATTGAAGAAATCAGAAGATTCATGAATTGTTCCGATTTAAACAATTGTTGAACTGGGTCTACTTTACTTTTTAGTGGGGGGAAGTTTTTGTTATTAAAAACTTCAGAATACGAGGCCCTGCGCATCTGAACTTTTATCTCCTCTGCTTTTGAATTTTCACTGGGCATGATTTGGCAATTGCAACATGTTTTCCTTTGCAGTGAACACAGACTGCTTCTTCTGGCCGTTTTACGCAATCTTTATAATTGTGAGAATCACCGCAGATTGAGCACCTCTGGGCGTTTTTACAGAATTTACCAATGTGCCCAAAGCGCAGGCATCGCAGGCATTGGCTCACAGGAGGCGTGTATGGCCTTACTTCGAAATACCAGCTGTTAATATCCACATAATCAGGAAGTACTGCACTAGCGAAAGTTATCGATACCGCTTGCGTTGGTACCAAGCAGGAGTTACCTTCGTCGTCTTTGGAACGTCGCATGAATCGGCGTACAGATACAACATTTCTGCAACTAGAAATTCCATCATATATTTTTTTGTTGCTCATGTATGTTGGAACGTTTGTTATAACCCCTGTCACTTCCGTTAATCTTGCTGGAATAGTCGCCCTCAACTTTAGCTCTTTTTGAGACTTGAGATTATTAAGAGCTGCATTTGCTAACCCTGGTCGCTCAAATATAACCGCTATTTTGTAACGATTGATTCTTTTCAATTGCTTGATACCTTTGTTACTAAGCTTCAATGCGCTTCCCAAGCCCATCAAGTCTCTCTCACCTATCGGCGTCTTGTCGTCCGCGCTCTCGTAAATTACTATATATTCGAACTCACCGCCATCCTCCGGATACTGACGAATGTAGTTTTCCGTTTTGTATGGCTTGTATTTGTCTACATCGTCGTCGCCCGCATCATCGCTCATAGCGGGGTCCTCTCCTTCGCTTACCTCTCCGCCATCGTTTCCCTTTTTACGTTTGCCTTTACGACCCATGGCTGGGCAGCAAAGCTGTGTTGCTTTTTTATTGCACTATTAGAATATAAGTTACTAGTAATTAAATTTACTAAGAAATTATCAATTTATTCTGCAAAAAGCAAGTTTAAAATTTTCTTTGAAAAATTTTCACCCTCTTGATTCAAATTCCCGCCAAAGAATCCTCCTTGACATTTGATTTTGTTGTTTTAAAAATTCATCCATCAGGATAGGCAATGGTACTAGCCATACAGCCTAGTCTTTTATTAGTTCTTTCTGTTATCTTTTCAAAAATAAGGCATTAAATGCCAATTCTTCTATAGTTCATTTCTTATTTCCAATAAAAACAAGGCAAAAATGCCATTTCTTCTATATATTCTTGTGTAATTTTCAGGTTCATAAAATTCCATGTCCGGGTTAAATCCATGTCAAAGCTCTCCAACCGTGGAGATAATAAAGTCAAATATTGGATTAAAAGTGGCAGGGTTCGATAGAAGTTCTTGAAGCGAAGGCGGGATACTGTCTTTGTAAATATCTTGCAGCTTGTCAATTAATAAAATTCGGTTAATATTTAAAGCAGGACAGTTGAAAAATATATGTTCCAGCGTTTGATTTTCATTTAGAGAGCAATCTGTACACAAAGGTGAGTTAATAATTTTCATGCGGTGTAGATGGGCTTTAAATTTACAATGACCAAATCGTAACCTGCATATTTGTGTGAAGAATCTTCTTTTTATAAAGGTATTATTCTTAGCGAACCAGGGTTTCTCTCCAAGATTCTTATTGATTGCAGCATACCATGCACCTTTTTCTTGTATTATAATTTGATGTTGATTTATCCAGCTTTGTCTAATTTCCTCTTGAATCAATGGGATTAAATCTCTCCACGGAAGTGACATTCTTCTGGGTTGTCCAATTAAGCTATTGTTTATTGTTCTGGCAAGGTAGTCAGCTGTTTCATTACCTGACACACCTTTATGTGCTGGAGACCATAAAAATTCAATTGAAACATTGGCGTTGTATAGTGTTTGCCACAGCTGTTTAATTTTATAAATAATATAATTTGTACTCAGAGTGTTATTCTTTAAAGCTGATAAAACTGACATACTGTCACTAATAATAAGCCATTTAGGGAAAGAGTGATTTAAATTGTTTATATACCTATTCTAAAGCGGCTTGAATTGCTGCAGCTTCTGCCGTAAATATACTGCAGGTTTTTGGTAGTTTATATCCATTTCCTGTCTTCAAGGCACTGTGATAGTATGCAAGAGAGACACCAGTATCAGTTTTTGAGCCATCAGTGTAAATATGCTGGTATTGTGGCCATAATGATAGTTTCTCATATAGCTCTTCTCTAGTTCTAATGGAGTTATCTATAACTATATTCATATTGCAAAATTTGCTTTCAAAAGCTCCTTCGTAACATGCCAACTTGTCAGATTTGTGAATGTTATGCCTTTCATTATAAACTTTTATTTCAGAATAATCAAGCAGAATAAAGGGGAATTTAATTGAAGTAGATGCAGAGGCCAAAGTTTGATTTTCAGCGATTTTCTCTAATAAGGAATGGTGAGTAAAAGAAAATAATTTCAGTAGAAATCTAAATTTGAGATATTTAAATCTTAACATCAATGGAGGTATATTGCATTCAACTTGCATAGAAACAATAGGTGTTGTTTTCATTGCACCTGTTATTAAACGTAAATTTTTATTCTGTAAAGTTTCTAACTTTTAACCAAAATAGGATTGGAAGCATAACAAAGAAAACTATATTCAAAGTGGGAACGTACCACAGACTTATATAACATAAGTAAAACTTTAGGATCAGCCCCATGATGTTCTAGCGAGGGATTTAAGAATATTAAAAGCTCTAGAAGCTCTATCTGACACATAACTTACATGCTTATTCCATGATAAATTTCTAGTAAAAATTACTCCAAGAAATTTTGCTTCATCTTCTACTGGCAATAAGCTACCATCATAATATATATGAGATATTAAAAGTCTAGATCTACTAAAGATCACAACTTTAGTTTTCTCTAGACTAACACTTAAATGTAAATAATCAAAGTATGTTTTTAATCTTTCTAATGCTAAATTTAATTTGATTTCTGTTGCTTGCATGTTAGACCCAATACAATATATAGCTAAATCATCAGCAAATTGTAAATTTCTTACTTGGTACCCAGTATACTATTTAATTTATTAATATACAAGATGAACAGCAAAGGACTTAAAATTCCACCTTGACAAACACCTAAATATGACGATTGTGGTCCATATAAATTATTTTTAAACTTGACATATACTTGCCTACCATTTAAAAAGTTGAATATCCAACTAATTAATTTTCCAGGTAAACCTAACAACTGTAACTCCGCAGCAAGCACATGGTGATTAACATTATTGAAGGCTCCAACAATATCAAAGAAGACACAAACAACAAATTTATTAAATGAGAAGGAATGATGAATGTCAAGAAAGAGATTATTCAAACTTTCGATTGCAGAGTGACCACGTCTAAAACCAAACTGATTTGGAGGTAATAACTTATTAGATTCAATAAAAAATTCCAGTCTTTGTTTTAGTATTTGTTCAAAAACTTTACCTATACAGGATGTTAATGCTATAGGTCGATAAGAATTACAATTATCCGCATCTTTACCAGGTTTCAAAACTGGAATTAAACAATCAACCTTCCATTCAGTGGGAATTATGTCATTAGACCAAAGAAAGTTAAATATGTCCAAAATCATTTTTACTTGACAATGAAAGATTTTTAATAACTTATATGGAATATGATCTAAACCAAAAACAGTATCTCTTCTAGAGCTAAGTGCACTAATAAATTCATTTAAAGTAAAAGGTGTAATTAAATAATCATTACCACCAGTGACTGGAGAGTTAACAGTAGTAGTGACAATATTTGGAGAAACGGTTGTGTACTTATTTAAAAATGCTGGTATCCAATCTGTGTTAGAAGACCGTATCACATTACATTCAGAAAAGATTTATTAAACATGCGCATTGTTTTCCATATTACAGACAGAGGTGTTTGCCGGTTAAATGTTTCACACAAAGCCATCCATGAAGCTTCTCTTTCCCTTTTAATGGTAAGTTTTTAATAGCTTGTTGTTTTTAAAATAGATATAATTTTCTAATGTTGGGTCATTTTTAAATTGAATGTAAGCAGCTTTAGAATTATTTACTGCTAAAGTGCAGGCATTATTCCACCAAGGCAAACATGGTCTTTTCCTACGTGTTAAATTTGGCTGCACTGAATTATTTCTGGTTGTGGGATTAGCCTCAAATGCACAATTTAGTAGTAAAGAGCAGAGATTAGAATAGGATTCCTGGGGTCGTTCAAAGTCAAAGTTAAAAGTAGTTAATTTGTCACTAACTATTTCTTGATATTTTTTCCAATCGACATTTGAAAAATTTGGACGGATGTAATTTCCTTGATTTAAATTGGAATTGTTAATTCTATTTACAGAACCAAGGATACTAGTAACAGTGGGAAGATGATAACTCCCCATTGGATCATCATGAACTGACCAGCTACAACGTAATGATAATGAGGAAGAAACGAGAGTAAGATCCAATGCATTTGGTTTCCACACATGTGAACCCACAGTAGTTGCTTGGCCGTCATTAAGGAGGCATAAATTATTATCATCAATCACATCTTGCAAAATTATACCACGCGCATCAGTTGACGTGCAACCCCACGAAGTACTGTGTGCATTGAAATCCCCAGCCATAATAAGAGGCCCCGGTACAGATTTAATCAAACTATCAAGACGGGAATAAGTAAAGTTGGAAGGAGAAGCCAACGTGGGACTATAGAAACTAATTATTGTAATAATTTCATTGTTGAAATGTAACTGAACTGCCAAATTTTGTAATGAGTTATCAGAATGTGTGTTTAACAAATTGTAACGCAAATTATTTTGTATTAATATAGCAACACCATTGTGTTTAGTACCTATATCTAATCTTTCGATGTTAAAACCTTTAATTTTAATTTTTTTCCCTGGTTTTAACCAGGTTTCAGAAATAAGTGCTACATGAATATTATTATTATATAAAAATAAGTAAAAGCATGTAAATTACTAGACAAACTTTGAGCATTCCATTGAACAATATTTAACTGATCCATAAATTAGAATTTACTTAGTTTTATGGTCTGTGGTTTTATTGATACTGAATGAATCAAGTAAAGCGCTTTTATACTTTGAGTAGAGATTGGGATGGGATTTTCAGCATCTTTACTAGCGGAAATAATTTTTATAATTGAAGAAATCAGAAGATTCATGAATTGTTCCGATTTAAACAATTGTTGA
Organism: Phthorimaea operculella; assembly: GCA_024500475.1. Taxonomy (NCBI): domain Eukaryota; kingdom Metazoa; phylum Arthropoda; class Insecta; order Lepidoptera; family Gelechiidae; genus Phthorimaea; species Phthorimaea operculella. Next base: position 3,981,565 of record JANFCV010000027.1, read on the forward strand.
ACTGGGTCTACTTTACTTTTTAGTGGGGAAGTTTTGTTATTAAAAACTTCAGAATACGAGGCCCTGCGCATCTGAACTTTTATCTCCTCTGCTTTTTGAATTTTCACTGGGCATGATTTGGCAATTGCAACATGTTTTCCTTTGCAGTGAACACAGACTGCTTCTTCTGGCCGTTTTACGCAATCTTTATAATTGTGAGAATCACCGCAGATTGAGCACCTCTGGGCGTTTTTACAGAATTTACCAATGTGCCCAAAGCGCAGGCATCGCAGGCATTGGCTCACAGGAGGCGTGTATGGCCTTACTTCGAAATACCAGCTGTTAATATCCACATAATCAGGAAGTACTGCACTAGCGAAAGTTATCGATACCGCTTGCGTTGGTACCAAGCAGGAGTTACCTTCGTCGTCTTTGGAACGTCGCATGAATCGGCGTACAGATACAACTGTAGTGTATCGAGTAAGTCTATTGACTATTGTAGTAAACTGAGTAAGTGTATTGACTGTCAGTGTTTCGTGCGCATACGTCGCTACGGTGGGGTGGGGACAATGTCTGCCCCGTCAGTCTATACCCGACCGTGTCCATGAGCGGTGGCGCGCTGTCGAACCAACTATTGTCATGTCAATCATCAATACGATCCCTGTGGATCGTACATTGGCGACGAGGATAAATCAGGAAAACCGTGAGTAAAGTGCAATATTTTTCCCTTTTGAAAAGGGAGGGAAAGGCTAGGGAGTAAAAATAATAATTGAAGTTCAAACAATATTGAACGTGAAAAAAGTTATTCTTTGATGGTTTCCTACAAAAATACTAAAAGTCATAATATTTCTGCCATAGCTGTAACTGTTCTTTGTTGCTTCAGGAGCGATGAACCATCTATCTTTTGCTATAAGATAAAGTATTTGTTTTATGTCCTATTAAGAGACCTTAGATGGAAGTCATTGACATTGGAACGATTGGCGAAAAGCCAAATTTTAACTGTGCTCTAAATACTACGTTACATATCGAAAACTTGACTAAAATACGCTTAATAAAGTTAACAAACTCTTGTAAGTTTTCACGGTATCTGATAATCAAAATTCAGAAAATTCCGTAATAATACTGTTTAGTCTAAAACGCCTGTCTGAAATCATACAGAAAAATAAAGCTTAGTCTAAAACGCCTGTCTGAAACTATCCCGCAAAATAATGCTAAGTCTAAAACGCCTGTCTGAAAACATCCAGCAAAATAATCATTTAGCACACCCACAGCACCTATCATACAGCGCTTAAAGGCCCAGTAGCCCAAAGATACACAAAAAAAATACAGTCACAATATTTGTTATGATCACTTTTTGAATGTAGGTATTCCATACAAGATTTGTATCGCGCATTATCTTACACATTCTCTGTCGAATATAGTTAAAATTGTGATATTTGTAGCGGTTTTGCAGAAAATCATGAGAATTATGATAGCGAAGGCGAAAAGCGCGAAAAAAAGTGGTGAAAGTGAGGCGCCGACGCAGACAAAGTTCAGATAGATTAAACGAATAACTATTCAGAGCATTCAGTTACACTAAAATGTCAATTGGATCATGTTTTAAGCGCTAGAAGCGGAGAAATATTCAGGTATGTGACAGATTATGTTACCACCATATTACTTACGATTGAGATCTCATAGGTTAGGTACATAGTGAGCACAGCGCTGCGGTAGGTATAATCATTTAGTCCGTACTTTAGCCTACTTTTTCGGAACATCACTATTTAGTTATATACCTACAATTTGTACAACCGATGTTGTATGTATGACGTGTTTTAAACGGAGTTGCTACCTCACGTTGTAGATCTACCTACGGGCCGAGTGTCTACTGCACAGCGACATGATTAGATTCTACATTGTTGTTTATGTGGCATACAGAATAATGTTCCAGTTCATGCCCACCTGTTCTTAATATATATAAACGAAAAAGAAAAATATTCATGTTTACTCAAAGGAATATTTGCAACTTTATTTGTACTGCACTTAATACTTTTAAACAGCACCTTCTTATATTCAAATACTACTAAAATGAAATGTTATTCTATCGAAAAATATTAAAAAGAAAATCAAAGGATCATGCCCACTCTAATATGGATGTTCATCCATTGCTTGCCTCACTACTTGCAGGCCTCGCATCAAAGCCAAAGTTAAATAATTATAAAGTCTAATTATTGCTTATCATTTTGTAACTGAAAATAATTTAATTATGACAGGAGTTCTGAAATTATTAAATGTTATATAGTTGGGAATCGGAAGAGACAAAAGTGCTGAAGTTTGGCTGTATCTCGAGTATTTCGTTCTTAAATCGTTATCGTTAGCTATACCGAAGTAAACAGTGCAAAAATGGTACACACCACAGTAAAATCTTTGGTAAAAATACCTAACGGTAGAAATACCTTTAAGAATTAAGTTAGTTTCCCTGTTTTGTACAATAATTGCCGTAGCTATTCTACATTACAATAAGGTATATTACATATTGTTTTAATTTACATTTTGATGCGAGACAATTTCTTGTACCAGAAATGGGCATTCTCCTTCATCTACACTAATATAATAAAGAGGAAACCTTTGTTTGTTTTTTTGTTTGTTTGTTTGTTTTTTTGTATGTATGTAATCGATAAACTCCGAAAATACTGGACCGATTTTCAAAATTCTTTCACCATTAAAAAGCTACAACATTCCCGAGTAACATAGGCTACTTTTTACTACAGGAAAATTTCTCATTCCTACGGGAAACCCGTTAGCAACAGGAAAAGCGGGAAATATAGCGGATATTACTCAAATTAGGCAAACCGCTTCACCGAACTTCGTGATATTTGACACTGATACTACTAGCATATTAAAGACGGATATGGACTACTTTTTGTCAGCTCTCGAGGATCTGGAGTACCTGATGAAGACCACCAGCATCCCATCTAAACTATAAGAGATACGGTCATGGCTTCATAGAAAAGTTGTTCACCATGACGGGCCGCTTCTGCTGGCACATGGTCATTGAGGATCTGGAGTACCTGATGAAGACCACCAGCATCCCATCTAAACTAAGAGATACGGTCATGGCTTCATAGAAAAAGTTGTTCACCATGACGGGCCGTTTCTGCTGGCACATGGTCATCGAGGATCTGGAGTACCTGATGAAGACCACCAGCATCCCATCTAAACTATAAGAGATACGGTCATGGCTTCATAGAAAAAGTTGTTCACCATGACGGGCCGCTTCTGCTGGCACATGGTCATCGAGGATCTGGAATACCTGATGAAGACCACCAGCATTCCATCTAAACTATAAGAGATACGGTCATGGCTTCATAGAAAAAGTTGTTCACCATGACGGGCCGCTTCTGCCTGCTGGCATATGGTCATCGAGGATCTGGAGTACTTGATGAAGACCACCAGCATCCCATCTAAACTATAAGAGATACGGTTACGGTTATGGCTTCAAAGAAAAAGTTGTTCACCATGACGGTCCGCTTCTGCGGGCACATGGTCATCAAGGATCTGGAGTACCTGATGTAGACCATCAGCATCTAAACTGTAAGAGATACGGTAATGGCTTCAAAGTAAAAGTTATTCAGCATGACGGGCCGCTATTGCTGGCACATGGTCATGATGTGTCACATCAGCTGGAACGGAATAATGGACTTTTTACTACGGGCAAAGATCCAATTTCTACGGGAAAACAGGTAAGTAGCAGCGGGTGAAACCGCTGGGCGGGCCGCTAGTAATTTATAAAAAAATAAACCTAGCTGATAACTTTATAGGCAAGTACAGTCATAATAAATAATATTAAAAAAATAAATAAAAAAATCCTGTTGTTAGTTTATCACACAAGTAATTGAAAGATTTCATTGACCAAACAGCTTAAGATTTATAATAGAAAGAAAACTATTCCAAACTACATTTTGATATAAACTATTTGCTATGAGGATTCACTGCTTATATTCATGTCTCAATGAAGTATAAAAAGTTTAATATTTTGATTTGTATATCTCCAAAGTTCTGAAGTTTACTCAATCACCTATTTTTAGTAATGAGTGAATAAAATGTGTCCCATGGTCCCTACCAAATACATCCAAGTATGTACCTGTGTGAAAATGATGTTTAAATGATAAACAACTATTAGGTAAAAGTAAAATAACATAAATTGGCAGAGCGAAAAATTTGTTGAATCATAGGCAAAATAATTTCAGTGTACAGTATTTAAACCTAAAACAGACTTTATTTACAAATCAGTTCAGTATGGTGCAAAGTACAATGCATTTGTAAATATTCTATTAAGAAGTGTGTTTCATGAGGAGAATAATAATACAAATACTTAAAAGTAGGTATTTGAAGGAAGATCTCTGTTTGTGTCGTTCATTTGGTAGCAGGTGTAACCTGGTCCGTAAAGCAATAACAGCAGGTATAACCTGATCGTTTAATCGATGGTAGCAGGTATAAGTATTACCTGATCATATAATTGATGATAGCAGGTAAAGCCCTGATCGTTAAATCGATAAAAGCAGGTATAGTTATGACCTGATCGTTCAATCGATGGCAGCGGGTAAAGACCTGATCGTTAAATCGATAAAAGCAGGTATAGTTATAACCTGATCGTTCAATCGATGGCAGCAGGTAAAGACCTGATCGTTAAATCGATAAAAGCAGGTATAGTTATAACCTGATCATTTAATTGATGGTAGCAGGTAAAGACCTGATCGTTAAATCGATAAAAGCAGGTATAGTTATAACCTGATCGTTCAATCGATGCCAGCAGGTATTGGTATAACCTGATCGTTTAATCGATAAGAACAGGTAAGACTTGATTGAAATCAATGGAAATTCGAAGTATTCTCATAGCAGTTAAATTGATACCTATAAGATTGGGCAAATAGGTAAGAAAGACTGATCATTTAATTGATGAATGGTAATAGTTACAAAAGCGAAAAACTGATCATTTAATATACATATATATGTTGTATGTGTGTGTTTGTGTTTCTGTAAGTACAAAGCAGGACCTGGAACAGTGTTAGGTAGACGAGGACTACAATGATAATTCATACTCCTTCTTCTTCTATCGTGTGGGACCGAGTCGATGAACACCCAATAAATTACTTAATTATGTAATTATTCACAATGGAGTTTGTTTGTCCTTCTTTCCCGTCACATCAAAGCAGGTGTAAATAACATTTTTTTATGCAAAGCTAGTGACTTGCGAAGCAGGAGGGTGACAAAGGCTACTTTTTGCCACAGGAAATCATGTAAGTAATTCTCAGGGGAATATCTAAATACAGCCGCGGATGAAACCGGCGGTTCCCACCCTAGTTATTGAAATATGATGAGTTACCTATTCTTCAATAGTGTATTTGTGGAGGATGAAACAAGTGGGTGTGAATGAGAAGATGTACCTATTACCTTAATGTTGCAGTATATAAAATATCATATCAAATGACATTTTGGATCAATAGTTTCTGTAGTATAGGTACCTATGTTTTTCATTCAGGATATGATGTAATACAGGTAGGTGTGTGAATCATTATACCTACCAATATTAATATATCGCATATTGTGTGACCGCGAAGTTGCCATGCTTTGGATTTTCGTCGCGGGTTCAATTCCCGTGGATATTTACGTAGTTTATAGGTATCTTTTACTGTTTATTGACTCTGTTTTAAGGTGACCCTCTGCGCTTGGTACCTAACCAATAGATATTGTACAAATTTCAAGTAAGTTTGCGGGGGTAGAAGTCTTCAGGTTACCTTCCTACAATATTCATAGATTTTTCGTTCGGAATAAATAAGAAACCATGTAAGTATGTTTCGATTCGTGTAGTTTGGATTCATTATGTTGTTGTCGGAAAAAAAAGAAGGGAAAAAGATGGACCACATGCGACGATAAAAGTCAGATGGCGTACACTTAGATACATTACATTATACATTGCTATGTAATTAGTCTGCTACAAGGTATAGGGACTATGCAACGGTGACTGCGTTGGAAATCATCAGCAAATTGAGGGTAAGCTTGCACAATTCAAAATAATTTCTCATTATGCAGCTTTGTGCCCCGATATACCTATCCAGTGTAAGCGCATACCTTTTGTGGGTTACAATCTAGGAGCGAGAACTATGAACTGACAACTTCCAGTGTTTAAGTACATAGGTAAGTATTTTCTAAACTACAGGTTTAGACTGTCGGATCTTTACTCAGGGATAAAAAAGGAAGCTGATTTATAGTGTAAATTTAAATAAAATATTAGTAATTTACGGCGAGTCCAGTGGCTGCATTAGCAACTTGTAAAGACTTGTCTAATGTTTGGTGAGTGATATAATAAGTTTCATAAACCTACACTACCTTTGCTGACTTATGGAGATAATTATGTCATCAATCAGCACTGGCACATAATTTCATTTTTGGTTGTAAGTGATGTCAATATCATACATGAGTGTACTTACCTACTTTATTCTTTTTATAAATTTTGTTCTGTTAATAATAATAAGTGCTTAATTGCAACTATTCTAATGGAACGCAAAGTTCATTCAATTTTAAATTACATTTTTAAATACGAAATTGATAACTTTTGGGGTAAAAATAAATTCACTTGGCAAACTAGCAGAAAGTCAATTTCCTCTTTAGAGGATAGTGCCTATTTATTTAAGTACGTATCTAACTTATCTTCGGTTTTCGCATTTTTTGCATCAGTACGAAAAAATAAGATGAATTACTTTCAATATTCAACTGGTTTAATTCAGTGTCAATTTCACCAGTTCCTCAGTTCATGTACAATACAATACCGAATTATCATAGAATTATCACTGTAAGTTGGACTGAGCTGCAAAATCATAACAAAAGCACTAGTCAATAATGCCTTATGCGAGTACAAAATATTTGACAATATGTATCTTTTTTATCGATGATAAAAAGTATCTAAGCATTAATCCCCTACAGATCTCAATGACTGCAGATTGAGTCAAGCAAAATAACAGGTCCCTAATTCAAGGACCAAGGAGAATAAGGACTTGTTTTCTTTACCCAAGCAACATTATATCGGGTAAATTATATATTGAATTCTAAGTCGATCGCTAGGTAAAATACCAATATAGTTGAAACATGAAAAAAAAAACGAAGGAGGGGGAAAAGGTAATAGACAAAATACTAAGTTTGTTTAGATGTAATGAATTTATAGTTTTATTTATTTATGCGCAACATAAATGAAATTAAAGAAACCTACATAAGTATGTTTACACTAATCTATTTGAATATGCTTTATTCCATTAGTAAAGTAAACGATTGAATATTATGAAAATATGCAACTCAGTTTAATATGATGTTAGAAAAAGTAATAATTTATTACAAACGATTTTAGAAAATATTATTTATTGGATCAAAACTAATCGAGGAGACCATAGCAAAACTAAAACAAGAAAGGGATGTAGTGTATCGAGTAAGTCTATTGACTATTGTAGTAAACTGAGTAAGTGTATTGACTGTCAGTGTTTCGTGCGCATACGTCGCTACGGTGGGGTGGGGACAATGTCTGCCCCGTCAGTCTATACCCGACCGTGTCCATGAGCGGTGGCGCGCTGTCGAACCAACTATTGTCATGTCAATCATCAATACGATCCCTGTGGATCGTACAACAACATTTCTGCAACTAGAAATTCCATCATATATTTTTTTGTTGCTCATGTATGTTGGAACGTTTGTTATAACCCCTGTCACTTCCGTTAATCTTGCTGGAATAGTCGCCCTCAACTTTAGCTCTTTTTGAGACTTGAGATTATTAAGAGCTGCATTTGCTAACCCTGGTCGCTCAAATATAACCGCTATTTTGTAACGATTGATTCTTTTCAATTGCTTGATACCTTTGTTACTAAGCTTCAATGCGCTTCCCAAGCCCATCAAGTCTCTCTCACCTATCGGCGTCTTGTCGTCCGCGCTCTCGTAAATTACTATATATTCGAACTCACCGCCATCCTCCGGATACTGACGAATGTAGTTTTCCGTTTTGTATGGCTTGTATTTGTCTACATCGTCGTCGCCCGCATCATCGCTCATAGCGGGGTCCTCTCCTTCGCTTACCTCTCCGCCATCGTTTCCCTTTTTACGTTTGCCTTTACGACCCATGGCTGGGCAGCAAAGCTGTGTTGCTTTTTTATTGCACTATTAGAATATAAGTTACTAGTAATTAAATTTACTAAGAAATTATCAATTTATTCTGCAAAAAGCAATTTTAAAATTTTCTTTGAAAAATTTTCACCCTCTTGATTCAAATTCCCGCCAAAGAATCCTCCTTGACATTTGATTGAACTGACAGTATTTTTTTTTATTATTACGCCTTTTTTGACTTGGAATCATGTCTTTTTGCCAAAGAGCTGCCTCGACGACCTCTTTGCGAAGCTCATGCATGCCCTGCATGACTCAAAACGCAAGTTGAAAGCGCACGCTCCCTGTAAGGTGCAGCATAGCCACAGCTAGACCCAGAGGTCCGACCAAGTCCAGTCCGACCGCCATAAAACCTTATTTATACTTATACCCTCAGTGACCCCGAGACCGAGACGGCGGCATAACTAACGTGCCTTCCGGAACACGGAACCATCTTTCTTTTCTACAAATAAGACGTTAGGCCAAGATTTTACATGAGACCTGGTTCAATGAAGAAAGAGCTTATAAATGGCGGCGTTTCCATAAGTGAGAGGGAGAAAGTATGCGGCGGAAGAGGCGGAAAAGCATAAATTAGGTAATGATACAATAAATAAAACACTATTTAATAATATAAAATCTATTGCCACAATCTCAAATCAAACAATAGGTACACTTATTAATACTTGTATGTAGTCCTTCTGTCAATTTACATCATGGTTATTAATTTATTTCTATCCTGTAGGCCTGTAGGTAATCATGGAAATTAAAAAAATTAAAAATTAATCAAATTAGATAAAATTAGACAACATATTTGTAAGAACATTAAGTATACATGTTGTGAAAGTCTAGCAGATGTTATTGCAGAAAAAAGCAGTCATTTTAAATTCAATTATATATTTTATAAGGCGGCAGTAATAATAGTTTTCAGAAAAGTATCGAAAAACTAAATACTGTGGCTAAAGATATTTGAATACGATAGAGTTTAGAAATAAATAAATATTCAGGGTGTTAGAGACGGTGTAACGAAAACTTTGCAGGCGTGCTCAGACCATGAAACTGAACAACTTTTACTATGGAGCCAATGGTGGGAAACGAAAAAAAAAATTCCAGTCTCCCATACAAAGTCAGTCAGCTGATCGTGAATTTTGTATGGGAGGTCGGAAATTTTTTTTTGTTTCCCGCCATTGGCTCCATAGTAAAAGTTGTTCAGTTTGATGGTCTGGTCATGCCTGCAAAGTTTTCGTTACACCGTCCCTAACACCCCGTATAGCTATACACATATTTGTATCAGTTTCTTGCAAAATTGAAAGGCACAGCTAATGTAATATTTCATACATATTGTCTTTCTTAACAGGTTATACAGAAATGCCACGAGTAAGTAGTTACAATATACATAATTATAAATAGATAGGTACCTACATTCAGCAGCTAAGAAATAGAAAATATTTAATCCTTATTTGACAAAGCATTAACTCTAACACCAAAAACACAATAATAGTCGTTCCATTACTGAACATATTATATATTTGTGTGATATTAATTTCTATACTTACAGTTTATTTACATTACGTAGTTTTATTATAATATAATCATAATAATCATCCATCAATCATTTATCCATTGCACATGAAAGAAAGAACATAAAATAAAAGGTAATCTGGAATGGTTACTTACTGGTAAACATAGGTAATATTTACTATTTATAAATGCCTCAAATTAGTTAGGTAAATGTTGTATACTTCTGATGTTTATTACTTTATTGGTATAATTTTCGTAGGTAAATAATGGATCCCGAATTGACAACATTATTGTCATATAATAATGTTTCCAATTCGGAATCCATTCTTTATCTGCGCTACTTATACATTATTCGAATCCTAGATGAGAAATAAAAGAGAAAGAAAAGATATATAAACATAATTTGCGTACAAACAGCGAACGACAACAATATTCATAATTTAGTTAGACTAGTCATACCGTGACAAAATGCAAACATAACCCAATCAGTACCTACACCCTATACGTGACAAGTTACCTCCGCTATCATAGTGTCATGACATGACCAGCTTAAACGGGGCAGGCAAGTTACTCTGGACGCAATACTTAGATACTAAGCGACCAGCGTAACTTGGCCTCCCGCTTAGGCTGGTCATGACACTATGATAGCGGATGGACCATACCAATGGTTTGATATGCATTTCGGCAGGGCTATTTAAAATACTAAACCATAGTGTTCAAATCCTAGTGTGCTCTAAATTAAAAGTATCTAATGTTGACTTTTATTATTAACTAAAATGTCATAGTATTATCTATTAAATTAGGCTGTATGAAATGAGAAAATATTATGATAACAGCGCCAGCGCTGGTTTAAAATTATTGCTTATAAAAGTATACTCAATTATGTTGACAAGGATGACTTAAAAGAATAGAATAGTTTTAAACTTTGTCGTGCCAATTTAATCGAAAACGATGAGATCAAAACAAATAGTACATTAAAAAATTATTCAATTTGGATAAAAGCTTCATCAATATTTCACAATTAAAAGTTAATACAAAGAAAGTCGAATTAAATTTTTATACAATTATTCCATTAATTTTCAATAATTATTGGAGACTAAATAGAGACTTTATGAAGAGACTAATATAAGTACGAAAAACATAAATTATGTATTAATTCGAATAGTCGATTACGAATTAAGATAAATTAATATTTCGTATGATTGTAAAAATTAATACAAAGAAAGTCAAATTATATTTGTTATACAATTAATCCATTAATTTTCATGCAGTCAATAACAATAATTCTTGGAGACTAAATCAAGACTTTGTGAGGAGACTTTAATAAGTACGGATAAAATAATTACGAATTCCAATTTTCGATTTCGAATTATAATAAATTAATATTGTAAGAGAACGTAGTAAGGATATGGGAATATGTAAAAAGGCCAAACTGTAGCCAGTGTCTTACAACATACTAATAGAAACTTAACTAAAAAATTTAGCAGGCGTCATAAACAAACAGTCAGTGAAGTTGCCATCAAATTATTTCAGGCCTGTTGAGTAGTGTAGTTCTATCCTTTACTTTTGGCTATAGAAAGAAAAGGATCAATCGCTCCCCCTAGATACACGTAACACAAGTTCAGAAACAACTGTACATACATACACACTTTCGCAAACCTGTGTTTGTGATTTGGGGTCTGCACAATATGCGACTAAAAATATTCAAAAGAAAATGTTCGGCACCAAATGTGCAACAAAAATTCCGCGTCTGGAGATATCATATGCATGACAATGTATCTGTCCTTATCACAGGCGACAATGTATCTGTCCTTATAAGGCGAATTCCTTATTTCTATCCTGCTCTCGGGTGACGCAGAGCCAAACACGTCAATTGACGTCAAATATTTACTGCCCATTTTGCGTTAAACATTTTAGTTTGAACAATTTTTGACGCAGATTTGGAGCACCCGTGATTTGATAGCTACATTGCTAGAGTGAGGTAAGTATAGTCCGGCGTGCGAGCGAGTAGCCACGCGTACGAGCGAGACCTCAATATACGCTAAGACGCTGCGTATGAGTGAGACAGCGATACCCGCTACGTCGGCTCGTCAGCCGGCATCAAAGCCTCCGATTGCTCGTCCAAGTCCGGCAGGTTTCTTATTGAGCTGGAACAAAAATAAAATATCACGTATATTTACTTTTCTTTTTGCTAATATACCTACTACTACTAATTTCACCCGCCGCAACTAGTTTCCCCGCGAGAAAAGGGCATTTTCCCAGCATGTGTTAAACATATAAACCTTCCTCTTGAATCACGCTATCTATTACAAAAAACCGCGTCAAAATCCGTTGCGTGGTTTAGGAGTTAGTGAATTCCACGACAGACAGAGGCCTGATTAAAAGACGGTGCCCATAAGAAAAAAAATGTAATATGAGATTTGGTTTCTTCTCGTAAAGCACAACGTTCGTTCAACGAATTCGTCGACCGAATTTGACTAGTTTGCATAGAATTAATAGTTATCACTGGTAATTACATCTATCGTAACACCTAGAGTCGTCGGCGCTTGCTAATTTCGGTACGCAAACATTCTCTGTAAAATTGTAATCGAATTTGAAATCCTTTGTTTTATATTATACTCACGAGAATCCTTCCTTTGCTCGAATCTTGCTGGTGATCCAGTCTATGGGTGCATGAGGTATTTCGACTAAGGCTGCAACCCAGCCTAAACCAGATAGAAGGACGCGGCTCCACTCCAAACGCCGCCATCTTTGAAATAGACACTGTAGTTGGCAGTAATACTTACGAAAACCCTTCTTTAGCCCGAATCTTGCTGGTGATCCAGTCTATGGGTGCATGAGGTATTTCCACTAAAGCTGCAACCCAGTCTAAACCGGCTAGTAAGTAGGCGGCCCCTCTCCATACGCCGTCATCTTTGAAATCCACACTATAGTAGTCAGTAATACTTACGAGAATCCTTCTTTAGCCCGAATCTTGCTAGTGATCCAGTCTATGGGCGCATGAGGTATTTCGACTAAGGCTGCGACCCAGCCTAAACCGGCTAGTAAAGACGCAGCTCCTCTCCAAATTCCGCCATCTTTGAAATCTACGCAGGCGGACAGCGGTATCGCTAGCCCGAGAATTGCGCTAGCAGTCTGTGATGATGTTAGTGATCTGCCCCTGTTGGCAAAAAGAAAGGCTTTATAAGGAAAAAAAACTTCCTTCTTTTACCTATCGGCTCTTGCTGTACCCTTTTTACAGAAGAAAGGGATTACAAATGGCAACGGTTACATTAGTGAGGGAGAACTCATGAACGCCTGGTGTATATAAGAGCCTTAGTGCGAGTGACCTCCGGGCGCTGATTTATAATCCCTTTCTTCTGTAAATCAGGCAGTACGCCAGAACAGAAATTAAAATTACTCTAGTATAATCATCAGCTATAGCATAATCCCATACAAAAATGACAAACCACAGCCAAAGCTACTGACTGATGACTCTACTTTATACGTATATAAGTAACTATCAACACATCACCCCCATATTACAAAACCATACCACAGCCACTGTGACTCGATGAGTAGTGGGCCTATCGCAGTTGCGTCCAATAGCACCGTTTATTAGAAGGATGGTGCCTCTAATTATTAAGTAACTATCTCCACATCACCCCCATATAACAAAGCCATACCACAGCCACAGTGACTCGGAGTAGCGTCCAGTAGCAGCCAGCTCCACTGCTTGGGCGGGGGGAAGAAGGCTCGCTCTACACCCACTACTAAGTAACTATCTACACATCAACCCCATATGATAATGCCATACCACAGCCATAATGACTCGATGAGTAGCGGGCCTATAGCGGCGTCCAGTAGCAGCCAGCTCCACTGCTTGGGCCGGGGGAAGGAGGCTCGCTCTACACCCACTACTAAGTAACTATCTACACATCACCCCCAATGATAATGCCATACCACAGCCACAGTGACTCGATGAGTAGCGGGCCTATCGCAGCGTCCAGTAGCAGCCGGCTTCACTGTTTGGGCGGGGGGAAGGAGGCTCGCTCCACACCCACTACTAAGTAACTATACACATCACCCCCATAAGACAATGCCATACCACAGCCAAAGTGACTCGATGAGTAGCGGGCCTATCACGGCGTCGAGTAGCAGACAGCTCCACTGCTCGTTAGAGGGATGACTCTACTAAATAACTATCTACACATCACCCCCAATGATAATGCCATACCATAGTCACAGTCATCGAATGATGAGTAGAGGAGAATTTTGACTGTTGAAATAATCGTGATTAATCCGTGCGGTGAGGTAAGGTCCACATTTTGTTGACATGAGAAGACATGTCAACAAAAATAAGACATGTAAAAGAATTAAGCACCTGTCAAAAGTGGTCACACATACCATAGCCATAGTGACTCGATGAGTAGCGGGCCTATGGCAGCATCCAGTAGCAGCCAGCTCCACTGTTTGGGCGGGGGGAAGGAGGCTCGCTCTACACCCTCTACAAGTAGCTATCTACACATCAACCCCAAACGATAATGCCATACCACAGCCACAGTGACTCGATGAGTAGCTGGGAATTTTGACTGCTGACAAAATCATGATAATGCAATGACGTAAAGTGTACTATTTTCTGTTGAAATGTCTTCTAGTAGGTATATATATATTTGAAATCTGTCAAAGTTGTCTTCTAAAGGTGGCCATACGTATCAGAGCCACAGTGACTCGATGAGAAGCGGGCCTATAGCTGTGTCTAGTAGCAGCCAACTCCATTGTTTGGGCGGGGGGGAAGGAGGCTCGCTCTACACCTTCTTCTAAGTAACTATCGACACATCACCCCCATATAACAAAGCCATACCACAGCCACAGTGACTCGATGAGTAGCGGGCCTATAGCTGCGTCCAGTAGCAGCCAGCTCCACTGCTTGGGCGGGGGGAAGGAGGCTCGCTCTACACCCACTACTAAGTAACTATCTACACATCACCCCCATAAAACGAAACCATACCACAGCCACAGTGACTCAATAAGTAACTGGGAATTTTGACTGCTGACAAAATCGTGATGACGTAAGATGTATTATTTTCTGTTGAAACCTGTCAAAATTGTCTTCTAAAAATGGACACACATACCACAGCCATAGTGACTCGATGAGTAGCGGGCCTATAGCAGCGTCCAGTAGTAGCCAGCTCTACTGCTTGGGCGGGGGGAAGGAGGCTCGCTCTACACCCACTTCTAAGTAACAATCGACACATCATCCCCATATGATAATGCCATACCACAGCCACAGTGACTCGATGAGTAGCGGGCCTATCACAGTAACATCCAACTCCATTGTTTGTTAGAAAGATTACTATACTTACTAAAATACTAAGTAACTATCTACACATCACCCCCATCCCATATGATAATGCCATACGAGAACCACAGAGACTCAAAGAGTAGCGGGCCTATCACAGTAGCATCCAACACTACTGTTTATTAGAAGAATGATGTCTCAACCTTCTAAGTAACTATCTACACATCAGCCCCATGTGACAAAGCCATACCACAGCCGCAGTGACACGATAAGTAGCGGGGAATTTAGATTACTGACGAAATCGTGATAATGCCATGACGTAATGTGTACTATTTTCTGTTGACATGTCTTTCAGTATTTGGCACCTGTCATACATACCACAGCCACAGTGACTCGATGAGTAGCGGGCCTATGGCAGCGTCCAGTAGCAGCCAGCTCCACTGCTTGGGCGGGGGGAAGGAGGCTCGCTCTATACCCTCTACTAAGTAACTATCTACACATCAACCCCATATGATAATGCCATACCACAGCCATAACGACTCGATGAGTAGCGGGCCTATAGCGGCGTCCAGTAGCAGCCAGCTCCACTGCTTGGGCGGGGGGAAGGAGGCTCGCTCTATACCCTCTACTAAGTAACTATCTACACATCAACCCCATATGATAATGCCATACCACAGCCATAACGACTCGATGAGAAGCGGGCCTATAGCAGCATCCAATAGGAGCCAACTCCACTGCTTGGGCGGGGAGAAGGTGGCTCGCTCTATACCCCCTACTAAATAACTATCTACACATCAACCCCATATAACAATGCCATACCATAGCCACAGTGATTCAATAAGTAGCTGGAAATTTTGACTGTTGATGAAATCGTGATAATGCCATGACGTAAGGTCTACTTTTTGTTGAAATGTCTACAGTCTACTAGTATGAATTTGGAACCTCTCAAACATACCATAGCCACAATGACTCGATGAGTAGCGGGCCTAAAGCAGCTCCTAGTAGCAGCCAGCTCCATTGTTTGGGCGGGGGAAGGAGGCTCGCTCGACGCCCCCTTCTAAGTAACTATCTAAACATTATTCCCATATGATAATGCCATACCACAGCCATAACGACTCGATGAGTAGCGGGCCTATAGCGGCGTCCAATAGCAGCCAGCTCCACTGCTTGGGCGGGGGGAAGGAGGCTCGCTCTACACCCACTACAAAGTAACTATATCTACACTTCACCCCCATATAACAAAGCCATACCACAGCCACAGTGACTCGATGAGTAGCGGGCTTATCACGGCGTCGAGTAGCAGACAGCTCCACTGCTCGTTAGAGGAATGACTCTACTAAATAACTATCTACACATCTAGAGGAGACGATGAAAGAAATTCTCTTATGAAATAATTAGAAGTCCTGGATTTTGGATATGTTATTTGGTACATAGTTGTGAGGTATATTTTAAAAATGTAGAAAATTTGGACCGTGGGTTTTGTAGAAATTTAGGTATTTGTGTTTTACGTAAAAAGATAGGTAAAAATTGAATTAAAATTAAAAAAAAATAGGGCATTTTGTTAAATACATTATTCTCTGAATTTTGATACGTAGGTAGAAATGATAATTTTCTTGGAACATACCTAATTTAAAAAATGATTACAATTTTTCCAATATAAATTTAAAAGTCATCATATTGATAGCAACGTCTGTAAAACTTCTACTAAACATGGTCCCAAAAGTTTAGAAAAATAAAGTTATGGATTTCATAAATAACGTGTTTTTTATATAAATTCGTGCCTTCTATAGAATTAAACATTGTAAACATCAGGTAATCATCACCAAAACTATCAGAATAATCATTACCCAAAAGTGTAGAAACGTAACTACTTGGGAAGTTAGATTTCTTTCGTCCGAGCACTAGCGCTTGGCAACAAGGCAGAAATACCTACAAACCCGCCCGGATCGCGGGAGCGAGGCGCGGCGGCGGCGGCAGCGCAGCGCGCGGTGGTGGTGGCGTTTCGTTTAGTTTAGCGCGTGTCGCGCGCTGCAGTAATCTTAATTTTTGGAATACTTATATTCAAAAACTTTTTATTTATTTCTTCACAGTTTAATTTAAAAACCGTTAGGAAAATACTGTCAAATAATGTTGTAGTGAATAGGTTTCAACCTACCTTAACCTACTGCGACTAATTTAAGATTAAAATAATAAAAAATATTTCTACTTTACAATTATACGGGGTGTTAGGGACGGTGTAACGAAAACTTTGCAGGCGTGCTCAGACCATGAAACTGAACAACTTTTACTATGGAGCCAATGGTGGGAAACAAAAAATATTTCCCGACCTCTCATACAAAGTCAGTCTGATCGTGAATTTTGTATGGGAGATCGAAAAAAATATTTTTTTTTTGTTTCTTATCATTGGATCCATAGTAAAAGTTGTTCAGTTTGATGGTCTGATCATGCTTGCAAAGTTTTCGGTACACCGTCCCTAACACTCTGTATACAACGTGTTACAAAACAACCCATAAAACTCCCATACAAATGGAGTTCATTCTGTATGGGATAATGGGAGGACCACACTTAATAATGACTTTAACGGGTCTTATCGCGATAGTTTTTTAGGTAAATAAGCGATTTACCTGGAAACTCGACGTTTCGACTGGGTTTCACCAGTCGTGGTCGCGAGCAGACTGAAGTAGCAGCGAGTTGTCATCAGGGCGGTGGGCAACTAGATTTTCTGCTACCCACATATTGTCTTAATAATTTAAATTGTTTGTAAACATTACACATTAGGCCGGCACACAACACTCACAATGTCCGACGATCGGTCCGATGGTGAATCGCGCGTTTTTATTTTGTCTATTACCGGACTCCATGTTGTAGACAATTTAAATCCGTCCTCCCGATTGAAATTATTGGGGTTCTTTTGTTTGTCATCTGGTGCCAACCATTGGATCGAGCTTCATGCCCCAAAAGTCCTCTCTGTGGAACGTCACTATTACTCCAGAGTGGTGAGGGAGGCAATAGAAATCAAAAAGAACCCCAATAATTTCAATCGGGAGGACGGATTTAAATTGTCTACAACATGGAGTCCGGTAATAGACAAAATAAAAACGCGCGATTCACCATCGGACCGTCGGACATTGTGAGTGTTGTGTGCCGGCCTGATGTGTAATGTTTACAAACAATTTAAATTATTAAGACAATATGTGGGTAGCAGAAAATCTAGTTGCCCACCGCCCTGATGACAACTCGCTGCTACTTCAGTCTGCTCGCGACCACGACTGGTGAAACCCAGTCGAAACGTCGAGTTTCCAGGTAAATCGCTTATTTACCTAAAAAACTATCGCGATAAGACCCGTTAAAGTCATTATTATGTGTGAAAGTAATCGCGAGTGCTTTAAAAGTTATTGGACCACACTTTTTTTTCATATTTCGACCTATGTTCCACAGGAAAAGTTGTTCAGTTTTACGAGTACCTTGACCTCCTTTCAGCTTTATTGGTTGTTTTGTAACACCCAGTATATATTTTAAAATAAACCGTTTACGGTAAATATTGATTCAGTGTGAAATTAGAACTAATGTTGATCCACCTTTTTGATTTGTATGTATAGTCAGTTCCGCGCTGATATACTTTGTTTGATCCGGCCTTGTTGCGCGTGTGACGTCAGTGGATCTGCACTTACAACATCAGCGATTTGACCGATATTGGTTTATCCATTTACGGTCAAAAAATTCATACTGAAAATATTTTTTTATACCTAGAGTATATTTATCTAATTGATATGCCACATTTACTTATACTAAGTAGATCCGAAGCCAAACTTGACGAATAGGTAGGTACTCGAGCACAAAGCGGCAACGTTGCGTTCTTCGTGTGACAAAGAAAAGAACACAGCAAGCTATTTCGTTAGAGTAACAAGGTAAGAAAGATAGCTTTTACGGTCCAAACATCCGCAACATTCTCCCCCCTTGCGAAGTCTCTGGAGCATCCTGGACCGTTAGGACTGCGAGCTTGTGTACTGGCCGCTGGAAGACGTCTCCCTTGGTGCGGATGTCCAAGCAGCGTACTTTGCCTTCTGGTCCCGGGTGGGTGCGGATGACTTCCCCTAGTGGCCATACGTTGTGGGGCAGGTTTGCGTCGACCACAACGTCTAGGTCCCCTTCCTTGACGTTGCGGGAGCTGTCGTGACTGCCACCTCTCGAAAATAAATAAATAAATGGGTAGTCTCTTGAAGACCCGATGAGAAAGTGGTTTGGTGACAGTGCCTCCGGGTCATCCTTGGAGACTGGAACGTGGGTGAACGGACTTCCGTTGATAGTGTGCTTAGTCTCGCAGAGCACAGTGGTAAGGACTAAGTCTCGCGGGTATTTGTGAGCCTCGTCTGAGGTGTTTTCAAGCTCCTTCCTGGTTCGAAGATCCCAGTTCGATACACTTCCATTCTGTCCTATTGATGAGTAGTAGATGCGTAGTCCTTGAGCGCTGGCAGCCATTGTGAGTAGGCAGCTGGTAGCTCGGCGTCTGCTCCCTTGAAGTTGATGGTGTTTTCTGATCATATCGTATGCGGCCATCCTCCTCTCGAAGCCATGGGCCTGAGAGCCAATATCACTGATGAGGTAGACAGCGAGTAGGCTAGCTTGATGTGAACGGCGCGTGTGGGGAGGCAGGTAAAGATGCCAACTGCTTCTTGTGTCTCCAGCTCATAGTGACTATTAGGGTGTCAAAGAAGTCCCCGCCTGTGTCGATAAAGGCACGCGTGAAGGGCTGGAGTCTTACCATCGTTAAGTTGCCAAGTGGTGGAACGACGTGTGCAGCTTTTCGGACTCCGCAGTGCCCGGATTCTCTGGCTGCTGCTCGGTCGGTCAGTGGTCCAGTAGCGCTTTCTCAGCTCGTTGAGTATGCGTTCGTTGTTGGCGTGGTTGTTGTGAAGGGATGTCTTCCGTCCAAGATGGGCCTCTTTGTGTCTTCACTGATGATGGGGGCTGCGTTGATTCTCCCTTGCAGCTGCAGGATGCCCTCTATGTCTATTGTCGGGTCCTGTTTGAACAATTTACGTGAATTGCTGATGGTGCCTAATCTCCTCAGCTAGTCCAGGTCGTCTGAGTAAGTGTCTTCTTGGGGTTTCTTGATCCACAGCTTCTCTGCTTCTCGTTTATGCCGCACCTTTAGTTTTCAGGTTCTCTTGCGGCAGGCGTTGATGTATAGGAGCACGTATGCAGCGCTTGTATCAAGTGCTCGTATTTGGAGAAGCGCATGATGTCTGGCAGGGCGTTTGTGTGTTAGCCCTCACGTGCAGAACGTAGGCCTCTTCTGGTAGCGCGTCTTGTTTTGGAGTTTTTTTAGGCCAGTGCTCTTCGCTCAGTCTTAGGAAACTGTGTACGGTGAACCATCAGCTGCGTCCTTCATCTCACGTCTTGACCGGGTCGCCTCGTCCGCCTCGTTCTGGTCCGTCGGGATCCATTGCCAGTCACACGTGTTAGTGATCTCGGCGACAAAAGGCGTGTGACTCGCGTTGTTGTTGCGAATCCAGTGCAGACTTGTTGCTCCATCCGTAGGATGCTTTGGGCGCGGAAGGGCGCCACTCGCGCCTTGGCTACCACGACTACTTCCACGATGAAGTCTTCCTCTACAAGGCGCCAGTAGACCGCTGCTGTGATAGCCTTGGAGCTGGCGTCGCAGAACACATCGAGCTGTCTGTCTTTGACGGTTCCCCCCGTGTCCTCGCCGTCCGCCGTCGCCCGTGGTCAAAGTCTAAACATTTATTTCTTGGTAGGAATTTACAAGATTCTCTTAAAAATTCTCTTTAAGAAAGTCACATTCCAATTCAATCTTAAAAAAGAAAATTTGAAATGCAGTATTTTCCTTTTCTATAACAACTTGTGTTCCTCCTCGCAACCCGGGGGCGTTTCCCTTCATCGTTGCCGTATCCCGTTGCCTTTTGCTGTTGCTGTTTGCCGTCGCCCTTTGCACCTCGCGCGAGTAAAATGAATGTTTACAACCTGTATGCAGATTTCAAACTAATACGAGCGCTTTCTCCCGAATTAGTTGGAAGTTCCACCTTTTTGCTCTTGTCTTCCTCGGGGACCGCCGGCGAGTCAGACCCAATTAGCGACTTCCAGTCAGGCGGTAGTGATGTTGTCCGGGGGAGGCCGGCAAGCTTGACCCGAAAGAATTGGGCTTTGCTCGGCCGGCGATTGTTAAATCAGGTAGTACAAATCTGGTAGTGGCCGCCGGAGAGTACAAAGCCATCAAACTGGCGGCGGAAGTCTAGTCCATTAAGAGTCAAATCCATGCTCTGATTGGCTCATTCAAATTGGATCAACGATTTCCGTAACTAACGCAGGATGTATTCGTATATCGATCGGATCAACATTTTCGAACACTTTATTGTAGTCCCTTGAGTGCAGATGTTGATCCAGTCGTTTCTTTAAATATTGGTACCCGAGGAAGATCGAATCTGAAATGAAACCTGATGAGCTGATGAATGAAACTTCAAATGAAAACGTCCCGGGTCGTTCATCGATTCGGTGCTCACACGATAGAAGATTATTTCGGTAAAATTCATCCTCGTAAAATGTGCAGCCAGGAATCAAAACTAATTCTAAAATTGCATTCATCCGATTTTACCCTTGATCCGGTCTTACCCGGGTATACCTTATCTACATTTCATAAAACGTGTCTACTTTTATCTCAGACTTGACTGTTTTTCACATAATTACTTGAGTATTACATTTACGATTGACGCCCCTAAGTTTGATGTTTAGGTACCTATAACTTAAGAGCGCAGAATGTGTAAAACGTCTCACCGCGCGCTTGCCAACAGCGCGCGCGCGTCCTGCCCCGCCTCGCCCCGCCGCTGCCGCCGTTACCACCCCGCGCTGGGAATTACGTATTTTTATCTAGATTTTACTTAATAACTTCAAATAGGTACAACTTACACAAAAATTTTTTTTGATAACGTGAAATAGAATTTCAGACAAATGAAATATGATCATTTTTACATACTTTTATTCAATATTGGTCTTGTAATTAACAAAAATGCGAATAAATTACGAATCCATTTTTATTTTTTTCTACACTTTTTAGGGTATGTTTATAATTCATATAAAAACCTATTTTAGGAAATTCAGGGATTTTAATTCTATATTGTCTGAAGAAATAGTCTTTTTCTATTTTATTGCTTTCCCAATACCTAAAGTTTCTACATATTTAACAATGTGAAAGTACTTAGGTCTAATGACCATATAAACAAAAAAAATGAATTTTAAATCTATATTCATGTAGTTATAAAGATAAAATATAAATACCTATTTTAAAGGACGTTGCAAATGAGAAAAATTTCTACCTTTTTTTGTGTGTGTCAAGAATTATGTTCTTAACATATTACAGAAACAAAATCCAATTTTAATTTTGTCATAGCTTTTGTGGCCAGAATATCGTTCCCCTGCCGGAGTAATCACCCCCTTATGATAATGCCATACCACAGCCACAGCGACTCGATGAGTAGCGGGCCTATAGCTGCGTCCAGTAGCAGCCAGCTCCACTGTTTGGGCGGGGGGAAGGAGGCTCGCTCGACGCCCCCGATGGCGAGCAGGCCGCCCATCACCCAAGCCAGACAGCCGCACATGCAGCCTACTATACCTGGAACAATAAACAAGAAATTAAATAAGTTAGTGTTCTAAAGAAAGGCCATAATCAAGGAACATTAGACAAGCTTCAAAAGGGGAATGCGGTATTTTTTGCTTAATTTCCTTAACCTAAGGCTGCCCCCACATTGGGCGTTGGCCGAGCGTACGCGTTTCCTGAGCGTCGGCGCGGCGCGGCGTGAACGCCGCCCAGACGCCGCGCTTTCGTCGCGTTCCACGGGCGTTCGGCCGCCCGCGCCCCGCGCACACATTCCCACACTGTCCGCCTGGTGACTGACTGAATATTCAGTAGTGTAGACCCAATATGGGGGCAGCCTTAAACGCTGTCACTATCTGTTAAATTGGTTTTGAAAAGTATAGATGATTAGTTTGACGCCAAATGCGCGTTATCTGTCATAATAAGCGACTAAATTATTGTGAAATTTAGAGGAAACTAAAGATATTTTTAAACATGACATGACTAAGGTATTAGATCCAATTCCTTGTGCGCTACTAAAATCGCTAAGACCAATTTGACATTTCTATAACCGTTTGCTATTCTACACGTAACTGTCAAATTCAAATGACAGCATTATAATCTCTAAAATACTTAAAATTAAGTGACAGCGCTAAACTTAGCTTTAGCCGATTAGTGCTATTCCACGGCGCACAAATTTAAGCATTTTAAAAATTTAAAACTGCTAAGATCGCTAATCTATATCCGAGTGCATATAACCTGAATCTCTTTAAGTCTAGAGTGAATAGGCATCTTCTGGGCAAGCTCGCTCCACCGTAGATCCCATCTCTGCTCTAGGGTAAGATTGGGGTCAAGAGTAAGCCCATCATAAATAAAAAAAAAAAAAAAAAAATCTTATCGGCCACTAAAAAGGTCCCTCTTAATAATAATACTGTCAGAACATCTCAAAATGGGTGGGGTTTTGGAGTGATTTGTGTAATTATTGGTCACATCAGAAAGTTCAAGAGTGGAAAAAAGGTGATCGGGATTTAAAGTGTCAACGGGTAGGAAAGTTTAAGAGTGAAAACAATTTAATCGGGAGGTTTTAGAGTGTCACCCGGTAGTATAGCCGAAGAGTGGAAACAATTTGATAGGGAGGCTTTAGAGTGTCCCCGGGAAGTAAAGTTTAAGAGTGGCAACAGATTTAAAGGTAATAGAGTGGCACCGGGTCAGAACGTTTTAAATTAGCACCTAGTCAGAATGTTCTAGAGTGGGGCCGG
The DNA here is from genome assembly GCA_024500475.1 of Phthorimaea operculella. Lineage (NCBI taxonomy): Eukaryota > Metazoa > Arthropoda > Insecta > Lepidoptera > Gelechiidae > Phthorimaea > Phthorimaea operculella. The sequence continues at coordinate 4,005,350 of JANFCV010000027.1, forward strand.
GTTGTTAGGTTCTTAAGTGGTGGAACCAAAGGTGGTACAGAAGGATTTTGAGTGTCACCGAAAATAAAAATATTTTTACCAGTTACAGATTTTTTAATTTATTACTAAAATTTATCTTTTTTTTTTAAATTGCAACACTGAATTTAATAACGTCAAAATCAAATTATAGTCCTGTCAAAAACCTCTGTTTAATTTTCTAAAACTGGGCTTTCGTGGAATAGCACAACTTAAAATTGCTAATTTTAACCATTTTAACTTAGTGATTTTAACTTTAGAGATTTAAAATGGCTAACCTGTAGAATAGAGACCATTGCCTATCCTACTTTAAACCGATTTGACAGATAATGAAGTTGTAGAACAGCGCCGAGGCACGGCTAATACTGGAGTGTGTGTAGCTGTCTCCCTTGCTCTAGTACTAGAGTGTGTGTGTGTGTGTGTGTGTATAGCGGTCCCTGACCCACTAGTAGCGGCGCGTTGATGCCGTCTCCCTTGCTCAGCTCGCGGCGGAACATGAGTAGATGCGCCGCGTAGCACAGCGCCGAGCCTAAGGCGGCTACAACCCCGTCTGGTACTAGTGTGTGTGTGTGTGTGTGTGTGTGTATAGTTGTCCCTGACCCACTAGTAGCGGCGCGTTGATGCCGTCTCCCTTGCTCAGCTCGCGGCGGAACATGAGTAGATGCGCCGCGTAGCACAGCGCCGAGCCTAAGGCGGCTACAACCCCGTCTGGTACTAGTGTGTGTGTGTGTGTGTGTGTGTGTGTGTGTGTGTGTGTGTGTCCCTTACCCACTAGTAGCGGCGCGTTGATGCCGTCTCCTTGCTCAGCTCGCGGCGGAACATGAGTAGATGCGCCGCGTAGCACAGCGCCGAGCCTAAGGCGGCTACAACCCCGTCTGGTACTAGTGTGTGTGTGTGTGTGTGTGTGTGTATAGCTGTCCCTTACCCACTAGTAGCGGCGCGTTGATGCCGTCTCCCTTGCTCAGCTCGCGGCGGAACATGAGTAGATGCGCCGCGTAGCACAGCGCCGAGCCTAAGGCGGCTACAACCCCGTCTGGTACTAGTGTGTGTGTGTGTGTGTGTGTGTATAGCTGTCCCTTACCCACTAGTAGCGGCGCGTTGATGCCGTCTCCCTTGCTCAGCTCGCGGCGGAACATGAGTAGATGCGCCGCGTAGCACAGCGCCGAGCCTAAGGCGGCTACAACCCCGTCTGGTACTAGTGTGTGTGTGTGTGTGTGTGTGTGTGTGTGTGTGTGTGTGTGTGTGTGTGTGTGTGTGTGTGTGTGTGTGTGTATAGCTGTCCCTTACCCACTAGTAGCGGCGCGTTGATGCCGTCTCCCTTGCTCAGCTCGCGGCGGAACATGAGTAGATGCGCCGCGTAGCACAGCGCCGAGCCTAAGGCGGCTACAACCCCGTCTGGTACTAGTGTGTGTGTGTGTGTGTGTGTGTATAGCTGTCCCTTACCCACTAGTAGCGGCGCGTTGATGCCGTCTCCCTTGCTCAGCTCGCGGCGGAACATGAGTAGATGCGCCGCGTAGCACAGCGCCGAGCCTAAGGCGGCTACAACCCCGTCTGGTACTAGTGTGTGTGTGTGTGTGTGTGTGTGTATAGCTGTCCCTTACCCACTAGTAGCGGCGCGTTGATGCCGTCTCCCTTGCTCAGCTCGCGGCGGAACATGAGTAGATGCGCCGCGTAGCACAGCGCCGAGCCTAAGGCGGCTACAACCCCGTCTGGTACTAGTGTGTGTGTGTGTGTGTGTGTGTATAGCTGTCCCTTACCCACTAGTAGCGGCGCGTTGATGCCGTCTCCCTTGCTCAGCTCGCGGCGGAACATGAGTAGATGCGCCGCGTAGCACAGCGCCGAGCCTAAGGCGGCTACAACCCCGTCTGGTACTAGTGTGTGTGTGTGTGTGTATAGCTGTCCCTTACCCACTAGTAGCGGCGCGTTGATGCCGTCTCCCTTGCTCAGCTCGCGGCGGAACATGAGTAGATGCGCCGCGTAGCACAGCGCCGAGCCTAAGGCGGCTACAACCCCGTCTGGTACTAGTGTGTGTGTGTGTGTGTGTGTGTGTGTATAGCTGTCCCTTACCCACTAGTAGCGGCGCGTTGATGCCGTCTCCCTTGCTCAGCTCGCGGCGGAACATGAGTAGATGCGCCGCGTAGCACAGCGCCGAGCCTAAGGCGGCTACAACCCCGTCTGGTACTAGTGTGTGTGTGTGTGTGTGTGTATAGCTGTCCCTTACCCACTAGTAGCGGCGCGTTGATGCCGTCTCCCTTGCTCAGCTCGCGGCGGAACATGAGTAGATGCGCCGCGTAGCACAGCGCCGAGCCTAAGGCGGCTAGTACGCCCGTCCAGTTGCTCGTGTGGCCCTCTGATACCGCTAGCACCACCTGGGAAATAACAATCAGTATAATACAATATACTTTTATTGTTTACAAAAATTACTCTAATAAAAATAAAGGAATACTTTAAATTAAATACATTGGTGTACAGTTAGGCGCCCTACACGCAATCTTTTCCAGGCAACCTAGGTACAGGAAAAGATTTTTGAATCAGGAGGAGTTATTGTACTTAGGTAACTAAAAACAAAACTACTTAAATCCCTATTAAAGTAAATAATGACAAATATGCACGCTATAAAATACTGTATCAAAAATAAAAGATTATATGATTATATTGTTATTACTATACATACATACACTATAAATAACCAAAGATGGTAACCAAGAAGGATCTGAGAATTTACCCAACCAAGTCGTAACAGGACGCAGCGACTTCACTTTCAATTGAATGAACTACTTTTCCCAAAATCAGTAAGATGGTTTCGTAACGAAATCGAACCGACGTCCAGCGTATCTATGAAATGGGCTTGTAAGATGTGCGGGCAACCAATGGATTTAAACAAAAAAAGCAGCCAAGAGCGTGTCAAACACGCTCACAAATAGGGTTTCGTAGTCAGTCAACTTTTCAATATCTTTCTGCGTTACAAAGTTAATTTTGTTGCTCGTTTGTTTGCAGCTGTATGGTTGCCAACCGCAAATTGAAAAACTTTGATATTTCCTTAATTTTAAGTGGTACAGCATTCGTTATAGTTTTCATGGTAACTTCATATCCATACTAATATTATAAATTCGAAAGTAACTCTGTCTGTCTGTCTGTCTGTCTGTCTGTCTGTCTGCTACGCTTTCACGCCTAAACCACTGAACAGATGTTGATGAAAATTGGCATGAACATAGATAATAACCTGAGAAAGGACATAGGCTACTTTTTTCCGCGGAAAAATTCCGTTGGAAAATTGAAAATATAAAAAACTATTTATTCAGACGCCCAAAACTACCTACAGAAAGAAAACACACAAGTATCCGTGGTTGATATTGCTCTGCAGGTTTTGTCAGGCGCTCAAAAAAAAGATAGTAATATACTTAGGTATCATCGAGATCTTGCTACCAAAAAAAAACTTTGCATGTTAATTTGTCCGAATGCATAGTTCATGAAAAATGGGATGATGAATGCCTACGTAGGTATTAGAATGGCCATCGCGCGCCATATGAAACATACTAAACGCATCAAAACTTTCTTTTAACACAAAAAAGGAGTTACATAGGACGCCAAGTGTCACGCGCGATCCATATCCATACCTACTTTCATACTATACTTTTACAATTATACAGGGTGTTAGGGACGGTGTACCAAAAACGCTTTCACGCCTTAACTACTGAACCGATTTTGATAAAAGGCACAGAGATTACTCATACACCGAGAACGGGCATAGGCTACTTTTGCTTCCACTTGAGGGTCTGGAACACCCAATGTAGATCATCAGACGCACCACCAGGAGCCCAGCTAAACTATTAGGGATACACGTATAACTCCAAATCAAAAGTTGTTCAGGTTGATGGGACGCTTCTGCTGGCGAATAGACAACGAAGGTTTGCAGTACCTGATGTAGACTATCAGGTGCACCAACTGGAGCCCAGCTAAACTATAGGAAATACAGATGTAACTCCAAAGGCAAAGTTGTTCAGGTTGATGGGACGCTTCTGCTAGCGAATAGACAACGAAGGTTTGGAGTACCTGATGTAGACCACCAGGTGCGCCAACAAGAGCCCAGCTAAACTATAAGAGATACAGATATAACTCCAAAGCAAAATTTGTTCAGGTTGATAGGACGCTTCTGCTGGCGAATAGACAACGAAGGTTTGCAGTACCTGATGTAGACCATCAGGTGCACCATAAGGAGAACAGATGAACTATAGGAGATACAGATATGACTCCAGAGCAAAAGTTATTCAGCTTGATAGGACGCTTCTGCTGGTGAAAAGATATCGAAGGTTTGGAGTACCTCATGTAGACCATCAAGTGCACCAACAGGAGCCCAGCTAAACTATAAGAGATACAGATATAACTTCAAAACAAAAGTTGTTCAGGTTGATGGGACGCTTCTGCTGGTGAAAAGACAACGAAGGTTTGCAGTACCTGATGTAGACTATCAGGTGCACCAACTGGAGCCCAGCTAAACTATAGGAAATACAGATGTAACTCCAAAGCCAAAGTTGTTCAGGTTGATGGGACGCTTCTGCTAGCAAATAGACAACGAAGGTTTGGAGTACCTAATGTAAACCATCAAGTGCACCAACAGGAGCCCAGCTAAACTATAAGAAATACAGATATAACTCCAAAGCAAAAGTTGTTCAGGTTGATGGGACGCTTCTGCTGGCGAATAGACAACGAAGGTTTGCAGTACCTGATGTAGACCATCAGGTGCACCATAAGGTGCCCAGATGAACTACAGGAAATACAGATATGACTCTAGAGCAACAGTTGTTCAGCTTGATAGGATGCTTCTGCTGGTGAAAATATATCGAAGGTTTGGATTACCTAATGTAAACCATCAAGTGCACCAACAGGAGCCCAGCTAAACTATAAAAGATATAACTCCAAAACAAAAGTTGTTCAGGTTGATGGGACGTTTCTGCTGGCAAATAGACAACGAAGGTTTATAGAGTACCTGATGTAGGCTACCAGGTGCACCACCAGGAGCCCAGCTGAAATATAGGAGATACAGATATAAATCCAAAGCAAAAGCTATTCAGCATGATGGATACCTGGGACGCTAAGCCCATAAAATATCAATCTGTCATATTTCTTTCCTAGAATTATGAAACTTGGTACAGTTGTTCTTTAGGTGCTAGTGAGTAGATTAAGCCCGGTTGACAAAGGGTTCCGCAACTAAGGGGGGAGGGGGAGGGGGGGGGGGAAGTTTTTTGTCCCGAGTTTCGCTCTAAGCCATACAACTCATAAATTAATGCTATTATGGCAAGTGTGGTATCAATTTTAGATAAATCATAGACTGGGTATTCATTAATGGAACAAAAAACTCACATTTTCTAAAGAAAAATAGAAAAAATAACAAAAGATGTAAAAAAAATACTTAACTTTTAGCGTTAATTATACTCTATAATAATATACAATTGAAACAATAAAAAATCTGGCTATAATGCTACATTTATATAGATTATAAATATATACAATACATTAACATTTTGTCAATAAAAAGGTGAAAAAAAACGATTCGTTGGAAGGTGTGTCTTGCTCTATGTCATCGTTTTCATTTAAGATTTTCATGACGATTCTAACACTATTTCCCGTTTATACGGGGTGTAAGGGACGGTGTAACGAAAACTTTGCAGGCGTGCTCAGAACATGAAACTGAACAACTTTCCCCATGGATCATATTATGGTGGTATACGAGTTTTTTTTACTCCCCATACAAAATTCATTTTTAAAGGTCGGAATCATTGTTTTGGTTTACCACCAATTACACCCTGTATATTGCTGTATACCGATTACTGACATCTTTATCGCTACAAATATTTTAAAATATCACAACCCGGTACGAATTCACCGCCCCTGCTGCGACCCTCCATCACCTACGCTTTTGGAGGCTGTATGGTGGTAAAGACATTTGTTGTTGTGTTGTTGCTGAAGTCCTATGGTACCCCGCTGGTACAAAGGGCCCTGGAGAGCTTCTTCCATTCCTCCCTGTTCTGCGCCGTGGTTTTCGCTTGGTCCCAGGAGGCTCCAACTGCGTTCAGCTCGCTTCGTGTGGTACGCCTCCAGGTTTCGACAAGTCTGCCACGTCGACGCTTCCCGCTTGGCTGCCACTCGAAGGCAATCTTGGCCAGGTTGTCGTCGCTTCGTCGTAGGGTGTGCCAAATCCAACTCCATTTACGGTGAGCGATTTCCTCCGCGACTGGTGACTGCTTACATATGGACCACAGTTCCTCGTTTCGAATGGTGTTCGGCCAGCAGACAAGTCAAGTTTTTCGTTACCTTCCACGACTCACATCCGTACAACACTGACTTTACGAGGGAGTCGAAGAGTGAGATTTGGATTCGCCGGGTGAGAATGTTGGATTTTCAAACAGGTTTTAACTGGGCGAACATTTTCTTTATCCTGCCATCCACGTCTTCGTCTGAGCCACCACGGTTGGTAATTGTGCTGCCCAGGTATGTAAAATTACAGACGGACAAAAGGGGTTTGTTGAAAAGAAGTAGAGGGTCCTGATTGTCACAGCATACGCGGAGGTCGACAGTTTTCCGCGCATTAATACGCAATCCCATTTTTAGTGCCGCGAGTTGTAGAGCTTCTAGCTTTTCTTGCATTTCCGCTGCAGTATGCGATATTAACGCTATGTCGTCCGTGTTATCTAGATCTTCTAACATGCCTCTTCCCCATTGTAGTCCTCTAGGTGTTCGTACTACTTCCCTCATATTTTCATCAAGCAAGGATAATAAACAATAGAGGTGATAAAAGACATCCCTGTTTGACTCCTGCGGTGATTTCTATCGGATCACCTAGCGTCTGCTCGTGCACCACTCTGCAGGTGCTCTGGGTGTAGGAAGATTTAATGATGTTGACTATCTTTCCGGGTACACCTCTTATTCTCAATGTTGACCATTTGCCTGTCCGAAAAGCGACATATGACAGCTTGACAACATTCCACCTACGAAAGGGGCCGTGTATCAGGGTGTACACACATGGGGTCAACTCTCGCGTATCCAAAGTCTTCCTTGTCCTTCTAAGTGGGGCTGGAATAGAATGGACGATGAATGGCTACCTCTGTGGAGTAACATGCCCGTAGCCTCAGAGGCTTGCCTCGAAATAATAAGATGCAGATGCAAAACAAACTGTGGCGGCAGGTGTAAGTGCTTGAAAAACCAACTAAAATGTACAGATTTATGTACCTGCAGTGGAAATTGCAATAAAACATAGACTATGTTTCATCCAATATGTAAATATAAAAAAGGCAAGTTAATAAAATATCGAATTTTATATCTATACGCTTTTATACATGTTAACTTATTTTACTATATTTTCAAGACAGCAAATCATAATTATTTATTATTTACAGCGCTTTTTCAAGACACAGTTAATAAACTATCCTAAACTTTCGTGGTTGCTCCGTGATCAATAGTGATCATCACCCATAAAATTAGATCGAAATATCAGACAACTAAAATAAAAATGGAATCGCGGTAAGTACCTCGTTTTTACTATTTTGAGATAGTTAAAATTTGTTTGGAGGATTACAGATATAATATTAATGATTGTAAATTAAGATATAAGAAAATTGATTTTTAAATCTTTTGTTATTTTTTTAGGATTTTTAAATCTTTCTAACTTTTTACATCTTTTGTTATTTTTTCTGTTTTTTTTTTTAGGAAAACGTGAGTTTTTTGTTCCATAAATGAATACCCCGTCTATGATTCACCCGAAAATGACACCACACTTGCCATGATAGCATTAATTCATAAGTTGTATGGCTTAGAGCGAAACTCGGAACAAGAAATCTTCCCCCCCCCCTCCCCCTCCCCCCTTAGGTGCGGAACCCTTTGTCAACCGGGCTTAATCTACTCACTACCACCTAAAGAACAACTGTACCAAGTTTCATAATTCTAGGAAAGAAATATCACAAAATGTGCTTAGCGTCTCAGGTAGGAACGCTTCTGCTGGCATCTGTTGGCAATGCAACTATGGTTTGAAAAATGTATTTCCAACAATATTTGCGTGATGATTATCTAGAGCGTTACGATTTTTAGGATGCTGGTAAGGAAATCATAATTTTGAACAGGTTCAAGGAATGAAACGATACGAAGTTCGCGGGTACCAGCTAGTTAAGAAATATATTCCATATTTTTTTCAAATTTTTAGCATACTGCATACTTTAAAAGTTACAACTGGAACAAATTATGTCTCAAAAACGCCTCTTTTAAAAACGAATATCTCGAGACAGAAACATTTTAGAGACTTTGTTTGAAAGAAACCTCCCCTTAGTTTTATAAGACCTATTCAACGATACCCTACTCAATATTAAAGGTGAAAAAATTTTTTTTGCCCCCCTTTCACATGTATGGGAAGGGGGTCCAAAAAACAATTAAAATATTTTATTCTCAACATTTTTAAATTTGGGTCAACACGATCTATCTTCACGCCAAATTTGATGTCGATAGCTTCAAAACTGACGAAGTTATGAGGGCGCGGCATACAGACAGACAGACAGACTTGACGAAACTATAAGGGTTTCTAGTAGACTACAAAACCCTAAAAAAACACAAATTGTAATTGAGAAAATTAAAAAATTCATTAGCGACGATCTTGTATCTTATTTATAAGACAGATCTTACCAATCCCGCGGCTGTGAGTAGTACGGCGACACATTTGGACAGGTTGAATCTGTCGTGCGTGATCACAGCTCCCAATGACAGCGCAAATGCTCCCGTGGTTGACGAGTAGATGGTCGCCGAACTTGTGCTCGTGTGAAGCAGGCTCAGTCGGTACAGGTAGTTGGAAACGAACCACTGGAAGACAATACGCATTTAAATTGGGTGCGTAACTTTTGTTATAAACACAGATAATATATTTTTGTTTGTGATAACGCTGAAAAGACATAACACTCACATAATATAATACTAACTTCGTATAAATTTATTTCGTATACTGCTTATTTCTTATAACGTTACATTTGGTATAATATTATTTCATATACTGCTCAGATAATATATTATCTGATGATATACCAACATTTAAACAAATTTATAAATGATATAATGCATTTTTGATATAATTCACTGATAATCTTAGTTCGTAATAATAACAGAGCGTAAGCAAGAAGGGCGGGTGCGAGCGCAGCGAGCACGGGAGTTCGGGGCACCCCGACTTCGGATAGGTTAGGTTCAGCAGGCTATGGCGAAAGCGAGAAGGAGGAGGGGCGAGTGCGAGCGAAGCGAGCACTGTAACTAGATAAACCGGGTGCGAGCGCAGCGAGCACGGGACTTCTGGGCACCACGACTTCGGATAGGTTAGGTTCAGCAGGCTATGGCGAAAGCGAGAAGGAGGAGGAGCGAGTGCGAGCGAAGCGAGCACTGAAACTAGATAAACCGGGTGCGAGCGCAGCGAGCACGGGACTTCTGGGCACCACGACTTTGGATAGGTTAGGTTCCGAAGGCTATGGCGGAAGCGAGCAGGCGAGCATAGCGAGCGCTAGCTTCTGCCGTAACCTTCGGGTTAGGTTGACATGTATGCATGCCTGCTTGTGCTTGCTTGCATGCATGCATACCTGTTGCTTGCTTGCTTGCCTACTGCTTACTTGCCTGCATGCATAAAAGCATGGGGATAGGGGGGCGCAGCCTCCCACTAAGGGGGCTCGGGGGGCGAAGCCCCCCGCAGCAAAAAAAGATTAGTCGACCCTTTTTCGGTAACTTATGTAGTGTTAGGTTGTCATGTATGCTTGCTTGCTTGCTGCATGCCTACAACTACATGTGTGCAATCGCGATAAGGTTTTTACCAGACATTATACCAACTTATCGTTATAACATGTAATGTTATAGCAAGTGATCATTATAACATTTATAAATTATTAGAAATAATAATTATATCAAATGATAGTTATGTGAAATATAACATCGCGTACGCGACATCGCCGATAAACTTACAGGAGAAGCGACTGAGATGGTTTGGGCATGGATGTCAAAAGGAGATCACCTGAGTACATCGGCAATAAAACTCTCAACCTTAGTATACCAGGGAAAAGAAAAAGAGGAAGATAGTTATGTGAAATAACGTTATACGAAATAAAATTATAATGAGACGTTATATTTAACAAAATTAGATTATTTGTTTTTAGGTATATCAAACAAAATTATATTAAAAATATTTATATCAAACATTACATACCCATTTAAATTATACAAGCAGATGTATTTAATAACCAAAACTCGACTGCAATAATTTCAAAGTCATATTTTGTGATAAAATTCGCCATCTTGAATTTATGAATTTTTAATATAGCCAGTGTCACTCGCGCTGCTGAGACGAATCTAACCTATAACATGTCTATATCCGCCCAGCCGTTTAGGCTGTAGCCCGTTAAAACGAACGAGCGGTGTCTACGTGAACCAAACGTTTTTGGGTGAATGAATCATGTCTACTACTCTCGAAAAACATAACCTTCCGGCAGTCGGGTAAAAATATGTAGGAAAGTAAGATGGGGTAAATTACAGAAAGGAAATATGATGAGAATATGATGAGATGACTAACAAAACGGTTTGTTTTCTTATGATTTGGTTCTCCTTTTATAGACTTAGATACTAGCAGTTTCAATCTATGATGCATTGTATAGTTATAACGAGAAACACCTTCGAAATTTTCTAGCGCGCCTTCAAGTTCAAGGCCAAACTAGCCTTAATCCTATTAGCAAACATGCTCTGTATATGGTTACACACTCGAAATGTATGGTAAATGAAATGACGACAGCAATTATCGTCTGAGTGATAAAAATCTGCAAATTAGACACAGATACACATGCATTCATTGCTTCATCCCTTGTGGGGTAGGCAGCGCTTAAGAAACGATCAGTATCGACACAAGCAATAGGTCAGGCAGGTGTACAAACTGTTTACAGTACAAAGTAGGTACTTACAGGCAGACAGAAGAGCGTCGCCATACGCAGGTGGCGGCGCGTGGCGGCGGCGGCGGCGCGGCGCTGCGCGTGTTCTGTCGCGCGCACTAGTAGCGCCTCACTAGATACATACAAGTAATAGTGCTATAGTGGAGTACTCACAGGCAGACAGAAGAGCGTCGCCATACGCAGGTGGCGGCGCGTGGCGGCGGCGGCGGCGCGTCTTTGCGCGTGTTCTGTCGCGCGCACGCTGGCGGCCCAAGATAGACGGGCAAGTAGCGCCTCGCCGGCTTGCGCGGCTGACATCACCCGCACCTGAAAACAGGGTTTTCTCGGTTCTACTACCTGATTCAGGGAACCCGAAATGGCAACATTATTGTTGACATCTTGGTCAAATGTCATGTAATATGAAAAATACGCAAACCATAATGTTGCCATTTTGGGTCTGCTTCTTTTGTGAACCGGGTAGTAAACATGCAGACATTTAATGTTTTCCTCGATGTTTCAAACAGGTTGCACCGTTCGTGATTGCGAGGGTATTTTTGGTTCTAAATACCTCTTTCTGGCTTTGAATGATAGTCTAACATAGTTCCTATTTATTTTTACAGAAATACATACATATCGTCATTATCATCTTCCTGCCTCTATCCCAAATCAGTTGGGGTCGGTGCAATATGTTATGTTAGAACACAATACCATGTAGCAAAAGGATTTGGCTCTGTTTTATGACCGGCTGGAACTTAGCATAACTAACTATAACTAATCAACAACACAATAGGGCAAGTAAAATTATTCAAATTCTTGATAAGTACAAAAATTAAGCATTGTAATTTTATACCTCACTATCACAATCAATCATTCATCACAGATAAGACCAGATTATGGCATAATTTTGTTTAGGTATTGTATTGGTATAAAAAATATTACAGTAACTATCTGTGACATGTTTTTATTTAGAAAGCATTATGTTACTCATATCTTTAGATTTATACTAAAAAGTAAAACTGATATATTTATTAAATTGAAAAAATTTAACACTGTTTAGCATTAAAGACTTAATAAAAATTGTTTTAAGGTGCTAACTTCAATACATAGTATAAAATTGTCACATGTTTTTCTCTGTTGTGTTTCTCTGTCGTGAAATTTGCTAACTCCTCCTAAACCATGCAACGAATTTTGTTGTAGTTGATAGTGTAATTTAGGAGAAAGGTTTATATGTATGACACATGCTGGGAAAATACCCTTTTTCTGCAGGAAATGAGTAGTAACCGCTAACAAGCCGCTAGTTTTAAAATGAGGTAATGTTCATATGATATGAATGCTTTTAAATACTTTACTTGCAGTAGGCAGTTGAAAAAACTCGGACACCAGGGTTCATTGGGACGCTAGACGACTCGGTGTCCCACTTGAAGAAGAAGAATACTTTACCTCTGCCACTTTGTTGAACCGAACAGCCCTTGGAGCTGCATCATCACTGTCGGTGGTTTCACCAGCTCTCACCGGCACAAATGTTGAGTCACCCTGAAATGTGTATAGTTTTATTAAATAACTATTGCTATGAGAGTTTTTTCGGCAATCTATTCCGCCTAATGGCGCTATATGCCTCCATAGACTTTAAGAGAATAGCTGTAAAAAATTTACTTTGTCATCTTAGTCTATGGAGGCAAACAGCACCTTCTTGCAGATTAAATTCTTCTAATAAAACTCATTAATTGCTTAATACCTCAAATTATTTACTCCTTCTCAATACAGTTTATTATTTTAGTAAGCACATTCATTTACAACAAAAATAAAAGCAATAAATAATTGTTATAATTATAATAATAAATTACTGTAATAATAATAATGAATTTAATTGGCTAAGTGGAAGTAGATGTATAAGTAGGTAATTAGAACAAGATTTTCAGGCCAAGAACAGTTTCTTTTATTCACTCAGTGTAATATATTATAAGATTTCTTTTTCTAAACAAATCTTTAACCTTACCAATGAAGTTCCAGATTCATTGAAATAATTTTCATCATCTGTCTCAGCTGTGGGCTCTAACAATTGCTGAAAGAAATTGTAATTTAAAATTAATTAAAGAAACTTAAATGATCCCGGACCTATAGTAAGGAAAAAGTGGTTTCAGTTAAATTTGATGAAATTTTGGTATGTTATAGGTTTTGATCATCTGAACAAAAGATTATATGGGACCAAACTCCTAGGCTTAATGGTTTTCGAAATAATCGTGATATTTCTTTTTAATCATTACTGACGCGGTTGCACCACTCCACCTCGCGCGAAGTGTTACTCGTATACCGAAGTGCGACACACGCAAGCGCGCCGGACTGAAGTGCGACGGTACTCTAGACCGACGGACTGAAGTGCGACAGTACGCTAGCCCGAAAGGCTGAAGTGCGAAAGTACTCTAACCCGACGTACATTAGCGCGATATTGCTAAAGTGCGAATAATCTTGACTGTGACAGGGTGGGGCATTGTGGGACGGGTGGGGCAAGGTGGCGCAAGGTCGGACAGGGTAGGGTAAGGTTGGACATGGTGTGGGCATGATGGTACAGGGTGGGGCAAGGCGGGGTAAGGTGGGGCATGGTGGGGCCGGATGGCGTAAAGAGGTGCAATGGTGGGGCAAGGTAGGACAGGGTGGGGCAAAGTGGGACAGGGTGAGGCAAGAAGGGGTAAGGTGGAAAGGGTAGGGCAAGGTGAGACAAGGTGGGGCAAGCTGGGACAGGGTGGGGCATGGTGGGTCGGGGTGTGGTAATGTGGGACAGCGTGGGTCAAGGTCTCATAAACCTTGTCCCACCTTTCCTCATTCTGCCCCACCTTGTCTCACCCTTTCCTATTTGCCCAACCCTGTCCTACCTTGCCCCACCATTGTATCTTCTTACCTCATCCGGCACCACCATGCCCCACTTTACCCCACCTTGCCTCACCCTGTACCATCATGCCCACACCATCTCCCACCTTTCCCCACCCTGTCCGACCTTGCCCCCACCCTGTCCGACCTTGCCCCACCCTGTCTTACCTTGCCCCACCCTGTCCGACCTTGCCCCACCCTGTCACAGTCAAGATTATTCGCACTTTAGCAATATTGCGCTAGTGCACGTCGGGGTAGAGTACTTTCGCAATAGCGTGCGTCGAGCTACAGTACTTTCGCACTTCAGTCTGTTTGGCTAGAGTACTGTCGCTTTACAGTCCGTCGGTCTAGAGTACCGTCGTACTTCAATCCGGCGCGCTTGCGTGTGTCGCACTTCAGTATAACACTCCGCGCGGGGTGGAGTGGTGCAACCGCGTCAGTAATGATTAAAACGAAATATCACGATTATTTCGAAAACCATTAAGCCTAGGAGTTTGGTCCCATATAATCTTTTGTTCAGATGATCGAAACCTATAACATACCAAAATTTCATCAAATTTAACTGAAACCACTTTTTCCATACTATAGGTCCGGGACCATTTATAGACATGGAAACATAATCTTAATTAAAACAGGTATGTTTAATGGTCTTGTACTTAGCTACACTTCTACACTAGTACAACGAAGAGGAAACATTTGTTTGTTTGTATGTTATTAATAAAGTCCATACTTACTAGACCAATTTCTAAAATTCTTTACTTATTAGAGACTACAACATCCCTAAGTAACATTTTCCTACAGAAATAGAACAATGGGACAATCACTGGGAGGGCTGCTAGTACTTAAAGCCAGATATTCATTGGAGACTAAATCCCAGGAACTTTGTATAAGACACAAAGTTCCCAACTAAAAAGCGTCCACATTGGGAACATTGTTCAGAAACATTGTATAATTTAATGAAAGAGTTAATGCAAAGGCAAGTACTTACTGTGTAGTCAGTGGGACGACACGGGTCCCTAGTAGGTGGTGTGAAACACAACACTAACAGGTAAATAAACAGCAGCGAACTACGCACATACGTCACTAAGAATGGTCTCTCTAGCTTCTTTTCTATGTAAATGTACTGGAACAAACAACAAACATGTATTTACTATTCACGATGTCACAGACAGAGCTAGATAGCAGAAAAATTAGGAATAATGCTTACTTTGGTCATCTCCGCCGATACCACCCACAATATAACAACCAGTAGAAGTAAGAACACACCAAATATAAACTTTCTTCTACTAACATGTTGCGCACCATCCTTACTGTTTTTACTGCTGGGGGACACTCGAAAATAGTTGTGGCATAAAGTCAACATGAAGATAACTATAAATTATTCAGTAAACAGAACCCAAATCGCGTTTTAGTTCGCTAGTCGCCGCGGTCCATAGCTTTACATCAGAATTTCTCGAAGAGTAGCCGACACATCACTTTGTTTGAACTTGTTGTTAACACACGATTATGCCGTAATTTCAGTGTATATTTATCAGTGGAATAAATAAACAGTTTTTGGGATTCTAAATAGAATTAAATCTGAAATCAACCACCGAACAATAGGCTTCGTTCGTCGTTTTTTGACAGCAGTATTGCCAGATTGCACCTCTGATTTCGAACGGTATGGTCGTTTAAAAATAACTGTTTATGTTGGGTTTTGACCTCGCTAAAAGGGATCTTAGAAAGGGATGGTTTTAAAAAAGATCTTGATAGACTACTTGGTGCTTAATTTTTCAATAATGGGAAAGTTTTAATTAGTTGATCTAGCTTCTAGTAGATGGCGCTGATGGCGAATCATGGAAATGCTCAGAAGCGATTTCCCTTAATTAGGGGTAATGTTTTTTTAATAAACAGTATGTTTTATTTTCGTATTTTGTAGAAATTATATAATTTAAGAAAAACAAACCATAATTTTGCAAAACCGCTTATTTTCGATACCTCAAATCGAGGATATACGCCAAATCTACACTTTATAAGGACTTGCAGTTTATAAAGCGGCAACACATGTTTCGTATAATCTGTGATGTCATGGTGGTTGAATTTCACATTTGACAGCTGATCCCTTTATTTTAACAGCGCCATCTAGTTTGAACTCGTGAAGCAGTTAGTCCAAAAAATCCCCATACAAATACAATACATTATGCATACAAACACGCAAGTAGAGAGTCAAATTGCGTCGCGGGAGGATTATGTTTTTAAAAACTAAGATTTAAAACTAGAGGTCAATGTTGGACAAGAGTCGATGCAAGACTGCCCATTTAATCTATTAATTTCTTACATCTAGAGCTTACAAAATACTAAGAACTTATACTAGACTAAACATTACTTGATGATTTGGACGAAGCTACATTGATGACTCGCCTAGTTCTAAAGGGAACTGAAAATGTAACTAGAGTGATCGAAATTTCACTTTACTTTTTGTTACAGCAATATGAGTTCTGAGTTCTGATGTTTTATTTATTTTTAGGTAGGGTCAGGTAGGCTACAGTGACTCGGATTTCTTCAATCGATAAAATTTTATAGATAACTTTGAAGAATCTAACTGAAATTCATATCTTGGATGCATTGATTATTACTCTTTCGTTTCGCATTATCATTTTTTGCAATAACGCGACACTTAGGTCACCAGACATTATTTTCTAGAAAAAAAAATGTGAGTCGCTGTGTACTAGTACCTGTCTAAACTGACTCAACCCCCGTGGTACACAGTGACTCTAACAGTTTATATGGACTTGGCAACCCTGTCGTGCAAGTATAATATTTATTGAAACTATTCATTTTAATCAATTATATCTGTCAAAGTATTCTTTTCATATCATTACTATTGCCATAAGAAATATTTTACAATTGTCTCTCAATGTTTCTAAAAATAGAGAGATGATCCAGTACTAAATGTTAGAGTCACTGTGTACCACTTAAATTTGAGCCAGTGTAGACGCCGACGCTATTTTGAAATAATTAGCCTACAAATATTACCAGACTAATTCAAAAGCTAGCAAATCTAGCTTATTACTTAGTATTTTGACTGGCCCGATGGCGTAGTGGATAGTACCGATCCCTACTTGACCCTATACTTTATTGCACGAACTACAAAAGGTGGGCTTTTTGCCCGGCGGCATTCTGTACCGGCCAACCAGAGACTATACAGAATATTTTATTCAAAGTTTTGATTAAAATAAAAACCGGCTGAGTGCGAGTTGGACTCGCCCATCTAGGGTTTCGTAGTAAGATTTGTAGGTTATTCTGACGTGGTTGCAGAGGCCTCTGACATGGTTGCAGAGTTCTCTGTACTGTAGGGTTTCGTTATTCCCGACCTTTTGGCGTTCCCAAGAATCGGGAATGATATTTATCGTTTCTCGGGAATTCCCAGGACCCGAAAAATTTAAAATATTTCTTATTTTGTACCGAAAATCGAGAAAATCGCGTTATTTTATTTAAGAAAATAATAATAAAATTTGAATTTTTTTTTGTTACACGAGTAATAAATGACACTACTGTGACTGGTGTTGTAAATTTTTGACGCTTAGCCAGTCAGATCATGTTTTATATAACTGCTTTTAGTCTAATTGAATAGTCTAAAATTTTACTGCCTTGTAATGCCTACTTAGAATAACATCACCCCAAATCCAATTGTTGTGTGATGTAGTGTTACAATAGCATCACCGTGATTCTAGCCGCAAATAATAGCATCGCCCTGATTCTAGGGATAAATTCATCCAGGGAATGCAATGTCTTGCACTGCGCTCGCGTATCCAATTGCCAAGCGCGGTGAATATGGTAATATCTACCTATAGAGGGAGGCTCATGTCCAGCAGTGGAATGTAGTGGCGGTTACTTTTACTTAACAATGAAATCGCTTAGAGGCCTGGGCTAAACTGGGCTTGGCTAATGTTTTAACCACACCGAATGTGACCGAGACCGATGGCCTGAGATGCCTCCCGGAATAAACAACCTTAATTGTTTAAACTAAATGTATAACAGAACAAGTGATAATTATAACAATTGATTTTACCCGTCTGCCTCAAAAGAAGGGTTATGTTTTTCTTTCGAGGGTATGTAGATGTGGCGGCGCGCATGCGCCCCACATGCCAAGTCCTGAGCTGCCTAGCAACTGTATATCAAGCTACGTCACACTGTCAGAGAAGACTAGCCAATCAGAAGACGAAGCCTGAAACGCGGTATCGAAGTGTTTCCGTTGATCGCTATAAATACAACTTCCAAACATGTCCGGTTGGAACAGTCGTTCCCCTGGTCTCAACTCCCTGACCAGGTGGGTTGCAACCCTTTTCCCTCCTCCGTCGTCACTCGACCTACTGGTCTCATCACTCCTCCTAAACTGGTGACCCCGACGTGATCAACAGCGACGACGTGACGGACATCGCAACTCTCATCAACGGAGCCAGTCGTTATCACACTGCAGTCACATCTTCTCCAGCACCACCATCACTCCCCCTTTTTGGAGTGTCGAAGACGCTGTTCAGCCGTTGATGTCTTGAGGCAGTGGATGCTTCATCGTGCAGTCAGGCGGTGAGGCTAGCAGGCATGTAGCAGTGGTAGAGCAGGCTGCACGCTGGAGTGTGTCGACAGTCGTGGCTGCTGTAGACCCTGAGACGCTTGAGTGCCGACTGAGGATAGAGCACATGTCGTACTGTAGATCCAATACTGGTACTGCGATGAGTGCCGAAGACCAAGTGGCTGGATGCTGCGTTGAGGTTAAGCAGTCCAAGTTGCGCTGATGTCCGGTGGAGTGGTGACATCATGTTTTTGCTTGGTGCTGCAGTCTGGCGAGGCGTTGCGACGAGCAGGTATGCAGAGGCGAGCAGGATACTGGAGGTAGTTACTCGGACAGTGTCAGCTGCTGAAGGCCGTGCAGGTGCTGATGCTGGCTCCAGGTCTTCGAAGTGTCGATGACAGGTGGAGGCAGTGAAGATGCCGCAGAGGTGCTGGAGAAGATGTGACTGCAGTGTGATGACGACTGGCTCCGTTGATGAGAGTTGCGATGTCCGTCACGTCGTCGCTGTTGATCACGTCGGGGTCACCAGTGATACCTGCTCGTCGCAACGCCTCGCCAGACTGCAGCACCAAGCAAAAACATGATGTCACCACTCCACCGGACATCAGCGCAACTTGGACTGCTTAACCTCAACGCAGCATCCAGCCACTTGGTCTTCGGCACTCATCGCAGTACCAGTATTGGATCTACAGTACGACATGTGCTCTATCCTCGGTTGGCACTCAAGCATCTCAGGGTCTACAGCAGCCACGACTGTCGACACACTCCAGCGTGCAGCCTGCTCTACCACTGCTACATGCCTGCTAGCCTCACCGCCTAACTGCACGATGAAGCATCCTCTGCCTCAAGACATCAACGGCTGAACAGCGTCTTCGACACTCCAAAAAGGGGGAGTGATGTGGCGGCGCGCATGCGCCCCACATGCCAAGTCCTGAGCTGCCTAGCAACTGTATATCAAGCTACGTCACACTGTCAGAGAAGACTAGCCAATCAGAAGACGAAGCCTGAAACGCGGTATCGAAGTGTTTCCGTCGATCGCTATAAATACAACTTCCAAACATGTCCGGTTGGAACAGTCGTTCCCCTGGTCTCACCTCCCTGACCAGGTGGGTTGCAACCCTTTTCCCTCCTCCGTCGTCACTCGACCTACTGGTCTCATCACTCCTCCTAAATATGGATGTATATGCCATGTGGTGACGGCAGAGTAGAATAGCACCACCCCCTCTCTTCCCGTGGCGGTCGTAAGAAGCGACCGAGGGATAAACCTGACCCAAACAGACAGGGCCAACCGTATGGTGGCGGTTAATCCACCACAAAAGCATTCCCAAAGAGGGTTGACGTCTGGTAGGCGGCCGGTCGTAAAATTCAGCCAAATCCTTTGCAACACGATTTTGTGTTCAACAAAACGTGTTTCGCCGACCCCAAGTAATTGGGATAAGGGCAGGAGATGATGATGGCCTGAGATGCCTTCCGGAATAAACAGTATGGACAGTTTGAACTAAATTTGTAAAGTGATGATAGTGGATTGTGGGAATCGAACCCCACGTCCTGCAGATTGAGAACTCAGAGGCCACTCATTACTTATACAATTATTATTATTATTATTGTCAGCCTGTGACGTCCCACTGCAGGGCAAAGGCCTCCCTCCCTTTCTTCCATTGTTCCCGGTTTTGGGCCGCCTCCATCCAATTCTGGTCTTGCGCATTTACATATACAATTAAAAAACAAAAAAGAAATTAAAGTCATTGCCGTTTCATTGTTAGGTTTATCTAGTAGGTATCAAGTTTACAATGCGATGAACCGTGGATTTATAGTTTTTCAACCACCTCCTACCTAAAAAGTAAGACATGTTTTTCATCTAACGCACCTTTCGTAGTACAGTAATATTAATATCTTTCATACGTAAAATTTGGTATTGCAACCAGCCTGAACCACCTGTTTTTTCTGGATCAAACTCTCAAATAAATAAGATTAAATGTGTTCCCTCCCAATTATCAAAACAGGTACCTACACTACCTACTGACCTTAGAATCCTAAAACTAATTGCTAAGACCCTAGACTAGAATAAATTCCACACCTAAAGAAGAAGTCAGCTGTAAATATTACAGTACTTGGTACATGTTGCATTTTATAAGAATATAAACTACCCGGGAATTCCCGGGAACAACAAAAAAACCGGTTCCGGGATTGCCGTTTTTCCCGTAAATTCCCGGTTCCCGGGACCCGAGAACGAAACCCTAGTCCTCTGACATGGTTGCAGAGGCCTCTTACATAGTTGCACAGTCTTCTGAAACTATTGCAAAGACCTCTGACATCACCCCAAACCGTGATTGGCTAACCCTTTATAAACCCTTTTCCGGAATCACGCACTTTGATATTGAATATCTCAGCCATTTTAAACAGATTTTTTCATGATTTTTTTGGTAAGTATGTAAAATAAAACAGATTTCCCAAATTCATTACAAACTTACATGCTATATAAATACATTATAATATAATTATAAATAAAGCATGAATGAAAAGAAAGAAAATGATGCAGGTGTTTTCTAAATATCAAAGATGTCTGCCTGGTCTGGGCCGTCTGAAGGGGACGGTGGACGTAAACGGACAAAAAGGTACGGTCGCTTGTCAGAACAGGACGAAGACCTCTCGTTTTGGGATAGTCTGGCAACATTGTTGACAGTGACATTATTTGTTTTAATTCTGTTTCTAACGCAAAATTTTACCACCGAATCATAAAAAAACAAAGGATAGCAATATTAAGTTTGTATGGCGTTGTCTCTTTTTAATTTATGACTTAGCACTAGTTCACTACTACATAAACTATTTTTATTTTATTTTATTTATTTTATTTATTTTATTTTATTTATTTAGGAAAACCAACAGCTAATAATAAACGAATACTTAAAACTAATACAATTCACAAAGCCAATTACAGGTTTTCACAACTACATAATGAAATAGAAATTTTAAGAATCACACTTAATAATACAAATTTGAATGGGTACTTAATAAATATAGTGATACAGCGCACACAAAAACATACCACGAAACTGTGTAGTTAAAAGTTCGAGAAATATAAATAAAATATAAATTAACAGCACGGTTAATGTGAAGAATTGTAACATAATTATAATTAATCAACTAGTCTAGTCTCCATCAAAAAACGACTGGCTGAGAAGACGCCTGGCTGATTCACAACTGGTATTAAATAAATCGAAATTAAATTTATCAGATAGAATATTGAAATTATTGCAAGCTCGCCAAAGAAAAGTATTTTGCCTGTAATTTGTGGATGCAAACGGAAGAGAAATTAGTAAATTAGAACGAAGTGATCTATTGGGAGGTTTAATGGATATTTCAGCTAACAAATCGGGACAATCTAAACTGCTAGAGGTGATTTTTAAAAGGAATATTAGGTCTGCAATTTCGCGTCTATTTTGGAGGGGCAGCAAGTGGTGTTTTTTACACAGCTCTAGGTAGTTATTTGAGTCATACTTATGATGTAGTCGATAGCATAGATACTTTAAAAATTTCTTCTGTATGTTTTCTATGCGTTGTTTATAAGTTTCGTATTGAGGGTTCCAGATTTGCGATGCGTACTCTAAATTGCTTCGAACAAACGTACAGTACAGAATTTTCAGTGTTTTTGCTTGAGTGAAGTCTTTAGACGTACGCATCACAAAACCTAGAGCCCTACTTGCTTTAGTAATGACATTATTAATATGAGAATCAAATAGTAATTTCGTATCGTGATAAACTCCTAAATCTCTTATGACTGAATCTCGACTAAGTTGTTGGCTTTTAAGACAGTAATTATATGTGATTTTATTTCGTTTGCGGGTGTATGTGACAATGCTGCATTTTGAAGGGTTTAAATCTAGCATGTTCAGGTCGCAATACTCTTCGAGTCTGCGAAGATCAGATTGAAGAGAGTCAGCATCAGCCAAGGAACTTATAGTGGCAAATATTTTCATGTCGTCTGCGAAACAAAGAAGTTTAGCGAAGTGAAAACATTGTTCTATGTCATTGACAAAAATTATGAACAGCAGGGGACCCAACAGCGAACCTTGTGGGACCCCACTGGGTACGCTTACCCATCCAGAGAGATAATTATTGATAGCAACTGCCTGTGATCTGTTATTAATATACGAAGAGAACCATCTGAACAAATTACCCCTAATGCCGATCTTTGAGAGCTTTTGTAGAAGAAGCTCATGCTGGATTCGGTCGAAGGCTTTACTGTAATCGGTATAGATTACATCGACCTGAGCGCCTTTATCCATAGCATCAGTCAAAGCATTATTTAAAATGACAAGGTTTGAAACAGTTGACCGGCCTTTAAGAAATCCGTGTTGTGTTGTGCTGAAAGATTGTTTTAATGCCGGATATACTTGGTTATAAACTAGTCTTTCAAGGACTTTAGATATTATACAAAGTTTAGAGATTGGTCTGTAATTAGTAATATCAGTTTTTGAGCCTTTTTTGTGTACCGGTGTTATGTAAGCGCGTTTCCAGATTTCGGGCACGATACCAGAGTTTAAAGATTTTTTAAATAAGATAGACAATGGTATTGCTATTGTTTTAGCGCAGTTGATAAGGAAGCGAGCTGGGATATTATCCGGGCCTGCAGATTTAGATGGATCCAATTGTTTTAATATTTTCGAGACTGAAATGGGTTCAACTGAAATTTCTGCTATATCAGAGACCGTGTTGTTGTGTTCGGGATGATAAGAATTAACAGTAGAAGTAGATGATGATGTTGACAAGAAAGTGGAATGAAAGTAGGATGAAAATGCGTTACATATAGAAATACCTGTATTGAACGTAGAGTCGCCATGGTTGAGAGAACTAGGTATAGTATGGGACTTTGATTTCGAATGTACATATGACCAAAAATATTTGGGGTTCTTAACAATGGAGGCTTCAGTTGTTTTGATAAAATTGTTGTAGCATGAAAGTTCTAGGTTCTTAGCTCTATCGCGTAATAATTTAAATGACTGTTCATCAGACCGATTTCCATAAATCTTGTACTTACGAAGGTATTTCCTTTTTTCATTTAGAACTTTCTTTAGTGCTTTAGAATACCACTTTGGATAAGAATCACTGGTTATTATCTTGTTTGGAATATATTTATTCCTAAGTAAGGTAAATTTAGTATAGAAACGTGTGACTGCATCGTCAATTGACAGATCCGAAAATTCTTTATCCCAATCGATGTCTAAAATTTCTTTGTTTATAGATTCATAATCCCCCTGTTCGTATAAGAAACGGGTAAAGCTTGGACAGTCTAATGGTTTGTAAGTAATAGATCTAAATTTAAGACATAATGCCCCATGAAGAGAATCAACAGGGACGAGCGGATCAAAACTCCAGTCGCTCACTTCAACCTTGTCATTTGCAAGAACTAAATCGAGGGTCCTATTTTGCGAGTTCCTAATCCCATTAAATTGGCGTAAGTTAAGCAAATTGATCTCATCAACTAACAATATTTCGTCATTAGAGCAGAAATTATGAGGATCGAAGGAATGGTCATTACAGTTACTTGTTAACCAGTTGATACCGCTTAAATTAAAGTCACCTGCAATCAAGTATTTGTCATCCGGGCTTTGACTAACAATTAATTCAGTGTTTGTGAAAAAATTACTTAATTGCTGTGAAAAAGTATTACCTAGGTTCTCGTTACATAAATACACGATACATATATGTAACCGTAAAGGCGTGGTATGTTTACTTTGCTTGATACTATTGCAAATGCGCTTTTCTGTTTTTGAATATTTCACTAATCGATTTCTTTGTCGCAAGTTTGCTATCCTTTTCATTTATTTACATTTTCAGAAATTTTTTCCTACTCACAAATATTAGTTTATTTCGTTTTTGTGGCAAATAAAGTGAATTTTGAGAGCTGACGTGTTTGGAGGAAAGGGCGCCAACTTCGAAGCGACTAGGCGGAAATTTTATAAAATTGTTAATAAAATTGTTTAAAGCCCTTGCTGAAATTTTGTGTTTATTGGGGCGGCAATGGGTGCCGAGAGCGGTGGGCATGAAGATGCCCACATGTTTGAGAAAATAAAACGGAAATTTGAAGGTGAGCAAACAGGCCCTGAAAAACCTGCGAAAATGTCGGCCAGTTTTAACAGAAGCCGCAGAGGCCTTTTTAAAGACTACAACCACATTTATGTTGAAAATGGCAAGAAGGAGTACCCTATATTACTGTCATCAGCATCTACCGAGACAAAAATGGACATTTTAAAAACTAATGGCATCCTACGATCTGTGTTAGGAGTGGATCATGTGAAAGCAGTTGGAATGTCATTAATAAAGGTGTTTTTTAAAGACAAAGAAAATGCCAATAAATTTTTACTTAATCAGAATTTACTTCACCAAAATGGATGGATTGCGAGAGTGCCATATGATAATTTGGAGGTTCAAGGCATTATACGGGTCCCAATTGAAATAACTGAGGAAGAACTGCTGCAAGAACTGAAGTCTTCTGCTGAGGTCATCGGTGTGAAACGTTTCATGCGCAAAGCCCCAGATGGATCCCTCATTCCGACCCAGACTGTGTTGGTAACAATGCTTGGATCAATTCTGCCTGATCATGTTACCTATGACCATATCTGGTTTGACACCAAACCTTATATAAAGCCGCTGCGCCAGTGCTACACATGCTACAAGTTTGATCATGGTCGTGGATCATGCCGCAGTAAGCAGGTTTGTTCATTATGTGCTGGACCTCATTTCTTCAAGGAGTGTGACAATCAAGACAGTATCAAGTGTGTAAACTGCCAAGGTCCTCATTCCGCAGTGTCAGTGCAGTGCCCGCAGAAGGCTGCAAAAATAGCAAACATTAAACAGCAAATCAATGGAAAGGTTTTGTATGCTTCAGCTGTATCCAAAACAAGAACCTCAGCCCCTGTCAGCGGAGCCCAACAAACTCCATTACAAACTCCACAGAGAAGAGCAATGATGTCAGACATCCTAAACTCTGACACTGTTTTAGCCAGTATTATTAAAACTGTGATGGACTATTTAAGTGAAAGAGAAAAGTCAAAGGGCAAGGGTAAACCTCTAACTTCTCAGATAATCAAGGAGTTGCTTATTGCTAACTTCACCACTCCTAATGGATAGTGATGGAGTTGGCATTGAGCACTTCAGAATTTTGCACTGGAATTCCAGAAGTATTATTAGTAAGTTAGATCAGCTCAAACATTATATTAGTTCATGTGGTGTGGAAATTGATATTATTTTACTTAATGAGACATGGCTAGGTCATGGTACAAGTATAAAATTACCAGGTTTTCAAATTTTTAGACAGGATTCAGACCGGCCTCATGGTGGTGTTGCAGTTGCCATCAAAAGTAAGTATTGCTGTTCCATTATTCCAACTTCTTCCTGCTATGATTTCCAAAACTTGTTGATTTCAGTTAAATTATGTTCCATAACTATAGATATTCTTAGTGTTTATATTCCTCCCCCTCCAAACGGTAAATTCAGAGTACAATATCTCAATGAGGCTTTCTCCAAAATTTCAAGCAGAGACTTCTTAATTGTTGGTGATTTTAATGCGCATAGTACTTCATGGGGCTGTAGAGACAGCAATAGACGAGGCAATATAGTTAATAATTTTGCAGATAACCACAATTTGGTATGCCTGAATGATCATACTGTCACAACCATTCCTCCTTTTGGCCAGGAAGGTAATGTCTTAGATTTAGCTTTCTCTTCGTCGTCATTAAGTTCTAGTTGTAGTTTTTCTGTTGCGGATGATCCACTAAGCAGTAATCACTTTCCCATTCATATAAACGTTATTTATAATGGTGCAGCTTCATCCTCAGATAGGAGTGTAGTTGTTCCCTCTGAACCAATTATTCACACTTTAGCTGATGTAAATTTTAATAAGATTAATTGGAAAGAATTTCATGACTTATGCACAGAAAGATTTTCTGATTTCAATGTAAATTCAGAAGATCCATTGTTATCATACGACGATTTCATTCAAAAACTGTCTGACATTTTATTGACATTTCCAAGGAAATCATACAGTTGCCATACGAAAAAACGTAAAGCTTTAATTTGGTGGAATGATCTTTGTAGTCAAGCTGTTAGATCGGCTAAACTAGCATTTGAGTCATATAAAGGGTATCCTACATTAGAAAATTATATTTTATATAAGCGTTTTGATGCTAAAAAGAAAAGAGTTCTCTCTGAGCAAAAACTTTTAAGTTGGGTCAAACTGTGTGAAAGTTTCAATCGTATGACTTCTTCAAAAATTATTTGGGATTATATACAAAAGTTTAAATTCTCGCGACTAAATACTTCTATAAAAACTCATTTTCTAGACAATCCTAGTAATGCGTTAGCTTACTTGGATAAGATAGCTTCGTCTAGTAATAATTTGACTTCGTTGGATCTTCAGCCTTATTTTTTATCCCCTGGTTCAGATTCAGCTCATTGGATAAAGGATTCATTTGCCATGCATGAGCTTCGTGCTGCTCTTATTACAAAAAAGAATACTTCACCTGGTCCAGACTTTATTCCCTATATAGTTATTAAAAGTTTACCGGACAGTGTTTTGTCTATTTTGTTAGATATTTTTAATCAAATGTGGCACAAAAGGTGTGTCCCTATCAGCTGGAAAATGCAATATGCTGTACCTATTCTTAAACCTTATAAAGATGCTAATAGTTTAGACGCTTATAGACCTATTTCCTTAACTTCGTGTTTTGCTAAGTGTTTTGAAACTATGCTTAAAAATCGTATCGAATGGTTTATTGAAAACGAAATGCATATTCCTGATTTTCAAAATGGGTTTCTAAAGGTAAAAGTACAATGTATAATCTTTCCTGTCTCATTGGTGACATACGAAACAGCATTCGAAATAACAAATTTACTTTAGCAGTTTTTTTAGATATTAAAGGAGCTTTTGACAATATAAATCATGAGTATTTAGTTAAAAGTTTAGCTGCTTTGGGAATACCTGGCTCTGTTTTGTGTTGGATTTTTAATTTTCTTAATGAGCGGCAGGTTTTCCTTAAAATTAAAAATAAACTTTACGGTCCGAGATTAACTAACAAGGGCACTCCTCAAGGCTCTGTCTTATCTCCTTTAATATTTATTTTGAGTTTAGTTGAATTTATGAAGCAGATACCTGCGAATGCTAAATATTCTTTTTTTGCTGACGATCTTGTAATATATTTAAACTGTGATGACATATCGCAAGGGGAAACTGAAATGAATGATTGTCTTCGGGTTGTCAGCAGCATTTTATTAAATAATTTGAAGCTGGAGGTTAATATTGAAAAAAGTTCTGTGGTATTATTTTCAGGAAATTCTAATTATCTTATAAATTATAAAATAAAATTATAATATTATTATAAAATTATTCTATAAATTCTATAAATTCTATTCTAAATTCTATTCTAATAATTCTATAAATTCTAATTAATAGGGTCACTCTGGTATATTAGGCAATGAGCTGGTTGATGCTCTTGCCAAGTCAACAGAGAATGTTTTAAGTTGTGATTTTAAAGTACCTCATTCTGACTTAGTTGTGTTTCTCAAACAAAATATGTTAAAACGTTGGACCATTTCTTTGGAATCATCTAGAAATGTTAAGGGTAGATGGCTTGCCAGTATTGCCCCAATACCATCAACTAAAGCTTGGTATGAAAAACCCAATGTATATATGGGCAGGAATTTTATAACCACCATTTGTAGGCTACGCATTGGTCATTGTAGATTTCCTGCTCATCTTCATCGCCTTAAGTTGAGTGATAGTCCCTGTTGTATCTATTGTAGTAGTGACATTTGTGACTTAAATCATTTGTTCTTTGTTTGTCCTCACTTTTCTTTGCAACGCTTGTTGCTAATTGGTTTATGTCAAGAAATTGTTAATCCTATGCCTGATAACTTACAAGACCTTTTAAAACATCCGAAAGTGTACAGTTTCATTTTTGATTTTGTAGAAAATACAACAGGAAATTGTAAATATTTTATAAAAAATTTAAGTTAATATCTAGTTTACATTTAATTATAATTTTTAGTTTGTTTGTTATAAAATTTTAGTTTTAGTATTAAGTTTTAGTCTAGTGTGAATGTTTTGTAAGTTTCTTTTTAAGCTGATGGTCTTGTAACCAAAGCTTCAATAAATAACAATAACAATATAAAGCTGACGTGTTTGAGGTTATTTTTCTTGAAAGCGATACAAATTTCTAAAAACTCTGCAAAAATAAATTGAAATCATGAGCGCCTGCAACGTGGAGGTTATAAAATTGATCGGGAAATATTTAAATACTTCCGTAGGGGCTGTTTGTTACAATACGGATAAGGTAAAAAAGTTTTATGCCTGGCGGCAGGTTTCTCTGTTTCTTTCACGTTACCTATTGAAACTAACTGTAGCAACGTTTGTTGCAGGTCCTGACGACAGTTCTGGACAAGCAGAATGTGGAAGGGTTCGCCAGTATAGTGTTGCGACTGGTGTCCAAGAGTGGGCAGGAGATGAGTCGAGAGCAGGTGCTGCTGAGCTACCAGTGGCTTGAGCACATCGCCATGTACGCTAACCAGGCAGCAGCTGATAGGCAATTCGCTAAGAGTTTCTTAGAAGTAAGTTAACTATGAAGTATACTCAGGAAATATCAATAGAACCAGGAATTTAGTAAACTGGCCTTACCACAAAAATGTTAGACAAGGGTTGAACAGGTGTTAGGCTGAAAATCGACAAGCTATAATCAGCACTAATTTCGACTACTGATTGGGTCCCAGCCCGGGGGCTCTCTCTTGAGCACTATCGATCGACGAGCACAGACCATTGATTATGTTACAATAAATCCAGATTTATTTAATTAAAAGTATATATTCCAGAGAACTCTTGTGTTTAATTTAGTGCTAATAGTTCAAATACAATTTCATACAAAAAATGTGTTAACTAACTTTTTGTGATAAGGCCATAGGCTATACAACTGAAATGGCAGTCAGAATATACTTTTTAGAAAGCCATCAGCATTTTTTTGTTAAAATAAAAAGCAACATGCATTTTTTTTATGTGCCTGTCTTTAATTTGTTTCCAGGAAATCAACAGTGCTCTAGAAAGAAATACTTACCTAACAGGGAACTTCCTTACAGTAGCTGATGTTGCTGCTTACTATGTCTTATATTCTATAGTGGTAAGTTTTCCATTGTAATAGGTATACTATGTATTAACCTTCTGATCAGTAACTTTAAAACTTTCTACTGGAACTAAGAATTCCAAATCCAAATGTATTGAAAAATATTATAAAAGATATGAATAAACATTTTATGTATCTGTTTTTTCAGGAGAGGCTAAGCATCACAGAAAAAGAATCTCTTCTACACCTGTGCAGATGGTTGAAACACATCCAAGCCCAGCCCAAAGTATGCTCAAGCAAACCTCCACTACAACTCAATACCTTATGTCTTTCCATTCTTGCTCCTGCTGCTCATTAATGGTATTGTTTTCTTTCTAATTTATTGTCAAGTAATATAAGCTTAATGTTGTAGGAGAAAGTAAGATTGGTGTGAATGTTTTTAAAACAATACCTGTATATTTTGCATTTTATGTAACTAAATGATGTACCAAATAAACAAGTACAAAATCAGTATTGTTGAAACAAGGTAAGCGTTGTATGGTTTCCAACTAATATATGGTCGCAAGTAATCGTAATTTAATTTTAAAGACTGCAATAAATGTAAGAAGAAGAAAGGAGTATTATTGATCAATCAGCATTATGTAAGTACATAAAATATTTAAATATAAAATCAAATAAGAAAACCTATTTCAAATTAAAATAATCTGAAGTGAAGTGTTTATAAACCTCATAAAAATACGACTAAATGTGCAACTATGTACTATGCTAAAAATGGTGTTACATTTTATTATGTAGTTACATCAGGAGTAGAAGAGAAAATGTTTAACATTGTTATAACCTGTATTTTCATCTCTACCTACATGAATTGTTATGTAAGTATATTTTATTGGTATTTTACTATTTCAAGATTTAAATCTACTACTGTTTTATTTCCATAAAATATTTATTCATACATAAAATTCTAATATTTAGGTATAACTTCCAATGAGTGTGCATGACCCCTTTAGTAATCTTTCCAACAGTCTCTTGCAAAAGGATATGTTTTTGATAATAAATTGTTTACTAATAATGTTTATTAGATTATGTCATACTCTACTCTGGTTTCAGAATAGTACTCCACAGAAGCGGTACAACATGTTTCTGCCTAATCAGACTTTACCCCATCAACTGAAGGATAGCAATATATCAAGACCTGTACTCTACCATCCGCAGCCATTTGCTTTCCCTGGTTATCCAGTTATTCTGTATTTGTGAAGAAACTTTTTTTATTGCAACAAAGATTAGTTCCACAATAGTTGTTAGTGATGTAAACTGCGACCTGAAGAAACTTCTAGAAATATTTAATTCAACAAGTTAACAGAGAATGTTTGAACTTGAAGAATATTTGAGGTTAATCTTGATAGGTACCTATATGCACTTCTTTACTATCATTATAGTGCAGTGTTTACTTACCTACGTACATTTCTTAAGTTTATCTCCATGACATTCGCCTTGTTTTAAATTTTATAATAAAATACTGATATAATGTTCAGACTTTATTCTGATTTTGCTTGCTATTTACATGGTAACAACTACTTACACACTACAAACATAGTATAATAATAAATAATATAAAGCTATAAACATGTAAATGGAGTAACACGCTATTACAGTTCAGTAGTTCGGAAATGGTCGTCGTTTTCAGGTAGGTAGGTAAAGTACGTTCAGGTCAGATCGTTCGTAAAATGAAGGTCCCACGCGACTTGATGAAGTCTCATCGAAAGTTGGTAACAATGTACAAAAATAACCCCTTGTCTTTGTCGATAGCAGCAATCCGCAGGTACCAGCTGATTAGGTTTTTTGTGTGGCTTCTGTCGTGACCTGCGCGTCGTCGGCTTTTGAGCGGTCCGAGAATCGAAGCATCAGGCATCGCTCCAGCTTGTTCGAGTAGGAACACCCGTTATCTTCCGCTTCTGGGAAATGAATAGTTTAAGATAAATGTTGGTGTCTGAGTATGTAGAACACTACCAGATGGCTAGAGTTAGCAATAAGGCTGTGTTTTGAATTTCTATTCTTTTGTATGTATCCCTTGTTAGATGGATATGATTGGTCAGATCTGTTTTGTAGTGTAATTATGGTCTAAGTTGGGAACCGAATGAGGCTACGACGATTGAGCCAGCTCATTTAGAAGCCCAAAAAGTCATTGACGTTCCCACACATGACATACCTGACTGCAACTCCTGGAAGCAAGCTCGGAGCTGGTCCTTCAAAGCGGTTCTGGACTGCTGGGACGTCACGGCACCTTGCACCTTGTTCCAAAGCTCGGCCTCGCGAGGGATCCCCCTCGAGTCCACCTGAATCATCACCATAGCATCATCAGGGCAAGGTCACCAGCAATTTACGTATAAGTGCTATTAAAATACACTTACCACTTGCAAATTAGCGAACACACATTGACTCAGGCACTGAAAAACAGAAACATCATTAGATAGGTTATTTTATTTCCTATATTAGGTACTTATTTTGTTCTTTAAGTAGGTCCTTAATGTTAATGATAGGTATTGATTATACATTGTTGCTGCGGAATAAATTATGGTAATGTAGCAATTATTGAATCAACAGCTTTATTCAAACTAAAACGTGTAGGTGTGTTTTGGTACCTAGATCGCATAGGGCCTTCGACCTGCCCACGCACTAATTTAGGTAATTTGCTTATTATATAACTAGGTAGGTACGTAGGTAGTTGATGTTTTGATATTTTGTGCCGTAACCATCTTGCAAATACGCAGGCATATGATATTTTGGTACATACCTCCTCCTCTTATCAGTAAACTGGTGAATGCAGGGCTTTACATAGAGCCTCTGTTACAGAACAGAGGACATATAGACATCTGTCTATCCGTCGAAGCGACGTATTGTTTACCAAGTAAAGGCAGGTCTATCTTTCGTTTTGTCGAATTGATGATTGCAACTTCTACTTAATCTTTAGGTACGGAATGTAGACTTGTGTTTGCTTTAGCATGCATTTTCTTACAGAGGTACCTGATCGTTATCCCCCTTGTCGAGTAGCGGCTCGTTCCTTCTCGTTCGGTTGACGCTGGTGCTTTCATTGTAGCTCCCCCCTCCAGCCGGTTTGGGAGCAGAGTTCACGAACTTCTCCCCCTGGTTGCCAGCTCCGTACCCTGCCATTAGGTAAAGGTCTGAGTAGGTAGATAAGATTATAGGTAGTTGTGTAAGAGACACCCCGTGTTAAGTATAGGTACTACCTACCTACAATTTCAATTGGGTCAGGCAATAGGTATGCTATGCGATCAGCAGCTCAACTCTCAATTCTTTATTTTGGAAATAGCAGAGATTGGCAACATTTCCTGAGGACTTTCATCAAATATGTGTGGATATAGGTTACTTAGAAACTATTTATATTTTTCTATTTCAGCCTATTGCAGTCCACTGCTGGACGTAGGCCTCCCCCAGGGAACGCCATAAAGCACGATCTCCCGTTTTTGCCATCCAGTCGCTACCAGCCGCCTTTTTCAAGTCATCGGTCCATCTGGCCGGAGGGCGTCCAACGCTACGCTTGCCGAGGCGTGGCCTCCACTCGAGAACCCGCTTACTCCACCGTCCGTCGGTTCTACGACAGATGTGGCCAGCCCACTGCCACTTCAGCTTGCTACACTTCCAGACTATGTCCGTCACTTTGGTCTTTTTTCGGATGGCCTAATTCCGGACTTTATCCATTATAGAGATACCAAGCATAGACCTTTCCATAGCTCTCTGAGTGACATGTAGCCGGTGGGCTAGTTTTACTGTCAAGTTCCACGTCTCGGCTCCGTAGGTCATGACTGGTAGGACGCATTGATCGAACACCTTGGTCTTAAGGCATTGTGGCAAAGATGATTCGAGGATGTGACGCAGCTTTCCAAATGCTACCCAATCAAGCTGCACTCTTCTGGTGATTTCAGCCTCAAAGTTGTCTCTTCCCATCTGCAAAGTTTGCCCAAGGTACACGTATTTCTGGACAACTTCAAGGACTACACCTTCGACGGAGACCGGCTCGGGGATTATGTGTTGTTACTTAGAAACATTGTAACTTATTTAGATTCTCATGATATTTGATTTCCTACCTTCGTAACAGAATATGAACTACTCCCCTTTGTTACTGAGATCATTATTCATTCTTTACCTACACAGCCAAGTCTATTTTGAACGTATTTTGCGAGCTTACTTTTCTTACCTCCGTAGTCGTAGTCCGTGGCATTGAGTACGTGGATCTGTTCCTTCATGTCGCTGGAGTTCCTCCGCTCGTGGCTGTACTGGTTCAGGTCGTTCTTCGAGTTGCCGTCGATGCGAGCAGACCCGTCGGTGTATTGTGTGTGATATTGTTGGTGTGAGTATGTCCATGTTGAAAGTTTTGGAGCTTACTTTTCTTACCTCCGTAGTCGTAGTCCGTGGCGTTGAGTACGTGGATCTGTTCCTTCATGTCGCTGGTGTTCCTCCGCTCGTGGCTGTACTGGTTCAGGTCGGTCTTCGTGTTGCCGTCGATGAGAGACCCGTCGGTGTATTGTGATATTGTTGGTCTGAGTATGTCCATGTTGAAGTTTTTGGTGCTTACTTTTCTTACCTCCGTAGTCGTAGTCCGTGGCATTGAGTACGTGGATCTGTTCCTTCATGTCGCTGGAGTTCCTCCGCTCGTGGCTGTACTGGTTCAGGTCGTTCTTCGAGTTGCCGTCGATGCGAGCAGACCCGTCGGTGTATTGTGTGTGATATTGTTGGTCTGAGTATGTCCATGTTGAAAGTTTTTGGAGCTTACTTTTCTTACCTCCGTAGTCGTAGTCCGTGGCGTTGAGTACGTGGATCTGTTCCTTCATGTCGCTGGTGTTCCTCCGCTCGTGGCTGTACTGGTTCAGGTCGGTCTTCGTGTTGCCGTCGATGCGGGGAGACCCGTCGGTGTACTGTCATATTGTTGGTGTGAGTATGTCCATGTTGTAAGTTTTAGGAGCTTACTTGTCTTACCTCCGTAGTCGTAGTCCGTGGCATTGAGCACGTGGATCTGTTCCTTCATGTCGCTGGTGTTCCTCCGCTCGTGGCTGTACTGGTTCAGGTCGGTCTTCGTGTTGCCGTCGATGCGGGGAGACCCGTCGGTGTATTGATCGTCGTAGCCGTAGTTTT
Organism: Phthorimaea operculella; assembly: GCA_024500475.1. Lineage (NCBI taxonomy): Eukaryota > Metazoa > Arthropoda > Insecta > Lepidoptera > Gelechiidae > Phthorimaea > Phthorimaea operculella. Next base: position 4,039,966 of record JANFCV010000027.1, read on the forward strand.
CTGAGCGACGCTGTTGGGAAATCGAGAATTATCTGCTTGTGCAATTTTTTACTGCCTTCGTAGGCTGGATTCGATTATCAACAGTTGAATAAAAATTCTTTTGTGTGAGATCGTTTCCTGTTTGGTACCGATGCTTCTGCATAATGTATTGTGATTGGTTAGAATCCGTCTTTGATTAGTTAGATTTTTATTATTTTTGTTCCTTTCACTTCAGAGGGCTACGAAGGCTACGAGGGCTTCTAAGAATACGAATAAGTGGTTTGAATCCCCTGATTTCCATCTAGCTGCTAAACTGATAGATAATAGAAATAGATTTGGGGTCATCGTGTCGTTTCTTTGCATTATGTGAACATTTATTATCTAACACCGTTTAAAAAAAAATATTTTTGTTTCGGGTCCAATGGTCAGAACACAGGGCTAGAAATGAGTTAGTATACTTAATTACCATTACCATTTATGATCGATCATGCGGTACTCGTTCACTGGCATCGCAGGTACCCCAGTATAATCATTATTAATCACAATCTGAAGCACGAAATCATCTCCAGGGTAATGACCCGGATATATTTTACCCGACTACCTCAGAAGGCGGGTTATATTTGTCGAGAGTACATATGTAGCTATGTAACTACTATGTATGTGGACAAGAAATTCTTTTTCACGGACTATAGTCCAAACGACTTTGCGCATCTGCAAATATGAGGTGTCATTAGATTCGTCTCAGAATAATTAAAAATGGCGGATTTTAAACGCAAATTATAACATTGAAATAACCGCAGTTTGTTTTTTTTTTGTTTTTTCATACATCTTCGTGTTAATCTCACCATTTAGCAATCAGGTGAATCAACCCATTAATACATACATACATACATCACGCCTTTATCCCTTGCGGGGTAGGCAGAACCCATTAATTCTGAATTTTAAAAACATTGGCGAGTACGCCTACCTGCCTAGCAGCTTCCTTGCCGGGCACGATGCACGCCTTGATCGCCGCAGCCACCTCCTCCTCCAGAAGCTTGATGTTTCCATCCCCTGATGACGTCACCAGCCCCGGCAGAGCCAGCAGCAACACCACCCCATAGACTGCCCCCCACATCGCGACTAAACTCACGTGGCGCTCCGTCCCATATAAATTGTATGAGGACAGGAAGCAACGTAATTAGGCTGTGTTATGGTAACGGACAGCCGCTGACAGCTGTCTATCTGAACGGCAAAAGTGGCACAGGATCTGTGCATGGGAAAGTTGGAAAATATACATGAATGGTGAATTGTGGTAGGTGGGTACTAGGTAAGTACTCAGGGGATCCACGTAGTTGCCTCGTAGTGACAACGAATCGATGAACCGGATAGGTATCTATAGTTAGGATATGAATATTTCGCTTAATTTCTGTTTCATTATGATAATTGATAATAAATAGTGGTCTTTGTTTACTGCCGTTTTCCTGACAATTTATAACAATGTTTGATGATTTCCAATGTAGTAGTTTTATCTCATCAAGTGTCGCATTAACGATTTACACTATGCGAGAAAAAATTAAAATTCTTAAACTTAATAATTTAATTTTATTTTATTTATCAACCTGTTGATTGCGAGAACAACTCGTACCAACCCATTTAGATTTGAGGTACAAAACACAGATTTTCCTTATTAAGTACTTAAATACTTCAAAGGGACAAAGTTGCAATCAAAAGATTATCTAAGTAATTAATACTGTACCTGCTACAATAATCTGTACCCGGTATTTAAAAAATATCTAACTACAGTTAAATATTGACCACGTTAATTATATACCTTGCTTATATATAAGTACCTATATACATGATTATATACCCTTAGATAAAAGGTACTTACCTAGAGTGATACGTAAATCCACTATAGGTAATGGTCTAGTAAATGTTGCACCTAAAATTGCAATTGTAAAGTAAGTACCTACTTACTTGGTAGGTATTTGGCTTTTATAATTTAATTACTCATACAAATCTTTATATCATTTTAAAAGTTACATCGTGCGTGATATTAACTTAACATATATTTAACACAATTACTATAAATTTTCCTATGGGTAACAATTATAGTTAGCAAATAACATAGTATTAGCGCATAAAACGCTTGTAAACCTAATGAGTAGATTTATAAATTTAATTATAAATAGATGTTTCATCTTAGTGCAAGTAGGTGGGTCTTGTATGATTGATTATTTAATTTGGTTGAAGTTCTGTAGACATACCAAAATGACGTGTTTGAAGTTTACATAAATTAACATTACTCAAGTAGATATAATACCAGTAAAGTTCAAAATGGATGTAGGTATAACATAATTACAAAACATCTTGTTTGGTTCATGTGCTGGCTCTTTTTTCGGTTATAATCGGAGATACCAACTTTCATTCACAGGGTAGTTAGACATGCTTAAGAATGTTAAAAAACTTAGTGGCCATCTCAGAGTGTACCTTGTACAAATGGTGGCTGGCTATTCAAGATGGTATTTTCCTGTAAAGGAAAAAGTTTATCCTCAGGATTTACTGTATGTTACCATACAGCCGCCATCTTTGAATAGCCACCATTTCTAAAAGCTACTACTCTGAATTGGCCACCCGACTCTTTTTTACATCCTTAAAAGTATGTAGTACTACCTTGTGAAGGAAAGTTGGTACCTCCAATTTTTATCGTTCTCGGAAATTTGGCTGGCCAGCACGCAGACTATTTGAGATAGGATGACTAACTTAACCTTTACCGTAATGCCCCCACTTGCCGTTACCCCACCCGGTCCAGGCGGCGCCACCACCGCTGCCATACAACCTCGTTCCACCATACCCTCCATAGTTGCCGTAACTGCTTCCAGCCAGCGCTGACTTTCCATACAAATTGAACAACCCGGAATCTGCCGTGTCTACACTTGCGTAGCTGCTGCCAACGACTCCTATTTTGCTGTTGTCCATGCCATACGCCCCCCCTGTTCCATATCTCCCATAAGTTCCTGTAAGGCTGAATGTCAGCGGCACGTGGATTCCTTGGAGGCCTAAGTAAGGCCCGCTGGCTGTAGGGCGTGTTCTAGGCCAGAACGTTTCGGCCTTATCCATCATTTCTTCTGGCTCTGTAGCAGTTGTTGGAGAAACGGTTATCAACCTGTCGAGTTGTCGTCGGTTGTTGCGTGGTTGTTGAGAATTTGGTTGGTAGTAACGTTTCTGTTGTTTGTGTTGGCGTCATTACTGTAAAAAAAGAAGGAATCTTTACACAACAATGCGAATGCGGTATTTGGTAGAGCTATAGCTACTCTGTTAATAATTAATAGGTATTTAGCTTGGTAGAGTAGGTACGTACGTATCTACAACATTGCGATTAAATGATTTTGTTCTCTTTGACCTCCACAAGTATGAACTTGGTAGTTAGTTGCACAGGCGTGTAACTCCAAAGCACATACAATTATGCTATCCCTCTAGTATGCTGTGTGGTGCCGGATTAGAATAGCATCACCCCATATTTTTCCAGTGGGTGTCGTAAGAAGCGACTAATGAATTTTTAAGAGTTGATAACTTCTCATTACTATGGTGATACAGTCTGCTCAATGACTCAAACTTTTGCCAGGCGTGATGTAGGTAAATGGCCGTTTTTTACAGTCGTTTACGCTCTGCCTGCCCCGCAAGGTCTATTGACGTGATATATGTATGTACTTTACTTTGTCTAATAGGAATGACAGCCAGATCGGCCTCGCGCTGTGCCCTGGGTTGTGTCCACAGGATCTCCACCTCTCCATTGACAGGTGACAGGGGAGGGCTTGGGTTCAGGTACAGTGCAGGGTCTAATACCCTGCCCTGCGCAGACCAGATCATCACGCACCACCATGTTACCAGAATCTGTAAGGAAAATTAAGTCTTTTTTCAATCTCATTTAGAAAACTTACGAAATATTTCACTGCAGGCATGATTTGCACCTGCAACTTTTTTGAACTTCTTCTTCTTAGTTTGAATTGCTGGTAAGTGGCCCATAAATGCCCAGTAAATGATATCGCCGTAAATTCGATTGTGCTCTCTATTCGTGTGGGACACCGAGCCTTGAAACGACCCGATGAACTCTGGTGTCAAGAGTTTTTTAACCGCCTACTGCAAGTAGCAGGCCTCTGACATGGTTGTGTAACGACCGCCATCATAGACAGCAACCGGGACCGACGGCTTAACGTGCCCATCCGAAGCACGGAACCATCTTACTTGCGGACAATCAGGTGGTTCAGCCTGCAATGTCCTAACCAGACTGGGAACAAATTCACAAAGTGATAAATATCAACTTTGTGAGTGACCCCACCGGGAATTGAACCCGGAACCTTTGCGTGGCAGGCAGTAACCACTGCGCGACATCGGCTGTCATTCGATTGAGCTAATTTAATTAAACACGTACGTGTATGGTACGATATGCATGTAGAATCGTCATCGATATTTATTGTCTTAATCTTAACTTACTTTTTCTAATATGGGTTTATAATTAAGAGTACTTAGTTTCATTGCTTTTCGTTTTGTGACCTCATTTATATTCCAGAAAATAATATAAGATCGTTCATAAGCATGATATCAAACGTTTTGACTGCACACATTTTATTTTATTCTAACTTCAGACCTACAATGTATTTATTATGAATTATGTTTGTACATACCAGCATATTTGAAACCACTACACTTTATCAACAAAGTTTGTCTCACACAAGTATGTCACACCGTTCCCGATTAGTTAATAAAACGCGGTAGATCTCAGGAATGCACGGAACCACCGAACATGCGGAGAAAGCCTTTCCCCGTTACATTTATGATAATTACGACCTTGTCCAGTCAAGGCCGGTGGCTGCTCATTTTACCTCATTTCTGGGTCGATGACCGATACTAACATTAAAAGATACAATGAGTTTCATAGAGTCTGTAGTTAGGATGAAATGAAATATACCGGGAGTAACAGAAAGGGTATAACAAGCCGAAAGGAGGTCAAGGTACTCATGAAACTGAACAACTTTCCCCATGGAACATGGGTCGAAATATGAAAAAAAAATTGGACCTCCCATACAAAATCGCCGATCAGCTGACTGACTTACTATGGGAGGACCAATTTTTTTTTTCATATTTCGTACCATGTTCCATGGGGAAAGTTGTTCAGTTTTATGAGTACCTTCACCTCCTTTCAGCTTGTAATACCCTTTCTGTTACTCCCTGTATATCATCATCATGTATTTAAGGGCATTGCCCTTGTCGGTGGAGTATTCGCCAAAATATGTATAAACTTTATTAAACTTGTACGCAGCATCACTGCATCACTGGATTTTACCGGACGATATAGGATGTTCTTCACGTTGCTGAAAAATGTCCCAGCCCAGGTGTGAATCATACCTACTTTATAATATTTTCATACCCTGTACCGCTACTTAGCCTATCATCAATACATATTATAAAATGAAGTCTCTTTTTTCGTTTCTCTGTCTGTCTGTCTGTCGTGGAATTTGCTAACGAACTTGTGGCGGCACGCATGCGCCCCACATGCCAAGTCCGAGCTGCCTAGCAACTATATAACAAGCTACGTCACACTGTCAGAGAAGATTAGCCAATCAGAAGACGAAGCCTGAAACGCGGTATCGAAGTGTTTCCGTCGATCGCTATAAATACAACTTCCAAAACAGTCGTTCCCCTGGTCCCAACTCCCTGACCAGGTGGGTTGCAACCCTTTTCCCTCCTCCGTCGTCACTCGACCTACTGGTCTCATCACTCCTCCTACACTGGTGACCCCGACGTGATCAACAGCGACGACGTGACGGACATCGCAATCTTCATCAACGGAGCCAGACGTCATCATCATCAACAACCACTGCAGTCACAGCTTCTCTCCAGCACCTTTGCGGCATCATTCCTGTCTCCACATGTCATCGACGCTTCGAAGACCTGGAGCCAGCATATCAGCACCTGCACGGCCTTCAGCAGCTGACACTGTCCGAGTAACTACCTCCAGTATCCTGCTCGCCTCTGCATACCTGCTCGCCGCAACGCCTCGCCAGACTGCAGCACCAAGCAAACATGACGTCACCACTCCACCGGACATCAGCGCAACTTGGACTACTTAACCTCAACGCATCAACAAGCCACTTGGTCTTCGGCATTCATCGCAGTACCAGTATTGGATCTACAGTACGACATGTGCTCTATCCTTGGTCGGCACTCAAGCATCTCAGGGTCTACAGCAGCCACGACTGTCGACACACTCCAGCGTGCAGCCTGCTCTACCACTGCTACATGCCTGCTAGCCTCACATCAACTGCCTCATGACATCAATGGCTGAACAGCGTCTTCGACACTCCAAAATGGGGGAGTGATGTGGCGGCGCGCATGCGCCCCACATGCCAAGTCCGAGCTGCCTAGCAACTATATAACAAGCTACGTCACACTGTCAGAGAAGACTAGCCAATCAGAAGACGAAGCCTGAAACGCGGTATCGAAGTGTTTCCGTCGATCGCTATAAATACAACTTCCAAACATGTCCGGTTGGAACAGTCGTTCCCCTGGTCCCAACTCCCTGACCAGGTGGGTTGCAACCCTTTTCCCTCCTCCGTCGTCACTCGACCTACTGGTCTCATCACTCCTCCTACAAACTATCCACGCAACGGATTTTGCAGCGGTATTTTTGTAATAGATAGAGTGATTCCAGATAACACATGCCTTTTTACCAGCGGCAGTTTTTTTTACAGCAGCAGCGGGTGACCGTACTTTACCGCTGCTGCTAGTCCTAAGTATAAAAGAAGAGGGAATCTAGGTAACGCGTTGATGTCTTTTTCTTGAAAAACTATCTCCGAACTCGAATCAAAGAAAAAACTGATGTCTTTTTATCTTTTTCTAGATATTTTATTTTATTAAAGTTTGTTATTAATTTTTGGTCATTAACTCTGCCTACCGCACAAAGGACACCTAAAAGCGTGATATGGGTGTGTGTGTGTAAAACATTAATGGGTTTTTATATGGTAATCGGGTTGTTCGCCGACTAACTATCATACGACTAAGACAGTATGAAATGATTTTTGTTTTGGTAAAGGATGTTTTGGATAGGTATGCATTTTGCGCTCTTGACATTGTCTGGTCATTCACATAATCTATTTACTTAGGCATTGACGAAAATATTGAATACGTTCGAATATTTCGGATGAGTGTTATATTTGCTTTTACTACACTGGAATTCCCAATACATTCATGTTTTTGTTAAGTTTAATTTGAAAATCATAATAAACAATCATGTGTGTAGGTAGGTACTTTGTGGAGACAGGGGTCAAAAGAAGAGAGACAACTTACCCTATAGATGGAGTAACAGAAAGGAGAAGTCAAGATACGCATGAAACTCTTCCCATGGGTCGAGAAATGAAAAAATATTTGGTCCTCGTACAAAATCGCCAATCAACTGATTTGAGAGTATGGATTTTTGTACACTTCTGAAAGAGAAGCTGATAGGTATCAGCATGTAAGTATGGAACCTTCGCGACTGCTACGTACAGAACTATAGACCTATGATGTTTCTGGTAGGAAGTAAAAATTTTGCATTTTAATTTATCTATGCTTCCAATCGTAACTCCCGTCGTAGTATAGTTCACGTACTCTCCTTTGTATGCATAATTGCATTGGTTAGGAGTAGTTACCTACCTGTTATAAGTATTATCTGTGGAATTGGCCAAGGACGAGTCGTCATCCGGTGTATCGGGCGCAATTGACTGTTTTACTGGTGTGGTATACGTTGCTGGTTACCGTACCATAACCACAATAGTCCACTGCTGGACATGGGCCTCCCCTTATCGGGGGATATTGTCATACTCACCACGCCTGGCAGGCGTATTGGCGAGCGCATCGAAAGATGTTGCATTTACAGGGAACGCTGCTGCCCATTCCTTAGATGATTAGGGTAGAAATGGGGTGATGTTATTCTAAGGCGTCATAACGCGGCACATTGCTGGTTATGTTTATTTTAAGGACGCACATGTTATAACCAGCAATGAATACCAAAGTGGACCCTGTCGTGAGGGTACCCATGTAGATGATATTCCATAAGTGACCATGAAAACAACAAGTTTAATACCAAGAATGTTGCTTCGGTTTGAGCGAATGAGTCTCGAAGGAATTTATTGTGTTAGTCTTATTCTGAAGAGATCCAATTCTACGAGTATGTGACTAATATAATAAGTAATACTTGACGTATTTAGATACGTATACCTCAAAAGACAGGCGTAGGTACTTATTCGATACTTGCTATCATGTTTCATAGTTGGTCAGGTAGGAATTAGTGCCTCAGGTGGGTACATTGACTCACGCTTATTATATTACGCTATAGGTACTATGTCTCAAAAGTACCTACATATATGTATTTCTTTATAGGAAACCTAATGAACTCTATTTTATGATTTTACGTTGATGCTTATATTTTTATGTTGGATTTCCCCGGTTGATTAGTTTGTCACTTCTAATCCAAGCCTCTAATGGTGGTCTCGTGAGATCATTTATTTATCATTCAACTCGTAGACATAAAGTAATCATTGCAAATATATTGCGCCATCATATTACCTATTAGTATTCTCAGTCATTCACTTTTCCTTCAAGTAAGAGTGGTTCTTCACTTACCTAGGTAATATTGCCATGTTTTCTCTGATCGGGTGAGATTCTTCACTTCATAATAACCTATGTACCATAACATAGTTTTCTTTTCTCCGATCGGATGAGATTCCACTTCTACGTCACCTACTTCCAAGTATATCAGGTCCTTCGTGTATGTACTCGGTGACCCATGCGACGTGATACACGAATTATTTTACCCGGGCATCGCTTTCCCTCTGCGTCGAGTCGAATGAGTTTAGGAAATAGGCATAATTTAGCGATGATGAGGGGGTACGTATAACAGAACAAAATATAAGCACAATAGAATGTTCGGAAGTCATTAAGAGGTACCTAACTTTCATCTGGTCAAAAAATTCCTAAACTCTAACAATAAATTGCCATGCCTCACCTTTGCCAGGCGATTCTAACAAAAAACAGCTCAAACTACGCATGAAGTGATTGTAAATCATTGCATCCCGTTTTACTCTACCAAAGAATTCATCTCTCTCAGAGAAAATTTTATATAGACTTAGCTAGCCGCCGGACCTAACAGCTTGTTTAACTACATTTAGTCAAAGCTTACGCTATTCAATAGCCACTGAATAGTATAATAAAATTAACAATTACCTTCGTAATTAGGAAACTAACTACGTTCATAAACGGGGCAGTAAAATATCCATTCCCGGCGGTGGTGAGTAATGGTAATGGGTAATAGGTCGTTGTGATATCTGACAACTTTCACACTGGACCGGATATTTCCATGACTAAAATAGGTAGGCACGATGCATTTCACATTTCGACTCTACTATGAATACTACCCAACGGCACCTTTTGAATTACGATCATATCAACTTCACATACGGTATGGGGATGGGGTACCTACCAGTGGCGAAGGGTGACATTTTACCGACGGAAGGCCGCGCCGGAGTAAAAAAAAAAATACTAAATGATTGATGTAAGAGTATGGAGTTGTAAATTTCTGAAAGGAGAGCCGATGGGAATCGGCATATATGGACCCTTTGCCACTGGTACCTACCTAATGTGTAAAACTTAACAATGGCTACCCGTACCTATACATTTGACATATCTATGGTATCTTTTCCGACAGCCAAACACAAAGTAAGGCCATTTTAAAATAGTCATGTCATATCACTAGGACAAAGGAAATTACAATTATAAAATTAATTTTAACCAATATAAGTGTGTCAAATAAGTACCAACATACCTAAAACATAATCGTATATCTTTGAAAATAACCAATAGGGAAAAGTTGTTTGATTCAAAGATAAAATATATTATAGTCTTTGGGAAAGTTCACTTTAGTGAATGTGATGTAGGATACTATCAGCAATACAACAACCAAGACAGAACAGTCCATTATAATACAGTAGACAAAAAATGAGGGTGCCACTGTGTATGATATTGCAAAATAAATGGCAACATTGACTATAAATTGCAGCAACTTTGTATGAAAATAAAAAATAGTTGCTTTTTTATTTAAAGTAAGTAAAGTAAAGTAAAAAGCGTTTATTGTGACAGAAAATAACAGTGAAGTACTTATAAACTAATACACACACACACACACACACACACACACACATAATTTGTGTCACAAAAGGTAATGGGCTCAGCATGTGCTGGGACGGGGATGTCCCAGCGCTGGTTTTCAGCCCACACCTTTGTTATGAGACGGCCGAAATTTACTTAAAATTATCAATGATGTTATTTTAAACATTTGAATAATAATAAAAAAAAGGTAAAGAAAAAAACATACAAGTAGATAAAGAAGAAAGAAACACAATAATCTTAATATTACGTATGCCTTAGGTAAGGTCGTCTTACGGCAGATTTGACGGTTTTAATATGATTATTTTTATCTAGTTGTTTTTGCAATTTCAAAAAATGCTCTTAGTGACTTTCTTGAACGTTAATAAGTTCATTGGTTCTCGGAGAGGTGGTGGTAAATCGTTCCAAATTTTGGAAGCCGCAAGAGTAAAACCCCCCCTACAATTGGCCTTCCTGTGTCTCGGAATAACCAAGCTGGTCTCCCGAAAACGTCTGAGGCTCTTTTGTCAATTTCATGTCAAGACTTTTTAGCCAGACTGTACTTATATTTTCATACCACGAATAGTTTAGTAGTATGGCAGTAATTTTCTAACCAAACCGAGAACAGCATTTTCATAACTTTGTGTGCCAACAACCCCCATAGCTCGATAGAAATCAAACCGGATGTGACAATACTCAGTTAGACTGCTAGACCACGACGGCAGTAATCAATCACAATAACAAACGTGTGATAAACGAAAAAGTAAAAACAAACTTAAACCTTGACCTTTACGTGAAACGTCTTTTATTTTGTTTTTTGCTTTATGTGTATCATCCAGCAATTTTGAGACCGGTTCTTCAAGTTAGACCTATAGAATGCAGGATGTTTAAGAAAAAGACCACTATGTTATTCGCTCCAAGCTTGACTGACCCTGTTTCAAACTCGTTTTAGGGGAAAAACTTACTAAGCAGATGTGGTTGGAGGCGTGGCAGGCTGATGCGTATTATGATGAGTAATTTAATATTGGTACCTACCTGCCGACTTGATAAACAGAACATGTGACTAACTTCTGAGTTGAGATGTCTCTTAGATGAGAGAGGTAGATCGACAAATTACTCATAATGATTGCCTTTAATTTTCTGCTGAACACAAAATTAGTAATAAATAAATGCGAATAGCATAATAGGTAGGTTTCTACTTGCCTAGTTCTAACGTAACGCGCTACACAACACACACATGGAATAATGTGTAAAAATTAACAATGTTTCATGACTGGCGCTCTTCGTGTGGGACACCGAGTCGTCCAACGACCCAATGAGCCTAACAAACTTTGCTGGCTCAGGGACTCCAAATAGATCTTTTCCTCCGAAACGAGTTTTCGTTACTGATCCCTGTCCTGCGCTATATCCTTGCCTGAGTAGATTGCTTACTTTTTTCTAGGCAAAGTTGTTGTTTTCTCTACAATCTTGTCACTTAGTTCGGGAAACCCATAACATAAAGCATGAACTTGATATTAATAATTCATAGGAATTACTAACTAAATGTGTTTTTTACATTCAATAGATCAATAACATTTTGCCGATAGAAATTATCATTTTCTTCTAATTTGTCGCCAGTTTGACGTCACTATCAGAAACCCCAACTTGTGTCCGTATTTTGTTTTGATCGTATACCTGTGTGCATAATCAGGTAAACATTTCACGTAGTCACCAAACTAGTCCTGCAACGGTTTTTTTACGACATACGAGGTGTAAGGGACAGCTCTCCAAATACTGATAGGGTGCATGCAAGCTATTAAATTGAACAACTTTCTCCTAGAAACATATGCAGGAAACCAAGAAAAATTACGTCCTACCACAAGTACAAAATCGCGTTCAGATGACTGAAAATATTATGGGAAATAAATTTTTTTGTGTTTCCTGATAAAACAATTTATAGGAAGTTGTTCAGTTTCATGGTCTGAATCGTCTGAATGCACCTCGTCAGTATTCGGAGAGCTGTCCCTTACACCTTGTATACGTGCGTGCGTACATATATCAGATGAGGTAAGCCTTCTGCCTTTCACCGCCTGATGACGCCTCGCCTCTCTCAAAGTCAAGGTCAAACGTGGATGACCGTCGTGTGAAATAAGATCGTCTCGCAGCTTTTTGTTGATACAAATATGATTCATTGTACCTACATACATATCATGCTTAAAAACAGAATGGCATAATAACAAACAAAACGGTCTGTCTATTTCAATCAATCAAATACAATCTTTCTGGATTAAGCGGACTGGCAAATAACCCCCGTGTATTGCCGATTTAGAATAGCTTCATAACCCTATCTATATCTTTCCCGTGGATGTCGTAAGAAGCGAGTAAGGAATTTTGAGATTTGATTTTAATTTCAGCGGCAGGCTGACAACCCGTCACTATGGTGATACACTGTCTTCTGAACGAGTCTCAAACCTTTGTCAGACATAGTGTAAATGGCCGTTTTAGTCTGTTTACGCTCTGCCTACCCCGCAAGGAATATAGGCGTGATTTATGTGCTATGCAAATAACCTAACTACTTAAGGCCTTTATCGGTTAAATAGTTCGCATATCAGTTTGGATATTTAAATGTGCTCCATAATTGCCGAAAAAGACGACCTACCTACCTATAATTACAAAATTAATGTGCTAATTTATGAACTTGTTTTGATATTGGTTAAAACCTGAAAAAAGCTGGAATGTTAACCGGATTAAGTTTTCTACTAGGTACCTACTTATCTACACATACCTAATTTGTGATTAATAGTCATTATGTAACCAAAATGCGAATTAAGTTTTTAGTGAACTTAACATTAGATACCATCTCGTCATGCTTATGCTTACGAGTATCATAAAGTATATAAAATTAAGGCATTGAGGCGCTGGCATTATAAAACTACTTAGTTTATTTTTCGGTTAATAGGTACCTATGTATTAGTCGGTAACATAGTAGTCTTTTTCTTAGTAGGTCCGCCAAAGCGCCGAAGGTTGTAGGTTCAAAACCTGCTATTAAGTGTCAAATTTCAGATTCCTATGCAGGGTCCAAGGAGTGACGTCCAGAGATAAAATATGGATGCTTTATACTGAGAGTTATCAGACTTATCAGAATCACTCCCATGTAGTTTAAAGTTGTATGGAAGAAAAGGTAATGTGATAGCCTTCAAATCATGAAAATTATGCTTCAAAATTCACCAAATGAAAAACGTAGTACCTACCTGTAATTTAAATACTTACCTCATAGAAATCCATCCTTGTATGTAAACCACAACAATATATCAGGTCTGAACGAAATTTCCAAAAACTTACAAAAAGAGAATGTTTGACTTTTCTCCAAAGCTTCCATCTATTCGCAGCATTAAAGTTATTACGCGTACTACAAATTAGAAATAAAAAATACACTCTTAAAAAATAAATCACACCAATCTTTTCGGCTTCGTTAAATCGCGAAGTTCAGTGCTCTTTGAGCGGATACGGTAAAAAATGCAAAAAGCACACAGTAGCCGCCGGTTCGCGCTATGTATGAATGTAGGTATGTAGGAATGAAAAGATGACCACAACATTCAACATAGTAAAATGGCTATCTATTTTACCCTTCCAACCAATGTCAAATCGGGCCTTGTCGGCAGGGCGTAGTGTAATGTAATTTTGACTCGGTCTACTACTGTATCTTGTTCTCTAGTGCGGTCAAGACTCGATTATACATAGCTGTTTTAGTTTCTAATGTATCTCGCGGTAAGACTGAAGAGCAGTAATGAATACCTACCAGCAATGATAAAAGCGCAGTATTAGAGATACAGCCTGATGATGCAGAACTGACAGCTCTAAGTAGGATGGGAACATGTTCTGGGTTTGGTTCTGTTATAAATTGTAAATATTGCCACTAAAACCAATGTTTAGATATTATCAAGACAGCTATTTTCTATAAAAATTTGAGCACCCTTACTAGTAAAAACTGTAGCAAAACCCTTCCCCGCCATGGAACTAACAGATAATAAGTTTGCCGAAAGTTGAGGTACCAAAAGGGCGTTAGAAATTTTGTTAATTTTGCCACTATTTACAGAAATTGTACCTATACCTTCGCTGGTTATCTGTTGGTTATTGGCTACGGTTACTGTATCTGACTGGGGTGAAAGATTAATGAATGAATTTCTATCATTGCACATGTGTGATGTTGCACCCGAGTCAATGAACCAATGTGAGGAGGAATGAGGTGTTTTGGAAGAATGACAAGATGAATAAAGTGTAAAATGTGTACTAAAATGAGCGTTATTCTTCTTGCGTTTCCGGCACTGCGAGACGAGGTGTCCGTGTCGCTTGCAGAACGAGCAGACGAGCTTCGGGCGCGGTGGCACAGGCGTAGGCTTGGGAGCAGGCGTCGACGTCGATGTCTGAAGTGCAGTCGATGTCGATGCCGATGGTCTCTGGTCCTCTTTGAGTAGCATTGTTGCTACGGAGTCCGACGAGATCTTCGTTCCCGATCCTTCCAATGCCATCACCATAGGGTTGTACTTTTCGGTTAAACCGGTAAGCATTATCACTCCTACGAATTCGTCGTCGACGGGAGACTTTATATCCACTAGTTGCTGCTGCGTGCTGCGAATTCCGTTGACGTATTCTTCCATGCTTTGACAGTTCTCCAGGCGTGTGTTGAAGAGCTTACGTAGAAGGTGTAAGCGCCGTAGAAGGCCGCTATCTGCATAGGCAGTTTGTAGCTTCTTCCATGTCTCCTGGGCTGTTGGGCTGCTCATGATTACTGGGTAGATTGAGGTAGAAACAGATAGGCATATTTTTGCCTTCGTCTTCGCATCAAGACGCTTGAACTGGGCTTCTCCGAGCTGTTCCTGCATAGCACTAGGGCTTTCTACGAAGTCCCACAGGTCGTTAACTATGAGTATGTTCTTCATGGCGAAGCTCCAACTGGAGAAGTTTCTTGCTCCTTCCAGCTTTTCTATGCTTGGCACGCCGATTTGCTGGATTGTCAGTGGATGCTGCGGCTGTGTACCTGGTGAAGCTTGCGCTGGTGCCGACGGGTGAACACCCGCCGATGGAGAGTCGTTTTGGGTCTCCATAGCACTTTCGAAGATACTCTAGAATCTAAACTTAGGTTAGAGGGGCATGAGAAGGCCCATAACCTGTTATTTCAGATGTTCCAACTGAACCTGAGCGCAGGTACCCAGCCCGTATAAGGAACCCTCCCGAACGCTTTGGCTACCTCACTTCGGACATGGAACCCGAATCTTACAAAGAAGTAACAGATCATGCCGAGAAAGAACAGTGGCTAGAAGCTATGAAAGCTGAATATAATTCGTTAATCAAAAATGGAACATGGGTTCTCGTTGACCGACCATCCGGCAGAAAAACAACGAAATGCAAATGGGTATTCAAGCTGAAAAAGGACACCAGTGGCCAAGTAACAAAATACAAAGCCAGATTAGTTGCGAAAGGCTTCACCCAAGTAGCTGGTATTGACTACGGTGAAACATTTGCACCAGTCGCTCGACTGTCGTCAGTTCGACTTCTATTGGCTTTTGCGGCTCAACGTGGACTGCAAGTTGACCACCTAGACGTGGAAACTGCATTCCTCAATGGTGACCTCGATGAGGAAATTTATATGGAACAACCAGACGGTTTCTCCACAGACCCGAAAACAAAAGTATGTCTGCTTAAAAAGGCTCTATATGGTCTTAAACAAGCTCCACGACAATGGAACCTGAAAGTCTGCGAAGCAATGAAAAAGCTTGACTTGCAGCAAGCCTCTAACGAGCATTGCTTGTACTACAGACGCGACGGCAATGACCTACTTGTAGTAGCGGTTTTCGTCGATGATTTTTTTATCCTCTGTAGTAACGACAGCATGAAGGACACCTTTAAACTTGGTTTGAAGAAACTATTTGTGGTCAAAGACCTTGGTCCTGTCAAAGACTGTCTCGGAATGCGTGTTGTCCAAAAGCCTGGCAACATATCTCTCGATCAAACTAAATACATCGAGAAAGTGATCGAAAAGTTTGGTATGACTGATGCCATCCCTGTCTCAACACCCATGGAACCTGGTATGAGACTCACAATCCCCGATAAGGATGATGAGAAACCCGATTTGCCATACCAACAACTTATTGGTTCTCTAATGTACATTGCAATAGGCACCAGACCAGATATATCATATGCTGTATCTTATCTGAGCCAGTTCAATGGACATTACGGGGAGGTGCATTTTAGGGCTGCCAAACGGGTTTTAAGGTACCTGAAGGCTACCAAGGACCTTAAACTAACTTACAAAAATGGTGACGGGTATCCCACCGGCTATGCTGACGCCGACTACGCCAGCAACGTTATAGACAGACGCTCGTACACGGGGTATGTATTTAAGATGTGCAGTGCTGCCATCTCTTGGGAATCCAAGAAACAGCGCACCCCTGCACTGAGCACCACAGAAGCAGAGTACATGGCTCTAGGCGAAGCATGTAAAGAGGCCATCTACCTTCGTACTCTCATTAAAGGGTCTGGAATCAGTTCGCCGACTTGCTCGTTTCGCAAACCGGCGCGATTCGCCAACTCGCTTTCTGCCGACTGGCGTGTTAGGCCTACTTACGCCATTCGCCAACTGCGCATTTAGCAAACTGTAATGATGTACAGTGAACATAATAATAGTTTATGGATCTATGTTATTGTACAAAAGAAAATTTAATACGAGAACGTAATATGGCCTGATATGAAATTTTGAATACCTACTAGGGATAAACTTATCAACTGAACAACCTTTTAAATGACTTAAAACCTTTTAAATGAATAAAAAAATTTAAAGCATAAGCTTCACAGAGAAGACGTGCATCGTAACGCGTGGGATGACATCTGTCAGAAAAGTGACCGTCAACCGTCTTCGATGCGACGCGCGTCTCAAATATGTAGCTTTGTGTCTACGGGGCAAACTCCACAGAATAGACGCGTGATGCGACGCGCAACATGACATCTGTCAGACAAGCGATCATCGGAGACGTCATCGTTACACATGCATACGCATAACCATAGACTTAAAATCTCATTTGTGATGTTAGCGCTTAAATGTTACGTATAAAACTGAACAACTTTTAAACTAAACAACATTTAAAACTGAACAACTTTCAAGTTTAAACACCTTTCAAAACTAAATAACTTTTAAAACTGAACAACTTTTTAGAACTGAATAACTTCAAAAACTGAACCACCTTTTTTACAGATGCAACCAAAAAAATTTTACCTCGCATGCTAAAATTCGATAATCCCAAAAAAAGCAAAATTTAAAAAAAATGTGTAATTGACTGTACACTGTAGCTATAGTTTACCAATAGCTCAGTCGGCGAATAGCGTAAGTAGGCCTAGCACGCCAGTCGGCAGAAAGCGAGTTGGCGAATCGCGCCGGTTTGCAAAACGAGCAAGTTGGCTTACCGCGCGTACTCCCATTAAAGAAGTCTATAACATCATACAGCCACTCACCATTCATACAGACAATCAAAGCACAATCAAACTCACCCGCAACAACACATTCCACGCTCGCACAAAACACATCGACATTAGACATCACTTCATACGCCTACTCTCAGAACAGGACTATATCATCACATACATACCGACACACAACATGATCGCAGACATCCTCACCAAGCCTCTCCCAAAAATCAAACATTGTAAATTTTCATGTGCATTAGGATTAGGCTAGGATTCAGATCATCGTTAGGTATGTAAATAGTTCTCTAGGTTAGGTGTATATACAGGATGAATTTTTTAGCGAAGTGTATATACAGGTTGATGTTATTTTTGTTTGTGTATAGTGTAAATTTTGTGTTGTGTTATCGTGTGTTTGTACAGTGAACTTTGATAAGTCGTTTATTTGTATATAGGTACAGGATGTCCCATTACGGGGAGGTGTTGTAAATACTCCTTTTAGATAATGGCACACCCTGTCCATTGTATATTTTAAATTGACTGTGTCAATGTGATATAGAACAGTCATACGACACTCTAATAAAAATATCTGTCTTGCTTACATCTAAACTCGGTTTTAGTGGTATTATTTACATTTTATAACAGGTTCATGCAGTGCACCATGGCTGCACCTGTGCGAATGGCCTTCGAGCTTGAAAACCTTAGTTGGTAATATGAGTCCTAGTTAAGTAAACCATTGATTATCAATCAATCATGCTTGTAGCCCTAAAGGCGTGTTGCTGTTAGTGAGTAATTTCGAGATGTTTAAGGTAACCTAATAATATCATACTTATAACTAAAAATATTGCGTTTTTTTGTTCGTGAGTTGGCTTCGATTAGCAATTTTAAAACACTAGGGTAGAGTAGGAATGCATTTAGCTTTTTATGATTAATTGATAATTATGCTAATGAAGCCTCTCCAGGTTGCTTAGTTTTTCTAATTATTAGTTCTGTAATGTAATATTGTGGGGATGAAGATAGCGTTTGGCCTTACAAAAGCGTTTCAAAGAAGGGAATGCAAATCTCTTATTGTTACATTAAAAAAAAAACTTTGATTTAAAGGATCACGGTACCTACATGACGCGATGTGTCTCCATATCGTTTGGTTTGGTCTTTGCTGCTGTCCTTTGTCCGTGGAGTACTTTCCAGTCTTCACTCCTTTCCGCCTTTGTCAAAGCCATTTTATGTCGTTTTGTCAGTCATCCTATTACATATCTTGGTCCTTAAACTTTTTCCAAGCAACTCATATTTATCTACTGCAATCTTTCTTTTTCGTATGGGACACCGAGCCGTTCAACGACCCGATGAACCCTGGTGTCAGAGTTTTTCAACCGCCTACTACAAGTAGCAGGCCTCTGACATGGCTGTGTAACGACCGCCATCATAGACAGCAACCGGGACCGACGGCTTAACGTGCCCATCCGAAGCACGGAACCATCTTACTTGCGGACAATCAGGT
This sequence comes from Phthorimaea operculella, assembly GCA_024500475.1. Classification (NCBI taxonomy): domain Eukaryota; kingdom Metazoa; phylum Arthropoda; class Insecta; order Lepidoptera; family Gelechiidae; genus Phthorimaea; species Phthorimaea operculella. The sequence goes on from JANFCV010000027.1 coordinate 4,059,038, forward strand.
GGTTCAGCCTGCAATGTCCTAACCAGACTGGGAACAAATCCACAAATTGATAAATATCAACTTTGTGAGTGTCCCCACCGGGAATTGAACCCGGAACCTGCTGCAATAAATAATGTCAATTCACAATTGTACGTATATGACGTTTTCTCTTATATTTATACAATTTAATAGAATTCATTTTACGTAAATTCTTCATGTAATATTTATTTTATTTCATATCTCATTGTGTGATTTTATTTTATGGGCCGAGATTTTTTAAATTAAATGCATTACATACATAGTTGCAAATTACAGAAGTCTGCCTGATCATCGTGTTCTTTCGTGTATTTATATACGAAAAAAGTGGATGTACCTAAGTAACGCAAAACAAAATGAGTGAATGAATGAAAAGGCATGAATGTGTTAATGTAGGGGAATATATTTTCTATACATTTCGTCCTATTATCCTTGGGAAGAGCTATCCAATATCATGGGATGGTAACATGATATTTATAATTATTTTGAAAAAAGCACTGAACGGGTGATTTTTTCTTAGTTGGTATTTTTTTACCTATGAATTTTGCCTCGCACGGCAGTTAAATTTTTATACAGAGAATCACTTAAAAACAGGTTAAATTTAAATATTAATTTTATTTTTAAAAATCACATCACAGATCGGGGTTTAAAATAATCGTTGCCAATAAACCAATACTGATAAACGTTAGTATTTAGTTAATAATAGTCTCTCGTTTCGATCACTGGGTTAAGATTAACGTCCCCATCCGCCGTAGCTGCCGTAGCCGCCGTAGCCTCCGTAGCCACCGTAGCCTCGGCCCCAGCCGCCGCCGTAGCCTCGGCCCCAGCCGCCACCGTGGTGTCCGTATCCACCCCCGTAGCCGTGGTGTCCGCCACCCCACCCGTGTCCGTAGCCACCACCGTAGCCGCCGTAGCCGCCGCCGTAGCCGCCTCCCCAGCTAGACGCCTGTCCTTCCAGGCTCTCGTCAGCTTCGGGAGCTTCGACTTTCTGTACTGGTTTCCCATCTACTGGTGCCACTTGCTGGTCGCTGCCGGGCAACGAGGCGCCGAACGCCGCACCCACGCATAGTAGCAAGCACGCGCAAATAATCTGCAAAGAAGAAACCATTGAAATAACAACTTATTGGTACGATATACAAAATCACAAAAAAGGAATGAAGAAGGTAATATAATAAAGAAGTCTTGCATTGAAACTTTAATTCAAGAGGGAATAATCTACTTATTGAAAATAAATTGTTTATGTGCCTAAACAAATTAATTTATCTAATTTTATTTTCTTAATATTTATTTTTGATCTGATTTTTGAAACACAAATAAACAAAACATTTAAAAAAATATAGGTCCAACTCACAGTGTTCATTTTGAAGTATTCTTGAGTATTGTTGTGGTGGTCCGTCTCTCGGCGTATTTATACCCGTTCGAGTCCTGTGCCGGTCTGGCCGAGACGCAGCTGAGCGCGGGTAAATAACCGACCGGTTACATACACACGCACGTATTTACCACTATATAATCATGACTAACATCTTTTGTTGACACTCATAATTAACATAGTATAGGAAACCTTTGTTTTGTCTTCTAATAGGACCGGATGTAAGATAGTTGGTTACCTGTTTTGGAAATAATATAGGTATGTGAAACAATTAGAGCAGGTTTTCGTCAATGAATGGACGTAATTCTTAGTCGAGATTTCCAAGTTCGTGGTCAATGGCAATGAACTTCCGCCATTGACGAATTTGAAAAATAATACTTTTTGTTTAATAGTCTACTCTGTAATGTAAGAAACTATGTTATCTGTTTAATAGACCGGAATTGAAACAAATGAATAAATTGCGATGTCTTTGATGAATTATTATTTGGCTTATCCTATCCATGGATTTAGAGATGACTATAATTATCAGCTATTTAGAGAAATCTAATACTATCAATGTGACAAGTATCCGTTAAACTGTATAGTTCTTGGATAACACACTTTATTGCAGGAACTTCTGCTATTTAAATAGAAATTTTTCACTTACCTGCAGGATGCACGGTAGATTTTTCACAATTGATTTGTATTTGCACAGTCATTGTTCCTAATTTACGTGTAATCATTGTAAAATTGATGTGTAATCGAAGAATGTTTAAAAAAACAGTGATTCAAAGTAAATGTCTTCGGAGAAGGAACGATTTGGAAAAAACTTACAATTGAATAACTTAATGGCAGCATAATGTAAATGATTAAGCATTTTCATGAAGAAATTTTCATTCTGTGTCTATATCTACTGCTGATTTCTTACTTATTTTAATGGGATATGTATAAGGTAAAGAGCCTATAGAGTCTATAGAGATTACTTATGAAACAGCAAAACTATTCAGAATTAGGAGTATCTACCTATTAATTAAGATGTTGTTGTTACTCGTATAGTCGCCAAAAAGATGAGGAATTTAAATTTTTTGGAAAAATCTGCATTGTAAAGTAATTAATAAAGTGCCAAGGTATCAAAGTCAAACTCATTTTCTATGTAGAAGATGTGTGACGTGATTTAAACACGTTTTGTGACGTAATTTAAGTCTCTCGCGCGGATCCCATACCTATAAAATATCTACTTAATACCCTAATACCTAAACAAGTTTTCATGTTTACGTGTTTACAAATGTGTGATCCTTAAAGGATAAACCAGATTTGAAACTGTTTTTAAAACTGCCTTGAAGCTGGATCATAATGAAATAATAATTAGTTCCGTAGACACTTTTGCATTTACTATTTCTTATACTTAAAGCTTTAATTTTTGCCTACTCTAGATATATCATGGTGCTTTAGAGTCCCAATTATTTGTATAAAGTAATTTTGATCTTTGCATCTATCTGAGTGAAAAGAGCAAGGCCTAAATTGCTCTCTTCAAGTGCACATAAGGAAAACAGATCGCAAAGATTGTAATGATGTAGTTGCTTGACCCCACGATTAAGGCAAAAAAGAAAAAGAAACAGTTAAGACTTATTTCCTCATAGAGTTTACCGCAAGATGTCTGTACGCTTTATTTCGTATGAAAAAGTTTGCCTGGTGGACGTGCTGATAATACCAAACATCATGTTGTTGGTATAAGAAAATGTAGAGAGACTAGTTCAAGCTATTTTTACAGTTTGCTTGTCGTTACATTCGGGTAAGCTGTATTTAATTTTATTATTATGGATTAGGGTGCCTATGCAAGGTGCAGGATATAAAGTAACAATTAAACAAAATCGCAAATGATGTAAGTATTAAGTTTTTAAGATGCAACTATAGGAGTAGTAGAACGGGTCTTAACTGGATAGCAAACGATTCTATCGTTAATTTCAACACAGCGTGTAACGCCGTTGTTAGTTGTTCCTCCTTCACTACCGGAACCTCTTAACATGCTTTTCAGGACGCAAGATGAACAGCCTCCCACATTTGCAGCAACACGCTCTTCGCCAGTTCTACCAATAGCTCTGCCTTCTTGCATTGTTAGTTGTTCTCTTTGTTCCGGTAAAGTAGTTGTCTTGCTTAGTTTTGGCGATGGTGCTACATTCTTTAATATGTAGGAGGGATTAGGCAACGTGTCGCTATGCTTGTTTTCTGCTGTTATTTTTGACGATTTGATTCCACTCCTAGAAGTCAGTAACGTCGTGGTCATCTTTCCTGAAGCCAGCTCACTAGTTGATATATCGGTGGCTCTAATTAGTATTCGTATTGTTGTTGGTAAAGGAGTTGTAAAATTTGCGATTAACTTTAAATTTGAAGTGGGTTTAAGGGTGACTTTAGTTTCAAAACTCGATATGAGTGGTGGGCTGACTTTAGGAAATGTGATTCTTGACATTGGATAAGAAGCAAAGGATATTTTAGAATAAACCTCAGGTGTGACGCGAAGTGCTTTTCTAGCCGCCATAACATATCCACCCTGTACGTACCCACATTCTATTCTGCCAGCGCGTATACGACATTCATTGTTAGACGGGTATGGATCGACAGGTAGTTCCTTTGGGATTTCGCCATTGTTTTTGTCATATCCGCAAATAACTCGTTCATCGCCGTTAAGAACTACACATTTCGAAGGATCAAACGCATATCCAAAATTTGGGCCATTTTGTGGAGCTTGCCGTCGAACCGGTTTGTTGGTGTGAATTAACTCAGCATTTGGTAACCCAATAAAAGGTTTTGTTTTTATTTTTTCTTTTGATTCTTTTTGTATATTAATTTGATTGATAATTACAGGCGCAGGTGGTTGTTTAGTTGTTTCGGTGCTAGGTTGATTCTCTAAGAAATCATCATCACTAGATACATCGCCTGGATTTTTCGCAGCTTCAAATTCTAATGGGTCAAAAAGTAAATCACCTAGCTTTGGTGCACTGTCCACTACGAATATGCTAGCTATAATGATAAAAACCTAAAACAACATTTAGTTTTAATTGTTTTGAAACAAAAATCTTGATTTGTTCCAGCAAATAACACTCACAGAAGAAAACATTGGCGCTTTTCAAACACAGTTCAATTCGTAATCCAATACCGTTTTATTAGGTTTGATGGAAAACAGTTTCCAATTTTGTACAATCAAAAGTTACAGTGTGAATTAGCTGCAGCTGAAATTTTAATCATGTGCATACTTACTTATCTTTGTCTACCTACCTACTCGTATATCATGCATGAGCGATGTAGGTAAATGGTAAATTAAATGCCAACAAACGAACTGTGTGAAATCCGCCACGGAATCATAGAATGTATAAATTAATACAAATTAGGAAGACAGACAGTGCGTTATCTAATATGAGATATACTAATTTTGATGATAGGATCTATGGAATAGTTAATCTTTGATGTCATAGTCAATTCAAGCAATCTAAACTTCCGCTACTGAACAACTCCCCGCGTTTGTGAAAATACGCAGTGTTTTTGTAGTATCAGCAGCAAGACCTACTTATACTGTTTATTTAGTAGCTGCATGAAAAACCAGAATAATTTAATTCGTAAAATTATATGGGTAAGTTGATGTGATGCTGGTAGTACCCTAAGACACCTAAAGTAAATTGTACATACGGTTTGATTAGATTGAATCTGATTTCGAAACCGTGATGTAAACTCCTGGATATTAGTTTCTTTGGGTAGCATTCTATTCTATCACCACGAATTCTACATCCATTTGGCAGTTCCGTATAGGAGTCTCTTTTGGTATTTCACCTTGATTTTTATTATAGCCGCATATAATTCTTTTATTATATTTTGTTTGTATATCATTGCATATCGTTTCATCAAATTCGTAGCCATAATTTTGTATCGAGTCATTCTCTCTTTCTCTCATTCTCTCTTTGCTTTGCATCGTCATTGGTGTTTTCATTTAATTTAATTCTGTATCTTCTTGTTTTATAAGGAAATCGCTGGATTGTTTCTTGTACAAAAATTCGATTGATTTTCAATGGTTCGTGGCCGTTCTTCCTGAAGTTTTGCCCTCGTTGCGAGTGGTCGAAATCGATTTTGTTAAGCTCATACTCACAGCTTGCAAAAAATATCTGAGAAATTAATAGTAGTGCCTGCAATAGACAAATATTCTAGTTTAAAAGTTTTCTTGATGGACTATTCCCTAGTCACTAGGGAGGAAAAAGTCAATGTCGTGTCGTATCAGGAGGTCATATCTCTGACGGAAAATAAAGAAGAGGGGAAATTTTACTCCAGCAATAAGAGTTTAACTCTTTTTGAAGAAAAACAAGGGAATTAAACACATTTACTCACTGAAAAAGACATCAGCATTTTGAATCCTAGCGCTTAGAATATAACTAACTTTATTCCAACTCAATTGACGTTAATTATAAATGTGATTTGATTCGGCAGAAACTTTTTAGCAACTTAATTTGCAAACATCATTCAAATTAGTTACCAATTAGTTTTCTATAGGGTTTTGTGGCTTAGGTACTACAAATCCTTTGCAATACAAGAATTAGGTAGGTATCAGAAAATCAAAAGAAGATAATCAGCAATAACCAGGGTTCATCGGGTCGTTGGAAGACTTGGTGACCCACTCGAAAATACTGAAAATATTTTAACACCATTTTGTGTCTTGTCTCCGCGTTTGTGGAACTGGTCTCGTCTCGTCTGAGGATCTCGTAGGTAGTTGATAAAAGTAGTCCATGCGAGGCGAACATTTATCTAACAGTCCATGTTTATGTAGTACATATTTATAATAAAGAGATTCTATATCAACGAAATTCCAAGTCCTTGACATTTTATTATTTTTAACCATAGACTTACTTTTTCTTTTGTGACAATGGACAATGTATTGTCGTCCTCTTCTTATCCCACCCAGACCATGCACCTGAGCAAGATGCACATAAATAGCATAAATAAGACAGTTCAAGAAAGACTAATGGTAATGACATGGTAATGACTAATGACACAAAATGACAACATAAATGTTATTTGTAATTTGGTAATAGAAATCAATAGTTTTGGTTTTGTACGTAATAAAATAATAAAGTCACAATGTGGCCAAATTTATTGATAGGATAAGAAAACAATATGTGAGAAAACAATTTCCGCCGCATGCAGTCACCAAAGGTTTGCTTGAACAGTACCAACCAACATGCTCGGTTGCGCCACTTGCACCAAACAATAGCTCAACCAAATGAAAGTAAGTTTTACTGTCTTAGTACCCTAATATACCTTATATAGTTTATTAATTTACGCACCTATACCTTCCCTACAGCGGTACAGTTTTAGCTGGTTTAGTTTAGTTTATTCATTTCAGGTGTCAAAATAATATAAAGTAGTAGAAGTGCAATGTTAGTCAATAATGAAAAGTAAAGCAAAAAAACCTGCGCTAATGCAGCAAAAACCCACACTAGCAGATACGAAGCAAAAAGTTGGACTATCATGTGATTCAATAAGATCAATCGGTAAAAAGATTCGAGCTTGGATAAAAGCAGATGAAAATTCCACAAAACTAAATGAGTTGAACAGTATTTATAGTGTCTCCGATTTATGGGGTAAGCCAAGTTTCAAGAAAGTATCCCAAGACCGTGCTGTGTCAGTGCTTTGGAAAAACAAAAACTTTTCTGAAACAAATTTATCAAAAGATATCGATCTGGTTAAGGGCGTGAACTTAAAAGAAATGAAAAAGAAGTTACGACTATCGTCTTCCAAAACGAAGCTGTTAAAAAAAATGCTTACCGATTACAAAAATATGGTCTCTCTCACTGGTTTGTATGATAGGCCAAATTCTACAACTTTGCTTACTAAAGAAAAGATACTTAAAATTCTTGATAACTACAAAAATAAGAAAGAAAAGAATGATTTACTGACTTTGAAAAAATTCAAGTACTACTCTCCCTATGGTTATTTAGATGATGTAAGAGATATTTACAATTTCATAGCTGAGTACCATAATGATTTACACAAAAGTCATACAAAATTTCCATTTAGACAATTGATTAATAAGTCTAAAGTTGATAACCCTTTACTGTTTGCCATTTTGAATAATTTCGAAGGACAGAGAAAAAAGAAAGCGGTCTCTATTACAGGAATGTCGAAAGTATTGCATAGATTAAAATCTATAGGGGGTAGCACATCTCAGATTTAGAGACAAAATGCTGTTCAAGAAAGATAAAGTTATTATCGCACGACCCTATGAAAAAAAAATAAGTTATTGCCAGAGATTAAAGCAAAGGGCATTTCCTCAAATGATAAAGAAAATATGTGTAAAAAAGAAATCAGGAAATATCGATAAGATAAGAAAACCTAGAACCATGGTTTCCATTTTGAAACACATCGATTTAGTGACAGGCCTTGATCCTAAGGACGTGAAGAAAAAACTTTCATTGTCCAAATCCCAAGGGAAAGAATTAGATGAGTTCATAGAAGAAAACAAATTGAAGAAAAATGATGGGAAAATCGATAAAGATAAGTTAAAAAAATTGCTAAGAGAATATGACAGTGGAAAACCTTTGTCTATTGATAATGCTAATTTAGATGAAATAAAAAAACGATTGAAAAAGAACCCAAAACCAGGAGAAGCTCACAATTTGATGCAAGATTTCAGTAATTTATTAAAGAAGAAAAAATAGCGTGTAATTTTTTAATTTCATGTACATGTTTGGATCTATTATCAGACATAAAAAGTCATTTACTTGTGTTACCAATACGTTTTTACCAAGTTTTTACCCAATAACAGTACACAAAATGGGCAATTGTTGAGAAAAATCGAAAGACAGAAAATTACAATTGTGACAGATATTTTTTATCATGTGTTTGTTCGTCTTGTCTATAAATAAAGCGTTACGTGTTTTGTAGAAAGTAAAGTTCAAGATTAAAATTTACCAAATACCTAACTAAAATCATTATTAAATGCTTCATAACATGCTAAAAGGTATGCTGAATCATCATCAATATATCATTATAATTAAAAGCTACTTGTCATAATTATTCTTGTCAAAATCCCCCAATACGGGTGGTAATCCCCCAATACGGGTGGTAATCCCCCAATACGGGTGGTCGCCGCGGGGGATCAGACCAACACCCTCCAATTCACAAACCAATACCCAAATGCACGAAAAACAGAAAGTCTTATCAACATAATACATACAATGGAAAGAATTGGAGGAGGCCTATGCCAATAGGCACACTGAGCTTAGAGACATCTAGTAATATAAAAAGAAGTAGTAACGGAAGAATAGAAACTGAAACTGGCTCAGATAAACAGGCTTATTATTATTATATTGTCATAATTATCTCTCGCCGCTCGCGAGATATACATACAAAGTGTAAAAAATGAAGATTTGTGCAGCTCAACCGAAAATTGGACGCAGCATTTTCTGGAGGAGGCTAGATTTCCAATAAAGTTTTGGATCCAAAATCATCACTCTTTTTCTTTTTGTTAAGGATCCCTTTAGAAACAGAGAGTGTAGTAGATTTCCGAAGCATATAGTTCAAACAAAATGACGCTTTGAATTTCCAAAATAAAATAGTTATTCCTAGATCTCAAACTGATGATGACTGTACAATAAAGAACAATGGCAGAAATAATTCAATACTACATATAGCGCGTGAATTAAATAAGTATTCAAATGACGTTGCTTCGTGATAATTGGTGGGGCTACATGTACTGCAACAAGGGTTTACATCAGGTGCTGTAAAAGGTGCATGACGGAAATGGAGAATGTTTGTGAGGTGTTTTTTTGACTATTTGCAAAGAAAGTATAAATACCGCAGAAACACATAAAATACAGTAGCTTGGACGACGGAGAGTGTGATTAAAATAGAAGGAATGGAAATTTCAAGAAAAACATTTTAAGAAAGAGACATGGCTGAATTTATTAATTGATTAAAATATAATATAAAAGACAGTAAAATTATGTAATGAAAGTGGAATAGTACCAACATCATAAGTAGGAGAAAAAAGAAGAAATATTAAAAAAATATAAAACACTTTGTCCAAAAGAAAATATTTCTGATATCATAATCCCACCAAAAACATAAATGTGAAAATTGGTAGCCAAGTTCAATGTTCTACCGAAAAAAGTATTGGTATGAACATGGTCGCCAAGTTCAGTAAACATTCCTGAAATTAATTTCTTTATAAGGTCGCTTAAGATTCTTTACTAAAATAAAACAAACACCTTAAAATCTAGAGCACCTCACAGTTTGACTGGGCTAGTTTTCACAATTTCCTAATTGTTTAATATCTTGTTTATTATCTACTCTAATCAATATTTGAAGTCCTATTAAAAACTAGCCAAGCAAAACTGTGAGGTGCTCTAGATTTTAAGGTGTTTGTTTTATTTTAGTAAAGAATCTTAAGCGACCTTATAAAGAAATTAATTTCAGGAATGTTTACTGAACTTGGCGACCATGTTCATATCAATACTTTTTTCGGTAGAACATTGAACTTGGCTACCAATTTTCACATTTATGTTTTTGTGGATATCATTACTTTTGTTAGTGCTAAAGACGATACAAAGACTTTTAAAACATTTGACTTTTCTGCGGTTCTGTTAATTTTCTTGGACTTTTGACACACTTGAACGCATTGCCCATTCATTATCACTAACATTTTTTTTGCGATTTCTGCTTATTGTTAAACTTTCTAAATCAGGGCGGTAAAGAGTTCGCAGGCGATTGTACTCTATTATAGAAGTCTCTTGCGCTTTAATTTGGATTTTAACATCCTGCATACATCCACTTTTAACACCCTGTATATAGCCACTTTTTACACCCTGTATATAGCCACTTTTAACACCCTGTATACATTCACTATTAACACCTTGTATACATCCATGATACTTTTAACACCCTGTATACATACATGTTACTCTAAACACCCTGTATACATCCACATTTAACACCCTGTACACATCCACTTTTAGCACCCTGTATACATCCACTTTTAACATCATGTATACATCCACTTTTAACACCCTGTATATATCCACTCTTAACACCCTGTATATATCCACTCTTAACACCCTGTACACATCCACTTTCAACACCCTACACACATTTTGAACATCTTGTATACCCATGATATTTTAAACACCCTGTATACATCAACTAATAACACCCTATATACATCCACTCTAGAACCAACCTGCTGAGTAGCTCTACTCTACGTTATTATCTACAGTTCAACAAAATAAATATTCATTCAAATCTTACTCGGTCGGTACTAAAGACCAATTTACCTTTGCCGCTGCGAAAATAAAATCCCATACATTGTATATGGGAGTTTCAGAAGTTTAGCTGCAAATATAAGTTTGTAATCACCCTGAAATCACAAATTCGTATTTTTTTTTGTGATAAAAGTGAAAAACTATAGATTTTTGATTTTTTCCTGTGTATTCACATAGTTATCTAGGTGTGTGCGAAATTTTAAGTCTCTAGTTCATCTAGAAGTGGGTTAGGTTTTTGATCTATATATATGTCAGTGAATGATAAAAATGCCGATTTTTGATCGTCAATATTTTCATAACCGTTCAACCTATGTTTATGAAATTTTGTATACTAGGTCATCTCGGAGGTCTGAACACGTATACTAAATTTGGTGTGCCTATCTTTAATAGATTTAGAGTTATGAGGGGGTAAAAAGTGGCTCTAAATGGTTCGTGTAAATATACACACGGCCCGGTCCGCCAGTTCTTTGCTTGAACTTGGCTGGACACGCTGCCGCGTGTCTTGATAGTAGTTTATGCTACTGACAGATAATGTAGGGTATTAGAGTGCGAGTAGGTACCTTAATTTTTTCTTCTTGTCAGAGATATGAGACGATGAGTTGACGAACAACTCGATGAACGAATCAAAAATATCATCTGTGTGACACATACCTAAAATTTATAGGCTCTGTATGCCAATGAGATATGATTATATTTAATTCCCGCAAAGATATTATTAGATGAGCGTTTTAGATAATGCGAAACTGCAAAAAGACCTTAGTTTTTCCCAATTAATTGATTTCCCTGATCAAACATGTTATCGCTATAAATATAATAACAAAATATATAACATAATTATAACTATAGTTTTGAATATCACACGTATAAATATTATTAAACAATAGGCATAAAATTAATTTTCGTCTAAACGAGAGTGTAAAATTAGGTTCAAATTGTTTCAGTCGGATCCAGAACATAAAAAGAAAAACCATGGTTCGAAATATCCAAAAAGAAAGCAAAGCGATGCCGACAAATCGAGTGTCAGGAAGAAAAGAAGCAGATCGCATGAGCTTTCTCTGCGCGGGTTGAGAGAACGTAGAAGGACCCACACTCCTGATAAAAAACGTAACAAAAGTCCACCTTCACCTTCGCGGAAACCAGCACCGAGAAAATTTCTGGTAGACCCCGAACCTCTAAAACGACCTTTAGCACCTACTGTTGTACTCTCTTTAGTTGCAATAAAAGAAAAGAAAAAGAAATCTAAACCATCAAAGAATGGCCGAGGAGTATTTCAAGAGAAATCTGCTCCCGGTGTATCACAATCAAAAAACTTCAAGAAGAAAAAGAAATCTAAATTAGTTATTAATAATAAGCCTGTGGCGAAAGGAAAATATTCTTCCAATGTGATACAACCAAACTACGAGAGAAATGCGTGGGGGATTAAACGCCACAAAAGAAAGGAATTACAACTTCCCAAACAGAGCACAAAGTCTATAAAATTCTGGAGCAGAAGCAAAAGCAAGACTTCGTTTGGTAATTATCCAGTACAAACATATTCAGAAAGACTAGATGCAAGTGAAAATCACAGCAATTTCGCTAAACGTTTTCTGAGAAAACAAGTTTGGGCTGTATCTAAGCCTTATATAAAGAGAAACCCTCGTTTAACAAAATTGCTAGAAGATAGTAAAATAGATATTGATAAAATTAAAATAAATAAATTAGACCTGGACGTTATCAACATAGACGCACTCGGAATAAAAAATAAAGCTCTGAAGAAGAGCGTTATTTGGTTGATGAAATAAAATCTGTGTTCAGGCTATTTAAGCATTCTTAGTCTACTCTACTACAAACCCTTATCAGTATATCGTTTCAGCCATTGATGTTCAGTAACAAAAGTTATAAAACCTGTACTGCAGTGTAATACATGCTCACTGCGTTTCATAAACAAAATGTTAAATTGTTTTTATTGTTATGCCTAGCTGAGGGGAAATAGATACGTAGTCCTCAAAATTATCATTGTTTCACTCTGACATATGTTTTCCTCTCCAAGAAAAATGATAAAAAAAAATGCCAAGACTTTTATATGGGAAGGTACATAAATGGTGACATAAACAATCGAACAGTGCAAAACCGAAACAAGTTAATTAAATATTAGTGTTTATCCCATCATGTAAGGTGCTGCGTTCATAGGCCTGCCCATGCCCATGCCTCGGCTGGATCCCATTCCCATGACGGATCTGCGGTATGCCGCTGAGGAGCGCCAAGCACTGCGCACAGGAGAGCCAGGGCGACCAACAGCAAACTCTGAATCGCCAAGCGGGGTAGGCAGGGGATAAACGGTCTGTCTGGCAACATTTCTAAAAGTTTTCTGGTATTAAAAGCTCAATATCTGGCATTTATTCTTACTTTTAATTCCTAAATTCCGCGGCTTACTGCTGCTAAACGCAACATCTCTCGGCTGCCATGACTTGAAAAAAGATTTCATCCAGATTCAGAAGTTACTTCACTACAAATAAAAATTATGAAGTTCTTGCTAAGATTTTTATATCGAAAGGTACATAGTGGCATAAGTAACAATTAGTGTGAAAGATAAAAATGTATTTGTGTTTATCCCATCATGTAAGGCGCCACGTTCATAGGTTGGCCCATGCCTCGGCCGGCTCCCATTCCCATGACGGATCTGCGGTTGCCGTTCGACACGCCGCGGCCCATGCCGCTCATGACGGGTCGCTGAGGAGCGCCGAGCACTGCGCACAGGAGAGCCAGGGCGACCAGCAGCAAACTCTGAATCGCCAGGCGGGGTAGGCAGGGCATAAACGGTCTGTCTGGCAACATTTCGAAATGTTTTCTTATATTAAAAGCTCATAGTCTGGCACTTATTCTAACTTTTACTTCCTAAATTCCGCGGCTCACTGCTGCTAAACGAAACTCCTGCCATGACTTGCTTGACCAAAATATTTCACCCCGCAGATTCAGAAGTTACTCCACTAAAATAAGAAAAATTATAAAGTAGGTACGTAGTGGCATAAGTAACAATCAGTGTGAAAGATAAAAAATATAATATATTTGTATTAGTGTTTATCCCATCATGTAAGGCGCCGCGTTCATGGGTCTGCCCATGCCTCGGCCGGATCACATTCTTATGACGAATCTGCGGTTGCCGTACGACACGCCGCGGCCCATGCCGCTCATGACGGGCCGCTGAGGAGCGCCCAGCACTGCGCACAGGAGAGCCAGGGCGACCAGCAGCAAACTCTGTATCGCCAGGCAGGACATAAACTGTCTGATTGGCAACAATTCTAAATGTTTTCTTATATTAAAAGCTCAATGTCTGGCACTTAAGTCTAACTTTTAATCAATTTTCCTAAATTCAGCGGCTCACTGCTGCTAAACGCAACTTCCGCTATGACTTGACCAAAAGATTTCACCCCAGATTCAGAAGTTACTCCTCTTCACGAAAAAATATAAAGTTCTTGCTAAGATTTTTATATCAATCAGTGTGAAAGATAAAAAATATATATTTGTGTTAGTGTTTATCCCATCATGTAAGGCGCCGCGTTCATAGGTCTGCCCATGCCTCGGCCGGCTCCCATTCCCATGACGGATCTGCGGTTGCCGTACGACACGCCGCGGCCCATGCCGCTCATGACTTGCCGCTGAGGAGCGCCGAGCACTGCGCACAGGAGAGCCAGGGCGACCAGCAGCAGACTCTGAATCGCCAAGCGGGGTAGTCAGGGGATAAACGGTCTGTCTCGCAACATTTGTGAATGTTTTCTTAAAAGCTCAATATCTAGCGCTTATTGTAACTTTTACAATATTTTTCTAAATTCAGCGGCTCACTGCTGTCAAAAGCAACTTCCGCCACGACTTGACCGAAATATTTCACCCCATTTTCTTGTAGTGGAGTAGAAGTTACTCCACTACAAGAAAATTTATGAAGTTCTTGCTAAGATTTTTATCGAAAGGTACATAGTGGCATAAGTAACAATCAGTGTGAAAGATAAAAAAATATATTTGTATTAGTGTTTATCCCATCATGTAAGGCGCCGCGTTCATAGGTCTGCCCATGCCTCGGCCGGCTCCCATTCCCATGACGGATCTGCGGTTGCCGTACGACACGCCGCGGCCCATGCCGCTCATGACGGGCCGCTGAGGAGCGCCGAGCACTGCGCACAGGAGAGCCAGCGCGACCAACAGCAAACTCTGTGGAATTCATACATACATACAGTACATACATATATCACGCCTAATGTGCCATGTGGGGTAGGCAAAGCATAAACGGCTATTTGCGCCACATCTGACAAAAGTTTCAGTAGACTGTGTATCACCATAGTGACAGATTTTCAGCCTGTCATTTAAAATTGCATGCAGTACACATCATCTCTCAAATCCCTTAGTCGCTTCTTACTACACCCACGGGAAAGATAGGTATGGGATGATGCTTTTGTTAAGTAGTAGCGTGAAAAGGCAAGTGAGAACAGATATTAAATGCTGCTGCTACTTCCTAATTCAAAGTGATGAACCAGCCCGTGGAACTGAACAGTTTTTCTCAAGGAACATATTTCGCAATATGAAAAAAGGACTGGATTTTTTATACCTTAAAGTATAGAAAGATTAAGGTATGTTTGTTATTAAGACTTCAGTAAATTGTTCTGGATACTCACAGCAATCTTCATCTTGCACCTGATAGCTAAGTTTTCTGCTCGAAGTATAGTGATAGTACGTGTATGCGACTGGTAAGTCGAAGGCTGTGATGGTGTTTTTATAACAATGATTTATTTACGTCGACGTGCTGCCGTAGATAGGTATCTATCTGCAATTGATTGCAATAATTTGAACTACTGTGAGTAGTAGGAAAAAATAGGATATCAGATCTCAGTTAGAGCGTAGAGTATCTTTTTCAATACTTGGAAAACTACAAAAATCGCGGAACATACATGGGGTGATTTGGATACCCCTCACTGCAAGGCATTCAAATATCTTTAGACGTCACTTCCTTGGGCTTGGGCCACCCTGTATATTAACTACTAGCGGCCCGCCCAGCGGTTTCACTCGCTGCTACTTACCTGTTTTCCCGTAGAAATGGGTTCTTTGCCCGTAGTGAAAAGTCCATTAATCCATTCTAGCAGAAGTTACTCATCATGACCATGTGCCAGCAGAGGCGGCCTGTCATGGCGAATAACTTTAACTTTGAAGCCATTACCGTATCTCTTATAGTTTTTATGGGATGCTGGTGGTCTACATCAGGCACTCCAGACCCTCGTGACCATGTGCCAGTAGAAGCGGCCCGTCATGCTGAATAACTTTAACTTTGAAGCCATTACCGAGTCTAATAAAGTTTAGATGGGGTGCTGGTGGTCTACATCAGGTACTCCAGACCATCGTGACCATGTGCGAGCAGAAGCGGCCCGTCATGCTGAATAACTTTAACTTTGAAGCCATTACCGAATCTTTTATAGTTTAGATGAGATGCTGGTTGTCTACATCAGGTACTCCAGACCCTCGTGACCATGTGCCAGCAGAAGCAGCCTATCGTGCTGAATAACTTTTACTTTGAAACCATTACCCTATCTCTTAAAGTTTAGATGGGATGCTTGTGGTCTTCATCAGGTACTCCAGATCCTCGATGACCATGTGCCAGCAGAAGCGGCCCGTCATGCTGAACAACTTTTTCTATGAAGCCATGACCGTATCTCTTATAGTTTATATGGGATGCTGGTGGTCTTCATCAGGTACTCCAGATCCTCGAGGGCTGACCATGTCCGTCTTTTATATGATAGTAATATCAGTGCCAAAATTCGCGAGAATCGGTAAAGCGGTTTGGCTAATTTGGGTAATATCTGCTTTATTTCCCCGTTTTCCTGCTGCTAACCGTTTTCCCGTAGGAATGAGGAATTTTCCCGTGGTAAAAAGTAGCCTATGTTACTCAGGGATGTTGTAGCTTTCTAATAGTGAAAGAATTTTGGAAATCGGTCCAGTAGTTTCGGAGTTTATCGATTACATACAAAAAAACAAACAAAGTTTTCCTCTTTATTATATTAGTGTAGATTATCTTCGAACCCTGATCATAACTCTGTATATTCTATGATATTATGATACTAGCGTCACAGATTAGGAAATAGTTACCTGCTTGCAGGCGTGTTACAATCTAATTAGGTACAAGATACATATATAATTAATAGAAAAAAAACAACGTGTATATTCCGTAGAATACTGGTTGTGGAAAAGTATTATTTACGTCATAGTTTAGTTTGATTTCGTTGGAGCTGGACCGGAGTATCTGCCTACCTACCTAAAGATAAGTTTCATGGATATGTAGTATCTGGTTGACTGAACTCTGCTCTGTATTTTCTTTTTGAAGACCAATGCCAATTATAACAACAATTATAATTTTAAACGAATTTTATCGATGTATGATACTATTTAAATGTACTTATATTATACACTTAGAGGTAGAAGGTATTATATTAACTAAATAGATTATCTAAATGTTGACGATGACGACGACGATATTGAGGATCTCCAATTTTAAAACTACATAAGATTTTTATTTATTTATTAAATGTTTTTATGATTTTCTTTGTCCAAGTTGTTTGTGTTAGACAAACTTACATTATCATCATAAGGAAGGGAAGGATGTACAAAAAATCAGATACATACATAACTTGTAACCAAAACACATAGGTACTTTATCTTTATGGACTATCAAAATTACATGAGTTGATTGAAGTGTACGTTTGGTTTGTTTTTATTGATTTATGAGAGAAAGGGAAAATGCTTCCACGTAATGTCCATCTCGTTATTGTAAGTGAATTATTTTTGTATTACCTAACTTCCGAAAAAGTAGCATGCTTGGAAAAATAATATCAACATAAATTCATATTTTCAATACTCATTTATTACCTGCTTAATTACATACTTACTTATTATATACTTTTCTGAACTGGAGCTTGAATCCACTACTGCCCTGTCGTAGTTTTGTTCTTATCTCAGCATTTGAATTGCAGGTGTACTCTACTCTTACTTACAGCTTGGTTTTCACACAACCATGTAGAAGAGCAGGCAAGGATTGCATCCAGCGCACTGGACCGCCACCTTCGAAGAGTTTGAACGCAGGAAAAGGTCAGCTCGATCCAAATGCTCCCCCAGTCGAAGAAGGGAAGCCTAGAAAGAGATGTTGTCCGTACGAGTTTGACAGCAGCCGCTGCAAAGTGGTCGATGACAGGGTTTTGTGCGGGTTTGATAAGAACTCGAACGGAGCCTGGCCGCAAAGCCGTGACATTATAAGGGAACTGTCAGATGGGTGTCGTCTGCGCAACGGCCGCCTCGAGTGCGGTTACCACGAGGAACCTTACACCAACTTCCGGCGACCGCCAGCCTGGGACCTCGAGCCGAACAACGAAATATCCGAAAACGAAGAGGGTGTAGTAGTGGATGCGGAAGTAGCGAATAAACTGAAGAAAACCAGCAATAAAAATAATAATAAGAAACCTAGCTGTGTAGAGGTGGACGGTTCTATTGTATGTATGCCGGCTGGGAAGTAAGTAGTTGTTAGGAGTTTGTAAATATACCTAGTTGAAGACAATACTTTTTTGATAACCGCCTGTAGTTTTAGTGATGTGATAAGTTAACTATCAAGTATATCAGTTGCTAACAACTACATCAGAACAGAAGGCGTTTTATGCAAAAGAAAGAAAGAAATTTTTCTCCAATTTGCTCGGAAATAGCTTCATTACTTTAAAAAAAGAATACGTCAATGGGCTCATTTATGTTGTCAAGGCGCAGAGGACTGTAATAGAAATTGCCGGACTAGGCCGGTAATAAAAGGGTTCTTAAACTTCACACTTTCGTGATTAGGTGTTTTATGGAACACAATTTGTTTGAAGTTTGAAGGCTGAATGTGAATTTCCCGCGCATTCTTTATGAAACGGAACGTAAGCAATACCAGCGCCAACGCTTTGCGAACTTTAAAAGTTACAAAGTGTCAATTTTATCACGTTTTAAATATTTGTTTCCTTGCAAATTGGAGAAAAGCACTATACAAACCTCGGCCGAAATAACAATTTCTGGTCTCGTTTACTTTAGAAGGCCTCGACTTCGTCTCGGCCTTCCAATGCCACTCGACCAGAAATTGCTATATACTCGGCCTGTGACGTAATGTACTATAAAACATCACGTATATTTGTAATAAAGAATTTGTTCTAGCGGGAAATAATTTTCTTGTTTCGTGAAATAATAAGTCAAACCTAACATGTAGAGGTGGAGGGTCGTACTTACTGTAGATATGTGTGCAGTCTGGAAAGCAAACGTAGAGACAGGTAGAGACTATAAGTAGTTGAAGACTAAACTTTTCTGACAAGCAGCGCCTCGCAAGTGCCTGCAGTTTTAGTGATGTGAATCATTTCTGTACTTAGGAAGACCAGTCGCAATCGCGAACTACAATATCAATAGGCGCTTTTAGAAATAGTGAGGATGTAATAGAATGAAAGAATTAAGTGTTTTTACAACCGTTTATTTGTAATATTTCATCGCCATGAAATCATACTCATGAAATATTTTCGCTTTACAAAATTCATTCATTTATCTACTTCATTTAGGCACAGTTCACAGCAGGTACCTAAACATAATAGTGAAAAATCTAGGTCATGTGGGCTACAGTGGATCACTTTTTTTCCGATCCTCATTGCTCAGCTATGGGTAAACGTAGAAAGTTGAAATTAAGTATGTGGATAGTGTATTGAATCTATTTTTCATATTTGATATTGTCTTTCTCCTTTATGTTATAGAATAGGAAATAATGGCGGTTATTGCAAAAGTCAGAAATGAGCCACTGTGAACTAGGGGGTGGATACAGTGGCTCGGCCTGATGGATACAGTGGATCACGGCAAACAAATAAAGATAATTAAAAGTTAATGAAACAAATCAACCCAATTAATAATTATTTAAATTAGTCAAAAATATAGAAATCATTCTAAATTGTTTCAAGTTTAAGATAATGTAAATATGATAAAATTTCAAAAAAATATATTATTAGTGAATCTAACAGATTTATAGGAATTAAACATTACGATAAGTATTTAATTTTATGATATTTTTTTGCATTAACTGTTTTTTAAAAACTTTTATTTGTTATAATTTTAACCTGCCTACCCACTTTCTAAATTTTCATACAATTAATTTGATTCACTGTGCACCTTTGAGGTATGCGCCACTGTGGCAACCGAAGCCAATTTGGAATCAATAATGTGGCATGCAATAATTCAAGTGGATTTGTCATTGGTTTTTACGTTAATCCATCTTAGATTAAACATAGGCTATCTTTAAAATATCTCCATGCCATAAATATACTCAGTAATGTAGTAAGAACATAAAAAGTGCACCAAAAATACTTGACTTTTCACCCCAAAAATCTTTAAACCTCTCCAGAATAAAAAAAATGTTCTGGAGGCGCCCACGCTACTATGCCAATAATGTTTGTATGCCTATCTTCCAATAACTAATAAAAACAATAAGATATGTCTGTTCCTTCAACACAGAACCTTACTGAGCCAGTGTTCCCGCCCTAGCCAACGTGTACCACATGACCTACACAATCAATCCCCTTCAGAGTTGCCTAAGCATTTTTGCGTATTTTTACGTACTCTTTGCACTACTTTATCGTTTATGAAAATTACGATATTATCGTAATCGTTTGATTAATTATTTTAAATGCAACAAAAAATACAATAAAATAAATAACTTATCGGCAAATAATTTTAAGTTGTAAAATATACTTAAGTTAATTAATACCTCGGTAGGTTTCCTGTAAAAATAATAATATTAGCACGAAAAAGATAACTTTTTGCAGGAGCTCTTTGAATTGTGATATGGATAAGAATGCAAGCTCGAAACTTGAGACAGATTCATGTGGAAATGTTGGTTTTTACATTCTGGATGTAAGAGTAGAAGGTATATCAAAAACTTTGCAGGCATGATCAGACCATGAGAGTGAACAACATTTTACTATGGAGTCACTCTCAGGAAACGTTTTTTTTTAGTTTTCTAGAAAGTCTTTCAGCTGATTGTAAATCTTGTGGGATGTAGGAAAAAAATCTCGTTTACCTACAGACATAGAGCATATATACCTACAGAGAAAAAAGTTGTTCAGTGCAAAATTTTGTTGCACCGTCGCTTACAGCTCGCTTAGAAGTTATTTGTGATTCTTTACATCTGTTTGTCAGCTACTCGGTCAAGGTCGATGACAACGATCGTATCGGTAGACTGATACTTAGTCCATGAGAAAGGCTCAGGGAAAATGAATGAATCACAATAAATTTTTCCTGCTTCCGCATTTCTTCGAAGACATCGCGTGAAACCTTCTCTATTGTAATTTGTAGGTCAGTTTTTTTGCACAATATCTGAGCTACCATAGTGCACTGCACTGCTATACTAACGTAGTATCAGCCTATCTTGGTTTCCATTATCATTTAATTCCTAAGTTTGTACTAAGTATTTGACAATTAAATAAATAACACTTCATACGTTTAATATAAACGTAAGACACGGAAATAATTAGAATAAGATACCTATACGTAATTTTTTGGTTACCTATCTCTATCGAGATTTTTGCCAGGTAATCAGGTATTCCCATAACAATTTCTATTTTGTACTTTAAGACCCTTACTCCCAGGCCCGTTCATATAACTAACCACATTCTTAAAACTAAACATTCTCCTGTAACCCAACAAAATTACTAGAGAAGTTGACATCGTCGTCTTCCGAGTAGACCATGAAGAGGTGCTTGAGGAGGTCTGAGTCGACGTCGTCCTTGGGGAAGATCTTGTCGAGGTAGCTGGTGATGGCCTCCTGCATGCTCCTCTTGCCGGTTGTGAAGCCGAAGAGCCACTCCAGCAGCATCTCCACCAAGCCAGCCTCGCACGCCGACAGCAGGAACGCGAAGGTGAACACCAGGAGGAGCTGCTTGCTGATGCCCATTGTTCTGGAAATAAAACAGTTTGATTTTTGAAAAAGGGTATAGGGTGGCTAGGAAAGAAAAGAATTATGGAACAAAGAAGTACTATTGCTAGGCAGTTGTAAGCAAACAATAATAGGGCTGGCGCGCCTATCCTATCATTTATCAAAGAACTTTTCATTTGTAGAGTACAATGTAGAGTTCAATACATGTTGTAATAATGGATAATGATACTCGTACATGCATATTAGAAATAAACATTATTATATAATATTCTACGCTTCCTATACTTAACTTACTTAACACTGGAGACAGAAGCGTGAGACAGATTAGCATAGCCGACCGAGGTAGAATTTAAATTATATTCCAAGAAATTAAGTTCATTAGCTTTAAACAATAGTTAGCGGTTTGCGATTTGTTGTTTTGGCACACCTTTTTTTCTGACAGGTCTACAGAACCTTAACATTGTTATTTAAGTATTATATCATCAAAACTACTTATTCGATATTTTAATGGGGATCTGCATAATCCAATATTATAAAACCATAAACTAACGCATCTTATAAATTATGTATGGGGTAGGCATGAAAATTATGAATTTCTTTTACATATTTATTAGCAAAACTTACTTGGCTATGATGATAACATAAATGATGTAATAATGTTTGTGTACTATTTGCTTTTGCCCATTCTTCAGTGTCTAGCTAGGTAGAAAGTGTCCGAACTAATTAACCTAAGTAACTAGTAGGTATACTTATAAACGTACCTACTTACTGTATACATGCCGAACATGTAGAAAACGAATGCGGTTCACGCATGGGGTGACAAGTTGGTCAGCCAAGTGCGTAAAAGCACTGCCTAAGTGGATAATAGAAATAAGCAGGTGAATCTAATTGCGTGCACCTGCAGGGAGGTTTTCTTTGAAGGCCAACATTGTTGTTGTAAACAAAGAAAAGACCAGATAAAGTTTGGTATGAAGTATAAACGAATTCTGTATAAAAACTGTCTGTGTGATGTTTCTTTTCGATTTACAAAAATTGTCCCGTCTAACACTGTCTTTAATAATATCTACTGCCTTTGCAAAAAATATCTCCGTACCAAAAACAATTAGGTACACGCTTAGCTTTTTTAGTGCCATTTATTCCAGTCAGTGGTTTAGTAATCGAATCATATCATTTGTTTGGCAGTGAAGTAAAGTGGTACGATTTCTCGACAAGGACCGGTTGTAGTACCGGCAATGGTTTATTAGACTGTACCAAATTGCCGAGCTCAACCGAGATTTAAGCTCCGTAAACCAGGTTGAAGTTATAGCTTTGTTAGTCCAGGGTCCATAATAATGGTTTCTACAAAAGTAGCTCACTATATCTTTACTTTAAGATCTCTACATAAAATGTCTACCACTAGATGTAGTAAAGGGTTAGATTTAATTAGTGCAAATATTTTTTTTGGATGTGTTCTACTCATGAACTGAACTGCCTACCTAATTTAATTAGAAACTTTTCTTCGAAAAATGAAAAGAAATAAAACGACCCAACCAAATGGGATGTCCAATTTTATTTTATCATGTTTCCAAGAAAAGTTTCTAAAAAGGGCTGCTTTGTAATATTTGTACTAAATTAAATAAACCTACACTTTTTATATTATTATTTTGATACCCTATATGATAAGTGACCTAGTTCTATGGCATGTTGTATAGTTTTGTATATTATACAAGTAATGTAAAATGTATCAAGATCAAGACCTGATGTAAACTGGAATATCAAGCCGAACAGGTTGATGAATTATGTAAAGTAAACGGAGAATGATGTAAGAACATTTCTCGAAAGTCAATATTTTTTGGGCAAATTCCACTACAGCAGCTTGGGCCTGTCGATAGGCCTCAATTTGTGCCGGAAATTTCCTTTATACTTCCTCTATGTATGAATGGCCTTGTGACAATGGCTTAGAATATTATAGCCTTATTTATACTCGAGGATTTCGTAAATAGCGACTAAGGTTTGAATCCAGAGGCAGTAGCATTCCCTGTGAAAATCTATTACAGCTTGCATTGCGCTCGCCAATCTACCTGCCATGTATGTATGTATGTGTGTTTAGGCGTGTACAGCAGTAGATAGTTGTAACTGTAGTAGTAATAAGATAAGAAGGTTTATAAAAAAGAAAAGATTATCATGAAACAGAACAAGAAAAATCTTGTCCGAAAAGTGAAAACAGTAAAGGACCTCCCATATGAAATTTCTTTCTTGGAAGCTAGCATAATTAATATGGGAGGTCCAATTTCTTAATTAATAGGGATGTACCAAAGACCGACATTCCCGAAAACGCTAAGTTCAACAGGTCAATCTGAACAAGGAGGACTATCGGTCAAAGTACCGAGAACAGAATAATTAATCAGCTGACCAAGCAGTTTTCTATGAAGGTAATTTCATTCATGTTTGACCTATATTCTTTGAGGAAAGTTAGCTTTATCGAGATATACCCACATATTTTGATATATGCCCCTCGTTTAGTTTTGTACATGGTTCTTACACCCCTTTTTGAGTTGCTTATTGGATTTCCAGGGCTTTTATCACATCTTGCTTAGCCTACCCTTAATTCCAAATCAGTTCTGGTCGGGGCAACATGTTTTGTTAGAGCACAAAATCATGTAGCATAAGGATTTGGCAATGTTTTCTAATCGGCCGCCTGCTTGACATGAACATGATTTGGGAATGCTATTGTAGGTGGTATCACCGCCACCATGAGGTTGACAGATATTCAGCCAAGGTCAAAAACTTTACTTCTCCCTTTACGAAACTTCCTGAGTGGAATAAGGGTGGCAGTATTCTTAGCCGCTACCACACGGTAACAAATTGTACAATGGGATTTATAGTCATACTAAAACAACTACGAAAACAACTTTGCAACAAGGCCCGGTTTTGGTAAGTAGGTAGTAATTGTACTAGCTGCTTGAACTGTCTGTTGGTGCTTGTAGTTTGTAGTATGGATTCAACCCTTACCTGATACAGATTTATCCTGAAACTCCTTTCCAAAAAACTATCACAACGGACAACGAACGGTCTCTACTTGAGTTAGAACAATTTAACAGGAAAGCTTCCCAGCAATTTGCCGACTATGCTTCCAACTTTATAATGGACAATTTGCACTGTGTGTTTAGCGAGGAAAGTGAGTGCATCGCAGTGCGCCTTGTGGATACTGTGTGTGGTTTTCTGCGCCGGCGCACCTCGCTCGCCATGCACCACCACCGCTTTCCCACACCACTTGTTTGCGGTTTGAAGATTGTCGGAACTAATCCATTTAATGAATACTTACATATAAACAAAATATACTAAAAATAGAGGCGGCGGCTTTCTCTTAGACTGGTTGATAATTGCGTGCGTGTACGTACGCATTTCGGTGATATCAATCTCACGTTTGTTGTGTTATTGCAGCTGACATGGAGTTAGATGAATCTACTTACGTTTTAGTAGAGCAAGTGATATGATATATTTAGTTTTAAGAACCAGATTTGTAAAGTGTTGTAGAGATTACTGTGACATTCTTGCCTTTCCCGAGATCGCTGCATGTATGGTTCCGGGTTCAATTCCCGGTAGGGTCACTCACAAACTAGATATTTATCACTTTGTGAATTTGTTCCCAGTCTGGTGAGGATATTGCAGGCTGAACCACCTGATTGTCCGATAACCAAGATGGTTCCATGCTTCGGATGGGCACGTTAAGCCGTTGGTCCCGGTTGTTGTCTATGATGGCGATCGTTACACAACTATGTCAGAGGCCTGCTACTTGCAGTAGGCGGTAGAAAAACTCTGACACCAGGATTCATCGGGTCGTTGGGTGACTTGGTGTCCCACTCGAAAAAGAAGAAACTGAATGTGTGACGATAATAATAAATTGTCACGGTAATAATATGTATAACTTTGACAACGGGAATAGAATATAAAATAGATGGGACATAGGCTAAATATTTTGTTTGATAGACTTCTGGTTTTAATTAGAAGCTTAATACCTAATATCATTTATAGAACACTCTTGCTTGTCTTCACTACTGGTAATAAATAAGGGATGTAAAAGAGGATGATGATAGTTAAAAGGTACCTAGTCCAATTGATCAGTGTATAAGTGAACCTTGTTATCAGAGATATGTTTGGGTTCTTGTCAGATTATGTAGAAGAAGAAGCATAAAGGGTCAAACTTTTAACCGAATATCGGTGTAAAACAAGGTGATAAAAAAAACCAAGTGTCCCAAAAGGGATACGTTTCACTGTAAGATCAGCATTCTGCTCATGCTTTCGAAAACGAGTCGTTACTTTCTACGTCACTTTGTACCTGTCTATTACGATGCCCATCACGAAGAACATTTACAATTCTAATTAAATTATCTAGCACCCGAATAAAAATGCCACAGAGAGCTCTTTGAATATTATTTTCAACACTTACAAATGGCGATAAGTGAAATACTGAGATTGCGAATAAGCCAAAGTGACTTTGTTCCATTGTCTCATAAAAATAAATGTTCATACAGGGTGTTAGGACAAGTACTGGTAAACTGGGGTTACTTTGATTAATTTTGAAATTAAATTGTTTGTATCTTTTGAATCTATGGTTCTAAAAATAAGCAAAAAATACGCAATAATGGAGTGCTGTAGATCTCTAAGAAGAGGTGAAAATAAAAAATAAAATGTTTGTAGATATTGAGAAAAAAATAAAAACAGCGTGATCAAAGTTATACTGATTTTGGGGTTACTTTGATACCTACTCCTTACTACCTACTACTACCTTTTCTTAGCATGGAATTCAAAAGTAACACGAATAACTTGTCCAAAACAAAAAGAAAAATCAAACTCGGTTAACAGGAACAAAAGTTATTGATGTTTTTATACATTGATCAATGACGCCCCGCCACACTTTATGTACCGGTTCAATGACGCCCCGCATTAAATTAAAGGACGCTGTGCCGTAAGTTTCAATGTTATGAAAATAACAATTTGAGTTTTGGATTCCTGAATATACACTACTATACAAAGTTCAGAAAAAAAATCGTAAGACTTACATTAATTGAGCCGCATCTAAAGTTTTGCTACACTTTTTTTAGCCATAAATCGATATAAAACAAAAACATGCGTCTTTTTTAAAAAAATGCATATTTTGTCCAGCGCCCACGCAGAAAAGAAATTAACAGATAATCAGTGTAGTCATCGCAAAAAACAAAATCTACTAAAATCAGTCCAGTTTTACGCAATTAGCATTTCAAGTGAACAGGAAGTTATGATCAAAATCACCCCAAGGTTCAAAGTGACCCCGGTTTACGTAGTACGTAGTATTGACCTTATACAGGGTTATTTTTTAGTCAGTGCGCAAACTTTGCAGGATGTTTCTACTCGTGATTTTGAACATCTTTTACTATGGGGCCACCTGAGAAATTCTAAAAAAATATTTTGGGTGTTCCATAAATATTTGCCTAGTAGGTATGAATATATTTAATTATGGA
The DNA here is from genome assembly GCA_024500475.1 of Phthorimaea operculella. Taxonomy (NCBI): domain Eukaryota; kingdom Metazoa; phylum Arthropoda; class Insecta; order Lepidoptera; family Gelechiidae; genus Phthorimaea; species Phthorimaea operculella. The sequence continues at coordinate 4,086,116 of JANFCV010000027.1, forward strand.
ATATCCAAATTTTTTCTGCGTATTTGCAGGTGGTCCCAAAAATTGATCATGGTGGTGGTTAAAATTGATCATATTCACGAGTAGAAACACCCTAAAGTTTGCGCACTGACTAAAAAATAACCCTGTATACGATAATACTTATGTTTTGCTATAACAAATCGTACACTTTATCTGAAAATCTTGAAGTCACCTGTCTGGTCAAAATATAATATGTATTTTCAAAAATACGATTATTTTTCAAACTACGGCAACAAGCTAGAATTTAGTAAAGCGCCCCTAACATCCCCATAACGATGAGCAATATTTATTACATACACATATCAATAAGGGTACATCAATTTAAGGCTATAAGAAATAAGAATGCAAATTCACTGTTTTTTAACTGACCTGAAAATGGGACCGATCTCGGTCCTGGGGGATTTTTGTTACCTCTCTCTGATCTTTATCACTCGGTTATGTCTGATTGTACAAGTGTTTGAAAGGGCAAGATGATGATAAATGATGATTATTGTAGTTTAGGTATGACCCGGCCCCCTTAATTAAATCACGAAACATATTCTCCCTCAACACAATAAAACAATCATATTATACGTAGGTATATAAAAAAAGGACAGTAGAGTAGGTAGCAGGGGCGATTTTCAAGGTGATTTCTGAGTACCTTATCATCCCAAAGGATCTGGGTTTAATTTTAGTCGCGATCAAATATTGTCATATTTAATTTGTATTTTCAGACATAACAAACATAGCACTGAATTATTCAAGTAAGTGTATAGTATAGTATGTGTATTCATTCATATATGAGTATTTTTTGCTTTACCAAGATCAATGTTTCTTCAACCTTGCCAACGGTCAATGAAACGATAAAAAACTAGTTTTCGCAAAGCAGCACAACGAAGGCTATTCGCTCGATTTTTGTTATGTCATATCATATCATAATCTAATGTCGAATTTTTGATGTGTGAAAGAAATGTGATCTGACACCTGCGTAAATAATTTCGTTTTGCTCACTTTTTATTTTGTATAAAACATCGTCGGATTCCATTTAAAAATTGTGATGATAGCGTCGGGTTTTTTGTTTATACTTTTCAAAGATAAAGCTGTAGCGGAATTTTGGATTGTTTGAATTTGACATAAGATATTCTGCTTGTCGTCATATTTCATATTGTGCGTAGAGACGAACGTCATATTCATAACTATTTTACCATAATTACAACTTTCTTTACAGTAGACATCATCATGAACCAGTATAGAGAGGTAGGCATTTATTAGAAGACAAAAAGACTTTTCTAGCCACCACGAGAATGAATCTTTGTTTCACGCAAATCGCGCACCTATTTTACTATTGGAAAGAATTTAACTGTTTGAAGGAAAATACATCAAATTGTAAAAGATGTGAACTATACCTACGCAGGTATGTTTTGATGATAATGGCAAGAAGCTACAAAAATGTTTTTGCACCCTGAATAAGTCTTACTACGAACCGATAGCGTTCACATTTGCGTGATAATTACTTTTTCATGCTATGGACCTATTCTGTAAGAAGAACTGAACAATTATCTTGCTAGTTCATATTGTTAAAGAGAATGAAGCAATAGTCCCATAAACTAACCTTGTACTAGAATAATAGTTTTGCCCTAGCGATAGATAGCGTGATCGTAATTTCCTTCACCGATTGCATAAAAGTACGATCCTTATGAATCAGATAAGTTATTGATCATCTTCTCACTATAGGGAGTGTACTTGTTTGTGGAAAATGTTTAGCTTAGCTCAGGTAATCGATAAGTGTTTTTTTATTTAAGTGTGAATTTCATTTCCGTTTGTGTTAGCCTTAGAAACGTTTTAATAAATCTAGTTTTGTTTTTTAAGTGAACGTTAAATTGTGACTTTTCAGATACTTCTGGGCTCTGCAGTGCTTAATATTGCCACAAGTTTACCTTTCCTTGGTGAATTCAAATTCTCAAGGCACTTTGAAATAGAACACAAGCCACCGCCACATCCGCCGTTTTTGCACCATGAATTTATCAAGGAAGTCGTGTCACCGTTCGGAAAGTTTGGAATCAAACATATCATTGGCAAAAGAGACTTAGATAATATGAAAACTGTTGAAGTAGAACCTGAAAAGGTATCTCTTATGCCTGAACCAAAGCCAGTTGAACGATATGAAGTCGAAGAACCATTAACAACGCCCGTTCTTTCTGTGGCCAGACAAGTTACACCTGGCATGGGCCCGCTCATAGAAAGTGGACCAGTACCTCCACAAATGCCTCCACATTTTGTTGAGATAAAGCCGATTCCCGCCCCTCCTCATCCACCAGTGGTGATCACCCCTCCTCCTCCGAGGGGCGAACCAGCTCAACTACAAGGATTCCATACCGATATTGCGAGGGAAGAAGCAATAAATGAGTATTTGAAAATGGTTGAACGTGAACAAGTGATACCCATAGGAAATAACATTGAGCAGCCCAAAGAAGAACCTAAAGTGGAAGAACCACCTAAGGTAGAAGAGCCGCCTAGGGTAGAGGAACCTCCACCGAATATCTTCGTAAGGGGGTCTCGCTTAGCTGTCCTTTTCGGCAACGTTCTAATAGATGTCTTGTCCCGAGTCTTAGGAGGTGGTCGATTTGCTGAGCTTATCAACAGACCTATATCAATTTAAAATTAAAACACCATGCAATAAAATAAATTAAGGTAATTTATTAAATAATTAATATTTACTTATGAATTAGCGTTTCTTAAGCAGTAAGTAAAGAGGATGTCCACCTGCCGGGTAAATACCAGCAGGCACAAACTGTTGTCCGATTTGGGCGGGTTGCCCAAATTGTCCAGGCTGTACGAATTGTTGTCCAATTTGAGCGGGTTGTTGCACGAAAATTTGGGCAGGTTGTCCAAACTGCTGGGCAGGTTGTCCAAATTGCTGGAATGAGCCGGGAATTTGTTGGAACGAGCCAGGAAACTGTTGACCGTACTGGCCTAACTGCTGCCCGTACTGTCCGAATTGCTGTCCATATTGACCGAACTGCTGCCCGAAGCCAGGACCTCCGAAACCTCCAGGGAATCCTGAAGAACCTGATCCTCCTAACTGTCCATACGCTACTGATAACAGAACAGCCACTGAAACCAGAGCCAAGTGTACCTGAAATGACAAAAATGAAGTTTGTGACAAAATTGTGAACCACAGTCCTCTTCGTTTGTATCACAAACTTAATTTAGAAAAGGAAAATAAGACATTGAAAAATATTAATTTGTGTGTAAACATTATAGATGAAAATATTTTATATGAAGAAAGGTTAACTTACTTTGCTTGCCATGATGATGCCTTCCTGATGTTCTGTTAAAACTGATCAACATGATATAAAAAATCGCTTAAATATTGTCCCAAAATTTACAAAGTCTCGTTTGTCCAGTTTTTATAAGCGTTTCTCAAACTATGTTATCCAGATTTATATTATTTAATTATAGGTTAGCGGATTCTCAATAAATTATTTTGTAAATATTTTACTTCTATTTATGTCGTTTGTTTTGTTTGTGTAATGTGTAAATAAAAGTTTTAAATTGGAAAGCTTTTTTAAAATTTTATCATTTTGAGAACCACTGTTATATATAAAATAGAAAACCGTTATCAACCACAGATATAAGGCTAAAAGTCGTAAAATTCCATAACTGTTATAGGAATTTAAAATAGATACCTTACCGTTACTATTACCTTAATTAGTTGAACGAACATAATGTTGTTCATATTTTAATCTATCTTATAACCGCACCTAGTATCTAGGTACAATAATATTCCTATTTATGTGAGCATACAACAAGTACAATCCAGTCAGGGAATTTCATAGAAATTTGACATAGAAGCTATTCCGCACAAGTTGTCATATAATAAAAATAAATAAATACACATAGATTTTTTTTTATTAAAAAATCAGGCCATTTTAATATCAAAACATTACAGATGTAAATGAAAACATGTGATTTTTTTATTGGTTAGGAGTTAGCCGTAGCTGCTACCGAGTCCCTCACGTCCAGAGGAGGATCCACCGCCGCGGCCGAATGAGCTTCCTCCCCGCTGAGAAGAAATGGAATCACGCTGCGAAGAAACACCACCGCGTTGGTTGGAAAGACCACCGGAACTGCCACCGAAACCACCCTGCCCCAATCCCTCCCTGGATCCACCGGATTGGCCAAGTGAGCTGCTTCCAAAACCATCCCTGGAACCCCCACGGCCAATGGAGCTCCCTCCATAACCTGAGCCCTGGCTCCTACTAGATCCCAGTTGAGCGGAACTAGCGGCTATCAAGGCCACCACCAGAACAAGAACCAATAATTTCTGAAAAAAAAGAATGCAAAAATTGTAGGAATACATTTTGGTAGGAATAATGTAGATGTAGAATATCCTAGCGAACAAACGTAAAATGACAGTGACAAAGAGAATTAAGAAATATGACGTAAACATCTAATATCACAATGACATAAACAGTACAGCGTACAGCTCAGTTAGATGTTTGTAGAAATATAAAAAAAAGATTCAACTTTGTTGAGTAATGCTTAAAGTACCTTACATAGGTATTAAATAGCTAATGAAAGTACTATTGCAATAATTATGCAGGTACGAGTATGTGAAGTATATAGAGGTAGTATCAAGGCATATAGACAAGTGACTTAAGTAGTTAAATACTTGTTTGTAATTGATAGATAACATTGCTTTGACTTTTTTTGACGAGTAAAATAAGGAGTAGGTAATTAAAGTACCTTTAAATATATTGAGTTCTCGTAATTGGCACGAGCAACAGTAAAGGTAGATTAAATTTGACATGTTAAAAGTTGCTAGGGGGAATAAATTCCATAACAGATGAAAATTAAAACTATAATTACCTTAGCCTGAGACATGTTGCGATGCGAAAATAAACTTGTATGTTGTGCCTATTTGCAATACTTTGCTTCCTTATATACTAGAACTGCACATATAAATGAAATTGAATTAATTACTTACTTACGTACTTTTAATAGCCAAGATGACGGGATGTAAAAGATTCCATCCAGCAACTTGACTTTGCTTTTAATTTGTCATAAAATCAGATGCATTAAATCATTACATAGTATAAGAATGAATTCTATTTTTGCGTTTCTCTTCTAAACCACTTAAACTTCTCCTTAACCACGCATCAGATTTTGATGCTGTTTTTTTAAATATACAGTGTGACTCAAGGGAAAGTTTTATATGTAGGTACAAGTGTACAACTCATGCCGGAAAATAGCATTTGAGGCTTTGAGGAAAATGAATTGCAGCGGGTGAAACCGGTAACGGGCCGCTAGTTAAAATATAAATTATCTTTACATTCCTACATTGTAAGACACACGGAGATGTGATAGGTATGTAGTATGTATGCATACAGGAGAGTAATAACTAAACAACAGAAGATTCGTGAATTTTCGACAGATGAACACATACGGGGTGTACAGGGATGGTGTAGCGAAAATTTTTCACGTATTCAGACCATGAAACTGAACAACTTTCCCCATCGAACAAATAATCGCAAATTAGGGAAATGGCGCGTTTGTGATATAATGGTGGTAAACGAAAAAAAGTCTGTCAGCTGATTGTGAATTTTATATGGGAGGTCGGAAATGTTTTCTCGTTTTCCACCATTGGCTCAAAACCATAGTAAAATTTGTTCAGTTTCATGGTCTGATCATGCCTTCAAAGTTTTCGGTAGACCATCCTTTACAATCTGTAAAATTTTGGGTCCCAAAATTAATCATCACAAAATTATTAGCATGTCCAAAAGCAGATGCACTGATGTAAATTGTGCGGAATAAAAATAACATTTTTAGTCAATATTCAAGGTTTTATTTAGTTATTTTTAGATACATATAGGCTATTTAGCTCCCGAAACAAGTTTATTATCCCGACCTTCCGAATTGTAAAGCAAAATTGTTGGGTCCTCCGAATCCTGGTCGTCCTCCAACTCCAGCTGGTCGACCTCCAAGGCCACCACCGAAACCTGGCTGTCCTCCAATGCCTGGCCTTCCACCGAAACCTCCTTGCTGTCCACCGAATCCAGGTCTTCCTCCGAATCCCCCTTGCGGTCCACCGAAACCTCCCTGCTGTCCACCAAATCCTGGTCTACCAAAACCGCCTTGCTGTCTGCCAAAGCGGTCTCGGTTGCCAGAGAATCCTTGGTTCCCAAAACCACCGTTTGGCCTTCCAAAACCACCTTGGTTGCCAAAACCACCTTGGTTGCCAAAACCTCCTTGGTTGCCGAAACCACCTCCCGGCCTTCCAAAACCACCCCCTGACCCTCCAAATTGGGCAACGGCTGTGGCTATTAACGCCATCAGTACTACGCACGAGATTACCTTAAAAGGAAAGGAAAAATTATTTTGGAATATTTTAATGTGTTATAAATACTAGAATACTGTATTCCATATAATACAGGTAACAGTAAAATAGCTTGTTGTAGTGTTCAAAACATTAAGCTATCAGTCGTTACAATCGTCTTCAATAACTCGGAAGTTTCGGGTTTCTATTACTTACAATACAAAAGTTGAGCAACGTTTCTTTTAATTTAAATTAGCTGTCAAATTATGAATTATATTTCCGCCAATAAACTGCATAATCTTTTTCTTTTAAGAAAAACGTATGCAGTGACGAAAGAAGTTATATCATCAATCATCACATCACTTAATTTTTCTATTCACAACGATATTCCAAAAATTATAAACCTACCTTTCATTTTAATGAAAGGTAGGTTTATAACACACACAGGTAACAGTAAAATAGCTTGTTGTAGTGTTCAAAACATTAAGCTATCAGTCGTTACAATCGTCTTCAATAACTCGGAAGTTTCGGGTTTCTATTACTTACAATACAAAAGTTGAGCAACGTTTCTTTTAATTTAAATTAGCTGTCAAATTATGAATTATATTTCCGCCAATAAACTGCATAATCTTTTTCTTTTAAGAAAAACGTATGCAGTGACGAAAGAAGTTATATCATCAATCATCACATCACTTAATTTTTCTATTCACAACGATATTCCAAAAATTATAAACCTACCTTGTGATATGTCATATTTGTATGATCAGGAGCTAGTTTAATAACTTTACAACCGTTGGCAGACTATTTGAGACTGATTTAAGATTTATATACTGACTTAGTTGACTACGTTATTCTATTGAAGTCCTACTAAGTAATAGTGTAAATAAACGAAGTTGGTTCTCAACAATCCATCATGTCAGAAATACCTAGACAAATGGCTTTATCATGTAGGTACTTGAAAAGACACATAAATCACCGAATTAGGAATATCAAAAACATACGGTTTGATGATAAGGAATCACTTTCCCTGGTCGATTAATACTAATTTGTGTTATTTTAAAAGTCTTCTTATGGTAAGATGACCCATTCTCAAAAAGTCAGTAGCTTTCAATGACTGCATTTTCAAGTATATGGTGTACAAGTTTATGTATTCAGGTTGCTGCGAATATTTTAAGGGGTAAACCACTTCATGAAACTGAATAACTATCTCTACGAAATGAAATAAAAATGTTGACCTCGCATACAAAATGTGTTGGCCGGCCGGGTCAGTTTGAAAGAGAGGGCCAATTTTATTTTCATATTTCTTCCTTATGTTCTTTGGGGAAAGTTGCTCAGTATCATGGACTGATTCACCACATTAAATATTTGAAGATAACTTTTTAACATACTGTATACATATTTTGTTTGTAATTTATATGTTTGATATCTTTGATAGTACGCCAAACATCGTCGGTAGTTTAGTTGATTTTGTAACTACAGGTTGAGAACATTTTCACGTTCGTTTGCTAAAATCAACAGGACATTTTTCGTGATTCTCAGTAACTTTGCCATGCTTTGATGTATAGTCTATATGTTTTCCCGTACTCAAGGATGTATTTCTAGAAAAACGTTTATGTGACATGAGTTGGTTATTTTTTATGATATGTGCAAAAATAATCCAGGGCTATTTATATGATTGAAAGTGTCAGTGATGGTTTTACATTACCTATTGATATGTGTAACTATACTATAGTCTGCGACTCGCTGCAGTCGGGGTCTTAAAAAACTTAGAGTAATTAATACTACCTACGGTGGCCTTTATAGCAACAGTGTTAACAGACGTGCCTTGAAATTAATTTGTGAAATTAATAAAGGCCGGGGTAGTATTTATTTTACCACGTTTTATGATCCCGACTGCAGCGATTCTATAGTATAAAATGGCTTATATCAATGCAGAATCAAGTTCATAAACTTGTTGCGTTGGCATATTTGGCCCCTCTCTCTCTCTGTCTTCGTGTGGGACACCGAGTCGTTCAACGATCCAATGAACCCTGGCCCCTTATGTCTGTTTTTTACCGATCACTAGATATTATGTTTATCCAAAATAGGACTGCACCATAGTTATTATGTGACTTTGTAAATATTTTTAATTTGGTATATTTTCTTTGTAGATAGGTAGTAAAAAATAGTAACACAGATATTTCAGTCTTAAATATTTATTTGTTCTTCATAAACTATCTCTCCATCGATACCCGCCTTATCCCTAGCGGCCATAACCTCCTTGGCGTCCGCCAAAACCTCCCTGGCTTCCGCCAAAACCTCCCTGGCTTCCACCATAACCTCCACGACCTCCGCCAAAACCTGACTGGCTTCCACCAAAACCTCCACGGCCTCCGCCAAAACCTCCGCTGGATCCGTAACCGGCTTGTCTCTTGCGACGTCCAAAACCACCTAAACTGCTGCCATAGCCTTGGGAACCGTAACTTTGACCTCCGAATCCTTGCCTTACGACTTCTCGTTCTCGGTAACTTCCAAAACCACCACTCTGGCCCCCAAAACCACTTTGTTGGTAACCCACTCCACCTCCATAAGGACTGATGTATTGAGCTAATGTAGAGGCTATGAGCGCCAACAGGACGACGCACATGAGAATCTGTCGGACAAAGAATTTTTTAAACTCTTAAACATTTTATGATATGATAGTCCTTTAGATGAGTTAAATATGCAAAGATAATAACCAAAAAGTAATGGGACCTCACAACACACTCAATTATTAACCGCTATGGTTTGATCCAAGTGAAGTTTTTTATGACAATAAAACGCTTGGTGAATAAATCATGTTCAAGAAATTCTTTGAGTCCTCTTAGTTATGAACTAAAAAAAATACTTACTTACACAAAAATATTGCTAGCAACTTAATGAAAAATACATAACTAAAATACACGTACCTTATTAAGCGCCATATTGTTTGTATGAGAACCTACGTAGTATTATAATTCTAATAATCTTCGGAAGACTTATATACCATCAGTGATCGTATTTTTCCTCTTTGGATGCCAATAATCCATATCATTGAGCCATGATGAAAATAAATCTTACATGAGGTACTCAAAATTTGTACGAGCGTGTGATACACATTTATTTTTTGCCTATAAAGGATTTTTTTGCGTAAGTAAAAATCTTTTATACCCATCAAAAATATCTTAATTCTAGCTCAACAGTACCAATTACAAATAGGTATATGAAAAGCAAAGACTTAAGTGTCAACAAAATGCAACGCTTTACACGATGGAAAAATGTATATTTATTTTAATTGTGAAACATTAGTTTGGTTTAATATAAAGTTTTTTGCGCGAATTTTACTATACGATCTAAAATTTCCAGATACCTGATGCATTTCACTAAACTCCTCCTCGGCTCTACGGCATATCTAGTTACCTACTATTACGGCATGGAGATAGCACAGCGATTCCACTCATATTTGTAAAGTTTGAGAACATTTACCTACAGATTTTCTTTGCGAAAACAACCATATTAACAACCTTATGCATTTGCAATAGAGATACGATACTACCTGACCTGACTGTCCTACATTTAAAATACAAAAATAAATAGCTATTGGTTTTTTGATTAAAAATGGTCAATGTCACCTAATCAGCCCAATATTACAAAAATATACCATTTTGTGAGTTGAAATGTTTACTCGGTTATTTTTAGACTGACTGAACATATTAATAACGTTAAGTATCTAGTAGTTCTATAAGAGCGTCCCGTCAGCATCACTAAGGACTGGTGTTAACTTTAGTCGAAAATGTTGGCTTTAGTATTTTCTTAAAATAATACGATTTTAATTTTAAGTAGGTAGGTAAGTATATTTCAGTTAAGTACCTGACTATAAGTTAACAGATGAAGTATTCGTTTTAGGTTGCTATGTACCTATGCTTCGATGTCAAATGCATTGCTGCTCTTGCTAAAAGATTAAGTAAAAGATATATTATGCTGACCACCCAATAAAATACAAATATAGGCCTATAATATTAGAAACCTACTCGTTTATGTAATAAAGTAATCAAATTATACCGCCGTCTTGGGTATGCAAATGTGTGGAAAACTGTAGGGTTATTAATAGATGAAACTTGTTATGTGCGTAATAGCTTTATTTTATAATAGCTCCATTCATGCATAAGCAAAGGTGCATATAAGGATAATAATAATATAAATATAACCTATACTAGGTATACTATGGATAGTAAGATCATTGTGTAATAGATAGGTAAGATCTACTGAGGGAAATATCGTGCTTTTAGTTCGTATATCTGGTATCAATACGGAAGGATTCGTATTTGTTGCCTCATGTCACTTTTGTGTAAAAGAAACAAAATAATAGGTACATAATATGCATCGCAGTTTCTAGAAGTTTTATAAAATTACCATGCCTTTTACGACGGTTCTTTTTTCAAAATGTAATTTAAAAACACACTTTATTAACGCCCCTAGTTATAAATAAAAAAAAAAACGTTTATTTGCCATAAAGATTATTAACAACACAAAATAGTTACTTGTGAACTCCGCACTACGCCACGCCTGTTTCGCGGCAGTCCACCCGACCCTTACCAATATACATTTTACATTGTCATAAAATGAATGAAACTATTTATGAAAAAAATATCTTAAAATTAGCTTAAACTTATGAATTATTTTAATAAAAACACAATTTCGTAAAATCAAAAATCAGGAATTGCATCATCAAAACAATTAAACAAAGGTATTATGAGGAAGTGTATTAATTGTTAAAAAGGTACATAAAGGTACAAAATAAATAGTAAGAGTAAATATAAATAGTAAAAGTAAATATTATATATAATACTAAAAATATTAAATAAATATGTTAAATAAAAACTGTTTAGCTAAGTATTTTTAGAATAGACTCTGTGGAATCATAGTCAAGATTGTGTAGCCATTTTGATAGTTTATACTTTGCTTCTGATAGTTTACAATCCTTAATAGAGCAGTATTTATTTACCATAGAATAGATAAACGGAAAACTAAAGGTTCTAAAGTGTTGGGCAAATATTGTGTTTACTCTAGGTGGTCTTACATAGTAGATTCTCCTCTGTGATAGGGATAACTGCGCATCAGAAGTAGAGTTTAGTATTGATTTGTGCTGTTCCAGGCTAGCTTTAAGTACATATAGTTGACGGATAGTTAAAACTTGAGCTTCCTGATGTAGTAAAAATGTCGAGAATCTATAAGGCTTTTTGTAAAGTATCTTTAACACCGATCTTTGGGCCCTCTCTATCATGAGCATTGAAGTCTTTGCTGCATTTCCCCAGATGCCAATACAGTAGGTGATAAGGGACTGACATAAAGCTGTTATGAAAGGTATTTTTTTTCTAATCCTGCAAGGGCTTATCTTTGTCTTTTCTGATATAATAACCAAGGTCAGGATAATTATTCGAATACAGAATGGAAGGTGGATACATAGGAAAACCTAAATATGGATAAGCATATATTCCTGCTGCGTATGATGGATATTGCGGTCGTCCTATGGAACCACCAACACCGAAATAAAACTTGCTGTCATCTCTGGAATCCTTCTTCACTGGCTTCAATCTTTCGAAATCCATTGCTGGATCTTTAATATGTTCAGTGTCTTCTTCCCAGGCTTTATGATGCTGATTAAGCTCCTCATTTACTTTGAAATCTTGATTATATCCAGATTCAATGAATTGCGCTTTTATTTCATTACTTTTTACGCCTTCCAAAAATAGCAACATAAAAATAAATATGTCTTGCATTTTTGAATAGTTCTGTAAGACTGGAGTAAAAGAGCTAAGTAAAAGACATGCACTTATTTTACCGATAATACTTTTAACACATTCACTGCGGCAGCCTCTGCCCCTAGTTTTACTGCCAGTGCTATACGAGTCATATAGTTCCCGTATGAAGAAAGCCAATCTTGCGGTACGAGAAGTATTTTCCCGTATCATGCCCTGACTTTGAGTTTTCCTACAGCCGTGGAAAATCAAGATTTTCACTTTTTTTTCTCACAGACTTATAGACAATATCATTGTCAATATACAGCTTTGGTCGCACGGGGATCTAAGTAATAATGTAGAAGTTATAGGCATTTTTCAAAAACACAAATTTTACGGGAAATTACTTCCCCCGCCGCATAGAACAAAAAAAATTATAGGGATGGGGTAAAATCATAAAAGTGCGAATCTCATCGAAGAGTTAGACAGTATTTATCGTAATAGGTGTCATAGGTGTCATTTAACCAAAAAATAAAATTTGGATAAGACAATGAAAACAAGAAGGCTAATTAACGCAAATAAGGAACAATGATTTTATGACAAGCGCCTTTTCAATATAAGTTGTAGGTAGTACATAATTACTCTAATATATGTATAATGCAAACTTTCACATGAGATCAGAGTTTAATAAATTATAACAAATACTTTACTTTACCAATTACAGCTGTCTAAGCAGGTATGTTTGCGTTTGTTCACAAATATAATATAAGGTCGCAGATTCTTGATAAAATCAGGTTTTTGATCAAAGAGCTGAACTAGTTTAAATTATTGATGAAATGGCTTTAGCGCAGCGTCGTCAAAACGTGGTCACTGCGCACAACACTAGACCAAACTGGCGCGCCACGTACGCGCCTCTCAGTGCTATACGGGGTTGTGATTACGACAAAATAGTTCCCGTATAGCACTGAACGAAAACAAAAATCATCCAGTGCGATACGACAAAATACTTCCCGTACATTTTTTCTTCAGAAAAGGATAATAATTAAAAACGTAATATCAGGAATATATTTGTCTCACTTCTACCTACACAGGAACCTAGGAAAATACCCCCCGCACCGACGGTAAAACAAGGATAGCAGGCTGCCGCACAGGCGGAAAGTCAAATACGGCCAAATACTTCCCGTAACGCAGGGAATGTGTTAAACTACATATTTTAATTGCTCAGGTAATCGTAAGTACTTATATTTAATAGCGATGGAAAATCCATAATTCTTTGCTTATCTATTTTCAAAGTCGTTAGGGACCTACTAGTAGGTAATGTTTACAGAGACATTATTTCAATCTAAAAATACTCAGAACAGAAAAGATCAATACGTCAACTGAATAACATAATACAAGTAGGAGGAAAGAACTAATTTGATCGAAGAGTTCCTAATTACCAAATATACAAACAAATTCACTTGAAATAAGTTTAAAAAATAAGAAATTCCAGGACAATAAAAAAACACTGTACAGCTTCTACGCAACTTTTCCGCTTGATTTTTCGGATTCCGAAGGGAAGAAACTCCTGAACGGGATAGTTTTTCTCCAGAAGTCAGGACTTGTTGCTTTGCCGGAAGTGATTCCCTTCATTATGCCTGAGAAGATTTCTCTTCCTTGGTTGAATTGGGCAAAAGGACCGCCACCACCGACACCGCTGGCACCGGCACCACCGCTGCCACCTGTAAGAAAAAATAAAGCATATAATTCTATTAGATAGTATAGATAGATTAGCATCACTCATATCATGGGTGTCGTAAGAAGCGACTAGGGCTTTGAGAGTTGTTGGGTATTGAAATTTTAGGTGACAGGTTGACAACCTGTCACTATGGTAATACATAGTATTCTGAATGACTCTCAAACTTTTGTCAGACGTGGTGTAAATTGCCGTTTTTTACAGCCATTTACGCTCTGCCTACCCCGCAAGGGAAATAGGCGTGATATTGTACGTATGTTTGTTTGTTACCCACATAGTAATTATATTTTACTCAAATGTTTATATTCGGAAACAACTCTTTGTTACCTGTTCCACCTGAAGGTGTTACTTCACTAAAGCCGCCTCCATTAGCTGAATCACCTTCTTCAATTTCCCCGCCAACCTTTCGGAAACAACTCTTAGTTACCTGTTCCACCTGAAGGTGTTACTTCACTAAAGCCACCCCCACTAGCTGAGGCTCCTTCTTCCCCGCTGCCTTCAGGGGCCGGAGCTGGAGTTGCTTCGGCATCATCTTGACGCTTCACCCTGGACCTGGGGCCGTGATCCGGCATCTGAATCGAAGCCGCGACGCACAACGCTAGCAATATGAATGATACTGACACCTGAAATACAAAAACATATTTGTTATTCTTGACAAGTCTACAAAGAGTTTACTGACTGTATAAAAATAATTCGGTGGCCTATTTACTCTAACCTATTGCTATTAGGTACTACACTAATGTGACAAAACACTTCTCGAAACGATTTAGTTGCGAAATATATGATTTTTTCAAAATGATATCAAAGATTTTTTGCGCGAGTTGTCATATACCTACATGTTATGTCACTATATTCGAGGATAGATACAGATATCCTATTTCTGCTCTGTAACAGATGAGAATTACTTTAGGTACCAACTATAGATTTTACGTATTTGATTGAAAAAGTTCTTACCCTCGAAGCCATTGTGACAATTTCGAACGTATGTGGTGGTTGCGATACTTTCTTCGTATATATACAAATGTTCATATCAATTATTACTCCTCTTGAAGCGATTACAAGGTTCTCAAATTCATTAGTGGTGTAATAAAAGGAACTGCTAACGCTTCTTGCGATTACTTCAATGATGCACATCCTGTTTTCAAAAATATAGGTATTTGTCTCATTCAATGATGGTTTTGGGGAAAATTTGCCGGTGGAAAGGAAATCATTAGGTAGATTCATCATCATTCAATTTTAAATCAATAGAAAATGTTCTAAACCTGATAAATTAATGTATTGATTAAATTTAGACACAGGAAAAATTTTCACGGTAAGAAGAAAAATAAAAATTATCGAATTTCGGCACTCAAAGGGACACAAAAATGTTAACACTTTTTGTATTCTTGTACTGTATTTGATTTGTTATGAGTGGTGGATCCAAGAAAAATACACCTACAGGAGTGTTTCTTGGGAATACATCACATTACACTGCGATTACCCACCCGCCTGCTAAATATGGTAAATAGTATAAATACCTATTAATAGGAGTGTCTTGTGGCAATGGCTTATGTCGCGACAAGTTACGGTTGCCTAAAGTGTGTTATGAAGGTTTTTTTTCCATTTTAAAAAATATTAAACAAACCCTTGTGAATATTTACCTCGAACATTTTTTTTTATAAAGTGATTGTTATAAGAATAATAACGAAAGAATAAAATATTGTGAAAATAATAACGCCTTTATTGAAAATAAGAGCAAATACTCAACTTAATTCATATCGAAAGAATTTTTTTATGCAAGCAATGTTCTGATATACATAAAAAGACACGAAGACTACAACGAAAATAACAGGCGCATTTTGTACTTCACGTTGTGGTCTACGATTACAAAATAAATAATTTAAATGAAATTACTTAGTGAATGTTTCAATAAGTAAAAAATCAAGTACTTAGGTACCTACTTCAAATTCAAATTCAAGGCCTTTTTGGTATCACCTTAGCGATACTGAATTATATTATGTGTGTGTAATAGTAATAGGTACTACCTGTAATATTATTCGACTCCTCTTATAAAAATTGAGAACAAAAAAATACTTAATTATATTATCAAAATACAATTTTTATATACTTTATTATCATTGAGTACCTGGGTTTTGTAACTAAGGTAACTTTGCCACAAGCGGTAAACTGATTAAAATAGTACTTATATTACCTTAAACAGACTTTCCTTTACGGCTATAAAATGGTTAATGGTAGGCTTAAAAACCAAGCGACAGCGACAACGACGCGCGTCGTTGTCGCTGTTAAATGACTGGTTTGTATGGGTTTGTATGGGGAACCAGAAAGACCGAGCGTCAGCGTCAACGACGCCACCGCGTCGCCGTCACGTTGACAGCGCGCTGAGAAGCTCAGGGTTTGTATGGGATGCGGTCGGGTTTTTCTACAAGACCGCAGCGACAACGACGCCGTCAAAATTTGACGGCGTCGTTGACGTGCGTCGTTGTCGCGACGCTTGGAAAATAAGGGTACCATATCCTGATTTCATATTGATATTTTAAGAGAATACTGAAACGAGTTATTTTAATACAACAGTTTGTGGCTAATTAAAGTTTACAGAACAACACCCTACTGCAAATTGCCAGAGTTATATGATTACGGTATAAATGAATTAGATATCTGTAGACAATGAAAACTTTAGCTAATTAATATAAGAAATCATAGTCATTATAGAGGTTTTTTTTTTAAATGTATCAAACTGTTGTGGCTGTTATGGTATGGTATGGTATGGTATCAAACCTGTTCAGGGGAAGTTTTCTACAACGGTTTTAAAGTACTTAGTCTACAATTAAAATAATTTTTCACAAACCTGCTTTGCTTGCTTTGTGGTATATAATAGGTACATAAATTGTTGCCACTTTTTGAAATTTTGAACTAGCTGTTATTTGTTTCCTGTATGTTATGTTTGTTTTTAGCAATACGATGTTTACTGAAGATCATAGTTTCTTATCTCTCGCTTATTTAAGAAACTGGCGAAAGTAAACCTCAAATGTGCAACCAGAATCTAGGAAATCATGAATATACTAAACTTCGTAAATAAATAAATGAAACATTGATTTCATTCATTATCTATTTATTTGTTTATAATCATACCATAAGTTTAATTCCTGATCATTATTCTAGGTTGTAATTAAAGCGAGAATTGCTTCAAATTTACTTTAATGAACGCCCTGTCATTACAGAATCTACTTCGGTATCCCCCAATACTTCATCATCTTCTACATCGTCTTCATCCGTTTCCTCGTCCGGTTTTTCATCTGTTCGTTCATCCGTTTCTTCATCACCTCCTTCTGGGGTTTCCTCAGGGTTTTCGTCAATTTCTTGTGGTTCTTCTTTTTTATCATCTTTGTTTTCTTTTTTCTTGTCACCGAATAAACTTTTGATTCCCTCTTTTATGAGTTTATTCTTGAGCTTTTCAAATTTTTCGAATCTTTCGAATTTTTGTAGAAAATCTCCTTGCAAGGAGTCCACGCAACATGCAATTAAAAAGATGCACGTTAAATATAACTGGAAAAGAAATATCAGAATTATTTCAATATATAATAACAGTGCCTGGTTCATAACAACGTTGATGATTTTTTAATAGTAAAGACTTGAGTTTTAACCTCTTCTATTACAAGTTAGACAGAGTATGTCAAAAGCTTCCATGCACCTTCGAGGGTTTGAATGATATTCCTATTATTAAAGGCAAGAAGAATTTTACCTTAACAGCCATGGTGACAGGCAGGAGTGAATAACAAAATGAGAAGTTTTCTCCAATTTATATCGTGTTTCACACATTTATCAGTAACTTTTATTTTAGTTCAGTTAGTATGCATTTCCTTCGATCACTCATTTTATTAGCCACATTTACTTTAAAAAATCTAAGTATGTGAACATTGCCCATGGTTAAACATCCTTTACGTCATTAGTTCATGACATAAAGGATGTTTCATACAAAATTTTTATTTAATTAAGAAAAAAGGGATGCGATAGTTTTAATTATGATGACTAAATAATTCTGATTTCGTAAAAAATAGGTAAGCCTTAGCTACGACTACGAGTGATCTTCTTTCAGAAGGGTGTTATGAACAGTGTATCGAAAAACTCATTCGGAGTTATATATATTTTATTGAATAAGTTAAATAATAAGTAAATAATGAATTTTTGAATTAATTCTACTGCTATTGTTTAATCCATTTCGGAGCATTCATCCATCCCGCAAGGTCTCTCTCCCAGTCAGGGTTATTCTCTTTTATTTCTTTTAACCAAGCTTCTACTCTAGGATTGGAGAGTTTCACTATAGTCTCATCTTCGAATGTAGTAGATTGCTCATCAGCTGCTGGTACAGCAACATCTAGTGGACTAACAACGTCTGCCTTTGAGTCGTCATGAGGATTGCTGGTTCCTTCTGGGCTGCGCACTACTGACTGGAGAGAACTTGTCGTCACCAAGAGAAGGCAGATAGCACAACTTGCGAAAATCTGAAAGAAAAGTAGCATGTTAATATGGTATCAGTAGGTCAAGCCACTGGCGGAAAAGAGAGAAGATTGGAAAGAAGAGAGATGTAAATAATGGTAATGGCGTCGTACTTCATTATTCGATTATTTCTACATCGCGGCACTATATTATATATTAATGTCAAAAATATCAGAGAAAAAGAATTACAGGTTAAATAAGGCGTAAAAATGCTGCTAATATTTAAGTGGTGTATGTTAGAGAAGGGAAAGTTGTTTCAGTTTTTTAGGGTGGTTCACCTTTTAAAATTCTAATTCTATCTACTGTTTAGTTAGATAGATGCATGTGGGTACCGTAAGGCGGTTAAACATTCCAAGAAAAGTAAGTTTGAGTGGGTAATAATTATTAGTAGTTAGTACTTAGTTACTGCAGGTTACATAACAAGACGTCTTACCTTTAAAGCCATTTTGAGAGCCGTAATCAGAACGCTTGTATCACCCTGAATTTATAGGTTACTTGTAGGCTGTTTCGTCACCAATATCTCTTCAAGGCAGTGGGTTTTTTATTTAAAAATATTTCGAAGGAAATACTTATACAAATTGCTTGCGATTCCTGTTTATGGCAGTATATGTAGCACTTTGCAGTTCAATGTGGTTCAATACGTGATGAGTATCCGGTTCTGTCTTCCTTTATAGTGTGGCATTGTTAAGATAAAGATGAATAGTGTAATATGTAGGTATTTATTTATACATAAGTTGTTATTATAATAATGCAAGGTATTACAATATAAATAAGATTTGTCTAGCTTGAGAACTTTTATGCATCCGCCTAATCTGTGATTGTAGGATTTGAAGATCATAGGTAGGTATGGGACATGCAAACTTACATGGAAAATGTATGGGACATGAAAACTTACATGGAAAATCTTTGACATAATAGTCAAAGAATTACCAAAACACAGATGTGTTTAGATGATTATGTTATGATATAACATTGCATGGACATGAAAAACTATGACACCAGAGTTCATCGAGTCGTTGGACGATTTGGTGTCCCACTCGAAGAAGAAGAAGACCTTGCTTGAATCCTAAAAAATAACCTTTACCAAACTTCTTAACTATGCGAATGCAGCGAGTGGCCTTCTCAAATGTGAGTCATATCAATTGCGGAAACTTTTATAATAGTTAATAATGAGAAGACTCAATCATGTAATTTTTTTACGAAATTGAAATACATAGTTAGGTATGTAGGTGAAAAATGATTTCGGAAGATAAATTATTAATACCCACTATCAGAACTTACTTATAATAGAGATGATCTTCACTGTATCTATCGATCAAGTTCAATGTCCATGAAATCATCGACGAGATGACGGAAAACAAATGAACGTTGCATTACAACAACGGAGCAACATTGCATTCTCAGAAGATGTGATGGTATCAGCTGCATCGCTCATATAATTAATAAGCATGCTTTATAATTTATGCACTGACATAACTTTATTAATTCAATTTATAAATATTGTAATAAAAAGTTAAATATAAATACATAAAAACACAAAAACAAACAAACAGAAGTCTCTGGCTATAAGGCCGCCATTTGTACAAACTATTCAATGTTTTTGTCTGTTTATGTCATTAATGTTTTTGTGCAATAAAGTATATTTTATCTTTTATCTTTATCTCTTAATAAATTTTATTTTATTTTAAATTACATTTAAGTTGTGCATTAAATAAAAAATAAAAAAAATCTATTTATTAAATAGAATAAATTTATGTGTAGGTATTATAAACAGTGCTTTTAAAAAAATTGTTTGTTGTAATCTCCTTTTTAGCAGTGATGGCCTGTGTTAAAATTGCTCATATATTTAAGAAAGTGGGAGAATAATCTTCGCCGATTTTTTTATTACGTCACGTGCAGATACCAAGTAACAATGTACCCAACAATACACAACACAGTTGTCACCGTGTTGTTATTGGTGGTTATTCGTCACCTCCACCGCCGGATGACCATTACTCAATTTAATCCAGGTTCAGTAGGGAGACCATAACTTAACTACTTTTATGAAAGAAGGATAAAAATTATGTTCAGGATGTGCTCCATATCGTTTTCTTTTAAGCTGAAACACGGAAAGGCAAAAAGAACACTCTCCCCAGGGCCTCTAATATCTCCTGATCAACAACAATCTTCATAATTTGAGTAAGAACTATCTTGTGATGGTCTAGCAACTCGCGCCTACATCCGTTTCACATACCTATGTAATAGAACTTTTGACAGTAAAAGACAGAATAACACTTTATTTGTAAATGTGATTTGCGTTAGGTTGAACATTAAAAAATAATTATATCCTAAAATCTTCGTATATAGGGGTTAAGATATTTTACTGTTTACATTAATATATAACGCGAGGTCAAGGTTGGAGCTTCAAAAACAAGTCTTTTGAAAAATATGAAGTTTATTTATGATAAGTTTTAAAATAGGTAAGTAAAGTGTGATGTCAGTGTAATCTGTTAGTGTATTTGTTTATAATGGGGTCTTCATTTGACATAAATTAGGTATAACCGTTTTTTTCTATCGCATTTTATTATAATTACCATAATAAATATTTACCTATCTCCTCTTTAGGTCACCTACTCGCAACCATGTTGTAACATGATAAAATTCATGTAAAAGTACAGTATTAGAAATTCCTAACATAAAATTTATATTTTAATTTAGTCGTTAGTAACAGAATTTCAAATCAAATTTGTTTGAATATATTTTAAAATTGATTCTTTTTTGTTAATTTTCAAATTTTTTGTTAATTTCTATCATCATCCTATCTTTTTAATACATCAGTTTGCAAGTGTAAACTGATCCAGAAACATCATTTCATTCCTATAAAGATTCTAGACGAGAGTTTTTGGTATCAACGAGTCTTTATTTTTCTACTTCTGTAAAATAGCCAACCTCTAAGTACTTTTTGATTAATGCGGTGTGGTCATCGTATTGATCTGATTTGTCCACGATTTGTCTCACCTAACTTGATTTGATGTGGTCAGGGCGTGTCACTTGCCGTGCATGACAAATTGATGAATCCAGCAGTAGTGCTGTCAACAACTTGGATGATTGGATAAAAACATTTTATGCGTCATCGTGTACGTGGGTTAACCATTTAAGGGATTGATGTAAATTGGTTAATTTTATTTATTTTATGGGGAACTTGTATGTAAATACCTTTTACTAGAGCATTTGTCTTCACATAGAGAATAATTATTTGAGTATTTATCTAATATAGTAGGTTTCACAATCCTGAATTGTTGCGTGACTCTTGTTCAATTTAGTTCTTGTTCATTGTTCAATAAAACGCATTACATAACTAATCAATCTCATTACAATAATTTGCACTAATTATTCTCCTAAGTAGGTATTATGAAAAGCTTAAGTCGTACGTCAGTTTGCTTGTATAAACTATTCCAGAAACTTCTTTTCATTCC
Source organism: Phthorimaea operculella (assembly GCA_024500475.1). Taxonomy (NCBI): domain Eukaryota; kingdom Metazoa; phylum Arthropoda; class Insecta; order Lepidoptera; family Gelechiidae; genus Phthorimaea; species Phthorimaea operculella. The sequence goes on from JANFCV010000027.1 coordinate 4,107,851, forward strand.
TACAAAGATTCTACTGATGAGTTTTTGGCATTATGGTTGTGATGGAAAGTACAAATTAATAAAGTCACAAACGAAATCAAAGTACAAACTGCTAATCACAAAGGTAGCTACGCCAATAAAAAGAGCTGATAAGCTAATTTCAAAAGGTAGCTGATAAGCTAATTGGTAAGCTAATTTTAAATTCCATGTTTCAGTTAGTAGTAACTGGGCCTCCTTTTGACTAGAACGGAAGGTCATTCTTCAAAAATAGGGTCTCAAGGTCCTCAGGCAGCATCCTGTCGGGAAGTTCATTGGGTACATTAGGTACTCCAAGTGCGTGGTAGCTAGATTGTGCTGTGTACACTTTGTAGTGTTGAACGCCCGGCATTTCTCGAGATGACACGGCATTAGTGACCCCACGTGCGCACACGCAGACGAGGCAAATTCAGGCCTTCCTGTCAATCCTTTGTCCACAGTAGGAATTCGAGTGGCGGACTGACCACACTCTTTCTTCTTACAGGATCACTGTAAAAAATAACACAAACGTTTAATAAATAAATAGTGCTTAAAATGGATTTCCGGCTAACGATTTTCCTGTGCCTTGTGAGTGTAAATTAATGAGAGCTGAAAATTATGATTCTTTTTTTCCTTTCTTTTTCTTTTCTTCGATTAATTTTTAAATTGTAATAAAACAACTGTTCCTTCTGCTGTTGATTGATGATGCTGCGTGTGGATATTAAACTTTAGTTTTACTTTTATAGTTGACTTTGTCTTAAACAAATATGTTGTAGTTGGTGTAGAGTTGCCTGCATGTGTGATCTATTAGGGATAAACTAAACTGTCTCTTACCTGCTGAAGATAAGTGCTTTATAATTCACAGGGAAGAATGGGTAGTTTCTAAAATTACACTTTTTCCGAAGTGTAACACACTTAAGCCTGCATATGAGGGTTCCGTAAAAGTTCCTGTTTAGTTAATGCACTATTTTTTCCAATTTATATGACATATTTTATATCAAGTAGATACGCATAGTTTGACTCGTGATGGATGGATTTTATATGACCTTTTTCTTTTTGTCAAAGTGCATCGTGGCCCTTGCAGTAGCATACCCCTCAGATGCGCAAGAGGTGCAAGAGCTGCAACGGGAGTTGAGATCAAAGCGTGACGTCATGGAGACCATGAAGAACGCATGGAACGAGGTGGTGAGGACGATGAGTGACGCTGGAGATGCCATCGTGCACGTGTTCAAGCCCACAGAGAAGAGCGTGCTGGCGAAAGTTGGAGATGAGGTAAGTTTTCATGGTCTATCAAAATAATTCGAGACGCTATTGCTATCAAAGCGACATAGCAAATGACAAATACTACGGCAAAGCAAAGCAAAATGCGACAGGTGGTAAAGCTTTAGTTTCATAAATTCGCTAAAACCATGAAGAACGTTAGGAAGGAGGCGGTGAGGACGATGAGCGACGCTGGAGATGCCATCGTGCACGTGTTCAAGCCGACAGAGAAGAGTGTGCTCGCAAAAGTTGGAGATGAGGTAAGTCTTCAAGAGTTACGAGTTACTAGAGACGCTATTGCCATCGAATTAGTAAATTACGACAAAGCAAACTAACGTGCGACAAGTGGTAAAGGTTTAGTTTCATAAATTCGCTCAAACCATGAAAAACGTAGGAAATAGGTGGCGAGGATGATGAGCTACGCCGAAATCGCCATAGTGTATGTGTTCTAGCCTACAGAGAAGAGCGTGCTCGTGAAAGTTGGAGATGAGGTAAGTCTTCATGGAGAATATTTTCAACAGATTGCGTACTTCTAATTGGTTCAGCACACTGGAGACGCCATTGACATTGACAACATAAAGCATTGTCCAGGTAGGTAAAGCTTTAGTTAGTTTGTTGAAGTCGCTAAACAATGAAGAACACGATGTCATTCTACAAGCAGAAAAGCGCATGCCTGCGGAAGTTAGCATCAGGGTCATTTCTTTTGTTTGTTTCCTTAAAAAGTGATTCATATTTAGCGTCATTTTACCTTTCATTCCTAATGCAAAGTTCCTGTGGAGCGTAACTGGAGTGACAGAGGAATTTAGTTTGTAAGGAAGTTTAAAGTGACAGCTTCCTGATTAACTAGCTAAAGAGATTAACATTCTTATGATTATGACCGAGGCGAGGGAAATTTTACTGAGCAATCATATTTAGACCGTTTTTTGCGTATAGTAAGGCTGGCCTACATAATTAGGTGTTGGGGGGTTTCGCACAAACCAATAACCTGAAAAAGTTTGAACAGCAACCCTGATTTTAAAATATTATTTCTTTCAGATGAGTGGAGCTGGTGACTCGATTATCCAGGTTTTCAAGCCTACGGAGAAGAGCGTCCTTACCAAAATGTCTGAAGGAATGGGCCTCACAAAGTAATAGTGATACTGCATTCTCATACCTATATCACATATTTTGTCCATCCAGTTAGATTTACACTGTTTGAATATCGTGTGACTGACTCCAAGCCTTCTCCAAGCCTTGAAACATAGCGCATTTTTTAAAATATTTTCAGATAAAGTAGGTAACGAGCAGCTAGAACAGAGCAGATACAAAGCTAATAATAATATATTTAATTAGCAATAAATAACTCTTGGATGACTGTTGTGTATAAGTTGATATTCTTTATGTATTATGTATCTGCCTACAATACTAACTTGCTATACCTACGCTATTTTATGTTTCTGAGAGGACGTTCTTGTAGATTTAATTACTCGTCCACGCTAGCTATTTTGTCATTTTAATGATAGATAAGCTCACAACTCTACGCATCGAAATATTTATTTGAAACCGAATAATGTGTAAAAAAATACCTATATTAGAAATTCTGTGCATTTAAAGGCGTGCGGTTCTTTGCGTTGTATGAAATGTAACAACTTGGACAAAAATATCTTTGATGTCATATTTAGTCAATCTGAAAATCCAGAACAAACTTACACCATAATCTAAAGGAGGTGGATTCTAAGGCGCTCTACACACAACGTCCGATTCGATGTTATTTTTGTGCTGTGTGTGTAACGCATGCATTGGGACAATACGAATTACGACCTTAATTTCATACAACTGTGGTCTATGATAAATTGTATGACAAATACTTCTGTCAAACCGTAACTGTGTAAAATAAGTTGGTAAATCGTATTTTTCAAACGCAACGGATAGCACTGCGCAAAATTAACGCACAGACGGACGTTATGTGTGTAAAGAGCCCAACACGTATCTACTGTCAAAGATTAAATTATTCAATAGATATGATATGATACTTTGACCTTCAGAGGCTGTATTTCATAATAATACCTATGTTGAAATAATATTTTAGAAATTGTATTTTATAAGTATTTGTTTTCTTAAGATACATTTAATATAGGTAACTGGACTTACAGGGAAAGTTAAAATTAGGAAATAAAAAAATTATAAGATAATAAATAACATCTTTTATTTTTATACAATGTTTAACCTTTATATTACGAGTTAGTAAGTAATACCTAGTAGATATCATGGTGGGTATAGAATGTGCAATTCATTGCGTCACCCGACTGCAACATGCCTTATGTGCCGGTGCAGGGTAATTTGTCACGTTGGTAACTGGGTTAGATAATTAGACATCGCTGTGGTACTGTGACTTAGAGTCAATTTCGTATATCCCATCCTTATAGTGCACGTCTGCATCTGCTACGCCATCGTTGAAAATGTCAACCAGTTTGTCCGCGCCCGCCTGCAGGTTTGGCGGTGGACTTTCCGGATAATCCGGCCTTTTCTGATAAGCGTCGTCTTTCTGCTTGTGTCGAGATGGTAGTATGAATACCCCAGCTGTGATCGTCTTCTTGTATTCAGGATCCTTTGCTTCAGCTTCCCTCGCTTCTTGTTCCTGTGCTAGCTGATAGTTCCTGTGTCTTATATCAGATATGTCGTATTGATAGAGCTCGGATTTGTGCCGCTCTCTGCAGAACATGCAAAATGCAATCCACGCGACCACCAGCGCCGCCTGCACAATAACAATTAATTAGTATGTTTGTTTACGTGAAGCGTCATGTTTGATGCTTAGAGTAAGGTTAAGGTTAATTCAAATTTAAAATAAACTCACCAAGATGAGTGCGCAAATGAAGCCGGCGATAGGGATTCCATGCCAATCATCCATTTTGATTTCCAAGTGTTTTTTTATTCGATTTTGGTGCGGTGGATGTCGCAAGTGAGACTAGATTGGATTGAAAGTCGGCAGCTACGTCGCAGCGTCGTCGTCTCTCTCAATTAAAGTCAGTTGGAGCTCTTTTAGCCAGTGATGTCATCAGCTCGATATGAGCGTCTCATTGAGAACAAAGTGACATTATTTTGATTCGTTTGAGAAAACGGTTCCGAGTGCTTGTGTACTCGTAGGTACCCTTACGTTTGTATCACTATCTTTGTTTTTCTTATAGTTTCTTTTCATTTATTTTTGCTTTGGAACGATTAAAAGTGTTTATGTAGTAACTGACTCACTTTTAATGGTTACTTGTTATCTGAATACCTACAATTTTATAGGTTTTGTGCGATTTGTTCCGAGCGCGTTCTACATGACCAAACTCTGCTACCTACAAATGAATGTAGTAGTCATTCGTGGATGTGTTTATTGTGTCCGACCTACATGGAGCGAGGAATCAATATGTCTACATTATGGCGAGGTCCGGTGTCGGATGCGACGCGCTCTTGACCCCAATGCCTAATCTCAGAGGTCAGTGCGTCAGAGGCACAACACTTAGGTCCAATCTGTTAAATTGTGGTCTGCGAAAGTTGAACAAGCTTCGACTCTGAAGAAACCAAATCTTCCAGGAAAATAAATCATTTATGACACAAAATGTAATGGTTGAACCTTACGGCGTGTCCCCAGACCTACGGCACGGCGCCGGCGCCGTGGATAGTCACGGCGACGGCGGGCACCGTGCCGTGCCACGGTGTACACCGTGCTATGGCACGGCGTGCATCACGTCGGCGTCACGGCGTGCGTCACGTTAGCGTCACGGCGACAAAGCTGACGCGGGTATTATATATTCTTTGGTTGTTGCTACTGACACTGGCCACTAAGACGGGCAAGTATTATCTGGGGGCACGGTCACGCTCCGGCCAAGACAAGCCATGCAAAAATATGAAATAGATATCGCGAGGGCAAAAGCATGAGAGTATGAGTACGAGACTATAATCAAAAGTATTAGACTATCATCTAAATTAAATTATAACAAAATAATGTCACATTCTGAAAATAAAACAAAGACTATGTGGTCAATCATAAACAGAAAAACTATAAAAAAACGATATAAAGAACATAAAACTAAATTATAATAACAAATCCATTGTATGTCCTAAAGCTGTTGCTTACTGCTTTAATGAGTACTTCTCGACTGTGGGTGAGTCACCGACTCCGACAACAGATGCTACGCTGAGTTGTGGCAGGGATAGCGGCCTGCTCGCCAGCTATCAACTCCCTATACTTACTTGCGATCGGTTGTAGTGAATAACCTCTCCATTTGTAGAGCTTTTCACTTACGTCACAAATATGTAGAGTATTACACGCAAAAAACTGATCTGAAGGGTCAGAATAGGCGTGGATTGTCAATATTCATCGGAATATTATTTTGGTAGAGCGTGACTCTATGAAAATGTATGGAAGTAGACGCGGGCGCATCAAAATAGCTATTTCTACTGCCTCTAGCAAGTCCATAGTAAATTATTTCAATAATCTCCTACGGCAGTATGCTGCCCTGGTACTTTTCCTTAATAAATATTACTAGATATTTCGTTATTTGAACGAAATTACTTTGGATTTCGATTCAATACTTACTTCCTAGGCGCTAATGCAAGCCTGGTACTTCGAGGTGCAAAAGGCATTAAAAATGATAAGGCTGTATAGCTTAATTGCCTTTGCGCATCGCTTTTACTCTTAAAAAAGTATGGGACGGGGCTCGGCTCGAGGCTTGGCTAGACGAACGTGTTCGAAATTTGAATTAATGTTTTGCAGAAATTATGGCTGTATAATTCGGAAAGCCTTTGCTTTCCTCATTAAAAGAATAAAGGCAACCCTATATGCCATATAAGGATTTGGCGGGAATTCATTCTAGCTTTAGCTCTCTCGATGAACACGTACCTTTATTAGCTTGGGCCAAATTCATTTCGATCGAAATAATATTTTGTTTTGATAAAATTTGTGGAACGTCAGCAGGCTGGTACCTATACGGGCTGAGCTGTCTTCACAAGTTTTGGTTAGGAAGAGCTTTGCAAACGTCCTTGGCTGGATTATAAAATATTTGGTTGAGACTTTTGCAAATCTAAATAAGGTTAAAGTTAGTTGTTTCGGTCAGCGACTGGGCAGACGAAAGAAAACCTAGTCCCGCATCGAATCGCTAGCTTGAAATAAGGGAAATTATTGTGAGATTCATTCGATTGACGGGGTGGACTAAAAAACCTGGTCTAGATGAGTTGCGCAATAATTTTCTAAATAAATATTGGGATTTTTGGATTTTGGAGGGATTGGACGTGTTTGTCATAGGATTCGGATGCATTGTTTTGTGGGTTTGCGTGTCAAAAATCACGATACAGTAAACTCTATGAATAATGTGTTTGAATATTTAGGGAAAGTAGGGATCTAGGGGCACTAGGTAGTTCTAGGAAATCGGACTTTGCCACTCCGTATTCCCATTTTTAGATTAGGTTCGATCATTGCACAAACGATCGACGTAGTTTGACGCCATACAAACTGACAGACAATTTTATTGACTTCAATATCGTAAATTAGGAAAATCATGGGGCGATGAGCTAGGTAAATCCATCTAGGATTTATTTTACAAAAATCACAATCGTGGGAATTTCGAATGTTTTAAGTAGCAAAATATTTCGCGCGGTAAAAGTAAAATTTAGTTTGTAGTTTTCCACAAAACGTATGATGAGCTAGGTAAATCTATCTAGGATTTATTTTGAAGAATCAAAATCGTGGGAACTTCGAATGTTTAGCGCGGGAAAAGTAAAGTCTGTTGGAAGGTTTTGACAAAATGAATCGTTTTCAAAGTCTTAGTAGGGCGGGTTTCTGAATAAAATTGAGCCAAATCGTCATGAAAAGTTATTTCTAAAAGTTACAAAATATCAAATATTTTTGTACAAAACGGGAAAGTTCGATCCTTTCTCGTTGTAAGATTTCAAAAGAAAATATTTTAGGCGGCTAAACGTTTTTTAAGCAATTTTCTTAAAGGAATATTACTATTTAGGATATATTTTGTTTGTTTGACTAGATTCATTTTTATCGAAAAGTAAATTAAAAGTAGCGTAGGTCTGTGTGATTGACAAAAACAATTTCAGTAAAATTTTCGGGTTTTTGGTGGTAAAGTCTTCTGAACATTCTGGAATATCAAATATTTTGAACAGATTCGAGAAAGTTCCATGCGTTCGTGTTACTTTGGAGGGAAAACTAAGAAAAATTTTCAACTAGATTTCATAGAACAGCTTCTGGGGAGTTATGCGATCTTGGTATTTTCATTTTCTTTGGTAGCAAATTATTTCAGTTTTTTTTACTGCACTCGCCATTCCGCAAGTCGGGAGTGCTTCAAAATTAACTAGAATCGCAACTGGGAAGGACTTGTCCAACAGTGGACTGATGTAGCAGCTAGATAGAGTTTTTAGTTTGATTGCGTTTCGAAATTGCTTCTAATAAATTTCATATTCGTACAATCATTCGCGGATCGGTTTGAGTTGTGGAAATTTAATCGTTTTTCCGTCGGGTCAAAATATTGATAGTTTCTTGAAGGAAAATCACATTTCTTTAAAAAAAAATATTTCTTTTGCAAGGTTTATTTGTATTGAAAATAAAATTGCAAGTAGGCCGTCTAAATCAAAATCAATATTTTTTTCCAAGCAATCGCAAAGACAAAATATTTTCGTGTAGGACTAAATCACGGAACCATCTATAGGATTTGTATGAGGCCTAGAAAATGTTTAGCTCTTATGGTATTCTGCTATCCTGGTACCTCAATACAAATAATTTCAGTTTTAAATTGAATAAATACTTAAATAACTCTATGGGATTTGTATGGGGCTAGTAGAGGCCAATCTCCTAGGGACTACTGCTCTCCTGGTACTTTCAGTGGATGAAATTTTGAAATATTTTGATTTTTATAGACAATTTCTACTGCGCTCGCCAATCCGAAAGTCGGGGATAGTTAGAGTGGCTTTGGGGAGGCGATGTCCAGCAGTGGACGGACTCTAGCTGTTAGTTAGACTTCAAAATTTCGAATTTTGCTTCTAGCCATACATTTTGTATTGAAATATTTTCGGAGCCGAATCGGTTCAAGTTTCTAAGGAAAATATTTCAAACACCCAAAACGAACTTTTCTTGCTGAAACCGTCTCAGATCGATATCAGATTTATGGAAATTTTGTTTTAAGGCATATTACGTTCTCGTATTGATTTTCTATAGCAAAATGCAAATCGCAAGACACGTAGACTAGCGAGCGCCGTAGTGTAGGTCTTAGAAAATCGTAGTCGATTGTTCAGCGCCTGCAAAATATTGACTGGATTTTAGTCCTTAGTCTTCCTAGGCGATTTTGAGATGTAGATAATATTTTTAAATTTTGAGGTTCCTAGCGCTTGCGCTAAATTGACTGGATTTTATCTCGTAGTCTTTCTGTAGCAACTTAAGAGTTGTAAGAAATATTTTTGTTTTCTGAGAACCTTTGAAACATTAACTGGATTTTATCCCTTAGTCCTTTTGTAGGAACTTTGTAAGAAATAATAGTTTTATTTATCGAGATTTTATAGATTCGAAACATTGATTGTATTTTATCCTTAATCTTTCTGGGACAACTTTGAGTTGAGTTAATTTTCGATATTATTTAGATTTGAAATAATGTCTGGATTTCATCCCTTAGTATCTTTAGGGCAATTTTGAGTTGTAAATAGGTATTACTTTTGTTTTCCGAGATTCTTAACATCCGCTTGAAAAATTATTTTTCTTTCTAGTAACTTTGAAATTTTTATCGTAGTGTAGTTCTAGATCAGACCACTACTAAATAAAGTATTGCTGAACATTTTAAATTAGAACTTAAATAAAAAGATATTTCGAACTTTGTTAATGGCTGGATGTTGGACTAAATATGATCCTTTTCAGTCATATTTGTACACCTTTTTGAAGTTATAATTTGAAAATACTTGCTTTGGAAATTTATAGTTTGGGAAATTCTTAATAGAGTTTTCTTGAACTTTTGTATTTTTGCTCGAATAATACTTAAATAGAGTTAATTGTGGATTCTTAAAATTATAATAGAGTTCCACTTTACAAATCACTCTTGACTTATCAAATTGAATTCATTTGTTTTAAAAATTTGAAACATTTTTGAAGTTTCTTATTAGATGGACGATTTGTTTCATGGTAAAGTTTTCTACCTTTGAAAGTAAATAGTTTGAAAAAAATATATTTATGTATTTACTTTTATCACAAAACAATTTTGATATTTATTATCAGCCTTCTGGTTTTATCGCAACCATTGGAATTAAAGTCATAGAATTACTTGCATAGTACTAAATACAAAAAGTATTATTGCTTTCAATTTCTTGTAAGTATGTTAAGATTCAGATGCTTACTTGAATATAATGTTGAAATTAATTAAACTTAGGCCAAGAAGTCAGTGCCTCTATAGCTATTCTAAAAAATAAAAATGGAATGCTATCAGAAAGTTTGGTTATATTCACCATTATCCTAGACACATAGTTTGTTTTAAAAATAACATTTGTCAGTCATAAATATAGACTGGGACATTGTAAAGACAGTCAAAAATATAGACTGGAAGGTTGTAAATAAATACCTACTTTTGGCAGTGAACTACTGATGTGAGGAAAGATGACTCAGTAGTAAATTCTTCCAAATTCAAAATTTTATGCATACACTGCACACTTTTGGCTTTATTATTATAAAATCCTGGAGTGGTCAGGAAAGGTTCGAGGGTTTTTTTTTTACGGTGGTGGAACCTCGGTATTCCCTTGGGAATACCGTCATTGTTAAGAGCTTCTCACTCACAAAAGTAGTACATTACAGAGTTAGTCCAAGTCAAAATAAATTCAATAAGACTTAGCCATGAAGCAATCTTTCCGACCTTTGTTGTTCTATCGAATTCGGTGCTAGGAATCGACTATTCAGATCTGCTCTACATTTATTTACAGTATTATTATCATTTTATACTAAAAAAAAAAACAAAATGAAATTATGATAGTTAGAGTTCCAATTCAGGTTATAGAGTTCAAACTTAGCTCTCTCTCTCTCTTTTCGTGTGGGAAACTTAGTTGTTCTTCCATGATCCTTTTAATATGTTTAGCATTTTGTTGACGTATTTTGTTTAGGAATTTTTAGAGTAGGGATATCGGATTGGGTATAAAATTAGTAGGTAGAGTTCATGAGACTGCTTTCCTTCATTCTATTCTGGGTTATCGCAACGTAGGTTCCTAACTGCTCTGACGTTTTCACTGGCCATTTCTCAGATTAGTAGGACACGATAGATAGAATTTTCTGGACATTACGTTCTTCCGATTATTAGTTCGATGACTTTAGGGTTAGCAGGCTTGTCGTATAGTTAGTTATGAGAATAGTTGTAGGTTGAATATAGGGTCTCGGTAGTAGATTTGTAGTTAGGGTTATTTTTTAAGCTTAGGACTCTTCGGCGGTGTGTAGCTGCATAGGTTCGTTAGGGTGCATAGGTTAGGGTCGCTACAATTTGGTGCCGTGACCAGGATATAGGCTGAGTTACTATGGAGGGTTCTCAGATTTCACAGATAAATTATTTGTTGTGAGTAGAGTTATTTAGCTAAGGATTCATTGGTGGTCATAGCCGTCTAGCTATGATCACAATTTGGTAACCGTGAAATGGATCGTTGAAAGGAAAGCAGTTCTGATTTAGCGTAGAATGGGATAGTTAGTTAAGAGAATTTTAGTTCAGGGGCTATTTTATTTCTAGATTATTTGATATCATTTTGCGATATAGGGAAATTAGTAATGAGATAGTTTCTCTAGGCAAGAGTCTTATAATCTGGGGGCTGTTTTAGCTGAATAATTGTCAAACTGTAAAATAAAGTCAAGAAAATCTATGAAAAGTATTCAAATGGGCATAGTTTTCAAAGAAATATTAAAGTATTACGCATTTTTAATATTGGGTGACAATTTAAACAAACAAGATTGATTTTAATCAAGTTACTTAGTAAAACGCAAGGATAAACCTACGAAAATATATTTTTATCAATAGTTTTGTATTTGATCGGAAGGGTTTGAAATTAAATCTAAGATAGTTAAAATTTCGATACTTATGCAATAGCTAGAACATTTTGGAAAACAACACAAAACAATAAGTTCCAAAATCAGTTCAAGATTTCATTTAAAAGTAGTAGGTAGAGTCTTTTAGATAGATTTTGTTATTTTCTTTTGGGGTATAAGTAAGTTTAATAAAAAAGTCATAAGACAAGATATTGTTTCTCAAAGTTTTAAAATTAAAACCTACCTACAGACAGAAAATATTTGTAAAGAGAGATTGAGTAAAATAGTCCGAGTCAAAGAAAATAATTATTTAGTAGTTAAAGTTACTTAAATGATTATTACGAAGAATTGGTAGGGTAATTTAAGGAACTAATTCGATATAACACGATTTTAAGACTTTTCAGTAACCGATTTAACTTATTAAATCAGAATTTTTGTAAGATAACTGAAGAAGAAGTTGTAAAAATAATTATTTGTAAATTTTGAAACGTCATAAATGTTTTGTAGCTTGTTTATATTTTAAATATTGCGGGGAGTAGCACACAGGTTGGGTTAGGGTATGCACAAATTATTGTAATGGGAAATGCAATTAAAAAAGTGGTACTTTTTGCAATAATAAAGCCATGCGGTCACAATCTTTGTCACTACCTTAGCTATACGATCCATGACAGAAAGTGTTGCCGAAATAAGTTCGTCAATCTTCTTAAAACTTTGCTTTGTCGAGACTTAAAATTAAAGTTTAAATAATCGTAAATAGTCATGCACTTTAGACAAGAAAGTGTATGATGTTATCTTTTAAATTTTGCACTCGTAAATGTTTCATAAAGTTACAAATTTTGCATCACGCTTATACCATTTTGTTTAATTTCGATATTTTTAACAAAATTTTCTTAAATGGTTTTTCTGGGGTATTTGTTTAAGTTAATATCATTAAACTTGGGGTTTTAATATGAATAAAAGCAATTAAAGTAAACCGCGATATACCACACTTTGGTTAAATAGTATTCAAAACTAATTTACCTAATAGGTCGCGTAACTATTTTGCTACGCCGTAGCAATCGTAGCATTTTTCGTAGAGGTTATTAATTACGTAACAAATATTTCTCAAAACGAAAGTTATTTAAAAGTCAGTGACTTTAGTTTATAAAATAAAAACAAATTAGAATGATCGTAGTAGGATATAGAAAAGAAGATTACGAACGGAGAAACATAGGCAACATTTGTAGTTTATGTGACTAATTATTCCGCGATTCATTCGGGGGTTTCAAGAAAAAGAGGAAGAATTTTTATTTTGCTGAGTATTACATACTTAGGTCTAATTTCAAAATGAAATGTCATTGTGCGGAAATAAATAAATGTATTAACTTTTATTATTTTTATAGGGAATATAATCTTTTAAGAACATAAAGGTTAGGACGGGAATTTTTAGAGATTGTTAAAATAAGTTTCGTTAGGCTGGGCTGAATTTGATATTGGAGCTTGTTTCACAATCTATGTATAGATACTTGTGCGCAGATAGATAGAGATAGAATGCAAGGTGGGTAATTGTGTGAATATCGAAACGTGGGTTGTCATGTTATGTGGCGATGGTTTTCGATGCGTACAAAAGGTTACTTTTCGCGAATGCGGTTCCTTTGAGTTTCGTTAAAAATAAAATTTCCATTAACCTCGATTCTGTAAAAAAAAAAAATAGGGTTTACTTTTTCAATAACCAGTTGCTTTTTCATTGAAAATGAGTAGTTAGTTTTTCAAATTGGGCTAGTAGTTTCAGAAGTAGTCGATTGCATTTTTGCAAGGAAACGGGTCTCTGTTTCTTCTTGTCTGAATTATATTTCGGTAATTTATTCAAATGTTCAAAATAGTAAGTTTAGGGTTAGTTAGCATTGGTAATGTTGGTATCAGTCTTCGAAAGTACGTTTTGATCTATCATGGTTCTATTAAAGTCTTCTGTGTTTCGCCTGTTTGAAGGTTGTTAGATATCATAAAGTATGTGGGATAGTTTATAAAACATAGACATTTTCTTGTTAGATGTTTGATATGGGCTTGTTTAGGTCTCTTTTATGTGTAGTATAGGGTTATCTCGCATATTGTCTAATTTTACGATCTTCGAATGTCGAGTAGAATCCAAACCTTCGTAATTCATTAAGCCTTCTTGTGTCAAATTAGTAAACTCAAAATTCATTACAGGAAATCTATTTTTCGATTTGTGGTTGCCGTGTTTAGTAATTAGAGTATAGGTATAATATGCATCTTTTAAACCAAAAAAGTATCTATAATAGATTTTGTAAGAGGTTAAGATCAACTACATTTTTAAGTTGCAGAAAGGTTAGATTAGCAAAAGTTAGACTTTGGTTTAGAAAACTAGGTTATCTAAAACTTTTATGATTGACAAAAGTAGATTAGGGGAAATCATTAATCCCGTTAAACTCGCGGTTGTATTTTTTGATAACAAATGGACCCCCATTTAAAACTAGTGTTCAGGTACAAAATAAAACAATGACGTGGGGTAATCTTGTGTCTGGGGGCTGTATAGACAGTAAAACAGAATAATCACTTGGTGAACCATTCATAGTCAGGTCTCGGTGGTTAGTTATGCTAGGTTTCCCGAGTTTTCATTAAGACTACAATAGTACAGATATAAGATATACTTAGGTTTTCGCAATTTTCTAACGGGGAATATGGATATTTTCATAGTTCTTTGTTTTGACTCGTTAGATTAATTTAACAAGTTCTGAAATAGTGGGTAAAAATTTAAAATAGCAAATATTATCTAGGTTGAATGAGATAGGCAGCGCTATTAAATAGTAGCTTGGGCGCTTAGTTATGTGAAAAAAATATTCTTTTTCTATCATCAATAACGCACGTGTAGAAGTCATTTTTATGTTAGGCTCAGAAAATCTGTAACATAAACTTTAGACGAGGTTCAAATAGAGTAGAATTGAATTTATCGGTTCGCGTTCGATTACTGAAGTTAATGTTGTGATTCAATAAATATGCGTTTTCGTTAATCAATACGTAGCATAGGGAAATATTATTTATTACTGAAACTATTCCGTTTCTCTATAATAGACGGCAACGATACTATGTAAACCAGTTATCGGATTCATTACACGTTTTTTTTGTCGGCGGTTCGATGTTTCAGACGCAAATAAAAGGAAGAATTAGTTAGATTTCGGCATAATTGAACAATTATTAAATTTTTTATAGTGATCGAAGAAGGGTTTCAAAGCAATGTCACTTTAGTTAAAAATCGGATATTTTAGCATTGGGTTTTCTTTGCATCGGTAGGAAACTTTTTCGCATTTGGGGTACGTAGAGAACAATCCGTAAAAAAGCGTGTGTAGTGACTTGGGCCATCTAAAATATTTCTAAATTCTTGGGGTAGTATTTTGAATCTCAAACTTTGATTTGGCGGGGTAGTTGATGTTGCCTTTAATTCCAAGCTCAAGATAAATTTAGGAAAAATAAAGCATTATATCACTTGAAAAATTGCAGTATTGGGTAGGTCGGGGTCTCAGGTTTAGGGAAAATCACGTTGGGTGGATTCGTTTTCTACTTGCTAATCTGTGATATTTATGAATTAAATTATTTTTGGACTAAACCAACTGTTGTTTCAATTCAAAAGGTTGAACATACAAATTGATGGGATATTTTACGTGGGGAATCTAAGAAACCTGGCAACTATTTCTTTTCCCAAATAGATTATCGGGTCTTTTAAGTTTAATCTTGTGTAAAACTAATTAATAACTCGACTATCGGTATACTAGTTGAGTGGGAGATTAAAAATTATGGTGAAACTAATTTTACTTCAGCCTAACAGTAGTCGTTTAGCAGTTATTATTTTATTTTCTGATTGGTTAGAGAATTTTTGAGTCAAAATAAGAGTTCTCTGTGGGATAAGCCTTCTCATTCATTTGTATTTTCAATCTACTTGTAGCGCAAATAAGGCGTAGTTTTTTTTGCAATTATGCGTAGAGCGTAAATTCAATTACTAATTGTATGTATTTCCGGGTTTCATTAAAATTACAAGCAGATAAAACAGTTTTCTTTGGGCTTAATGATTTGCATAAATAAGTTGAATTTCTGTCAAAAACAAAATAAGGAAACTCGACTTTTCTTTCTCACTCTGTAAATTTTCTTTGTCATAAAATAGTAAAAATATTATGTTAGTAGTGGCGTAGATTACTTTTAAATAAATAAAAAGATTTCTTTAAACTAATAGATAAAGTTGCAATTCATAAGCGTAATTTTGCAATTGGCGTAGGCTTACGTAGCATTTTAGCGTAACTTAGTAGAAAACGTAGTTAGCTAATTTAAATAATTTCAAGGTACGGGAAGAACATATTTGAATCAAGCGATTCGTATTTTCTTCCTAATAAGTAAACGGTAAAGAGTAAAAAGATATTTGATCGATTAAATGCTCATATCGAGGAAAAGGTATTCTTTATGTTTTATTTCATATTCAAAGCTTAGATACCTCCTCGAATTTCTTTATATTTGGAGAATGTTTGCTAACGAACATTTTAAATTCGCTATTTAAAAAACTTATTTCAAAAAGCGCGAAATAGTAAATTTTGGTTTAACTTTTTTTACTGAAAATCACAATAGTAAAGCCTTGAGATTCGTGTGTGGCATAATGAAACTGAGATTGAGGAAGGAAGAACAGTAGTTTGAAGTTTAAACACAAATTTTATACAACAGTATTTATTTAATTATTATAAAAATATTAGATGTATTATTTTATACGCAGATATTATATTTTCAATCAAAGGGTGAGGGTCACTCAGAATTTCATAAGCAATCTATTCGTGAATGCAGATATTTCGTTTCCATTCAAAAGGCATTATACTTGCAATCGAATTGATATGAAAATTAGATGTTGAGGAGTAGGACAGCTGTCATTTCTGTTTTTATGTAACAGATGTTTCATATCAATTTCAGTCTCACATGTAGCTCTCAGGCTGAATGCTGAAAAGGCTAAGCTATTTTCCCCACACAACGCTTATAGTATAAAGTTTTATAAGTGACTCACCTTAGCTGAGTTTAAATCTTATAGAATGACTATCGTAAGCAACATACATTAGGCTGGGTTTTAGTTTAAATAGAGACGACTTGGGATTCAGAGAGGCAATTTTGAACTATGCACAATTAGATATCTGGCAATAGGGTTATGGTGGTTTTGGAGTAGAGCGATTTTCCTGGATCATTTTACAAATCATGATAAATCGGGTATTGACTTGATGCGGGAATGTTGTGTCCTTCTGACTGAGAGAACTCACAACTCTCTTTTCTGCGCAAAACTTCGATTTAACCCGTTGGATAGATTTTTGTTCATTTTCTTAAAATTGTTGGTGATTTTGGATTTCATGGCGGATTTATGGAAGCTAAAAACTTAGCTTAGTTCCACACCACATGAAATACATTTTTGAATGGAAGTGTAATATCTTCTTTTAACATATTTGTGACATAAATTTGATTAGATTTTGATAACAATATTCTCCATTTATATTGACATTTCGAACATTGTTGGGGGCTGAATGTAGTGAATAACCTCTCCATTTGTAGAGCTTTTCACTTACGTCACAAATATGTAGAGTATTACACGCAAAAAACTGATCTGAAGGGTCAGAATAGGCGTGGATTGTCAATATTCATCGGAATATTATTTTGGTAGAGCGTGACTCTATGAAAATGTATGGAAGTAGACGCGGGCGCATCAAAATAGCTATTTCTACTGCCTCTAGCAAGTCCATAGTAAATTATTTCAATAATCTCCTACGGCAGTATGCTGCCCTGGTACTTTTCCTTAATAAATATTACTAGATATTTCGTTATTTGAACGAAATTACTTTGGATTTCGATTCAATACTTACTTCCTAGGCGCTAATGCAAGCCTGGTACTTCGAGGTGCAAAAGGCATTAAAAATGATAAGGCTGTATAGCTTAATTGCCTTTGCGCATCGCTTTTACTCTTAAAAAAGTATGGGACGGGGCTCGGCTCGAGGCTTGGCTAGACGAACGTGTTCGAAATTTGAATTAATGTTTTGCAGAAATTATGGCTGTATAATTCGGAAAGCCTTTGCTTTCCTCATTAAAAAG
Organism: Phthorimaea operculella; assembly: GCA_024500475.1. Classification (NCBI taxonomy): domain Eukaryota; kingdom Metazoa; phylum Arthropoda; class Insecta; order Lepidoptera; family Gelechiidae; genus Phthorimaea; species Phthorimaea operculella. The sequence goes on from JANFCV010000027.1 coordinate 4,125,207, forward strand.
AATAAAGGCAACCCTATATAAGCCATATAAGGGATTTGGCGGGAATTCATTCTAGCTTTAGCTCTCTCTCGATGAACACGTACCTTTATTAGCTTGGGGCCAAATTCATTTCGATCGAAATAATATTTTTGTTTTGATAAAATTTGTGGAACGTCAGCAGGCTGGTACCTATACGGGCTGAGCTGTCTTCACAAGTTTTGGTTAGGAAGAGCTTTGCAAACGTCCTTGGCTGGATTATAAAATATTTGGTTGAGACTTTTGCAAATCTAAATAAGGTTAAAGTTAGTTGTTTCGGTCAGCGACTGGGCAGACGAAAGAAAACCTAGTCCCGCATCGAATCGCTAGCTTGAAATAAGGGAAATTATTGTGAGATTCATTCGATTGACGGGGTGGACTAAAAAACCTGGTCTAGATGAGTTGCGCAATAATTTTCTAAATAAATATTGGGATTTTTGGATTTTGGAGGGATTGGACGTGTTTGTCATAGGATTCGGATGCATTGTTTTGTGGGTTTGCGTGTCAAAAATCACGATACAGTAAACTCTATGAATAATGTGTTTGAATATTTAGGGAAAGTAGGGATCTAGGGGCACTAGGTAGTTCTAGGAAATCGGACTTTGCCACTCCGTATTCCCATTTTTAGATTAGGTTCGATCATTGCACAAACGATCGACGTAGTTTGACGCCATACAAACTGACAGACAATTTTATTGACTTCAATATCGTAAATTAGGAAAATCATGGGGCGATGAGCTAGGTAAATCCATCTAGGATTTATTTTACAAAAATCACAATCGTGGGAATTTCGAATGTTTTAAGTAGCAAAATATTTCGCGCGGTAAAAGTAAAATTTAGTTTGTAGTTTTCCACAAAACGTATGATGAGCTAGGTAAATCTATCTAGGATTTATTTTGAAGAATCAAAATCGTGGGAACTTCGAATGTTTAGCGCGGGAAAAGTAAAGTCTGTTGGAAGGTTTTGACAAAATGAATCGTTTTCAAAGTCTTAGTAGGGCGGGTTTCTGAATAAAATTGAGCCAAATCGTCATGAAAAGTTATTTCTAAAAGTTACAAAATATCAAATATTTTTGTACAAAACGGGAAAGTTCGATCCTTTCTCGTTGTAAGATTTCAAAAGAAAATATTTTAGGCGGCTAAACGTTTTTTAAGCAATTTTCTTAAAAGGAATATTACTATTTAGGATATATTTTGTTTGTTTGACTAGATTCATTTTTATCGAAAAGTAAATTAAAAGTAGCGTAGGTCTGTGTGATTGACAAAAACAATTTCAGTAAAATTTTCGGGTTTTTGGTGGTAAAGTCTTCTGAACATTCTGGAATATCAAATATTTTGAACAGATTCGAGAAAGTTCCATGCGTTCGTGTTACTTTGGAGGGAAAACTAAGAAAAATTTTCAACTAGATTTCATAGAACAGCTTCTGGGGAGTTATGCGATCTTGGTATTTTCATTTTCTTTGGTAGCAAATTATTTCAGTTTTTTTTACTGCACTCGCCATTCCGCAAGTCGGGAGTGCTTCAAAATTAACTAGAATCGCAACTGGGAAGGACTTGTCCAACAGTGGACTGATGTAGCAGCTAGATAGAGTTTTTAGTTTGATTGCGTTTCGAAATTGCTTCTAATAAATTTCATATTCGTACAATCATTCGCGGATCGGTTTGAGTTGTGGAAATTTAATCGTTTTTCCGTCGGGTCAAAATATTGATAGTTTCTTGAAGGAAAATCACATTTCTTTAAAAAAATATTTCTTTTGCAAGGTTTATTTGTATTGAAAATAAAATTGCAAGTAGGCCGTCTAAATCAAAATCAATATTTTTTTCCAAGCAATCGCAAAGACAAAATATTTTCGTGTAGGACTAAATCACGGAACCATCTATAGGATTTGTATGAGGCCTAGAAAATGTTTAGCTCTTATGGTATTCTGCTATCCTGGTACCTCAATACAAATAATTTCAGTTTTAAATTGAATAAATACTTAAATAACTCTATGGGATTTGTATGGGGCTAGTAGAGGCCAATCTCCTAGGGACTACTGCTCTCCTGGTACTTTCAGTGGATGAAATTTTGAAATATTTTGATTTTTATAGACAATTTCTACTGCGCTCGCCAATCCGAAAGTCGGGGATAGTTAGAGTGGCTTTGGGGAGGCGATGTCCAGCAGTGGACGGACTCTAGCTGTTAGTTAGACTTCAAAATTTCGAATTTTGCTTCTAGCCATACATTTTGTATTGAAATATTTTCGGAGCCGAATCGGTTCAAGTTTCTAAGGAAAATATTTCAAACACCCAAAACGAACTTTTCTTGCTGAAACCGTCTCAGATCGATATCAGATTTATGGAAATTTTGTTTTAAGGCATATTACGTTCTCGTATTGATTTTCTATAGCAAAATGCAAATCGCAAGACACGTAGACTAGCGAGCGCCGTAGTGTAGGTCTTAGAAAATCGTAGTCGATTGTTCAGCGCCTGCAAAATATTGACTGGATTTTAGTCCTTAGTCTTCCTAGGCGATTTTGAGATGTAGATAATATTTTTAAATTTTGAGGTTCCCTAGCGCTTGCGCTAAATTGACTGGATTTTATCTCGTAGTCTTTCTGTAGCAACTTAAGAGTTGTAAGAAATATTTTTGTTTTCTGAGAACCTTTGAAACATTAACTGGATTTTATCCCTTAGTCCTTTTGTAGGAACTTTGTAAGAAATAATAGTTTTATTTGTCGAGATTTTATAGATTCGAAACATTGATTGTATTTTATCCTTAATCTTTCTGGGACAACTTTGAGTTGAGTTAATTTTCGATATTATTCAGATTTGAAATAATGTCTGGATTTCATCCCTTAATATTTTTGGGGCAATTTTGAATTGTAAATATTACTTTTGTTTTCCGAGATTCTTAACATCCGCTTGAAAAATTATTTTTCTTTCTAGTAACTTTGAAATTTTTATCGTAGTGTAGTTCTAGATCAGACCACTACTAAATAAAGTATTGCTGAACATTTTAAATTAGAACTTAAATAAAAAGATATTTCGAACTTTGTTAATGGCTGGATGTTGGACTAAATATGATCCTTTTCAGTCATATTTGTACACCTTTTTGAAGTTATAATTTGAAAATACTTGCTTTGAAATTTATAGTTTGGGAAATTCTTAATAGAGTTTTCTTGAACTTTTGTATTTTTGCTCGAATAATACTTAAATAGAGTTAATTGTGGATTCTTAAAATTATAATAGAGTTCCACTTTACAAATCACTCTTGACTTATCAAATTGAATTCATTTGTTTTAAAAATTTGAAACATTTTTGAAGTTTCTTATTAGATGGACGATTTGTTTCATGGTAAAGTTTTCTACCTTTGAAAGTAAATAGTTTGAAAAAAATATATTTATGTATTTACTTTTATCACAAAACAATTTTGATATTTATTATCAGCCTTCTGGTTTTATCGCAACCATTGGAATTAAAGTCATAGAATTACTTGCATAGTACTAAATACAAAAAGTATTATTGCTTTCAATTTCTTGTAAGTATGTTAAGATTCAGATGCTTACTTGAATATAATGTTGAAATTAATTAAACTTAGGCCAAGAAGTCAGTGCCTCTATAGCTATTCTAAAAAATAAAAATGGAATGCTATCAGAAAGTTTGGTTATATTCACCATTATCCTAGACACATAGTTTGTTTTAAAAATAACATTTGTCAGTCATAAATATAGACTGGGACATTGTAAAGACAGTCAAAAATATAGACTGGAAGGTTGTAAATAAATACCTACTTTTGGCAGTGAACTACTGATGTGAGGAAAGATGACTCAGTAGTAAATTCTTCCAAATTCAAAATTTTATGCATACACTGCACACTTTTGGCTTTATTATTATAAAATCCTGGAGTGGTCAGGAAAGGTTCGAGGGGTTTTTTTTTACGGTGGTGGAACCTCGGTATTCCCTTGGGAATACCGTCATTGTTAAGAGCTTCTCACTCACAAAAGTAGTACATTACAGAGTTAGTCCAAGTCAAAATAAATTCAATAAGACTTAGCCATGAAGCAATCTTTCCGACCTTTGTTGTTCTATCGAATTCGGTGCTAGGAATCGACTATTCAGATCTGCTCTACATTTATTTACAGTATTATTCTCATTTTATACTAAAAAAACAAAATGAAATCAAGATAGTTAGAGTTCCAATTCAGGTTATAGAGTTCAAACTTAGCTCTCTCTCTCTCTTTTCGTGTGGGAAACTTAGTTGTTCTTCCATGATCCTTTTAATATGTTTAGCATTTTGTTGACGTATTTTGTTTAGGAATTTTTAGAGTAGGGATATCGGATTGGGTATAAAATTAGTAGGTAGAGTTCATGAGACTGCTTTCCTTCATTCTATTCTGGGTTATCGCAACGTAGGTTCCTAACTGCTCTGACGTTTTCACTGGCCATTTCTCAGATTAGTAGGACACGATAGATAGAATTTTCTGGACATTACGTTCTTCCGATTATTAGTTCGATGACTTTAGGGTTAGCAGGCTTGTCGTATAGTTAGTTATGAGAATAGTTGTAGGTTGAATATAGGGTCTCGGTAGTAGATTTGTAGTTAGGGTTATTTTTTAAGCTTAGGACTCTTCGGCGGTGTGTAGCTGCATAGGTTCGTTAGGGTGCATAGGTTAGGGTCGCTACACGGTTTCTGAGCGGGAAGTATCAAATATAATAAAAAAATTGCCAAGCAAGTATTGCAATGGTGTGGATGATATTCCACCTATGCTGATAAAGAAATGTGCAAACGTACTCACACCTCCGCTAACTTTTCTAATCGACCAGTCATTTGAATCAGGCATTTCTCCCGACGCGTTAAAAATAGCTGTAATTAAAACTATCCTCAAAAAAGGCGGCGCTGCAAATAATATTAGTCAATACAGGTCAATTGCGATTTTACCATCAGTGTCAAAAATATTCGAACGGGCCATGGCAAATCAAATCAACGATTTCCTAGAAATATATAAATTATTGGATAATGATCAGTACGGCTTTAGGAAAAAATGCACCACAACTCTGGCTGTCTACACTTATATTCAAGAGGCAATGAACTACATTAGAAATAAAGATTACGCTATAGGAAGTGTGCTAGAATGTACCTTATTTCTAGTATACATTAACGGCCTGCCTAAAGTAGTTGACTGTCACTGCACCCTCTTTGCTGATGATATTTTCCTTCTATTCCAATGTCACAAAAATGACAATGACTACAGGACAACAATTTGGAAATTAACAGCGATAAAACTAAGATAATACAGTTTCGGCACTATCAGAGACAACCTATTAGCTTGGAAGCCACCACGGCAAGATTAAAAATCGAAGAGGTACATTCGTGCACGTTGTTGGGTGTTACCATTGATACCTACGTTTGCTGGAAATCAAAACTATCCCAATTTATTTACGCCCTAAGTGTACTAAAATCCAACACTAACATTGAATGTGCCCTCTCGGCCTATTACGCTTATGCCTTCGCGTGGTTATGTTATGGGGTAATATTGTGGGGCTGCACATCGGTTGCAAAAAATATGCATGCGCATCTATATTAATAATTTCGTGCCGGGGTAACGGTTACCCCCTGTTTTCTGTTTTCTAAGTAATCACACATAAAAAATGATTGTTTTTGAGTCGACAACATTTATCTAAATTTAGCGGATTATCGAGTATTTTATAAAATTCTAGCGATACTAACAGGCAAAATATAGTATAGGCCCTGCCATTTTTGTAAGTATCCCATATCCAAATTAATATAATTATCATAAGTGCATTTCTTGCATTTTTATATAAAAATGGGGTTCACTTTTTTTATCACCGTGTACAATGCATACATTTTATAAATCTAATACTTTTTATGTCTTACGCAGATTTTGTTACTCACCACTGACTCACTGAGACACTGAGGATCATCAAATTGTTAGGATACTTTCTAAAGTAATAAGAAGCTGAAATTTTGTGTGTAAAATAAAAATTATCATTATCACTATGCGAGTGCCAAAAAAAAAACAACTTGTATTAATTTCTCATCTCCTCTTCACCACCCGGTTGTTATGAAGGTTTCACTTTTATGCTAGAGTTCAACTAGGGTTCAGATAATAGGTATGCAGACACATGTAATAGTGTAATAGGGCGTATAAATTGAGATGCTTGACTCTGTTTATGATTTATATATCTTTTTTACAGAGTATACTTCATTCAAAATGATAGTCATGCTATGTGTCATGACTAGCCTAAGCGGAAGGCCAAGTTACGTTGGACGCGTAGTATCTAAGTATCGCGACCACCGTAACTTGGCCTCCCGCATAGGCTGATCATGATGTAATTTCTTCAATAAATGACCCAAAGATTGCGAATTGACTGTATGCTTTTGCCCGGCAACATTTTACATAAAAGTGTTTAAAAGGAATCCATGTTTTCATTTTGAAAATGGAACGATAGGGTTGCCTCTAATTTATCGATATGTCGCAGTACGATGGCAAAATTAGGTTTTTGGCCAAAGGCCGGCATATGGCAAGATCGTAGACTTCCTTCGGCCATCGTCCTAAGCTGATCCATTTTTTGCCAAAAACCTAGGATTTTGGCCAAAAACTTAGGACTTTGGCCGAAATTCTAGATTTGTTTAGTATTATGGCTTTTTTTGTATTTCGGGGGAACTTCTTCTTCTTCGAGGGGTACACCAAGTCGCCCAACGACCCGATGGACCCTGGTGTCAGAGTTTTTCAACTGCCTACTGCAAGTAGCAGGCCTCTGACATGGTTGTGTAACGATAACGACCGCCGTCTAAGTTACCCTCTTTACTGTGGTAACGGTGACCACAAAAAATGTACGACGTAAGAAATGCTCTGGAGCAAATACTGTTTTTTGTCTTGGATTGCATAATGTTTTTGGAATAAAAAAAATCACAAAAAAAGTAAAAATAAAAAAACTTTGATCAATATTTATGTAACATTAACTAACTATTTTCCTTACGTTCTTTATAGCAAAAGATTCCTCATTTAATTCCCGAGCGCTAATACAGTAAGGTTTTAGCAGATTAGGTAACTAATTTTAATTCAACAAACCCATTTTTATTCAAAAATTCGGACGGTCCTCGCGGTGAAACCAGCCTCCCGCTGACCTCCCGCCCCGCATCTCACCCCCCCCTTAACCCTAATCTTGAAATCGTAATTTTTGGCGTGGATCCTCGCCTTGATGATGATCTTTCCGGCCGGTTTCGGCCATGGCGACCACTTCTACTCCTAATCAAGTCGGCGCTGATGCGCTCGTAGGTGGCTATTGTAGCCTATTTTGGCAGTAAACTCCCGTGCACAGTGTGGGCACGTGAGTTTGCCATTGATATAATTGTAGTTAATGGCGGCGGGAGGACGGGCCTTCAGTTCATCGCGTTTAGCGTCAAGGTCTGCTTTACGCTGCTCCTCGAAGTCGCGGATTCGCCTCTTTACAAGACCGCGCCATTCTGGCCGTTGTGCTGCCAAAACCTCAAATTGAGAGGGTTCGATATTGCATCTTTTCATGTGTCTCTTCTGAACATCTTTAAATCGGAGGAGTTGACCGCCATGCTTTCGCTTGCCCTCCTCTAGCTCAGAATAGAAGATGCGCTTCGCTACTCGCTCATCCGCCATCCGGGATACGTGACCGCACCACCGAAGCTGTCGACGCATTAAGTAGGCTTCAATGCCACCAACATTGGCTCGTCTTAGAACTTCGGTGTTTCGCACTCGGTCGGACCATCTGATCTTCATGATGGCGCGAAGGCATTTGAGGTGGAATCGATCCAAAGTGCGTATGTGGGATCCTCGCCTTAAGAAATAGTTATATGTTTACGGTGAAATTTTACTAGTGACCGATAGCGAAAACTCAGAACTAACTGGTGATAAGGAACAACTTTCCCCAAGGAACAAAGGTCCAGATACGAAAAAAAAGTTACTGAAATAAGCTGATCGGCAATTTTGTATGAGAGGTCCAAAATTTTTTTCGTATTTCGACCTATGTTCCTTGGGGAAAGGTGTTCCTTATCACCAGCCGGTTCTGAATTTTTGCTATCGGTCACTAGTAAAATTTCACCCCATATAATCAATGTCATATGCGCTGCTGAGACAAATCTAACGAATGTATTTACTTATGCAACCCATACATACATAATAACTCCCGAAAAGCATACTCTTCTTCAGAGGAAGAACAGTCCTCACCAATCGATATTATCGAAATCGACAAATCTGTTATCGAGGGCGAGGGTACATCACATTTAAATTTTTCTTATTTTGGCATAATTGTTACAGCGTATGTCAGGCCACATGACAAGCTACGTCAGTCATAGTTAAGATATTGTTCTTTAAAGGACTTGGAACATTTTTGTATGAGAACTATGCTCTTCCTCTAACTAAATATAAAAAATCTAAAAAAATATTGATCAGCAGAATTAAATTGTATGAACATAGAACATAGTCATTCAAGTGTTTATATTTTACTATCGCGACATTTCTCTAGCATGCAGGATATTCTTAAATCTTCTGCTCTTATCTTAGTGTCATACACTAATGGGCGTCGGCAACCACCATCGCAAAGTCGTCTCTACTCTTCGCCAGTCGTGCCTTTATTCTTAAATCCAATTATGTTATTACTCAGACTCAATTGTCTTTTTTTACAGTAAACCTACAAGGAAAACAAAATTTCGTTTTATATTAGCTAATAATCCGTTACCATCTTGCGTGTCAACTTTAAGCCGCTATTCCGAACAGACCAGCCGACAGCCGACAGCACATACTGCAAGGGCCGCAGCTATCGGCAGTTGCAGCACATGCTGCGGCAGTTGCAGCAGATGCGATTCCGAAGGCACCGGCCAACAGCCGACAGCCGACGGCACATGCCGCGACTGCCGATGGTTGCATGTACACTTAGGTAGATATGATAGGTACCTACAGGTAGTAGGTACCAAGGGTTTAAGGCGTGATTTACGTACATACATAAATCACGCCTTAAACCCTTGCGGGGTAAGCAGAGCTTCAAAAAATACGGTCGTTATCGCCAGCTTTATCAATATTGAGGGCCATTTGAGTTATTGTCGTGTATCACTATAGTGACAGGTTGTCAGCCTGTCGCCAAAAATTGCAACCCACATGTTACTTTCAAGTCGCTGCTTACGACACTCCTAGGCAAATATGGAGTGATTATTAAGATTAATTATTTGTAATTCTGTGTTTTTGATAAATAAACTATAAAAAAAAGTGATGCTATTCTAGGCCGGCATCACACGGCAGAGTAGCAGGTAGGTACATAGGTACCTACAGATAACTCACGCACGAACTGTAAGTATGTACTTACTTGGTTTAATTCAGTGTAGGTACCGTAACTCGAACCTAGGTAGGTATAATAGGTACCTTTGAAATTACCGCTGTCGGGTTTCGTTTTTTAATAATTTTGATAGTTATTTACTGCTTAGTTATTTCTGAACCACACATTTAATGTTTTATAGCAAAATAGCAAAAATAAATACCTACCTGCGAATCGCACGGCCGCTGCAGCAATACTGATCTGCAGTCACGGCAGTTTTTCCGACAGACATCATCATCATTTCATCCACCACATTTTTTTTATTTGAATTCATGTCGGTCCCTGTCGTGAAGTCATTCCTTTTATTTTTATCAGTCAGCTACCAGTACTAGCTATGAACATCCAACAGACGATTTATCTGCATCATAGACCTGAAGACAGTGTTTTGTCTTTTAATACTTCATTATTTTCTATTTAAATCTACTCACATGGAGGTTCATCATGCATATCATCTGTCAAACACTTTGCCTGCGGTTTCACTTGCGGTTTTTAGCTGCTTAATCTAATCACAAAGTTTGAAACAAATTGCATTAAAAATCCTTGATTGACCTACGGTAAAACTAGTTACCCGTTTAGTTTTTTTTTTATATTGTAAGACATTGTTTTAGCTGGGAAGGATGCGCAAGTGGATAAGTTTGCCTTTTAAGCAAATGGGTCTCCCTTAATTAAGTTTTCAATGGGCCAGTAGCTTTTCCATTCATTTTCTATTCGCGCTTGGCGTTAAGCGTAAAATAGAACTAAAAGAGTGGTTTTGGATAGAGACTATGTATCTAGTTCTATTTAACGCTTAACGCGCTTAGTTATAGAGTTTATAACCTACTATTTAAGCTACCGTGTAGATGTCAGTTTCTGAAATAATTGCTCTTATGTCTAGGTTAAAGCGGATTTCCTTGCTTGCACCACGTTTAATGGAGGAAGCTTGCTCAACAGACTGTAATTTTAAACTTATTCAAAAATAGTTACATATGTGGAAAGCTTTAGCATAATCAACAAGTGCTTAAATACAGCTGTTCGTAGTATTCTGTGTCGTAATATGAATACGTAGTAACAAAATTTGATTTTTCTAGGAATTATGCTACACATTAGAGAAATGTCAGTATAGTAATAAATGAACTCCTTACTATGTTCTTTTTATTGACATACATCACAAACCTGTTGGTCAATATTTTACCATTTGTTAGCCTTGGGGCACATTTTGACCATCATCCTTTCCATCCATGAAAAGCAAGATATTTCGGGTGTTATTTAAGCAGTAAGCAAAAAAATGCTATTTGTAATGCTAAAAATTAACTTTGTTAAGCAGAAATTGCTAATCGTTAAGCAACTCTTGGACAGTAAATATTTCTGAACAACAATATATTTTATCAGACATGTGAACATAGGTAATAAGAAAACTTCAATGCGCGTGTCATGCGTATAAAAATTTTGTTATGCGATTACACAGCACGTAAATATATATATTTTTTTAATTTAAATAGCAACTTAATAATCAATCAAATATGTCGAGGTCGAGCCTCAAAAAATACACAATGGTAGTGTTTTTAATTGCTTACGGCAGTCTTCCTCTTCCGTCCAAATAAAACGAAAGTCAAAGTACTTGCTAAGCACAATATTATCCGTGTCAGAGGCCATGTCAATCATGTCGATGGGCATGCTCAACTATACTTACAGTCCAGCAAAAAAGAGTAGACAAAAAATGAGGGCGCCACTAAGTAAGAAATTTCAAAATTATATGGCAATATTAACTATGAATGGCAACAATTTAGTATGAAAAAAATTTAGTTTCATTTTATTTAATTTCTACCCTTTTTTGCTGGACTGTAAATATGTCAGAAGTCAGGCCTCTGTCATGTACTTAATCATGTCAGAGGCCTACTTTACCATATTAGAGGCCTAGTCAACGTTGAGATAACCTTGACAGAGGTCTCCTGGTTCGTCAAGTCGTTCGTTGACCTAATGTACCTTAGGTAGGATAGAAGAAATGAGAGATTGCCCGCATGACACTTAAGCTGCTTACAAAAACTTGCTTCTCAAATTATTATTTTGCTGCCCCGATAATCACTTAATATTATTTGCAGCCCTAATGTTATTTTTCGGACTAAGTTATTACATTGTTGCCCAAAGTTTGTAAGTCGCTTTTTGTCGCCAATCGAAATTTATGGCATACCAATAATTATTTCTCTTTTTGAGAGAATCAATCTCTTTGGTGACTGAGAATTGTGTCACGCCGTGGATTATCACGGCACGGCGTCGTGGTCCGGCACGGCGCCGTGCCGTGGCACGACACGACGTCGTGTCATGCCACGGCGTGCACCGTGACGTTCCACGGCGCCGGCGCCGTGCCGGAGGTATGTGGACACGCCGTTACCTGTTAAAGTTCAGTCATATTAAAATTGAAGAAAAAATTTGTTTTAGTATGTATACTTTACGTATTCAGAAGTACAACTAGCTCCGAAATTAAACATTTAAAGTAGTGTATGTTATGTTCACTCATTATTAAGTAAATATTCATTGGATAATAAAATTTCTAGATTCATTATATCGTATTGTTTCAAATTACTACTTTATGACGGTTTTAACTTACACACACTGTATGATTTTTCGTGGTTTTGTACGCTCCGGTTTTTAACGCAAGGAGTTTATGACACCACACACATAAATCAGATATCATCGCCCATGTCGCCGCATCAAATTGCGGTGCGGTGACAAAGGTTGTAATTTGTATGGTGGTTTTCACAAATCGCAATAAAGAAAAATAGTTTCGTATTTCGGTACTTACTTCGTTGGTCCCTGCCGCTGTCTACAATTAATTAATTACTTTGACGGCGGTCGTACCACATCCTAGTAGAAGGCGTAAACTTTTACACCTAGGATTCATTCTTCGTGTCGTCACATCCGACACGAACAAAAAGACCGCAATAACCTCGTGTGCGTGTGCGATTCCCATACCTATATCCATTTTCAACTTAATCTTTATTTGATCACGATTTTCAGACAACGCTGTAATTTTACAGTTATTGTTGATAATATCAGCGAAGTGAACATATTTCGAGCTACGAAAATTAAACCTTTCATTTAAAGTTTGCAACTGGACCATTGGAGTGCACTAATACATCAGATTGATGAAAAAACAACTTTATAAGAAGAAAAATACTAACGGGCCTAACGAAAGTGTGCTGAAAATGCCAGATGATGTTGTATGCGTCATGAACAGCAAGAAAGCGACATTGAAGAAGAAAAGTGAAACATTCTATACAATTACATGCGTCATGTTCGCATGCCTTCTGTTACTCTGCATGGCATGTAACGCAGACCTAGCGAAGCTGATCAATTCGGGGTTCCGGAAGTTTGTTGACATTACACATTATTTCAAATATTACTTAGGGTACATGCTTGTTTCAAGTATTTTAGGTTACTAATAAAAGTGATTTAGAAATAATGTGTACCTACTGACTTATGCTACTGAAGATTTATTCATTAGGTACACATGACAAGTTTCAAGCTGTTTTTTTTTTCATTTTAAAACACACACCCAAATTTTGTTTAAAGTAAGTACAATTATATCATTTTGCACAGTACACAGCTAAAATATTATTCATTCTTTGTAATGACAAATTATCATAATCTGCCTGCCCTAATACTAAATAAGCACATTTTTTAAACAATATTTAATAAGTACCTATAAACCTTTGGTTTTACCTCATACATTTTTGTCATGGCATATTTTCACGGAATTCCTAGTACAAACAAATAAGCAACGTCGACCTATTAGGTAGGTTTGCGTAGAAATTAATCGCAGTAATGATAAGGTTTATTAATGTAATGTATTTTTTTTTATTAGAAATAACATGTTAATACATAACATAATTATGATAAGTAATTATAAAAAGTCATAAGTAAGTATAAAATCTTTATTTTTGTCAGTCAATGTACTCCTACTATTTTTGAATAAAAAAAGTATTTTTTTACAACAATATGATCCGGAGCGCAAGCTATTACTGTAAGTACCAAAAAAGTAAGCATTTTCGTTGGTTTATGACTCAACAAAAAAGTGGTAAGAGGAATAAACATCTTCTTGCCTTTTTGTGTGGGACTCGGAGTCGACGAACGACCCGATTTTGTTGTTGTTTATATTTAGGTACTGACTGAGTATAAGACGACTTTTTGACTCTACTACTAAATCGAAATGGGAATAATAGTGTTAAATTTAGGTAACTGAAATTAAGAAGAGCTCTTTAACTGGTGTTGTCTGAATAATATATTTAAAAGATTTGTGGTATTTTTAGACTACAGGCTGAATATTAATGTACGGGTCGAGGCAGGCACGTGAAAACTTGAACTTTGCCGAACTCACACAATGTAAATATAAAATTCATAAATATGAATGCTCACACATTGCAAATACACACACACTTTACCTAAATGTTGTCTTTTGTTGAATTGTTAAAAAAAAAGCGGCCAAGAGCGTGTCAGACACGCTCACAAATAGGGTTTCGTAGTCAGTCAACTTTTCATTGTCTTTCAGCGTTACAAAGTTAATTTTGTTGCTCGTTTGTTTGCAGCTGTATGGTTACCAACCGCAAATTGAAAAACTTTTATATTTACTTAATCTTAAGTGGTACAGCATTCGTTATAGTTTTCATGGTAATTTCATATTAAGAACTATACTCCATATTTTTTTCAAATTTTTAGCATGCCTACTTTGAAAGTTACAGCTGGAAAAAATTATGGCTCAAAAACACCTCTTTTAAAAACAAATATCTCGAGACAGAAACATTTTAGAGACATTGTTTGAAAGAAACCTCCCCTTAGTTTTAAAAGACCTATTCAACGATACCCTACTCAATATTACAGGTAAGAATTTTTTTTTGCCCTCCTTTCACATGTATGGGAAGGGGGTCCAAAAACAATTAAAATATTTTTATCTCAACATTTCTAAATTTGGGTCAACACGATCTATCTTCACACCAAATTTGATGTCGATAACTCCAAAACTGACGAAGTAATGAGGGCGCGGCATACAGACAGACAGACAGACTTACCGAAATGATAAGGATTTCTAGTAGACTACGAAACCCTAAAAACGATGTTGTAAGCACGAGCCGCCAACTGTTTTTCTACAAATTCGAAAGTTTAGGTAGATTTTTTTAAATATTTTTTGTTGTAATTTGTTATTAATTATCAATACAGTCAAGTATATAAGAAAAAAATACAAACATATCTTTGACAAAAAGGTCTAATTTTGTGGGAAAATTATCATCGATGCCCTCAGCTAACATCTTGTATAGGTAGTACAATGCTTATTTAGGTATAAATGTGTACCTATTGTGTACAAGGTAAATATTACATAACCTTGAACATTTGCCTACCTTAAGTATTTTTCATAGGTAAGACAAGTAAGTTCTAATATTTATCTACCTACATTATTGTTACTCAAATTGTCCTTAAATCTACATACCTATTAAGAAGATGACAGATTTGTTTGTGTGTTTGTATGTAATCGAGAATCTCTAAAACTACAAGACCGATTTGAAAAATTCTATCAACGTTAAAAAGTTACACCTTCCCTAATTAAGACTACTTTTCACTATGGGAAAATGCCTTTTTCTCATGGGAGAGCAGCAGGTGAAACCACTGGGATAGCCTCTAGTAATTTCTAAAATACAAAGTTGAAATAAACGCAAAGGGAAAACATACTCGACTACTCATTTGTTAATTAAAATAACGTAATATCTACCCAAATATTCGTGAAATATGGACGTTGCTATGCAAAAATCAAATACAGGGGCCAGTAGGTTAAAATATTCTTTTTTAAACACCAAAGGCAGGAGGACATGTTTGCAGATTGTTTTTTCCGCTTGCCTTAGGTAAGGTAGGTACTTAAGCAGTACACCGGAAGTCACTTAGGGAAGTCACGTTACTTCTTCACAGCTTCCTTGTTTACGTTTGAACTTATAACACTAACAAAGTAGAGCATTGTGCTGACTTTCGAGTGTGAAAATCAAAATGTGAAATGAACTGTGCAAGTTTCTTAAATTATTTAACTAAACTAGGAATCTAAGATATAATGATAGAATGGAAATTAGGTAAAAGAAAATCTGAAACATTATTACCTATTTTAAACGATAGTCGTACCTAGGCGTTTTCCGTCTTTTCCTAATCTAAAAATATAGAGGTATCCAATTTCTTGAATTATAGAAAATTTTCATAAGGCTATTTGAAAAATTTATGGTTTATATTGAGTTATTTGATAAAATCACATGATAATTTATAATAATCCTTTAAAAATCGAAAGGATTTGTTTCCTAATCCATGTGTGACACAGTAAACTACGGTGCTAGGTCAATTATTGCTCATCGAACGTTAAAAAACAGAAATTATTACCTCATAAAATTAATAACAATATTAACATCATAGGTTATAGTCTAGTCCGGTAAGTACTGGTCAAAGTATAAGAACTTTGCAATATTTTTTGCACTCAAGAGAAACAGATCAATAAAGAATGATAAATGATTCATCAAAACCGACAGATTTAGACATATGAAAACAAAATTACTTAGGCGTACCTACTGATTTTTATTATTATTAGATACTGACTAAAGACTTTGGCCCCGTAATAATAGCAGTTTATGTGGTCTGACACAGTGGTCGGTAAATATTGTCGCTAGGAGATGTTAATGTCAATATTGAGTCTTATATTAAACTTTGTCAAAATAATTTGATAACATAAAAGGTTTTTTTTATTATTAGCATATTTCTAATACATGTCTACGTTCAGAATTTCTGTTCCAGCTGTCAAATGCATACAAGACGTCAACTCATCAGAGTTAAATAAAGTTAATTGACAAATTGAGCTAATTTTTCAATTCAAGTTTAATTCAAATTGTCTGTTTGACTGTTTTTGTGCGTGTCAATTTGCGCACTTAAAAATGAAAATATCAAACGAAATAATGTATGTATACCAAGAGCAACTATACATTTGGGAGACGTGAAACTGAACAACTTCTAAGCAGAAAACCCTGAACGTATATCTGCCAACATGTTTCTGCTGACTTACCTACTTACATATATTATATAAGTTGGAGATAAATATCTACTAACCAAATGAACAAAAAACAATTTCTCAGAATATAATATTTGTGCGTCTCTACTTTTTTCACTTGTGTCACAAAAAGTGCCTATGTGTATATAGTAGTTAGCATGATATCATTTATCAGTAGAAGCTTTGTGAGATTATTATTATACCACTTGATAGTGCTTTTAATAGATTAAGTTAACTTTTCTAGGCATTTTATGTTTTGTATGGAATTTTAAGACTTGGATAAAATCATTTGACATCATTCACCAATTTCTAAAAGCCAAATTCCTTCCTAATGTTCCTCAGAAAGTAATTTTGTTAATTAATAATTTATTAATTCAGTATTCCTGATATTACTTGAGGTAAGTAGTTTAGTTCTATACTTATTTTAAGAGCACTGCACCAGGGAGTACAAAATAAATAATTAAATTATCGCTGCAAAATGGCTAACTCTATAAAGTTACAAAGATGAGAAATATAAATTAAGTTATAAAATTCCTTGTACTTCATACCTGTCAAGTTGTTTTAATTTGTAGGTACTTTTAAATATGCAACTGCATGTCACATACAGACGACAAGGATCTTCAAATGTTGGACCTAACTATTATCACATCCTCGCGCTCGCACAAACGCAAAGTGTGTCTAGATTTGGTTCGAAGTACGTCTTTGTTTTTTCTCTGTGACGCTTCAATGGCAGTATTAGCTTACGTCCAAATCGACAAGTACTCTGTTAATTTTTTATTGGTAGGTACAACACACGTGTTTTCCTAGTGTAAATCATATATAAGAATCACCGAGCTGAGAGGAATCATATCAGTATTACTCTAGACACAGGAGTAAGCAATAGGTAAGTGAATAGAAATATTATTTTTGGGTCCTAAAATATTTGTTTAGACATGTACGTACAACATAAGTAGAATGTTTGGTTTGTTAAAATAATATTTGGTTATGTCATTGGTGTTAAACGAAAAAGTTAGCTGTTCTAGGTTTTGTAATAGGTCATGCTTACATACCTACTCGTCAAGTACAAAACAAAATTAGACAATTTCTTTGCAAATCGATAGAGATAGATATTGAAATTATTAAGAGAGGCAATAAAAGAAATTATATCAATAAACATGATTCAGTTTTATCAGAAATTAAAGACTGATACATTTTCAGAAACCTAATCATGAAGACAATCCTGGTACTGTGCGTGTTGGTGGCGGTGGCGCTGGCCCGCCCCGAGGAGGAGACCTACAACCCCGCTTACGACAGCTTCAACGCCCAGGAGCTGGTGGAGAACACCCGCCTCCTCAAGGCTTACGGCAAATGCTTCCTCGACAAGGGACCCTGCACCGCTGAAGGAAACGACTTCAAAAGTGAGTGAAGTTTTATTTGATATACCACCTTGTGTTAATAACCTACAATTTCAACGTTGGAGGAAAGCATACTTTTGTGAAAGAGCTGATCATTACTACTACTCCGTAGAGAACTGTCCAGTTTTGACCTGCAACGTTAATGAAAGGTACATCAAGAGTATCTCATGATTAGAGGTCCGATATGACTTTTTTGTTTTATCTGTTAACGACTTATTAAAACCAGATATACATCCACTTTACGACATACAATAGCCTCGACATGGGCAAATCTAGTCCTTTCGCTCACTTTGACCCAAAGGTAACAAAATTCTAATTCGTGTCTCCCATTCCAGAGAGGATCCCTGAAGCCCTGCGTACTACCTGCGCCAAGTGCACGCCCAAGCAGAAGGAGCTGGTGCGCACCGTCGTCAAAGGCTTCCAGGAAAAGCTTCCCGAGGTCTGGGCCGAGCTGAGCAAGAAAGAGGACCCCACGGGACAGTACAAGGAATCCTTCGACAAATTCCTCGCCGGCAGCGACTAAACTACTCGTCCAAAGGATACCTTACGCAACAATCGCCGCAAAAACGATGTATTGAACCTGTTTTTTGTCTAACTAGACGAACACGACAAACAACATGACGGTCTTATGTGATTGACAGTAGATTTTTTAGGATCAACGATCTTAATAAATTAACTTGCTACCATTAGTCAATCACTCTCCATCGCTGGTGATTACACTTGTGTTGTTGTAAAAAACGTGATATTATAAAAAAATATTGTGATACTATACCATTATACAAGCAACTGGGTCTTTCTTCAGCACCAGAGAAATCACTGTCTTGGCCTAAAATTTGCACATCTTGCTATTATAGAGGAACAGTATTTTTTATATGGTTAGTACGGCTATTACTGCGATTGGAGAAGCAATAAAAAATTATAGGGATATTACGCTTTTTTTATAAAAAATATATATGCCCCCCAAATTGACGCTCTCTGGCGTGTCCGAAAGCTGACTTGCTACATTCATGGGTTTATATTTCGATAACTATTTATGATACGAATTTGTGACGATGTTCACAGACCTTTTATATGTTCTAGTTTAACTACAATTAATATTTAATCATACTTATAACAGTTTAGCGAGTTACAGAATAAAATGTCTCTGTCCACGTAAAATCCTGGGATTCTCTGGCGCGTAAAAAACATCGTACACATCACTAGTCTTTGTAGGTACGCTGTCGGCATCCCGGCCGCTCAAAAGAGTCAGTAACGCCGCAGCAGCGGAGGTGTGTGCACTCGTGACTCGCTGTTACATTTTGGATTCATCGAGGTAATCAAGTGTTTTTCTGGCTTTGGTACACCTATACATTTGATTTCTCTGGTAAAGTTAATAATTAATTGATCAGTTATAATGTTGTGATTTTGTTAAGGAAACGTAGCTTTTTGGGTGGTGAGCTGGTTGTGTAATTACGATTATATTCGCTTTTACGGTTTAAGGGTTATTCTAAATAATCACTACTTTTTGCTTTCTGGCATTGATTTCTCTGGCGAAAATGCCAGAGAAATCAAAAATTGCCCGAAAATCAACCAGGTCTGTGTCGATCCTGCGAGCAGACAACAACCACGCTATCCTGCCCAGTGGCTAGGTCAATTCAATTCAATTCAATTCAATTTATTCAACAAAATTACCACATGTGGTGTAGTTGTACAATTGTGATCTGTGTCGAGCCTGCGAGCATACAACAGCCACGCTAGCCTGCCCGGTGGCTAGGTCTGTGGCCGCTTCTGCTCACAGCGCTGCGAGCAGACAACAGCCACGCTAGCCTGCTAGGTTGCTAGATCTGTGGCCTCTTCTACACGTAGCGCAGCGAGCAAACAGCAGCCAAGCTAGCCTGCACGGTGGCTAGGTCTGTTGCCGCTTCTGCTCACAGCGCTGCGAGCGGACAACAGCCAATGCTAGCCTGCCCGGTGGCTAGGTCTGTAGCCGCTTCTGCTCACAGCAGCGCTGCAAGCAGACAACATCCACCCTAGCCTGCCCGGTGGCTAGGTCTGTGGCCGCTTCTGCTCACAGCGCTGCGAGCAGACAACAGCCACGCTAGCCTGCTAGGTGGCTAGGTCTGTAGCCGCTTCTACTCGCAGCGCTTCGCAGGCAACAGCCACGCTAGCCTGCCCAGTGGCTAGCTCTGTGGCGAGCCTGCGAACAGACAACAGCCACGCTAGCTTGCCCGTTGGCTAGGTCTGTGGCCGCTTCTGCTCACAGCGCCGCTAGCAGACAACAGCAACGCTAGCCTGCTCGGTGGCTAGGTCTGTGGCGAGCCTGCGAACAGACAACAGCCACGCTAGCTTGCCCGTTGGCTAGGTCTGTGGCCGCTTCTACTCGCAGCGCTGCGAGCAGACAACAGCCGCTAGCCTGGGGCTAGGTCTGTGGCGAGCCTGCGAGCAGACAACAGCCTTGCTAGCTTGCTCGGTGGCTAGGTCTGTGGCCGCTTCTGCTCACAGCACTGCTAGAAGACAACAGCAACGCTAGCCTGTCCGGTGGCTAGGTCTGTGGCGAGTCTGCAAACAGACAACAGCCACGCTAGCTTGCCCGTTAGCAAGGTCTGTGGCCGCTTCTGCTCATAGCGCTGCGAGCAGACAACAGCCACGCTATCCTGCCCAGTGGCTATGTCTGTGTCGAGCCTACGAGCAGACAACAGCCACGCTAGCCTGCCCGGTGGCTAGGTCTGTGGCCGCTTCTGCTTACAGCGCTGCGAGCAGACAACAGCCAAGCTAGCCTGCTAGGTGGCTAGGTCTGTGGCCGCATCAACTCGCAGCGCTGCGAGCAGACAACAGCCAATGCTAGCCTGCCCGGTGGCTAGGTCTGTTGCCGCTTCTGCTCACAGCGCTGCGAGCAGACAACATCCACCTAGCCTGCCCGGTGGCTGGTCTGTGCCGCTTCTGCTCACAGCGCTGCGAGCAGACAACAGCCACGCTAGCCTGCCCAGTGGCTAGGTCTGTGGCAAGCCTGCGAGCAGACAACAGCCACGATAAATAATGACTGACAAATGACTGTAAATGATACAAATAACGAAATTAAAGTCACGAGTTTGATTTCTCTGTCCTATTTGATTGATTTCTCTGGCGAGATTTTTTTAAACTTGTTTTTCTCTGGAACTATAAGTGAGAAACGAGGGCCAAAGGTATAATTTTTTATCTTTTGAGATATATTTTCAATATCCATTGGTATTATTTCAATTAACTCAAAATTCAAATTCGCCAGAGAAATCACGTGAATTTGCATAGTCCGGAGAAATACTCAACTTCGCTGTTTGTATAAAACATTTATATAATACCTATCTGTAATAAAATAAATTGTCAATAAATCAATAAATAGTTCCGTAAAAAATTGGGATATTTTTTCAGTGTTTTAATAAACCAGTATACTTATTTAATAGTTGTATGTTTTTCTATTTTAAATCCTCATTTTCTTATTCTGGATATACCTTAAAATTTTAATGAAATAATTTACTTAGTACCTGTGAAATGGCGTAATAATATTAATCCCTGCGTGGTGTTTTCTAATTCAAATAGCACTGGCCGAGTCTTCAATTGCTTAATAAAGAACTTGTAGATGGCTAAAAGCTTTATTATTTTAAAATACTTTCTGTCGCATACTTTCTATCTGCTTCCCAAATTGGTTCCCAGATTATAGTTTCTGGAGACTACTGGAGAGGATAATAAAATGTTCCTTCTTAACATTTCCTTAACTTTAGTATGAGGCTGCCTTTGATAGTGTGTTCTGCAACAACAACATTTGCTCGAAAAATTTACACAGGCTCTCTTCTAACTCCATTTATCCGAATACTAAGAAACTACCTATAGGTACATCAAGGAACTAACAAAGTTTGTATTTGTTAAGTACATTGTGAACTATTGTAGAAAACTAGGTATTATACGGGGTAACCCAAAGACAAAATTCGAATGCGGAATGATTTGGATAACCCTTGTAGTGACAAGTCATTCGATTTCTTACAAGACCACGATAATTCACCAACAAAAAGTATTTTTCATCCCCTCTATTCAAAAAACTACGCTTTGGTCGCACTTAAGTGGGATTAAAATAGGTCATTTAATCCCAAGGGATTAAAATTCATTTGAATTTGGAACACAAATATTTACAGCCAATCAATCGAAAATTTACTACAGATAGGTTTTTTCTCTGCAACACTACCTGTTATCTGTTATTTTATTGAGTATTTTACACCTAGTATGTAGCTCATAAAAGACCTAATTCCTAGCAAAATTTGAAATTAAAAAGTAATGTGTCAAATTTTATTTTTCTTTTGGCGCGATAACTGGCCAGCAATGGGCAACAACAATATAACCTCCCAATTATGAAATGAAATGAGTGAGAATGTTTTTGTAAGTATTGGATGTTTATAACGCAATTTATATGATGTATTGTAAAATAATGGACAATAGCAAGCAATATTCGTAGATTAAGTAAGTATTTATTGTTTTTCTCATAGAGGGGGATGAAAAGTAGTATGTATCACTCGGGTATAAAGTTATTTATTCTCGGGCGACTTACATTGAATCCCTCGCTTCACTCACGATTCTACTCTAGAATCCCTCGTTCCGCTCATGATTCAAAATAGCGCCCTCGCCCTAAATACGGGGTGTTAGGGACGGTGTAACGAAAACTTTGCAGGCGTGCTCAGACCATGAAACTGAACAACTTTTACTATGGAGCCAATGGTGGGAAACGAAAAAAAAATTCTAACCTCCCATACAAAGTCAATCAGCTGATCGTGAATTTTGTATGGGAGGTCGGAAATTTTTTTTCGTTTCCCACCTTTGGCTCTATTGTAAAAGTTGTTCAGTTTCATGGTCAGAGCACGCCAGCAAAGTTTTCGTTACACCGTCCCTAACACCCTGTATATCACTTTATTCCCTTGTTATAAAAACTACTATTTCGTGTTCTGATATCTTTGATTCAATCAAGCGTTGGCAACTGCTGCGGCCAGCGCATCAATGTAGTTGTTTTCGGGGCTGAACTGCTTGAAGAAAACTCTCAATTCCTCGGGGTACTTCGGTACTAGATTCTGAACTATAGAATAGTAGGTACCTATTAGGTATACCTTAATAATGTAAAGTATACTAACGAACAAAAACACGAGTATTCACCAACAAAATATATTATTAGTTACTTGTAACTCCCAAAACACTTTTTTTAAATCTTCGAAGCAATCAAGCGTCAGCAATCGCAGCTGCCAGCGCAGCGGTGTACTTGTTTTCGGGGTCGAACTGCTTGAAGAAGGCTCCCAACTCCTCAGGGTACTTCTGCTTGAGGCCCTCGACGAAGCGCCTCATGATGTGCTTCTGTGCCTGGGTGCACTTTGCGCACGCCTGCTCGAACGATTCGGGCAGGTACTCTGCAAACATTCGAAGATTTTTCACTTTACGCTAATATCTGCTTTGAGCCGGGACCCACACGAAAACTCCGTTGCTGCTAACACATGCAAACAAATTTCGAATTCCCATACCTACTAAAAACTGATATTAGAATAATACAACGCAAGTTTCTTCGTGTGGGCCCCGCCTTTCTGTGTTAGGTACTTGTATAATTTTCTACCTATAGTATCTGGAGCTAGTAGGGTAGACGATGCTTTGCTTGGTATGGCACAGGAAGATCTGCCTACCGTAATGACTTATTTATATAATGTAGGTATAGTCAGTGCAGTACGTCAATACAAGTCTTTATTATTATTTGTGTGAAAGGGGTTGGTCCCTGTCAGACCAACAGCCACTGCGACCTTTGCAGATCCATTGTGGCTGTCGTCACAAATATCAAAACAACTTAAAGTATCCAACCACTCACGTTTGAAAAATGCGGGAATGTCACCGCAAGGAGCCCTGTTCGTGAAGCAGGTGTTGTAGCTGAGCAGCAGGTCGTCGTTGGCTACCACCTCCTCGACATCCAGGTCATCGTGGTCCGTGGGGTACAACTCGGCTGCTACCGCCAGAGCAGCCATGGACAGGACGATCAAGAATTTCATAGTGTCAGATCTAAAATAGTACAAATTGTTCAATCGTAGTTATCACCACGACATGTTTCGTTGTAAAAGTTATGGAACATCACCGCTCAATACAATCAGTGATCAAAAAAATTATCACACCATTACGATTCCTCGTATTGGGGTATTTGGGGTACCATGGACTAACACATAAACATGCCTAAACCCTTACCTTACCCAGCCACTTACCACTTACACCTATACCTTTAAATTCATCGTATCCGGAAGCTTTGCCAATCATTTTAAAATTTTCATGAGACACTCACCTCTGCTACAATCCTAGATAGTTGTAGAAAAACTGAAGAGCGTTCGAGGAACAAAATTCTTATATAGGTTTTACTTTAACCTACCTTAACAGATATAGTTTTGAGAGAACTCGTTTTACGTCTTATTAAAAATTCTGCACATTTATCAGATTTTTTTATTACTGCCTTTATGAGGTAGTTACTTATTTATTGATGTCATTAAGGCTAGTTTTCCAGTTCGTTTGAGTTTGAGAGACAGTACTCGTTAGTACCATTAATCATAACGACTATATGACCTTCAAATAAGTGCAAAATTATCTTAGTTACTAGCAGCCTGGCCATTTTAACTATTTTTTTGATATAAGAAATTTTCTTGGGAATTTTCCTTAAAACAGCTTTACGTTACTCAAAGATGAAAACGACTAATCTGTATCCTAGAACATAAACTTTTTACATTAGTCATTTTTGCCGCTCACGATAACACATACTGATAAATACGTGGAAACTTTCACTGTATCTAAATGATCATATGTACTTGTTAATGACAGAATATCACATTCACACAAAGACTAAATGTATTTATTGGTACAGTGATTAAGATATATAAGCAAGTCTTGGAAGCAAGTACTCCATTAAATGGCTCAGTCACGTAGAGCTTTACAAAAAATCTCTTGCTATTGTCGTTGAGAGTCAAATCGGGATATTATACTAGTTGTTATATATTTATTCACTGCATTTTAAAAAGTCACCTTGTAGGGACACAGGAGCAGGGTTCGAAAATATCCGATATTTATAATAAATATCAAAATATCCGATATATATCCAATAAATCGGATATATATCCATTTTTTGATATTTATCGGATATATATCAATCAGTCTTAAAATTTTCAAAACAATGTATTAATTTTTTCGCCAAATACGAATAAATCAGGTAGGCAATTAATCTTTATCACTTATTTTCATTACAGTTTATTTTTTAATAAATGTGGCTTGGAAAAATCTGTATTTATTGGCCAGTAAAGTGATCACATAATGCGGGACCGGTGCCGGGTGGACTAATTGTGGATACGTGCATACCTATATATTATAATTCGACCATCTTATACAAATAAACCGTACACTTCGCACAAACAATAAAGGTGCCTGCAGACGTACCTATAGATATGCCAGTGTTGTGGTAAATATATTTCTCAATCATCGACAAAATTTTTGAAATAAATCGTAATAAAAGATCTACAGCTACAAAAGAACCTAAAGACGTATATTTTCAAATAACTCGATGAGTAGAATAATAAAAGAAATAAAACGTGCAAAAATAACAAGTTTTTAATATATCTGGCATGGCGAATTTCTGGAATCTATTGTCTTTGATCTATCGAACAGCAAAATCACTAGCGAATTATAGCCCACGACTGTGGGCACCTTTACATAATTAAATCTATGAGTCTATCTAAATAAATACTAAAGCAAAAAGTATAGATAACTTAATATTTCTAAAATGTACCTTAAGCAGGAAAAAAATGCAGAGAGATTTACATAAAACTAGTTTATTTCTTTCTTCGTCATAGAACAGTGGAATTTTTAAAATTAACCCGAGTCGTTCAACGACCCGATGAACCATATTGTCAGAGTTTTTCAACCGCCTACTGCAAGTAGCAGGCCTCTGACATGGTTGTGTAACGACCGCCGTCATAGACAGCAACCGGGACCGATAGCTTTACGTGCCCATCCGAAGCACGGAACCATCTTACTTGCGGACAATCAGGCGGTTTAGCCTGCAATGTCCTAACCAGACTGGGAACAAATTCAGAAAGTGATAAATATAAACTTTGTGAGTGACCCCACCGGGAATTGAACCCGGAACCTTTGCGTGGCAGGCAGGCATACTAACCACTGCGCCACATCGGCTGTCACTACAAATTAACTAAAGTAAAGATTTTCATTAGTAGCGTAGTTGGCGAGTTTTTTTACAGTCAAATTAACAATAAATTTTAACTAATCCTTAATGAATAACGGTGATATATATCCGAAAAATAAATATCATAATATCATGCGATATATATCAATGATATATATCACTTGATATTTATTAAGGAGTAAATATCTTGATATATATCCGATAAATATCAATGATATATATCAAGTGATATATATCTTCGAACCCTGCACAGGAGTGAAACAGAGTATAAAAGAGTTGGATCTTCGTAGAGTGCTCCAGTCGATTGTTATAACTAGCAGCAATTTTAAGTAAGTACTCATTACTATTATTGCTACGTTTTTATTTCATTATATTTTGTTTTTAAGAAATAAATGCGTGATAATGATAATAAACTACAACATTTTGAAATGCTCTTGATGTAAACAAAGGATAGTAGTAGACAAATATGCATATACTCGTAACTCTTCTGTTTATATTAATTGCGTTCCCAAAATATTGATCATCCAATAACTTTTATGTAAGAGTTACTACCTATTACATTTTTACGAGGCAATCTTCTACTTCCCTATATTTATATTGCATTGCAAAACTTAGTAGAGTACAGAGCATATAAAATATACTTAAAAATACCTATACCTTCTGTGGAGTTGTTTATTTTCTCTACACCTATTTTATGTCAAGATTATTCAGTTCTTTTATAAAATGCATACAATTGGACACTTTTGAAGTATTCTCGCGCGTGAGATTGCTAAGTTTTTGTACGGTGCATAATCATATCAAGCTGGTTAAAAAAAACGGGCCTTACCACAAAATTTTGTGGTTGTTTAATTACGATTATGTTTTATTATAGCTGATTATTAATATTATTTGTTTTAGTCTGTACCATGTCGAGCTTCTACGAGAGCTTATTGAGGTGTGATTGCGCAACAGCCGCGTTTATGTTTACGCTTTTAACATGCAGTATAGTTTTTTTTTATTTAGATGTGATTCACATTCATGATTCTAGAAAATATGACAATTGATAATTTGATGTATAATCTGTGATCTAATATTTAGGTACCTGTCTAAAAATATTATAAAACTCAGTACTCACATCAATCAACATAAATACTGTTTTGCAAGACCTTACTTAGATTATTCAGTATAAAATTGATCCTTTGTATGTGTAGGTTGATGTGCTCCTGATAATATTAACATTTACTGCCTACAGGGACCCATAAAAGTAGCTTAAAAACGCGGTTCTAAGCAGTTATCTTAATAGCTTCTTCTAGCCTTGTATTTCATAATTTAACCACAAAAAATATTATATAAGGTAAAGACACAGAGCACTACATGATTTAAATATTATCCAGCAGCTTAAAATTGTCAGGCTGCTTTTTATAACATTCCACTTTTTTTAATTCTGAAACTAGATATATAAAAAAACTATTTTTTCAAAACCCGGTCCTGCCAAACAAGTCTCATCATAGCCGCAAACATGATAATTTATACCTAGATACTTAAACAAAATTACTCTTCGAATTTCCAGATCCAGCGCAATGAAGTTCCTGATCCTCATTTCCATCGTAGCCCTGGTGGCGGCCGATGAGAAGTACACCACGGAGAATGATGACCTGGACATCGAGTCCGTGGTCAGCGACAAGGACCAGCTTCTGGCCTTCTACGGCTGTTTCATGGACACCTCTGCTTGTAACGAAGTTATGTCAGACTTTAAAAGTAAGCTCCACTTTTTATTATACCTGTAAGAAAAGCTATAATACAAAATATTATGATATAATTTAATGATTGTCTGCGAATATGTTTTTTTTTTGTATAGGAAAGATAAGATAAATATTAATTAGGTGCGGAAATAACATTGAATACTACAATTTTGGTGATTTTACCTTGTAGTTTGTATCGCAATGATAATATCTAGCCTCAAACTAATTTTATAATTCCTGTATGCATTTGAACGCGGAATTGTAGATTGTTAGAGTGTGAAACCAAAGATTCGCGCCAGTTGTCATATTTATAAAAATCTGTAACAC
The DNA here is from genome assembly GCA_024500475.1 of Phthorimaea operculella. Classification (NCBI taxonomy): domain Eukaryota; kingdom Metazoa; phylum Arthropoda; class Insecta; order Lepidoptera; family Gelechiidae; genus Phthorimaea; species Phthorimaea operculella. The sequence goes on from JANFCV010000027.1 coordinate 4,153,253, forward strand.
TTGGACTATATTCAAAGATCAAAGATCCGCGCGAGTTGTCATATTTATAAAAATCTGAAATGCGTAGGCCGAGCTATTTTCAAAAACCGAAGTTCCACGCGTGTTGTCATATATATATAAAATAAATATATCCGGAATATGTTCCGGTTTTATTTTGACACCAATTGACAAATACATATTAAAATGAATGCTTTATCAACAGAGGACCTGCCTGAAGCGATCCAGCAGGCTTGCGCGAAATGCACTCCCGCGCAGAAACACATCCTGCGACGCTTCCTCGAGGTGCTGAAGGAGAAGCAGCCTCAAGAGTACGGAAACTTCCAGAACAAGTTCGACGCCGACCACAAGTACTTTTCCAACCTGGAAACTGCTATTGCTAACGCCTGATTTGTGTTGTCGTCAAAAGTTTGCTAATACATTCGTACGAACATCGTAAAAGTGATTTTGTTTTACATCCTACAATTTAATTTCTTATTCCTGTTATATTTAGTGCAAGTAGGGTATTTATAAAGGACACCATCCAAAATCAAGTGTGACAACAATCCAAGTACTCCGCATCCTGGAAACTGCTATCGCAAACGCCTGATGTGAGTATCATTTGTGTTTCCTTAAAAATTGCTAATACATTCTTATTAACATCTTCAAGGTGTTTTCATTTTAGTTCTTCATATCAATTCTTATTATTGTTGATAATTTCATGTACAGGAGTATTTTCATAGGACTCTTCAAGAAAATATTCAACCCCCGACCACAAGTATTTCGCCAACCTGGAAACTACTACTGCTAACGCCTGATCTGTGTTTTATTTCTGTTTTCATAAAGATTGCTTACAGTTTTTTTATTACATATTAAAATATTTTTATTTTACCTCCTACTATTCAATTATTATCTAATTATATGTGTAAGGAATATATGTGTATTATTAAATTGATAATGCTACCTAAGTAAATAGTAGTTAGGTAATTCATTATTATTGAGTACTGGTGCATGACTATTCTGAATCCTGTAGGTATTAACTTTTCCGTAATTTTGTAATGTACATAGTGCGATAAGAAAAACTCATTTACGGTAACTCTAATGAACCATGGAGCCATCAAGTAAACAAAGAAAGCTATAAAAAGGAAGGTCTGTAACCTCTAAATTAGATTTGTCTGCGGTTTTCAATCCGTTACCTTATTTGGAAGAAGTCTTTGGCGGTTATAAAAATTAAAGAATTCATGCACTTATGCGAGGCTATATTGCCTATTTAAACTCATGGACAAAAGTAATAGACTGCCCAGTGGTTTTCCTTGCTGCTTCCCATTTTCTCATAGGAATAACATGCTTTTACTCGTTGAAAATCAGCCTATGATGTTTGAGATTGATATGGCGTTTTAATAGTCTGCATTACCTTTTTGGCGTTTTATCGATTAGGTAAATTAAGATTTTACTAATAACCTCTTCAGTGAAATTTTCAAACCATAATTATCTAGAAATAGTAGACTCCCTTAATGCATTCTTCTTCATGGTGAAAATTATTCATAAGATTGGTACTAATAATAGTGCCAGAGGTCTGTGACACTTTGTAGAATGTTCTTACTGCCTATTGTTCGATGATATAAATAAATAGATGGTTACGATGAGACAATAAACTAAAATTGCGTACTTCGAGACAGTGCGTGGTTATGACATGCAAGTAAGTATGACATTATTTGCTTGTCATGTCGAAACAGGACAGTGTTATGTGCAAAGCTTTGCGAAATCGGCTCAAAAGCACTCGTGTAGTATCTTGTAATACGAAGAGTATTTTGAAAAGATTTCCTATCTTTAAAAAAAATCTTATAGTTTCTCGCCAGCTTATGAAACGAGACTAGCATTTAGTCGTAAAATTTTTAAAGTGTTTTTTACATCAGTAAAATGATAACGTGCGAAGAACTTTGACGTCAAATTCAATCAATCTATGGGTATTGGGTTCCTAATACCGCAAATGAACTCATTTCATTAATAAAAACAAGAAATTTGATCCTACCCAGTGAAATCCGACCCAATTTCCTGTTAAAATAATCTAATATTACGATATTTAAGTATGTGTTTTTATTTTGTATGAAATAATTTAAATTTGAAAATAGCGCGAATACTTCGAGTTATATAAATGATATGAAATCAAAATGCAACAATTATAGGTACATTTATTATTTTTTATGGCGTCACTTTTACATAAATAATGATTGCTGTTGTTGCTGTTATTTTTTTATATTTGATGTAAACGATGCATGTTACAATATACCTATTGAAATCTACAAGCAAAACAAATAAAAAAGGTAGGCATGCAGCAATGAATCGTTTCCAGAATAATCCGCCAGGACCACAAGTCTAGAGTCTTAACTTAATGAGGCGAGCATAATGAATGCCGACTGCAGTAATGAAGATTCAGTTCAAAATGCACGATTCTCGTGGAAAATAACACAATATACAAACTTTTTGTAGTGCTCAAACAAACTTTTTGTAGATTTGCGGTGGGAACTCGAAGAAAAAAATCTTCACCGGTAGTTGGCCTGAAGGCTGGCATGTATGTTTTAAATAGAAGTAAATTTGACGCGTCCGGTCATTTGAATTACATCCACCTAACAAATCTAACTACCTATTTGTTGATAAGTAAACGTGCTTTTCTCGTGCTGGCAAAATGCGGATATTCTTATTATGCTGTTATTTATTAGTATTAGCTGTAGCTCAAGAATATTACGATAGGAGATACGATTATTTCGACGTGGATTCGCTGATTCAAAACAGGAGGTTGCTGAGGAAATATCTGCAGTGTTTTCTTGACAGAGGACCTTGTCCACCCATCGGAAGGGTTTTTAAAAGTAAGTCAATAAGAAAAAATACATACATACATTGTTGTAATAATAATACATACATTGTTGTAATTTGTAGCGCGCGTTCAATCTAACCCGATTTGCTGTTAAAACTAGTTTTTGCAAATAAAGTTGAAATGAACAAATGAAATTGGAGGCACGTTCACCTATAAGCTCAATCACCTGCATTTCCACACGACATGATGATCGCTGTCGATGTAGGTACTTTGGTGTCCTGTAACTTTGATAACTAGCCTTTAGAACCAGTTTGTGCATGTAATTTTGCAACTCTTAATAAATATCCAATCACCGTTGAATTTCAAGGAAATATCGCAAATGCTAGGCTGTCACATAAAGAAAATAGAATAAATTTGATTTACAGATCTGCTCCCAGAAGTAGTAAGGACTAGTTGTGCAAAATGCTCGCCTCGGCAGAAGGTGTTTACCCGAAAAGTAGTGAATGCATTCTACGCGTACCATCCCTCCGAGTTTGCAGAGCTGAAGAAAAAGCTGGACCCTGAGAATAAATATTTCGATAACTTCGAGAAGGCGCTACCTGTATTGTGAGCTCTGGGCATACGAGTGGATATTGACGTTTACTGTTCTGGAAGAATCAGTAGAAAGGTGAGTTCCACTTCCGACCCTTAGATATTATTTCAAAATAAACAAGTCGCCTTGTAAAACCAGCTTGCTTGCCTAAACCTAGAGAGCGGAAGGGCAAGCTGGATCCTAGAAACAAGTACTCCAGAGCTATTTAGATGTTGCTCAAGTTGAAAGACAGAATTACCTACAGGGTTGGGGAATTTTCACAATTTTTCTTTTAGTTTATCCATTGACAAATTTCTTAATAGTTGCTTCCGCCATGGTAATGGCTTTCAGGTAAGGTACACGTGACATAGATGAATGACGTTGTTACTAATACACACGTTTCTTGTTTGTACGTAGTACGAGTAGGTAGGATTTCGACGTAAAGAAACTTGCTGATTAGTTTGAAGCTTGAACTCTAGCACCAATAAAATTATATGACCAATAAAATACTTGATTGCCTTCTGAACGTATTTTCTATAGTTGTAGTTGCGCGGCAAATTTTGATTGCTTCTATTCCATTCCGCGGAAAAGAATTTAATTGTTTTTGTACTTTATACATAAGATACTGGAAAGGTTTGAAGTAATGTGTGCTGGAAACTCACGTTCTTGGATTGAAAACTAGCCTGCGTTTCATCATATCTAAAGAAGGGTTGCAGCGAAGGTAAAGATTGAGATACGATTTTGCATTGGTACTAGGAAAGTAGTTTTGTTTCATTGCAACAAAAAAGACAAATCAGTTGATTGAGATTTAAGTTTGGATAGGGATTGACGCAAATATTTCGCAATCAGGCAGCCGATGGATGCAGTCCGTCCAAAATTGCAGTCAATTGGGGAGGTATTGCAAAGGCGACGGCCGCCGTTCGGCTGTTGTTGTTGATGGTGATGTTATGGCACTTCGAAATCATTTGATTCATGAAAAGATATGACAGTCGAGGAGTTAAAAAAGTGAAATAAAAACAAGGACGTACATTTATATCTACATGTAGGCGCATGTTGCCGTGTGATGCCAGCCTAGAATAGCATCATCCCAATTCTACCCGTGGGTGTCGTGAAAAGCGACAATTATCCAGGGAATGGGCAGCAGCGTTCCCTGTGAATTAAACATCTTGCACTGCGCTGGCCAATCCGCCTGCCAAGCGTGGTGAGTATGGCAATACCCCCCAATACGGGGGAGGCCCATGTCCAGCAGTGGACTGTTATGGCTGTTAAGGTTAAGGTAGGCGCATGAAGTGCAGTCACTGCAGTGTCTGTTAATGTAAAAGCATGTATTTGGCTAATTTCAATGGAGATTCTTAAAGATTTTTAAGTTTTATTTCTAAGAATATCACATACATAGAAACAACATAAAATGTACAATAGTTGGGTAGCTTATAGCTTTGGAGAATATACACGGACTTCCAAAGTGAAGCTTAATGGTCTATATATTTTAGTAGTAAGTACTTATTTTATTAATAAAGGCTATTGAAATTGAAATTGAAATTGAAACTTATTTTATTAGTATTTCGATTATATTAATAGTAATTCTTCTTTGACAATATTTTCCTCTTCAGAGGACCGAATTCGCGGGATTACCCAAGTTTCCTGGTAATACCCAGCAATTTTATCCAACGGGTACACATTTCGCTAATAGGCAATGCACACACGGTCTAATTGCGAACCAGTAGTGCATTAAAGAAGGTTCATATTGCGAATACTCTAAGGTGCAATTTTGCATGATATTTGAGGTGTTGGTTGGCCCGTGCGCAGTCAGAGGTAGTGGGTTAATGGTTGCCAATATAAAAGCACTGTCGCTTTCTGGCACTGCTAGTTCTTTTGGTCTATAGAGAGTAAAAGGTGGGTGAACGATCGGTCGCGCTCACGGCCCAGTGATTGTGCAATATGACATAATTTTCTGTGATAATCATACTTACTGCGTGACCCAGAAAGTGTTGCACTGTAACCCTTAATTATGAAATTGGAATCATACCTACATTTTATCCCAACACAACTAAGTGCAACGGCAAAATATCAAATACGGAAAGTGATAGATATGTTTGTCCTTAACAGCATAATTTTCATGTTACTTAGTTCATTTGAAAATTTACATCCCTTCCACAAGGAAACAAAAGACTTTTTGTTGCATTTAGGTAACAATAACAAGTGATAGCAACAAAAACCCGTACATGTCAATCTTGAATAACTCGATTTTCTTCTATATTAACCTCTAAAAGTGTTAATCCACCAACAAATCTAGTTGTGATCAAGGATTATAGTGCATTTGTCCTTGAATTCAAAGTATAATATCGAAATTCAAATGAATCGTGTCTAATCTGTATTCAAGACGTCTGCGTTTTATATGTTCGTTGTCCTACTAAGTTTCAAAGTCAGAAGGCAAAAAATCATTGCACAAAACTATTGTAACTGATCAATACGAGCAACAAATTCAGTTTAGTTAAAGTGAATTAACAAAGATTATTTTAACAGTAGGTATTGATTTAAAAAATCAAACATGTATCTTGTCATAAGATCAAAGTTTATTTTACTTGGTGAACTACCTAAATCCAAATGAAGAACTCTACATTCAAAATGATCGTGAAAGTACAAATGTGCAATACATCAAAATTCTCCGGTTTTTTGTCGTAACATGGATAAAACAATGTTATAGATCAATTACTTTCCTAGTCTTTCAAAGCCAAATATTGGGCTCTACCTTTTCCTCCTCCAAAATGCCATAAAATTTGTAATTCTGCGATTGAGCTTCATACGTGTTGAGACTGACCCTTGCTATCTCCAAGTGCAGTGTGTAAAAATAAACTGTAAATTTCAGGTCCACACTAAAAATGAGGAGTTTAATAGTGATTTCGTGCATGGTGGCTGCTGTGTTCGCCGCCGACAAGTACAACTCGAAGTACGACAACTTCGACGTGGAGACCTTGATCACCAACGACCGGCTCCTCAAGTCCTACATCCTGTGCTTCCTCGAGAGGGGCCGCTGTACGCCCGAGGGCAGTGATTTCAGAAGTAAGTGCAATTGTTTGACCCGAAGACCTTGATCCATCAACACAGACCAGGTCTTCAAGTTTGTTATCCTCTGCTTCCTCGAGAAAAGCCACTGCATGCCTAAGGGTAGTTCAGAAGTAAGTACAACTCAAAGTGCAATTGTTTGAAATGGGGAACCAAGTACGATAGATCCTTATCATACCAAGCATTGCATTTATCTTTGAAATTACTACGGATCCTAATTACGAAAAGCCAGCTCCTCAAATTCTAAATTCTCTGCCTCCTAAAGTTTTAAAGCTAGAGGCTAGTTAATTCAAAAGTAAGTACAAGTTTGATTGATTGCCTATCATATCAGGAGTTGCATTTGCTCCTGAGACCTTAATCACTAACGACCGGTTCCTCAACTTCTATATCTGCGTTTTCCCGCTGTATGCCTGAAAGAAGTAAATGCTTCTCCTGTTGTGATAGATTCCCTATCATTATTTCCTTCTTAAACCACTGAACACCTAAACCACCAACGACCGGCTCGAAAGCTCCTAAATCCTAAGGTTTTTTGAGAGACACATAATAGAAGTAAGTACGATTACAACTTCATGTACCACAACCAAGACCACAATATAACTGACAATGCTTCCTCTATAGTCAACTTTCTCGAATTTTTAGTTTTAAAAGTTATTCCTTACTTAGTTTACACCTTTCTTGGTGGCTGACTATTACTATAATGGATTTTAATTAAAAGGAACTGGAAACAACTGGACTATGATAAAAGTAAATTTTCATTTTATTTCATAGACAGTCAATTGTAGTTTCAGATGTGTTCCAAATAATTGATTTAAAACAATGTTCATCAAAGATATTCATCAACTTTAAAAAGTATTGACAAATAGTACAAACAGTATCGTCATATTTAGATTGATGATTCTGAATATCGTAAGCGATAATTCTCGTGTATATCATATCATACCTTAGAATAACTTAACGATGTTTGTTCAGTACTTGACACCTTATTGTTGAAGCTGTGTCATTCCTCACACATAGTATTATTTGCATAAGCCATTATGCACTACTGAGTATCAAGGAACCTTCCATATACATCCTTACAACCTCTTTTGTGTACGTTTTTGATACGTTTTCCTCACCGCAGCCTTGCTATCAGCATATTGTACCTACGTACTTAATACTAAAATTACGGAAATACAAAAAAACGCTGAGAAGAGGTCAATGTATTTTTATGAATTGTTTTGTTTGGCTCATCATAATTATCTCTAATTGTAGTTTTCATTGTGTTAAAGACAATACACATTTTGGGGGCAAGTGTAGTTTTTAACGCAAAACAAAATTTTGTTTTTATTTCGGTTACGTTTATCTTATTTTATTCGATTATGAGAACTACATATTAGGTATTGGTAAGCCGTCTGGCGCAGAATCGCCTTCAACGAAGTATGTGACATATAAACAATGTATTGGCAAAATTGCTACCCCAACATTTTATAAAACTTATCTTTTAGAGACCCATCAGCGATTATTTCTGAAATATTCTACTTTTGTTTGCAATGCAATTATTGTTAAGTATGGATTTTAAATTTGTTGGTAAGCTCTACAAATATAACTGTATCGAACGGTATTTTTGAAATATTACGTTACCCATTGCAAAATTTACAAAACTTGCAGCAAAACCTGTCTATTCACAGAACATGATTTTGTTCGTTACAGAAGCCCTGCCAGAAGCGATTTCGACGACCTGCGCGAAGTGCACAGACAAACAGAAGAACAACATCAGGAAGGTGATCAAGGCGATCCAGGCGAAGCACCCCAAGTACTGGGACGAGCTGGTGGCCAAGAACGACCCCACTGGTGCTCACCGAATGTCTTTCGACATGTTCATCCAGGGGAGCTAGGCGGTGCAATCTAATTCTTAGCTTAGGATAGGTAGTCCTTGTGGTGGGAGAATTGCTCAGTTTTTTATCCGGTGAACTGTCTTAACAGAAAAAAATTGGTCGATTGTGGCGTGCGCAGTTTAGGGGAAAAACTTCATAAGTCAACTCTTGGCTCTTACATAGTTGAGGGGTTATGCAATAATTGAATTTTAGTTAGTTCTATCAACTAAAAATCATTTCATAAGAAAATCCAAAGACTTCAAGTGAAGCAGAAATTCAGAAAACTACTTGCCTTTACTTCTTTGACCGCGTAATTTTTCGGAACTAAAGATGGCTAACTGCGACGTACGCCATTTTACACATATTTTGGAACCAAGTCTGACAATAAGGAGTAACTCTGGCAGTGTAGTAGGTAGTACTTAGATTTGTACATCTCCTACTCACCTAAATCAGTCTATCTTGCCAAAAAATTATAATATGAATCAAAATAGCCATTTTTCATAAATTGTATACCTTAAAATTAAGAGCAACCACCACCACCATTAAATACCACCTACTTAGTAATTTGTTCTAATGTGTTTGCTCAAGATGTTCTCTATCAAAGGACTTCGTCTGGGGGTACGGTCATTTAGTTCATATTACTTTATTGTTATTTATCATTGCATAGTATAGAATGAAGTACCTAATTTTTTGAGTGTCTATCTGTCTGTCGTGAAACTCCTTTTAAATAGATTGAGTTTGCGATTTTTGTAATAGACAGATAGAGTGATTCAAGAGAAATGTTTGTATGGGGTGAAATTTTACTCGTTTACAAAAATTAGATTTAAAAACTAATTGGGCCAAACCACAAAAACTTGTTATTTATTTGTCGACTGACTGAAATAAAATTTGATTATTTTTTAATTAGTTTTTGATTCTACGTCCGTAGATATTCTGTTGTTCAAGGTTTCAGAACGTATTTTACGTTATTTTGTTAACCAGTGTGTTGTGTCTATATATCCGTCCGAGCGGAATAAGGTCTATCGTTTCGTACAGTGCTGGAATGCATAATTACTTCACTGAATTACTTTATACGGGGTGGGCCAGCTCTCCGAATACTGATAGGGTGTATTCAGTCAGACCATGAACCTGAACAACCTCCCTAAAGACGAAAATATTTCAGAAGACGTAAAAAATTTGAGTTTCCATACATAGTAAATGCAGTCAGCTGATCCTGATTTTAAATGGGTGGTCACAATTGTCTTTATGGTCTCTTGAAATATTTTCTTATGGTAAGTTGTTCAGTTTCATGGTCTGAATGCACTGTACTCCTATCAGAGAGCTGTGGCTTCGACCCTGTATATGTCCGTTCCGAGCGATCCGAGTGACTTTTCCTGTAGCTATGTTGGGAATTTGCGATAAAAGGCCTCCACCTGATTTTTGCAAGGCTGTGTCTGAATCATTGAGTCCCGTCGAATTAACTTAAAGCTAAAAGTCAAGGAGATCTGCTTGCGTAAATTTATCGTAGAATATATAACACTTTTTCCTGTTACTTTACAAAGTCTTAAAAACCTCTCATCTACAATCTACCTAGCCAAAATTATTCTCAAGGAAAAGTCCGTTTTCGAAGCTATGTAAAGTTTTGGTGCAGTCAGAGTAGAAATGTTTAGTTAGCTCAACGATACTTTTTTACATAGATGATTGCCGACGCTTGCATGTTCTCGCAGCTAGCTTGGCGACGCGTGCGCAGGTGGGTGGCGCGGGTTGCGCCAGCGCAGCGCCGTCAGCTGCACTGTGACGTAACACGTTGTATAACCTCGTCGAATAATCTGGGCTGCGATACAGCGCAATCATGTCGCCCGATCGCCATAGTATTTGCACCATAGGCTTTACACCATACTTGCCCAGCCAAGCTAAATGTTTTGGGTTATTTATCTGATCCATGTATGCCATTTTAAATGACCGATCATATGTTTGTAAGAAAGTTACACTTTGTGGTAGCGGCTAAGAATACTGCCACAAGGGGTGTTTCGTGAAGGGGTGTTTCGTAAAATCTGTTGCTGAATATCTGTCGTCGCATGGTGGCAGTGATACTTAATACAAAAGCATTCCCAAAGAGGGTTGACGTCAGGCAGACGGCTGGTCGTAAAACATTGCCAAATCTTTTTGTTGCATGTTTTTTTTTTCTCTAACAAAATATATTGCGCTGACTCCAATTGTTATGAGATAAGAGCAGACAGATGATGTTAGTAAGAAAGGACATACCATGAAGAAAAATATCCACATGAATCGAAAAAAAAACTTCTCATTGCATCGATAAGTGTATAATTGTTTAACGGTATAAGTAATGCTCCACATATATTACTATAGGTAAAATAAATAAATAGGTAGTCCGTGTCAAAAAAGCTAATGTCATTGAAAGATCACATCGTATACGCAGAGCAAACTTGTATATTAGTTCCTACTCTTTGGTTTAGAGCAATAATATCAAAAAGGCGTACCATGCTTATAGAAAGAAGGTTCACTCTTGACTTTAATCTAAGCTAAAGGAAGAGAAGCCTCAAAAGCATTGGCACGAGAATGATCTTGATCGAAAGATATAGGTTATCCACACATTTTGCTCTCCTGAATGTGTCTAAATCCTGCTTATTCCGTAGCGACCATGAAAGCGGCAAAAGCCTCTTGGTACTTGCTTTCAGGGTCGTATTTCTTGCGGAACTCCTCGAATTCTTTGGGCTTCTTCGTCTGCAGCGCCTTCACCGTCTTCCGGACGTGGTCGCGCTGGATCTTCGTGCATTTCGCGCAGGCCTCGGCTATAACTTCGGGGACCAGCTCTGGAAACAAGGAGATGTTGTGTTCAGCCGTGAAATACCTACCAATCTTGTGCAATCCAATCGTAATAATGAGAGAATATGTCATTAATCTTTGAGAAGGAGCAATCCATCTCTTGTTAATGTAAAAGGATTACAAGTAATTCATTTTTCATTTACTTCAGACTGATTACCTACTTTGTGACTAGTTCTGAATTCACGTGGTTGTTGCGTAGAATCTAACAATATCTTGGATCTAATGGATCTTTGACATTTCACCCAACTTATCATTGATGGAATTTGATGTTCACAAGACAGTATTCGTACTGAATATCAAATTTTTATGAGGATGTACAATTTAGAAAATTGCATACTTCTTAGAAATTTTGCAAATTTTCTAAAAGTATTCTTACTTCTGAACTCGGCGGAGTGCTCCAAGTCGCAAGGTCCTTTGTCAAGCAGGCAGGCCACGTAGCCGTCAAACATAGTGTCATCGTTTATGATTTTGTCCACGTCCAGCTTGTCATACTTTTCGTCATATGAGAACGCGTATGGGACGATCGCCAGCACTGCCACGAGTAGGAGCTTCATTGCGCTGCACTAGGTAAAATAAAAATGACACTTCGATATAGGTGGTAGAGAGCATAAAATACACAACTAAGTTCAAACACGTCCCATACGTAGATACCTATATAATTTAACGTCCTATCAGATCTTGATTGCGTGCAGAATTGTCAGAAATATAAATGATGGTTAAAACATATATCATATACCTAGTATTAAAAAATGTAATCACCCGTAGGTTAACTGCTTTTATCACTCAATCAATCATGTGAATAAATAGTACAAAAAGTATATGTTTTATATTAAGAGGGCACCAGCTAGTGTATCTAAGTAAATAAAAATATATATTTTTAAATGTTTTATGAAGTGAAAGTTCGAGGATTGTTGGGTTGTTTAAATATGAAATCAAATATTTTCCACGCGTGTTGTCATAATATCTAATACTATAATTCTAGACTGATTTAGACAATAGTAGGTATAAGTATATAAACATCCTGTATGTAGAAAAATTATTTAATACAATGTTGTCTTTCACAATTCAAATAACTATTATACATGAGACCGCGTGAAAAATATTGATAGTTCATTGGATTCCGGGAATATGAATAAATTATTTTTACATAAGTAATACCTAGGAACTCATGGCTAATATTGAAAAATTTGAGGGCGTAAAAAACGTTTCAAATGATAGATAAATATAGAATTACATATAGATGAAATTCTTACCTTGTTTTTCCGTTTTAGTTGAACTCTCTGAATGGATATGACCTGTATTGAAAATTCTGCGTCAATTTATACTGTTTTCCTGAAATTTTCCGGAAATTTGTAATTATTATAGGATATAACCTTTAGGTAAATATAATAATTTGATCAAATGGATAAAATAATTGGGGAGATGGACGAAATGACTGATTGTTATCGGTAACTAACCTTCAACATAATCGTACCTACACCTATACCGAAAATAAAAAAATATATACCTACGCCACGCGAATTGTTGAATATCCACCTCGTGCTTTTATTTCAGCTTCCTACTACATCGCTTTTAACTAAAAACATAAAGTACGACAGCTGTCAAAATCATGTAGGTAAATTCTATGACATAAGATCTATATTCTTTATTTATAATTAGGACTTAAAATATGACTATATTTTCGGTCTAAGTACATTTCTTTACCTACCTAGGTAAGGACATAGTAAAAACAAAAAAAGTTATCTGTTGAATTTTAGAGGGAGGGCCCAAATTTTTATAACGTATTTAATCAGACAATTCTAAATATTAAGGTTTGCAGGTCAAGTCAAATTCAGTTGGAGTATCCAACACTGGACTTTTCTTTTGATGCAAGCCGGCTTTGGCGTTAGAATAGCTGAGCTTTTTGACACTTGACATGACGTATGGAATACGCCATAACATTTACTTAACTTACATACAGGTATATAATTTCGTCATTCCCAGATGTGATGTGACGTTACGGAAAAAAACCTGCCTCTTACAAGGAACTAGAAAACAATAGGCAGTAGGTATTTATCCACACGCCTCAGTTTTCCTTACTTTGAAATCCTGTGTTTTTCATGACGGCCATCAGATCATCGTCAACTAAGTTATGTTAAGTGAGCATATAATTATCTATCAGGTATATAAAGAAGATCAGGACTAATATAAGCAGTTCATTTGTTTCAAGTTGCAGTTACAGGACCAAATAAATAGGTAAGATGTTCTGTTACGTTTAATTAGATTGGGGTAGGTCATTTTCTGTGTCGGCATTTATATAAGAAACTACTTTGTGCCAAATTATAATCAAGATACTTAGTTGTCATGAAAAATAAAATATCTTAATCAAATCTTAATCCATCATTCCCTTTTCATACCAGGGAAACTGTAGTTATTCCTGCGCGCCGTTCCCTAATTTGTATTTACCTGAAGTCTCTGCATGACTTCGCAGCTTTTAGAATTCACGTATATTATTGTTTAGATATTGGGGCCTTGGTTTAATTAAACATAAAAAGCCTGTACATTCCACTGCTGGAAATCGTCCTCCCTCTATTAGCGGATTGACGAACGCAGTGCAATATGTTGTAATATCCGGGAACGTGTCACCGGAACCGGTGACAAAGAATACAACTCTTCGCACTTCACTCTTTATTAACTAGCATATTATGAAACCCTAAAAATGTTATGATACAGGTTAGCACGATATTAAATGGGTAAGTAATGGTGGGTGGGTAATTTGATATATATAGATTGGGAATAACGCCTTACCTTCTGGGTTTCAATTATTAACTTATTCAATCCTTTATAACGTATAAGTTATAATCCTTTATAGTTAGGTGATGTAAAACGGTAAAATTAGACACTTGCTGATATGCACTGTAGGATATGAATATGAATATTTATTATCCTCCTAAGGATATTTTATTTTCTGATATGAATTGTTCAAATATAAACAAATCTGGACCTCTCTGTCCAGCACCATAAAATAGAACCCAGATTACTTATATATATGTCCCTAAAGGGAGCGTCAAAAAAGCCAAGAACGGTGACGTTACGGTGCCGTGTTCCAAAAAGTTATAAAATGATTCGAAAAAGGGAGATGTGAGGGTGGCTTAGGGAGGATGTCCATGCAGAGTTTGCACTCTGCTACAAACGCTGCTGCCCATCCAATGGATGAATGTAGCTCCCAATCGTTTTTTACGACTAGGTTCAAACGAACATTTCTTTTTCAGGGCGATATGCGTTGTGTATACTTATTACCCCTGGCTCTGCTTGTGGCTGTGTGTTCCGGAGGAGAGGTGAACAGTCTTGAAGACTTGGACCTGGAAAGCCTACTGAAGGATGATAGTCAAAGGAAAGCTGCCTTCGACTGCCTTATGGACAAAGGACCTTGCGGAGAATTGCAGAAGCTGAGAGGTAAAGATAAATTTAAATTCAATATTGGTTGTTTATGGTTAGATATAGATACTAACATTTTAACAAGACAAAAACTCACTTTAAAAGAAAATACTAGGGCGTTGGGAATACTTGTTCCGTTATTAATCATTTTAATTTCAATTCTATATACTTTATTATTAAGTATTTTTAAAAACGTGCTTCAAGTTTTTTCATCCTATGCCTACTCCTTAAAGAAAGTTAGTCAGTTTCATGAGCCGGTTCAAGCATTATATTTTACATACAGCAATAATTGAATAGTGTACCAAATTTTAAATCTCTGTTAGGTACACAATTTAGAGAAAACCTGCAAATTCTCCACTGCAGGCTGGATTTGAACCAGCGACCTTTGCCCTCTGTGTTGGCCACGCCTCTTCCTATCTCGCATAATGGTCTAGATACAGTAATAGTTGTTGTTTTCTGTGGTTACAGACAGCCTGCCGCAGCTGGTGGAGACGAAGTGTGGCCAGTGCACGCCCAAGCAGAAGGAGAAGTTCGACCAGGTCAACAAGATGCTCTTCAGCAAGTACCCCAAGGAGTACCAGGACCTGGTGCTCAAGTACTCCTCCAAGAGCGACTAGCATGTGAAAATAGGCTAAATTAGGTAATATTTGTAGAAATAAATTAATATTTATAAAATACTTGCCTCTTTGTTTTGTTATTAAATATATTTGCCTATATTTTTTCAAGTTGATTACAAACGTTCACAAAACGTAAAAGGAAATATATACAGTAAGTTATCGGCAAGCGGGCATTTATTCAAACTAAGTCGTGATCCCTATGTTTGAATACCCAAATTTAAATCACTTCCGTGAGGTACAATATTTGGAAAACTTGCAAAGTTTTTATATTTTAGTCATTCATTATGTATGTGTGACCGCAAAAGTTAAAAACAATATAATATTTGGATTAATTTGATTCACTTCCATGTAATATACTGTGAACATGATAACGCCTACATAAATTTTATAGCAACCTTCAGATGTGGTACGGCTGACTGATTTTACCACATTAATTATAGCAACAGGCCAGTTGGTACAGGCGTGACTGAGCCGCTGTAGCCCAGTTGGTAGAGGTTGAATAAATGCCTGCTTGCCGCACACACCGTATATATAAATACTGAAAGTTACGGATTAAAATTAAATAATAAATAATAATAACGTTAATAATATCATCTGGGTTTAACTAAGCACCTGTTGCTATTATTGTAGTGAAGTCAGCCGTACCATATCTGAAGGTTGCTATAAAATTTATGTAGGCGTTATCCTTATCATGTTCACAATAAATTACATGAAAGTGAATCAAATTTATACCAATATTGTTTTAAACTTTCGTGGTCACATATAATGAATGACAAATATATTAAAACGGGGTCTTTGTATGAATTTCCCGGTATTTCGACCCAGTTACATAAACCATGATCACGGGACAACAGCTGATGTTTTGCGGGTGAATATTATTACAAATTATATTACCTGCAGTTTTCAATTGTTTATTTTACGACACTTTGAAATGA
The DNA here is from genome assembly GCA_024500475.1 of Phthorimaea operculella. Taxonomy (NCBI): domain Eukaryota; kingdom Metazoa; phylum Arthropoda; class Insecta; order Lepidoptera; family Gelechiidae; genus Phthorimaea; species Phthorimaea operculella. The sequence continues at coordinate 4,169,326 of JANFCV010000027.1, forward strand.
GAAAAAGTAAAATATTAGGTACCTATATGTACAGCATGGAGAAAGCCACGCAATAATATTTTCTTTTAAATACGTACGTATCGGTCATATTTTGACAGGATTGATGAAGCACCTAGGTTTTATGAAAGATTTCCATTTTGCTCTGGAGCTTTACGGTTGGGGCAAAAGAACATACTTAGGACCACCTCAAATGGTTTAAAATAACTACATTGCTTCAGTAAAGTAACTGTATTTATCAAAGTTCTCTCTCTTTCTCTCTATGGGACACCAAGTCGTTTAACGTTGTTTTGTAACACTTTGTATATTTTGAACCATTTGGGATTTGGGAGGTCCTTTGACCCTGACCGACTACAGGAAATGACTCACTTTCTTCCTGACTCTAACAGCCACACTCTCATGCTCGTCTCAGGATGGACTGAAAGCGAACCCAAATGGTTGGCACCAAATCCAAAACCAAATAATAAAATTGTATAGGAGATATAGTTGCCAGTCAATGGTGAAACTTTCTAGGGATTCTCAAGGGTCATGTAGAGGGCGCTGAGCTAAGTTGAAATAACGTTTCTTTACACGGAAACTCTGTAACACTTTATACTTTTTTTTTGTGTTTATTCAATGGAAAACTTTCTATCTAATAGTTCTGAATCAGTGCCATAATGTTGCACCAGAGGGCGCAGTGCTATATAATAACAAGACGATATTATTTACAAACACAACGTGAATCGGAACGGGACAAAAGCATGGTTGCCGCCAGCCATATTGAATTTTGCTGATTGGTTGGTATAACGTCAAATTTTCAACTAAGCACTACGCCCTCTGGTTTGACATTTAAGTGGTCAATCAGAATAGTCTATAGAAAAATTCCCATTCTACGAAGAATAACACAAGAGAAAACTTAAATATTTTAAGTTTAAGGTATTGTTTTAATTAAAGTCATATCTACTTAGTGTAAATGGGAACAATAGAATGCTATTCATAGGTACACCATTGTTCTAAAACCATAATAATATATAGGTCATAAAAACTGGACCAAGTTTTATTCGTTCACTAAAAATCCAACTTTCTAAAGAGTAACATGACTCGTTTTATATATTTTGTTTTATTGACTATAGTGATAATAAATGTAGCTAATAGCAAACTTCATAATTATGAAAACTTTGATGCTGATGCTGTGATCTTCAATCCCGCGCGATCAAAGAAGTTTTTTGATTGTGTTAATAATGAAGAGTTATGCACTAAAGAAGACAAGGAATTAAAAAGTAAGTAACATACGGTAATGGTAATTTTAGGAAAAAGGTTTTGGCCAAAAAATACCCAGATTGGCCAGCAACGAAATATATACCTAAATGGGTTCACTAGAGTATTGCTATTTAATTTAAAAAATATACAGAGTGCTACCCCATCTAGTATAAAAAAATATTAGATAAAATATACGAGAGGCTGGTCCAGTGGTTAATCTTGCCCCCCAGTATATCTTGTACTCAGTTGTAGGTAGGATGTCAAATAAAATATAATCGTGTATCTGGTAAAATGACGGAGCTTTAATTTTTACATGGTTGCCGTGTGATGCCGGCTTAGAATAGCATCACCCCAATTCTACCCGTGGGTGTCGTAAAAAGCGACTAAGGGATATTCATCCAGGGAATGGGCAGCAGCAGCGTTCCCTGTAAAAGTAACATCTTGGCACTGCGCTCGCCAATCCGCCTGCCAAGCGTGGTGAGTATGGCAATACCCCCCGATAGGGGGAGGCCCATGTCCAGCAGTGGACTATTGTGGCTGTTATGGTTATGGTATACCGTCCTATGTTCTTTGGGGAAAGTTGTTCAGTTTCATGGGCTGGTTCACCCCTTAAAATATTTGCAGTTGACTTTTTTACATCCCGTGTACACACATTTCATTCCAGATGAATGTGGGTTTTTGGTGTATAAACATTTAGCAAAGTCATCCAAGATATTTTATAATAATATTTTGAATCAAACATAATATTTATCTTAGTTGTCATTTTACCAGATACACGATTATATTTTATGTACGTATTTGACATCCTACCTACAACTGACTACAAGATATACTCGGGGGTTAGAGTAACCACTGGACGAGCCTCTTGCATAAGATATATATTTCATGTAATATTTTCTACATATACTAGATGGGTAGGACCCTGTATATTTTTTTTAATTAAATAGCAATACTCTAGTTAACCCATTTATATACATTTGATTGCTGGCGATTCTGGGTTTTTGTTGTTTGAACATTTAGCCAAGTCCTTTCACAATTTTGCTATTATTATCCCAGCCCCTACGATTAGATAAAACCAAAGGTAGAATTAGGCAGCAGAACCTAGACGTCAAATTTATGTGATAAAAACTCAATTGTAAATTCAATCTAGGACGGTGGATTCGCCCTGTTATAGTTGAGAAGACCATTCGCTGCATTCGCAGCCATATAGAGCTCCCTTTCCCGCTTGGTGGTAAACTCATGTGAAACTTTATGCCATCACACAACCCTAGGTCTGCTTTAAGAGATTTATTTTTAGCAATAAGCTGACAAAGCTTACAAAGTTTTCCGCCGACAAAGTAAATCTGTATAGTAATGGTAGGTCAAAAATGTATTTTCATATTTCGACCTATGTTCCTAGAGAAATGTTGTTCAGCTTCATGAACTAGTACCTACACACGCTTATAGTATGTGTGTGATTGTATGAGTATAAATTAAATGACTATATTGTTTGTTGACAGTGGACGTATTGGAGATGTTCACGACCAACTGTAAAAACTGCACTGAGAAGGAGAAGAAGAATTTTGAAACCGTCAAGATGCGCGTCATGTCTGACCCCAACATTATGAAGATGGCCATGGGTGATCATGGAATGTAAAGCTGATCATCCAAATAAATGAGTATATTACAAAAATCCTACACATATGCTTGTTTTTTTCTTATACAGGGTGTTAATTTAAATGCGTGCCATAGCTACAGGGTAGGTTAAGTATCGATTAAGAATAACGTAAAAAAAATTTAAAATATGCAAGTAAAAAAAAAATTTCGTGTTTAGTCAAAACTTTCTTTTTTTAAGAATCAATTTTTGATTGTTTTTTAGGTTTCACTGTTGTTGTTTAGGGAGTGCCTATACAAGTACTTTCGTCTAAACAACTTGGAGATTGAACGAATTTCGGCTGAGATAGGCATTATACTCAAATGTCAGTCAAGTAAAAAAAAAGTGATTTGTGACTGTTTTTTTTAAATATTTTTTATGGCATACTTTATCGATACCCTGAAGCTATGGCACGCAATTAAATTAACACCCTGTATACGATTGTATATATAAGAAAACTACTTCATTATTTTGCTTATTTCATAGATAGGTACTTATATTCTGTACGAATCACTAGACGTGAGACGCGCGACATCACGAAGCTTGAAGAGCCAAAGCTACACACGTGAGACGCACCTCGCACCGATAACTGCTGGCGATCACTTGTCTGACAGATGTCATCTTACATCTTAAACGCCTTCCACTTCAGTTGGTGTTGAGCCATGGGAATGTTAATTATTTAGTCGATGAATAAGTAGGATGCTTAATTATAAACTATTCTATGCAGGATATTTTGATTGAATTTGACATCAAAGATTTCCGTGCAAGTTGTCATATTAATGCAATCTTTCACTCCGCGGCTGCATTGTACGTTTAAAAGTGAGTTAATCCTATAGCTGCAGGCGATATATAAAAATCCAGTTTACGTGAATACTCCTCCCGGGGGTAACAGACCGATTCCGCAACACAATTTTAAAAGGTTTCCTATGTCGTTGATTACCTGGAAATAACCTTGTTACATGAAACATTTCAAGGCAGATTATAATAGCTACATTACATACTCGACTTATCATAGGAAACCACAGTCCTTTGAAGTTTTTTAAATGTAAGTAGGTCGTTCCTATGCTGTTTGTTTACGCACGACATGATCCATGAATATGGAAGAAGTGAATCACTTGCATATAATTTTATATTAGAAAATAGATAAATACTTCCATGTTGGACAAAATAAACCGAAAATATTCTTTTTGGGTAGGTAGTAACGTTGACTATTAAATTATTAAACGAACAAGGATAACTCATATTTAACGTTTATCACGACTAACCTTGTTGTTTTAAGTCGAGGCTTATAGAGTCTCGACGTTTCGGTGCATTAAGTGCACCTTCTTCAGGAGTCCGACAGGTCGCTCGCGCGCGTTACCACCGCCCGTCGGGAACAGTTCCCGACGGGCGGCACTTAATGCACCGAAACGTCGAGACTCTATAAGCCTCGACTTAAAACAACAAGGTTAGTCGTGATAAACGTTAAATATAGGTAGTAACGTCTCACACACAGCATTTTTGTCCATTCGTAATAGTGACTGCTAGAAGAGTCAAACTCCAAGCGGTTGACGCGCCTAAAATTGTGATACACATCAAATCTCAAATCTCTAAGTCGCTTCATACGACACCCACAGGAAAGATATGGGGTGATGCTATTCTATGCCGGCATTCATACGGCACACACTACCTACATCTATAGTAAGTTTTCATTATTTATAGAATAGGTATGGACGGATACATGTGTGTTGACGATTTACTTTAAAATCTTTAGAGAGCAAGCAAGGGCTTTGAAGTGGTTTTGAGGTCGATCGGGGGCAATGATCTGGTACCCGAAACCTGTTGCGGCCATGCAAGGATAATCCCGTACTTTGGGCATTGCTGGCCTACTTTTACAAAAAAGCAATATACAGGGTGTTAGTTTCAATGCGTGCCATAGCTTCAGGTTATGTTTAGTATCGAAAAAGGACGCCGTATAAAATATTGAAAACATTTCTGGGCAAAAAAAGCTGCTTTAATTAATACCCTGTATATCCTACTAACAAAAAGCATTAAAGAAGATTAAAAAAATTATAACAGGTAGTGATATAATAATGGAAATACACAAGACATAACTTCCTAAGTCAAAAATATAAACATAAACAACAATAATAAAGTTACAAAAATAAGTTACACATTTACATAGTAATAATATCCGTGTTTACAAGTTCAAACAATGTAATTATGTATCTAGTTGTGAGAACAAGAGCAAAAGCAAGCGAAAACTAAACGTTCTACAAAAGTTGGCGTGAATAGTACTTTCTTCAAAGTGAACGTGGGCAGGGAGCGTCTATGAACTACGCAAAGCTCCAGCATAAACTAGAAAAGCCAACGATAATATTTGTACCTTGAAATAATATAACTGCATTCAATAAAACCAAATTGATCCTATTTATAAAATAGTATCATTGATTCATACCTTAATACTCGTAAAGTAACTTGCTATCAATAATTAATACATTGCATAAAATTGAAGACGCTTTTTTTTTCTCTATCTTTCGTGGTATTCGCTAATTCCTCCTAAACCACGCAACAAATTATGATGCGGTTTTTAGTAAGAGATAGAGTGATTTAAAAGGAAGGTTTGTATGTCCAACACAAACCGGGAAAGCGCCATTTTTCCGCGGTATAATGAGTTGCAGCGAGTGAACCAGGTAATGGGCCGGTGGTTTATAATACAAAAAAATTACCTACCTGTTAGCTCTGTTATAGATGATTTTTGGACTTCGTTTTGCCTTACAATAAAAATCTAATTTTGAGGTAAGTATTCCATAATTATGTTCTTTTATTATTATTACTTACTTTGAGTTTTATGTTATTGTTAATATTTTTAATTAAGTTGACAGAGTACACTCACAGTCATTTAAAGCACCTTAATAGGGTAGTACCATTTCATCACACACATACAACTACCATTTTGTGGAGTTGGTATGGTTGGTTGAAATTGAGACTAGATCATACAGGATAATTTTAGAAATTACGCATCACAACAAAAGTATGCAGCCTGTCGCATATACAGGTGTAAAAAAATCAACTGCAAATATTTTAAGGGTTCACCCCTTAAAATATTTGCAGTTGATTTTTTTATGAAACTGAACAACTTACCCCTAGAAACATAGGTCGAAAAAAAAATTTTGGTCTCCCATACAAGTTGATTCGGCCGGCTGGTAGATTTTGTACTTTTTTATGCCCGGGCCCAGTATTGTAGGTAACTGATTGTAGGTAGATGATTTTTCTCACCTACGTATTGTTTGCCGTAACGAGGATCAGAATGTCTACCTCTGGGATATCAGCTTACCCTATGAAAATCCGTGATGTTAGGCGAGAAAAAACGCAACGTCCGTTTGTGCTTCAATCATTTGATTCTCCACCCTACTTTTATACGAATACGGTTTCTTTTAATCGGTATCGTACAACGCTGCGTCGACGTATGCGTATGTCAAATCGTTTGACATAAAGCGTAATATTATTTCTCGCCCAAGTTCCATGAAGCATAGCGGGCCCCGTGCATTAGCATGGCCCGTTAGCCAGCCGGAGGAGAGTGCACCGGCGCCATACCTGCCGCAGCCGTGGACACTGGAGGACTCTCACAACTTTCTTCCAGTAAGCTTTTACCACTACTTTTATTTATATTTTCTTTTCATTTACTTTTAATAAGTAATCTCAAATAGTCATACGTATAGTTAATAGAATTGTTTTCTCGGAGGGTACCTATAGTGCTACTCTTTTAGGATAACTATTATATTTTGTGACTCAACTTAACTTTCGACAAGTTTCGATTGAGTGGGTTTTTCCTCTAGCTAGTACGGATATTGATGTCATATAAGTTTTTGCCAAATATCTTTTCCAAACTATCCTCCAATTGATGTACTTTTTGTTGTTTAGCGTACAAAGTTAGGTATAAATTTACTTGAACCTTATTTGAACGCGAATCAGTTTAATGTTTTATAAATAGGTAGATAGTGAGTAAAAGTTTAAATGTATTAGGTAGAGCCAGGATAGTTTATATATTTTAGAAAGTGATACCGAGTGTTTATGTTTACCTGCGAAAGTGAACTTGCTTGGCAGGCACTAAGCACGATCTTGGCAGTGGAAAATATTGCCGATTAACCTCTGACGTACTCTGAATACTCAGAATTGATTTTCAATAAACATAACAAGGATAAAAACATTGTAAAAAATATGATCGTGATACATCTGATTACGATTGTACCTGCATAAAAACATATCTTGAATTCTTGCTTTGATTTATGATAAAAAATAGCCACTCTATTTTTAAATCACCGAGAACAGTCTTGTTAAAAATAAATCAGAGGATAACTAATGTGTCTTTAAGGATTGATCGTTAGAATGCAGTCAACAAACTGTTTTACATAAATTTTTACATAATGTCACAAAAAAATAAGAGATTCGTACCCTTCGTACCACTTGTCCGAATTTTTGACCCAGTCAACAAAATACAGAAAACCCCCATCTTTAAAAACTTTCTATTTTCCATGTACCAGGACAAAATAAATCATGAGGAGTTATTTGCTATGGGCCCTCGCGCTGACGGTGGTGGTTTCCTGTACTGCACAGAACCTCGCGAACAAGTATGAGAACTTCAACACAGACTCCATCATCCAAAATGAGAGGATCCTGCTCGCCTACTACAAGTGCGTCATGGACAAGGGACCCTGCACTAAGGATGGCAAGAATTTTAAACGTGAGTGCTACATTATTTTGACTCTTGATCGCATACTAACTACCAACAAGTCGGCCTTGGCAAGGGGCTCTGCTGCACTGCTAGAGTAGGCAGAGTTATAGTCTCGAATACCTTTTAAAATCTATTACAAAATACCCTTCGTTAAAATAAAATATACTTTACCTCTACAGTTAGGTGGCATAATTATTTATTATTCATGATGTGTAGAAAATTTTGTCCTTTGTCTTACTAGAAAAAAAATTATCGAAGACTTTTACCTACGGGTTAGGTAAGTCATATTTATTCAAAGGATACAACAGATAATTTTTGCTAGTTCAATAAAGTAGTGTTTATCTCAATTTTGAAAAATAAATGCAACTTTGACATAAAATATTTTTTATCATTTTGTCATACAAATCATTTTATCATAGTAAAACTTTCTGCAGTTTTAAGTACTCACTATCTCAAGTGGCTAAATTGGAAACTGTTGCCATCCTGGAACTATACAAACATTGCCAGTTTATTCAAATGTTATTAAACAAGTTGCAAGGCTAGAAAACCAACATATTTCATCTTTTCCAGGAGTCCTCCCGGAGACGCTGACCACCGCTTGCGCGCGATGCAACCCCAAGCAGAAAGGCGTGGTTCGCAAACTGCTGCTGGGCATCCGCGCCAAGAGTGAGCCGCGCTTCCTCGAACTGCTGGACAAGTACGACCCGCAGAGGACAAACAGAGAAGCGCTCTACAGCTTCCTCTTGACTGGACAGTAACTCTTTCAATCTCATACGTCCCTGGTACTTCACGAGCTGCTTTCTCCTCAAAAACTACCTAGAGGTACAAGTCATCCACGCCAATTGCGAGCTGCACTTCCTTGAACTGCCAGACATGTACAACCCCCAGAGGACAAACAGAGAAGCTCTCTACAGCTTCCTCTTGACTGGACAGTAACTCTTTCAATCTCATACATCCCTGGTACATCACGAGCTGCCTTCTCCTCAAAACTACCTACATATCATTCGCGTCAAGAGCGAGTCGCGCTTCCTTAAGCTGCTGGACAAGTACGATCCGCAAAGGATCAACCGAGATGCACTCTACATCTTTCATTTGACTGGACAGTAACTCTTTCAACGTACTCCGTCCCTGGTACTTCACGAGCTGCTTTCTCCAAAAATATCTACAGATCATCCGCCCGAAGAACGAGCCGCGTTTCTAGAATTGCTGGACAAGAACTACCCACAGTGGACCAACCGAGAGGCACTACAGTTTTGTTTTACTGGACAGTAGCCTTTTAAGTCTCATTCGTAGTTACTAATACTACATAAGCTGCCCCTTCCTTACAATAGGGCCTCATTACACCACAGATATTGTCTTTTTTTATTCTTTTGACTGATTTCATTTAAATCGTCATTTTCATTTAACACTAGGCGATTTACCTTTTTCCCTGCCTCATCATTCATTGACTTAATTTCTTCAATTTAGTAATACTTATTTATTAACAATCATATCATTTTTGTAGTTTAGCTTTCACTACTTTATTTTACCTGACTTTGATGATGTTATTCTTAAATCCCACCCAAAACATAAATGTGAAAGGCTGCCAAGTTCGACAATATTGGAATGCTTCGCCTATAAAAGAAGTGAGATCTAAATAAGTACCAAGTTCCATACACAGACCTCAGTTAAAAATAGTTACAGGAATGCACACTTGATTTTCCGCAGTTTGGAAAGTAGATTCTGAATAAATATCATATTAATACCTAAAATTCTAATACTTACAAAAACGCAAACCTGTTTTTTCAGCAGTTTCCTTTCCTACTTTTTAATGATATAACTTGGCAAGTTTTCAAACACTTTGTTATTTATAAACCTACAAAACGCAATGAGTCAAGTATATAATTTTCTATTAAAACTTGCCAAGTTATATCATTAAAAAGTAGGAAAGGAAACTGCTGAAAAAACAGGTTTGCGTTTTTGTAAGTATTAGAATTTTAGGTATTAATATGATATTTATTCAGAATCTACTTTCCAAACTGCGGAAAATCAAGTGTGCATTCCTGTAACTATTTTTAACTGAGGTCTGTGTATGGAACTTGGTACTTATTTAGATCTCACTTCTTTTATAGGCGAAGCATTCCAATATTGTCGAACTTGGCAGCCTTTCACATTTATGTTTTGGGTGGGATTTCATTTATTTTTGTAAGGTTTTCGGTCGGTTGCAATTTTAGGTCGGTACGACCATTGGAAGATATAGATAATTTTTTTGTATTAGTTCCTTAGGGGTATGAATTTACACCTTCATTATTTTTAAAACCGACTCACACTTGGCCATTTTCAGATTTTTTCCTTACCTTGACCTAAAGACCTACCCTATGCCAAATTTCAAGTCAATACGACCACTGGAAGTGGTCTAGGTTTTGATGAGTGAGTGAGTCAGTCAGTCAGTGAGTGTATAGTAAAAATAGCGATTTTCTGACGTCAATATCTCAAGACCTACAATAGGTACATTAATGAAATTTTGTATTTTAGATGAGTAAGTAGATCTCAACAGATACTAGAAATTTCATATGCGTAGATAAAATAGATTTTGAGTTATAGGTGGGTCGAACTTGGCCCGAAATGGTTCGTGTAATATAACCCACGGCCGGTGTGTCGCTCGAACTTGGCGGACACACTGCCGTGTGTCTAGATTATATTAGGTCATCAACATAATAATGTTACGTGTAGGATTCTTGACCTAAATCAAATTTTGTATTTTTTGTCATCAACAAATTTTAATTAGGTACGCAAAGGATGCATTTATAATTTATTGATAAATTTTTATGATTTACCTTATAAACAGAATGTAACCGAAAGGTGATGTAGGTGATGTTGGGACAAACCCCGAAAATGATATGTAAATTTTTAATGGGGATATTGTATTCATACAACGAAAAAATTAGGCCAAATTAAATTTCAAGTACTCAAAGTATTTCTTACTTTGCAAAATAGTTTCTCACTCCAAGTGTCTATTGAACAAGGAATGTTGTACCTACTCCTGATTTAAGGGTAATTATTAAGTAGCTGATACGCAATGATCCTATCCACAAACTTTGAAACGCCATAGATAGACATCAATATCATTACAGTTTTCTGTTGCATTGTGTTTACAAGTTGTTACGTCTACTATAGTGAATTAATATAGAGCACTATGTAATTTATTTAGCATAAGTGAATAAAATATTGAAAGATTTTCCGCCATTTTAATAACATTGATCAATTATCTCATAAAGCACAACAGTCAATAACGCGTCAATTGCGGTTAAGCGATTCTAACACGGCAGCAAAGGATAATCGTATAAATAACTTATGAGATATTCTTAGAACTGTTCTCTTGATCTGATACCTATATAAAAGTGTGTCGAGGGAGCAGGTTATCATACAGCTTTTGATCGCCGCTGCGAAAATATCCGAACCGCTCTAAATATAAACAAATTATCCGCAATGAAGTTGGTCCTATTGTTGGTGTGCCTGGCGGCGGCAGTGCTGGCTGATGATACCTACAACTCAGGCAATGATGACTTCGACGTCTCTCAAGTCCTGCAAAATGAGAGGCTGCTAGTTTCCTACTCCAAGTGTCTACTTAACAAAGGACCTTGCACCCCTGAAGTTAAGAAAGTTAAGGGTAAGTTCAGATATATATATATATATATATATATTTTAGTAAAACAGCTAAATTATTAATGCTAATGTGGATAATTATATATTTTTCCCTGTTTATAAACGCTTCTTTGTAATGGGTTTTCCAAACTCTAAAAACAAAACAACAACCTAACTAAGGTCAATCAGCTGTTGTAAAAAATTTTGTTTATTTTTAGATCATATTTATTTTGCATAAAAGTTCTAAGATGTATTTGTAGTTAAACTCATACGCTACAGTATAATGTGGTAGATATACGAAAAATATAAATTTTGTACTTTTACTTACTACCTACCTTAAATAAATTAGGACTTACGCAGGCATAAAGAAGGACTGTAGCATTTGTAGTACTTATAAGATTTTCTCCTTCAGAACTTTTTAAGTACATGCTACTAGCAACAGGCTGTTAAAAACACTCTGACACTAGGGTTCATCGGGTCTATGGACGACTCGGTGTCCCACACGATAAAAGTGAGAGAGATAGACGATGATGTTTAGTTATGATAATAAAATGTTTCTTCAAGTTTAACTTATACAAAGTTTTAAACCCGAACAATCCGTAATAACTAAATGTCAATTTATTTAATACATGTACCTATTAAACTTAGAGAGCAGCCTAGGGATAGGCTAAAAATCAGTGTTGCGCGAAGTATTCACGACGCGTGTTATCCTATTCTAGTTTTTGTCAACGTTGAAAGTGTGTAAAATCAGTCTGTTCTCAATAAAATGTAATGTAGGTATGTTTCTGTTTTGATCAATAAATATTTTTTCCTTAATTCCAGACAAGCTCCCGGAAGCCCTGCAGACGCGCTGCGCCAAGTGCACCCCCCGACAGAAGGAGACGGCGCAGACCCTCGCGCGCGAGCTGAAGAAGACCCACCCCGAGATCTGGGAGAAGCTGGTACAGCACTACGACCCCGAGGGGAAGTACCAGGAATCCTTCAAAGACTGGCTCAACTAGACATATCATAGACGATACTCACCTCAAGCAAACCTATAGTTTAAATTTTTGTTGTTACGAAATAAAAATATTTTATTTATGATTTCAATTTTTACTTTATTCCGTTCATCAGATCCAAACGCTAGCGGAAATTTCATTAATATGATATCAAAGGTTTTCTGTCCAAGATGACATACCTTTATTTAATTACATATCTTTGACAGAAAGTAGCGTCAATCAAGATCAAGCTTAGAGAGATCAAGCAAACAACTATGGCCGCTTTTTTTAGAAGATCTAGATATTTATATGAAGAAAAACACAAAAAAGAAAAAACAAATAAAATATACTATTTATAAAATATATACAACTTACTACTGATAAATAAATCCAGTGCTCTGCCTGCACTGTCCCCAGCAGAATTCGGCTCGCATAGCTATCCTAAATACGTGTGTAAAGAAGAAGTATACCCATATACCTACCTAACCCAACCGATGGTTTGGTTTTTGACAAACAATTTGACAGACGCATCCATTAACGCAATGTTGGGCATGCATCGTTGTATTTATATGGAATTAAGGTGGAAACTCGCATTTCCCTAACGCAGCGATAGCGCAGCGCAAAAACATCTTGAAAACTGACGTTATGTATACACATAAGCTCATTATTTTTTTTATAGATATTTAAAATTAGAATAATATTCAGAGGGTTTTCTATCCCGACACTTAACCTCACAGAACTCACTCTTCTTTTCGATGCTTACGTACCTGCTCCGATTTCAGGGAAAGATGAAATACCTGATATTATGATATTTTTATTAACTCGTCAATTGTCTTCAAATTATATCTAACGAGATCTGGCAATATTACACGTTTTACGTAGCTGTGCAGACTAGATGGTGTTTACTAACAGTACGTATATAGTAATAATACTAGGTAAAATGCTTAGTTTTGATAATAAAAAGCTTCTTCAAGATTAACTTATACACGTACAAAGTTTTAAACCCGAACGATAACTAAATGTCAAATTGACAATCTAACAAATTACGGTATAAGTAGCGGTAATAAGTAGCTATATAAATTAAGAAATTGATACAAGTGAAAATAAGAAATAGAAAAAATGTCATACATCGACCGGGAATCGAACCCGGGCCGCATGGGTAAACGCCCCACCGCTCTGCCACTGAGCTATCGATGCACCGGTTGATGAATGCCAAATTTTCTATCTCTTAATGCTCGTCTCCAAGCGACGATCCAATTGATATTTAATGTTCAAATTTTTTTATTGAAATTTTCCTAGTGACCGATAACTAAAATGCAGGACGGGCTGGTGATAGATAAGAAACAACTTTCCCCAAGGAACATAGTGCAAAATATGAAAAAAAAAGAAAATTGGACCCTCCATAGTAATTCAAATCAACTGATCGGCCATTTGGTATGAATGGTCCAAATCTCTTTTTCATGTTTGATCCTTTGTTCCTTGGGAGAAGTTGTTTCTTATCACCAGCCCCTCCTGCATTTTTGCTATCGGTTAGATAGATGTAAAATTTCACCCTACTATATATTTTCATGTGTTTTTAATATCAAATCGCGATTTAATATAAAATATCGATTTCTTATTTTATAACTGTACTGATTACTCACTAACTCAACTGATAACGACAAAATAAACCTTCATTAATAAAGCCGATCACGATACACATAAAACTAAACACCATAAAAAAATCGATGTGCATCCAGCTCAGGAAATGACATGTATCACCGAGACAGATGCGGCCATACGACAACCGCATACATCCAATAATGTAACCATTAGCATGGCACACACATCCCAGGATACTTATAATCTCAGCTCTGTTTATCGTCAAGAGTGCATTTAAGGACAATGACAAGACAACCGACTTTATATAAACTACGCGAACGCTTCCGTCACATTCAGTCGTTAACATATTCTGTAGGATTTTATAGGCAATATTGCTAAATACGGGATTAACTAATAATGTAAGTAGAGTGATATTCCTTATTCAACATACTGAAGCAAACAGGCAACGTTTTGAAAGAGCTACCACGCAGAAGATAACATTAGTAAGAATTATGAATGATCATCTAACACAAGCAAAAAAGGTTTTCATATGAAATATCAAACTGTGTCAAAATTACACATCTGTAAAATTACGTCAAAGTAGCATGACGGGACCAAGGGATGGCATTTATTATAAGTAGGAAGACTATTTTGAACATAAATGAGTTTCCTTCATCTATTACCTTAAAGTACTTATAAGGCGTGGTCAGAATAGAGGCTATTAGAGTTCTAGAAAAAGTTATTTTTTTGGTAAAGATTGGGTGACTTGAAAAGCTAGTCACGTCTGCTACGGATCCGAAAATTTCGAGGTGAACGATTTCTCGGGTTGAGATCGAAAACTTTAAAAGTAGTGTAAGCTGGGTAGAGTGGCAATCTTTGCAGGATGGGTGGAAAAACTGGATAAGCATTTGACTTTATATAGGTGATGAATGGAAGATGAAACAGCACGACAGAACAATACCGGGGTACTTCTTTGCCATGGCGGGTCGGTGAATCTTAAATAAATGTTGCAGAGATTTGAGCTTCGTATGAAATCTATTTCAAGTTTTCTCTCTACGTTATAATCTAAAGTTATCTACGTAACTAATTTAGGTCAAGTGTACCTACAAAACGAAGAAAATTACCCCTGATGAGATTATAGGATGCACACCACGTGTTTACTCTAGCGTCACTCATCGTATACGAGTATTCACCATAAACCAAGGCCTTCTACGCCTATCTAATTGATATTTACTTAGTCTTAAGCTTCAACTTCTACGTCTTTTGTTTGCATAACTGTGCATAGCTCATTATATGAACTAACCGCTCATTCCAATTTTAACCAAACTTCGACATGCACAATTTGTCATTGATAATTCGAAAGACGCCCAGTGTCTAAATATACAGACAAAAATATCATTTCTTGACCCTGCACGTTTACAATTACAGTTTTAAATTGTTCAAAATGAGAGCCAGTTCCATCATACTAGTGAGCATAGCCACCATCGTCACAGCTGACTTCTACAGCGACCGCTATGACAACTTTGACGTCGAGCCTCTTTTGGAAAACGACCGCATCTTGGTGGGCTACACGCGCTGCTTCCTCGACCAGGGTCCTTGCACGCCTGAAGCTAAGGACTTCAAGAGTGAGTATCAGCTGTGCAGGATCTACAAACATTGCTTGCTGACTTCAGTAACTATCTACCTACTTTATAAATCGTTGTTAGTTCATAACTAATTACTCGGGGAGAAATCCCATATAGTTTAATAAGCGGTACCTACTCGTGTACAATAATAATGTCTTTAATGCTTTTAGAAGCTCACTTTCTTTCTTTCTTTTCGTGTGGGACACCGAGTCGTTCAACGACCCGATGAACCCTGGTGTCAGAGTTTTTCAACCGCTTACTACAAGTAGCAGGCCTCTGACATGGCTGTGTAACGACCGCCATCATAGACAGCAACCGGGACCGACGGCTTAACGTGCCCATCCGAAGCACGGAACCATCTTACTTGCGGACAATCAGGTGGTTCAGCCTGCAATGTCCTAACCAGACTGGGAACAAATTCACAAAGTGATAAATATCAGCTTTGTGAGTGACCCCACCGGGAATTGAACCCGGAACCTTTGCGTGGCAGGCAGGCATGCTAACCACTGCGCCACATCGGTTGTCAAGCTCACTGTCGAACCAGCATCCCATACTGTATACATAGTAGGTTAATCTAGATGTGCTGGGGGCTACAACTTCAAATAGTAAAAAATAACAAAAGTGAAAGTACAGTGAGTGAGTAGCAGTCCCATTGTATGTAAAAACTACATGAATCATAAATCTAAACGTAATGAGTAAGTACACGAATAAAGCTAAATAATGCTTTTAAATTTACAGAAGTGATACCAGAGGCCCTGGAGACAACCTGCGAAAAATGCACGCTGAAACAGAGACAACTGATCAGACAAGTTATCAGAGCCATAATGGAGAAGCAGCCCGAAGCCTGGAAGCAGCTCGTGGACAAGTTCGACCATGACCACGAGTTCCAAGCTAACTTCAACAGGTTCATACAGTCTGACGACTAGTGTGTTTGCTATTCGGCTTACTAAAGGCACTTCTCGCGGATTTTGATACTAAATTAAGTGGCACTACTTTTACCAGCCAAAAAAAATAACCTTTCTTTTATCATGTCTACTGAGTAAGATTAACCGTTTATAACTAATGTGCTAAAAGAAAATTTATATTGGGAGAGCTCTATTTTATCATATTAATCATGTGTCTTATTATAGAGGTATATAAACAAAAAGTATGAATGAATAGACTGAATTTTTTGGAATACTTAATTAAAGAAGTTTTGTATCAAAATAAACTTTATTTACATACAACCTCTATCCAATCAATAACATAAAAGGCATTTAGTAATTTTAACATTTATCAGTGCAAACGAATTTTTCTATACATAATTTAACAAATGCCTTACTTGACTTTTGTAACATTTGTTTAGTTTTTAGCCTTGGCAGCTTGGATCCTGTCCTTGTACTTCTCTTGGTACTTGTCTTCGGGGTCGTACTTGGCAGACAGCTCCTTCCAGAGGTCCGGGCGCTTGTTGACCAGGAACCGGATGACCTTGTCGGAGCTCTCCTTCTGTTTCTTGGTGCACTTGTTGCAGTCGTGCTCGAGGGCGTCGGGCAGAGTCTCCTTCAGGGTCTTGGAGTCGGCGGTGCAGCGGCCGCGCTCCATCAGGCAGTCGATGTAGCCTGAAAATTTACATAACATTTACACAAATGAAAGTTATCGTCAGCCGAGACAATTTTCAATTTTCTCATGCACTTTAATCTCAAATTTTGTTGCAGTAGCATTTAGCAAATTTTTATGACCGCCTATCGGACTCTTTTGTAATTATGTGGATAGTTATGGTACCTTTCCAAGCGTCGCGACAACGACGCGTGTCAACGACGCCGTCAAATTTTGACGGCGTCGTTGTCGCTGCGGTCTTGTAGAAAAACTCGACCGCATCCCATACAAACCCTGAGCTTCTCAGCGCGCTGTCAACGTGACGGCGTCGTGGCGCGCCGCAACGACGCCGACGCTCGGTCTTTCTGGTTCCCTATACAAACCCACACAAACCAGTCATTTGACTTGGTTTTTAAGCTTACCATTAAGATAATATTTTTACAAAAATTTTGGTGCCTATTTGGTGCCTATTCAACTTAAAATAAATTGTTATTGACGTCAAACGGAGGCTCAATTAACTTTCCTCTATAATTAAAAAACTTCTTCGGAAAATACTAGTTACACCATTCTTGTGAATCCATTACATTCTCGTATTAATGTCAATAGATTATTGCATGATTTAATGCACAATTGCACGC
This sequence comes from Phthorimaea operculella, assembly GCA_024500475.1. NCBI lineage: Eukaryota > Metazoa > Arthropoda > Insecta > Lepidoptera > Gelechiidae > Phthorimaea > Phthorimaea operculella. Next base: position 4,186,929 of record JANFCV010000027.1, read on the forward strand.
CTTTGAGCAGGATATTTTTTATAATTGATGTAAAAACTTCTATAATGATTTTACATATACCTAGGTACCTATGCTGGCGTTGGGATCCGACTGTGCAATCTTCAATCACAATTTGTACAGATATGTATGTCGTGTATGTGTATAAATATGACATCAAGGATTTTTCATCCTATCAACCGCTGTTTTGCAATTTTTTTTTTAGTACGACTGAACATTTCGCAGAGACCTACTATCCAACTGTCGATGAGACTTGACATTTTCAATCTTGTTGATGTCCTTATGAAGATTACTCATCACTCGTGTATCCTGCTGCCGAGACAAACTAAAACTAAGAAACTTATGTATCTGATGATGCATACCTCTGAGAAGACGCTGGGACTCGAGGATCTCATCGACGTTGATGTGGTCGAACTTGTCGGTGTACAGGGCTCCGGGGCGACCCCACACCACAGCCACCGTGCAGCAAAGGCTGAGTAGAACTAGCAGCTTCATGTATCTGATGATCCATACCTCTGAGCAGGCGCTGAGACTCGAGACTCTCATCGACGTTGATATGGTCAAACTTGTCGGTGTACAGGGTTCCGGGACGACCCCACACCACAGCCACCGTGCAGCAAAGGCTGACTAGAACTAGCAGCCTCAAGTATCTGATGATCCATACCTCTGAGCAGGCGCTGAGACTCGAGGATCTCATCGACGTTGATGTGGTCAAACTTGTCGGTGTACAGGGTACCAGGGCGACCCCACACCACAGCCACCGTGCAGCAAAGGCTGACTAGAACTAGCAGCTTCATGTTTCAATCTGGAAATAAAAGAGAAAGGGTGTGATCAGGGGTAGTGACGAAAAGAACTCTTGCCAACCATTCCGTTGTCTTTCAAGTGGAAGAAGGGCGGATAAATGTCATAGATGCTTTCTACTACTAATACAGCTACAAAAATCCTCCCCTGATTGCGAGGTATTGCCATACTCGCCACGCATGGAATGCGGATTGCAGTGTATGGGTGTTGCCGCAGGGAACATTGCTGCTGATTCCCTGGATCCATCCCTTAGTTTCCTTGTACGACACCCACGGGTGGCAATGGGGCAAAGCTTTTCTAAGCTGGTATCACACGGCAACAGATGCTTTCTACTAGCTAGTGATAGGTATTGTGAAAAAGCATCATTCATTCTTCAATCACGTCATTTTCTCATTGCTTGCTACATATAAAAAATGGCACGAGTACTATTTATTTTAATGGTCTCATATTCAGTCGATCGACTAACGTAGGGCAAAGTCTGACAATTAATATTACTAATATTCATTGTTCAGACTTAATAACCTAGATGGATTGCATTACTATAATAACAGTGGGAAGCACTTCGTCCTTCTAATTACTTAGTGATAATTAACAAGCAGGAAGCAAATATGAAGGCCTACCGTCGTCAATCAGATACACGTAATACTTGCAAGAAGTTGTTTACCAGAAAGATCGTTATTATAAGAAATATGTTTTATGGTATGACCTATTTAATTATCATGCTTCTCTTTAACTGTTTGGATTAATTAGGTATAGTCATGGATTTAATCAGCAAATACGCTACGAACTAGCTAATACACCGGTGCCAAAGACTCCTTTAGTGTTACAAGACACACAAAAAAATAGTTTTATTTTGATATTTTTGAAACCTTTCCACTTCTATGAGAAGGGGTCAACCCTGATTCATGGGAAAGAGCTTAGATATACCTACCTACTAATTTTTAAAATAATTTCAAGGGATATCTGGCATCTGTCTCCGATGTTCTCGCTTAATCTCAGAATTAAAAGGAAAATTTGGTGGCTATGTATTGTTTTGGGACGACTCAAGGTACTGGGAACGATAGGTGACCGCTGCGACCAGTCACACACACACACGCATGGTGACACAAATATGTGTGTGTTAATTACCATAACTACCTATTGTCTTATTGTTGGCCATAATGAGCGTATTGTATGCCGACAGGCTTCTTAGCACGCACCCACTTAAAAATTAATAAAGATTTTAGTTCAGGAATCCTGTGCGGTACAAAATCTTACTTTTCTAATCAATCGATCTCGAATGCAGGTACATTTAATAATTGAATACCAAATTTTAAAACACTTCTCGTGTTAGGTAAACAATTTTTGGAAAACTTGCAGGATCCTGCCTGCGGTGAAAATTTTGCAAGTTTTCCAAAAACATTTAATAATGTTGATATGCAATTACTTTCTCGTACCAATTCTATTCAAAATCTTTTGGGAGAGTAACTGAACTTTGAAAGATAGTTTGGATTAATTCTTACAAAGTATGCTGTTTTTACTACTGTATGGGGCATGATGATGGGGCAATGGTCCTAAATGAACCATTCAACAGTCAATGGACATGGCGAACCGCTTATGTGGTTCCTCAAAAAGTGGTTCAAATCAGAGCTAGATTCACGGTAGTAGTAGTAATTGACTAAACTCTCCATCATACAATGAAGATGTAGCCAGAATAGATACTTGGCATGTGATGAACAGGTGAATTACACACGTGTTTAGATGTGTCAAGACATGTAATTTGACCAGCTATGTAGCAGTTTACTGTAATTTCCATGGCCCTAGGTGATGCACAGTGACAAGTCAAAATCAGTTCAGCAGCAACACTGTAAGAGGACGTGTAGTTTTGTGGTACTATTTGAAAATTTTGAAGTATGGTAAGCAATCATTTAATAAGTTCTACTATTACAAAAGTACCTATTAATTTGATAATATATGGTGAAATTTTATTAATGACTGATAGCAAAAATGCAGAACAGGCTGATGATAAGGTACGAGTTTTCCCAAGGAACATAGCTCGAAAGAATGATAAAAACCGGCCAAGAGCGTGTCAGACACGCCCACAAATAGGGTTTCGTAGTCAACGTTTAAATATCAGGTTTTTTAGCATTACAAAGTTAATTTGTTGCTGGTTTGTTAGCAGCAGTATGATGACCAACCGCAAATAGAAAAACTCATTTTTTTCTGAAACCTTTAAGGGTACAATATCCGTTATAGTTTTAATTGTAATTTCAGATTGTAAGCTATATTCCATATTTATTTCAAATTTTTAGCTTTTATACTTTAGAAGTTACAGCTGGAACAAATTATGGGTCAAAAACGCCCTTTTTAAAAGTAAATATCTCGTGACAGAAACATTTTAGTGACTTTGTTTCAAAGAAACCTCATCTTAGTTTTAAAAGACCTATTCAAAGATATCCTATTCAATATTACAAAAGAAAAAAAAATTTTTTGCCCCCCTTTCACTTGTATGGGAGGGGGTCCAAAAAACATTTAAAATATTTTTTTCTTAACATTTCTATATTTGGGTCAACACGATCTATCTTCTCACCAAATTTCATGTCGATAGCTTTAAAACTGACGAAGATATGAGGGCGCGGCATACAGACAGACAGACCCTAAAAATTACATCTCACATAGTAAATCAAATCATCTGATCGTCAATTTTGTATGAGATTTCCAAACCTTTGATCCTTGGGAAATACGATCCTGTTCCTGCACTTTTGATATCAATCACTTGTAAAATTTCATCACATATATAAAAGAGACCATCAGCACCCGTTGGTTCCTAAACATTTGGGATTTCTTCGGCTGCATGCACTGTTCTCTTACTTTTGTTCTTATCCGGTCAATAGCAAAGGTTGTTTTTTACTAATTGGCCGAATTATTTCTAGGCGATTTCTTCTTTTACTATCGTGTGGGATATCGAGTTCAGCGACCCGATGAACCATGATGACAGAGGTTTTCAACCGCACCTAACTAACAATTTATGCCCAACAGTACATTAATAATATATTTTTACATTAAGGTGTCCTTAAAGACTGAGCTTAACGCGACGTGGTGAGCCACCAAAATGACTGTTTTTTATAGGGATGAAAGATCGGGCTGGGTGGCACGTCGCGGCGCGCCCTCCATATTATGAACGTCGCTGTCACGTTGACGGCGCACTACGACGCCGCCACGCTCTGTCTTTATTTTGACCTTTATCGTAAATATAATTATTTCGTACTTATTATTATTTTATGATAAGAATGTGACTTTTATAAAGAGAATGTCGTAGCTTTCTACGAAGAAGTAAATTTATATTGAATTTGATTTGAATTTCAATACATATCTTTATTTGACTTGAGCAATACTATTTTTAAACACATAGTGAAATAATATTTTGCCCAGTGTTTACATCTTTAACTCTCTCTATATATCTCTCTCTCTTCGAGTGGGACACTGAGACGTTCAACGACCCGATGAACCCTAGTGTCATTTTTCAACCGCCTACTGCAAGTAGCAGGCAAGCATCTTTAACTGAAAAATGTTTTTCAGAAGTTATAAACTCTTTAGGAAACTATCTAGTCTGAATCAAACAGGATTGTGATTCTATAGGGTGAAATTTTACTAGTGACCGATAGCGTAAACCTAGAACCGGCTGGTGATAATGAACAACTTTCCCCAAGAAACATAGGTCAAAACATGAAAAAAAATTTTTGACCTCCCATAGTAATTCAAATCAGCTGATCGGCAACTTTGTATGGGAGGCCCAAAATTTTTTTCGTATTTCGACGTAGGTTCCTTGGGGAAAGTTGTTCCTTATCACCAGCCAGTTCTGAGTTTTCGCTATCGGTCACTAGTAAAATTTCACCCTATATACTTGTTCTAGTTCCTTTATGTTATTGTACGATTGTGGCACATATGTGTTGACTAAAATTTAAAAAGGAAGGATCAACCATTTTAGGAAGAATACCAGTTAGTAATAATTAAACTTCACATTACAAAATTTTATTCCGAGCTAAATTTTGTTTTACTTAAATAAAAACAAAACATTATTATAAAAAAATCATATGAAAGGATGTTTATAAAATGTGGCTTTTTAAATAGGTACGTCTGCAGCACGTGACCGTTGCAGATATCACTTGTCATAAGAGCATGTTATTAGATTAATAGCAATATTAGAGCAGGGCCTGAATCGCTTCTTTCAATTTCACAAAATACGTATTAGTTTGTCGAAGTTAAGGAAAGTTTTGGTAGGTATATAGATCGACGCTACAGGACATGATGTTGGGCGTAATTTACTTCAAATAAATTAACAGAATTTTGAACCGGTGATGAACATCACTGCTTATGTCAACTAACTAACTAAGGTACTTGCCAACAAAAAGTTTATAATTAACATCATGTAAACAATCATTAAAAGCATTAGATTCACTGTTTTTTCCGCGCCCAAAACAACAACATAATTAAACAGTTTTGTTTTACTCACACACAACATTTATTTAATGTGTTGTCTATATATGATATTTATGACCTTTTTGTATATATTTTTGTTTACAATCGTTTACGGCTAAATACTAGTACTCACCGTAGTAATCTCCGTGAACACTGACCGGCCCTAGGCTGGGTTGTGACTACCTTAGACAGGCAAAGGACATTATATAGCTAGTTACTTGTAACAATAGGTGCCAGTGACGTCGGCAATCGCAGGAGCTATTGATTGGAGGAGATGACATGACTATTGCTAATTGTTGCCCTTAGGAGGAAGCAATTTCAATAATTCTCTAGGGAATTATGACGATTTGTAATGAGACGGTTTCAAAATCGATATTAATGAAATGCAAAATATCAGTAACACTGAAATCCAAGATTCAACAATACTAAAAATCCAATAGGTTTCATAATACTTTCTTTATATATTCATCAGTCTGACTTCCGAGATCTACAACAAAGTGAAAATGAAAAATGAAAGCGATGTTAATGTTATGGATTTAAAGACAAAATTATTATTATTTTACTGAAAGTTGAACCTATGAAATGTAGAGTTTAGTAAAGCATTTTAAGTATTATTATCAAACATAAAACTTTTGCAATACTTTTCTATACCTTTAAAAGTATGAGTTGTTCTAAATCATTTGTGTATTTTTATTTACCGACACGTAAAAGTTTAATTATAAAAGCTACAGATCATTTATTTCATAAATGTAGGTATGCATACGTCGCAGGTAATCCGCTCAATCCGCGTATTATCTAGGAAATATATCTGCGACATATATACTTCACAATTTGAGTATGATTGTAGATATATAAAATTTAATGGTTTGGTAATTACAGTTTTTGTTGCGCAGCAAAATAAAACTAGGTGCTTAAATATACGTAACTCTTGTGTAAACCTGCATGTAATATATTAACAGTAAAATAAAATTAACAACATTACTTTTGACTTCGGAATTGCGTTTGTGATAGATATTCAATATCAATGACATCTAGAATTCAGACATTTCCCGTGTTATTATTACAAAAAAAGTTTGACATGGTTTTAGTCGCCTGACAACGTCAAATAGTATGGAAAATTAATTAAAAAATAACTTTTTTGTAAATTACACCGTTCGTTTTTGCCGAAAAATGTTGACGAATTTAGTGCACGTACAGTCATACATTGTTTTTTTTCCAATTGGAGTATGTGATTTCAAGAAGGAAACATAACTTGAAACATTTCCCCATATAAAGTATCAATATACATACATCAAAATTAGTATGCGCTAGATTTATTTGGGTCGTGACCATCATGCAAATCAAACAGGATAATATTCGATACAAGGGCGCCGGCCTTTGATTTCTAACCCAGTTACTTCGACCAGTTGGAGCCTACTTTTCCAGTGAATCAAAGAAACAGTTATCTACTTATTAATGTGACCTATCATCATCATCATTTGCCTGCCCTTATCCCAATTTATTTGCGGTCGGCGCATCATGTCTTTTTATTCCATTCATCTCTACCAGCAGTCAAATCGTCACTTACGCTTAATGTGACCTATATTTTATCAAAATTATAATTGTTTTGGAATCTAAAGTTTTTCGGTTTTATATGATGATCAGGTATTTATTAATAATCTGCATTGAGATACAAATATCGTAGAGCAAAAGTTGTAAATAATACCACAACCGGTTTATACATAAATATGTGTTGCTCTGTATAAATAAGTAGGTAAGCAATTCCTCGAGACGATTATGAAGGTATACTAAACGTGGCCCATAATTTTATTCATCATCATCTGCCTGCCCTCCCTAATCATTTGGGGACTGCGCAACAAGATCATGTAACAAAAGGATTTGCCAATGTTTTATGACAAGCCGCTGATGTTTTAGGTTCCTATACTTAGAGTACCTATGTTAGTATTACTAAACGATTTTTTGATTATAGGTAATATAATTTATGTCATACTTAAACAACCTAAAATTACATGGCGAATAGAAGACTACTGTGCATAATCAAGTCAGACTTCGTCATATGTGTATATGAAAATCATATCACTGAAAAACTGCTATGCTGTACGCCAAATCTGCGAGTATGATTCGCATAAATATGACGTCATAGTTATATAAGACTACATTACTACACAGATGCAAATTTTCAGCAGATACGCAGGTGCTTGTAATAATATCTTCAGATAGGTATTGCGCAAGAAAGTCTACGCTACCTTGAGTAACCCTTCCTACTGGTAGTTTTCTGCTCTATTGTTCTTGACAATCTTGCTATACTAGATCACGATCTATGGAAAATCACGCTGAATCACTTCGTCTATAAACAGAACAAATTTTAACACCTGAATGTATTTATGTCTTGTGGGTTTTCTTGTTATGTGGTTTCATAAAAGGTTTAAATTTCATCCGATAAATTATGTTATAATAGCATCCTGAGTACTTGCAACTAAAAACAATGCACCTCACTTACATTATTCTAATAGTCTAGTATTCGAGCTATCGTATAATATAAATGCTATGAAAATATGTTCAGGAGCTGCGCATCAAGACAGCTTAAGTATTTAAATGTTGGTTGGTTGTGTGTGTCGTATATAATTTCTTAATATTTTTTATCCCTTGAACATGCCGACCTCCATGTAAGAATCACCAGTAGTTTAAAATTTGTAGTTCTGACCATCACTAAGATTTGCAGCTATTCTATTGTTCAGTCTTGGGGAAAGTAGTGTTTAAGTGAGGCTTAAGTCAGACGATATTATGTCGTCAGTCGTCAGTAATTTCTGAGAACTGTGCCTCTCATGCGCACTTTTAATCTAATATTTATAACTTAGATTTGTTTTATTGTCTTTTAAGATTCAAACTCATCTGTATGAACGTCAGTTGTGGATTTTTATGTTGCATGAATATGACTATGATTCTATTCCATACACATCGAATTTGGAATTCAAAAATCACATATTAGATGCTGTTCTGGAAGTGCTGTAGGGAAATAAAAATAAAATGTACTTCATTGAAACATGAAATAAATCTAATCAATAATTTTATAAATGTCTGGGATACCACTCGTAGTAATGTATTTAAATAATGATGAATTCTTTATTCAGGGAAAATAAAACCCATTCTTTTCATAAATATAATAAAACATAAACAGTGTTATTACAAAAAAAGTTAAACATTGTTTAAGCGGTTTTAGACACATGTTTAAAACATTTTCTATTACAAAAAAGTTAGATCAGGTTTTAATTTTCGACCAATCACGAGTCAAGTCAGACTTAGTTTGGACAATTTCAGGAACTGACATAGCTTTCATTTCAATAAATGGGCGTACTTGTACTAGTGCGAACCGACTTTTTGATTTCAATATAATGAAAAACTTATTTTCTTTTAATTTCCGGTCCTGTTATTAAAAACTCACACGGAAGCCAAGAAAACCCAAGACAGAAGCGTTCTAAAAGCGCATATTGCTTATTGTCTATAGTATTAGCATGTACTTGTTACAATGTTAGTAATGTCGGTTCGCATCGCCATGATCATGACAGCCACAACAGTCCACTGCCCACTTCTGGACATGGGCCTCCCCTATCAGGGTTTTGCCATACTTGAGTACGCGTCTCAAATCTGGAACCCCATCATCACACATATTGATCATAGAAAACATTCAAAAAAAGTTTCATTTGTTCTATTTTGTAACTAACCAAGCATGTTCGTTTGTCAATGCACTATGTTTTTCTTATTTCATGTATTGTTTATAGGTAAATTACTCATTCAACTTTAATTCTTCATGGTTGTGTGCTACTAGGTGTTAGTATTTTATGTGAATGTTTCTTATTCTAAATTAATGTCTAATTGTGAAAACCTGTAATTGGCTTTCTGATTTTAAGTATATTGTTGCATTAGCTGTTGGTTTTCCTAAACAAGCAGATGTATTAAAAAAAAATAGCCAGTGTCACTCGCGCTGCTGAGACAAATCTAACGACACCTCATATGTTAAAATTTAACTATCCGTTTGGGCTGTAGCCTGTGAAAAAGTATTGTTCATACATACAATAATACATACATACTCTCGAAAAACATAACCCTCCTTCTGAGGCAGTCGGGTAATAAAATAGAAATTGTCAATTCAAGATGTTGAATTGACAGGGAACGCTGCTGCCCATTCCCTGGAATTGGGGTGATGCTATTCTGACCCGGCATCTCACGGCATCGCACGAGTGGGAAAAAAATTATTGCTGGTGACAACTTCTGACAACCATATTTGCTTCTTAGTAATTTATACTTTCTTGACAGCCAGTATTAAAATCAAAAAGAATTTATTGTAATGAACGAATGGGACTTTTATATCAAATATTTAAACACTTGGCTAAATATTTCTTTATTACAAATACTCATTTAGCTCATTTCTAAAGATAAACTTGGTTTAAAATGCCGTTATATTTAGTCACAAGCCCGCCCTGGTTTAAATCAGTTACACTAGACTGATTTTTAGCTTTTCTTGTGGGAAAACTACGTAAAACATTACAGAAACATTAGGTAGGGCGTTTTAAATGCTAAACAAGCTTTTTACAAGTAAATTTTAATCTTAATAATACCATACTTCTGGACACACACGACCAAATAGATGTGATTCGTTCGCCATTGATTATTTCTATTTATCTATTTCTTGAGCAGCCGCATCACACCGTCGTAGGTCATTAGTCAGTGAGTAGCGGGTAGTTTAGTGCCCGCCCGGTCCATGGATGGTATGCGAGCGCGCGCGCGTGTAGATGAAAGCGAACACAACATGCTACTCTGAGGACTCAGTATGTGGAAATCACGATTGACAACGCATTTTACTATTTAGGAAACTCTGCTGCTAATTCACTAAACTCATCATCAAGTTGCTTTTTACAGTTCCTCTGGTAAAAATGGGGTGGCGCTATTCTAACTCTTGGTAGCTCCTCAGCACTCCGCTAAGGCCAGTTCGGATAGACGTCTTAAAAAAGGCGGCTGGTAACGACTGGATTGCGAAATTGGGAGATAGTTGCCATATCTTGGGGTAGAACTATATTCAGTCCTGAACTGCTATAGGCTCATGTGATGTTTAGCTCAGAAAAACGAAACCTTACACGTATTAACCATGTAAGTATTCACTCACATATCTTGAATCAATCTATCTGACATACAAATCACATCAAAATCCGTTGCGTGATTTAGTGCAGCCAAGCTGCACTCTACTGGTGATTTCAGCTTTTATATTGTCTCTAGGCAACTGTTAAGGTAACTGTTATACTTTTGGACATCTTTAAGGGCTACATTTTCGTTTTGGATGAGCCTGATAAAAGATGATGAATTGATTAAATATGATCTTCGTCATGTCCAAGCAGATCCCGAGGTCAGCACGTCTCGAGGTAACATTTAGAACTGTGAGCATTTTATGCAGGTCCTGCAATGATATCTTAAAACTTTCTAGTTTCTGTGAAGTTCATGCATAATAAATACTTTACGAATGCATGATATCAACTGCATACTTACTATTACTACTACTACTTCGGCCGCAAAAGTCCACTGCAGGACATGGGACTCCCCCAATTGGGGGGGTACACACGGCTAAAAACTAACAAACATCAACTGGGTGTGTTTTCTCTACCGAAATTGAACCTGGGTCTTCCAGATTCTCAGTTCATTTCTCAGACCAATGGACCACGAAAACAGGTGTAGCTAACCATTGAAAATAAACATTATTGCAACTGCTTTAAAGCTTAGATTGGCTTGAAATATAAAAAAGCTGAAATATACTGCTCGTCCAAGCTAAGTTGGAACTTCAAACAAAAAGTTGTAGAATGAAATGTTTGGCAAATAAATTACATTATCCATGCCTGTACACATATTATGCAAAAAAACTAATTGAATATTTTTCAATTGCATTTTCTAACCTGCGGTGTTTCGAATTGAAATATATGATGGACTAAATAATGCAAATAGAAAAACTTTAATATTTATTTAAACTTAAGTGGTACAGTATCCGTTATAATTTTCATGGTAACTTCAGGTTAAGAACTATATCCCATATTTTTTTAAAATTTTTGGACATACAGACAGACAGACAGATTTGACGAAATAAAAGGGTTGAAAACTGCCAGGTACGTAAATACCCCATTGTCGAGCGATCGAGTGCCGTGAACCACAAGTTCACCCTGAATTCACAGGACTTCCGGTCATATTTTATTAAAGTTCAAAACTTGAATGTGAGGTAGCGATGGCGAAAAATATTGACCATTATGTCGGTTTAACTAAGGCATATCAACTTGTCTAATTCCTTGGTAACCTCTTTCAGTCCGTGATAGGTCCTGCTTTAATTCTGATATAATGGAATTATGCAAGTTAACTCAAGAATAGGTAATGAAATTCAAATAAAGATTATAATACTCGCATGAACATAGCAAAGTTCGCCACCTATCCACTAATATGGCCGAAACTGAAAAAATCGTTAACTGTAGCCATCTCGCTTACTTAAGCGTCCCTAAACGTTGCAAATGAATTTGAACTTTACAAAGGCGTGAGGTTGTATTTCCAGTGATTGATTTCAGTCGTACGGCCCTACAGCAGCATTTAATGCCACGGAATTAGGCGAGTTTTTATTTAGAATAAGACGAGTTTACCCTACATTTGTAAGGAACATTTTTGCTATCCGTACAATATTTTTGTTCAACTGACAGTTCGTTGACATCTTCAAATACCAAGAACAGGTGGTGGGTTAGTACTCTTGAACGATTGGAACGAATCTAGAGAACGAACTTATTACCAGTGTTGCTATTATAAAAAACATTGGTCTGTTTTTCGCTAGACATAGTTTAAAATTGGTTTTGTAATAATATTACTAAACAACTGCCTAAGTACTTTAAACAATGTTTAGCCAAAGCACGAAACCTAAGTATGAATTTCAATTTATACTGCCTTTTAAAAACTAACAGCGTCATCTATCGAATGAAAATATTATTGAATCTCGCCATTATAATAAATTATGAAATTATAATAAATGGTAGGATATCTTTTGTAATGCTCATTTACGCTACTGATTCATTATATTCCTTGCAAAATAAAAAGATCCTAGCAGCGTTGTTACCATAAAACTGGACCAAGCAACTAAATCTACCGATAGTGTAAGTTTTCTTCTCCGCTAGTCGTTTACTCTTTCATCAGCCTAGGCTAATGTGTGATACTATTGTTATTTATTATAGTGATATTATTAATAAAATAAAGAAACTTATTTCGATTGAAGAAATAAAAAAAATCGTGGAAAATAAAACAATGAAATGTATTCTCATCATCTCATAATATGGGCTGATCATGACTGTATTTTGCGTGGTGCTTTCATCACTTCGAGATATGCGATTTGTTCAGAATGTATGTGCTACGTTTATTGTGTAATGCAGTCCGTATCAGCAACAGCGTTAAGACTGCATGGACAATCGTTTATCTAAGGTGTAAGCTAAGAATGAAAACCACACAATTACACATAACATAATATTTATTCAGAATTACACAACATAATATTATTATTTATTCTGCACACCTTTGTATTCCAACGGTAACTTAATCTTAAACTTATTAACTAGCTGGCTGCGGGCACAGGGATCCTTCGAGGGCGATTGACAGTTGATCTGGGAAAAGAGAAAGATGATACAGCGATAATGTAGCTTTCATGCGCATAGCGCAGACGATAGGGGTAGTCGGGAGTGGAAAGAAATCTTCAGGATGTAAATGCAGATGCAGCCAGGTTTCTCCCAGCTCTACAATATGTAGTAGCTACTATAACGGCAGACAATACTGGGTGAAATTTTACCACTGACCGATAGCGGAGACTGAAAACCGGCAATAAGGAAAAACTGGTAATAAGGAACAACTTTTCTCCCCAAGGATCATAGATAGGCCGAAATCTGAAAAAAATATTGCCGTGTGATGTCGGCTTAGAATGTCATCACCCCATATCTTTCCCGTGGGTGTCGTAAGAGACGATTAAGGGATAAATTCATTCAGGAGTTTAATCCCTGGATTTTGCAATCGCATTGCAACATCTTGCATTGCGCTCACCAACCCACCTGCCAAGCGTGGTGAGTATGGCAAATACCCCCCTACTAGGGGGAGGCCCATGTTCAGCAGTGGACTTTTTTGTGACTGTTATAGTAGTAGTATTGTAATTTGGACCTCCCATACAAAATTGCTGATCAGCTGATTTGATTGAGTTACTATGGGAGGTCAACTTTTAATTAATTTTTTCGACCTATTTTCCTTGGAGAAATTTATTCCTTATCATCAGCCGGTTCTGAGATTTCGCTATCGGTCCCTAGTAAAATTTCACCCTATTAGGTATATGCAAGCGGTTCTTACGTCAATTTTTCCTTTATTTGAATAGGATGCTCCGGCGTTTCGTTTGCAGTAGCGAAGGTGGCATGTCTTTTGCATTACAGAGAGTAAAAGCGTCAGGAATCATACGTGACGATGTATATCTTAGTGTGAATTCGCACTCTGTAGTGAAATTTTAATGCAGGTTCCGGTTCAACTGTAATATGCGAAAACATGATTAATATTTTATTTGTTTATAATTTTCAATATGAAGTCCTATTTTTAAATTGTTTAACCTTTGATTCTTTCCTTGATAAGATTTTTTCAGTATGCCCTGTTGAGTTAGATACTGCCATACGCAACACGCTTGGCAGTCGGATTGGCGAGCGCTTTGCAAGGTGTTGTGCATATTCGCAGGTAACGCTGCTGGCTGACCATTCCCAAGGTTCATCCCTTAGTCGCCTTTTACGACACCTATGGGTGAAAATTAGGTGATGCTATTCTAAGCCGGCATCACTCGTTCAACAACGACTAAGCTTAACGATAAAGAATTATTTTTACAAGGCTTTTATCCTTGTTTACCTCGTTTGCGGGTTTGCTTCCTGGTGGTTATTCGTGATGCACGGTGGGCTCTACGGGTCAGTCAGCTCTTTTAGAACACACTCGGTACGATTTTCAGGTCACAACCTAGAACATAATCAGCTATTAGAATAACCATATTAGTATTGTTTACTACATATACTTACTTACATCTAATTATTTCTGTCTAAACCTAAACTTATTTATGTAATATTATGTTATGCTCATTCACGTAGTTTATATTTTGTATGTTATTTACTTTTCTTACATATATCCCGCTCTTATTATCGTTAAACTACTTATTTACACAAGATTGCTAGGCAGAACATGCTTTGTTATCTATATTTGGTATGTGCTTCTCTTTTTAAAAGCTTTTATTTAACTTGCAGTGTATGTAAGTAAATATGTTTGTTCGGGGCAAATCTTGCAACTCAATTTAGAAGCAGATATCTTCAACCGATTGAGCTGAAATTTTGTATACACGTTTAGTTCGGATGACAATGCATGATTAGTTATATGACGTCATTCTAAATCTATCATGGCGGAATATCCAAGATGGCCGACAAGTAATTTTTGACGCACTCCTACAATATGGGTGTCAAATTAAAGGTCTTGCTGAGTACAATTCAGAAAATAATATGGCGGACATCTAAAGATGGCCTTTTAAGATAATTTACAATATGAGTGTCAGATGAAAGGTATTGCTGAAAATAACCTATTCGAATTATTAGTTGAAGTCACTCTAAATTAACTATGGTGGACTTCTTAAGATGGCAGAATATAATTTTTATGCTTTTTTACAATATGGATGTCAAATGAAAGGAATTTTTCAGAATAACTCGAAAAATAAAGTGACGTTTACGTCACTCATAATCATAACAAAACCTGATATGGCGGACTTAAAGTAAGATGGCGTATTAAGTTTATTATGTTTTCTTACTAAGTGGGTGACAAACACAGAAATATTACAGGTAAATACTATTGTGAGCTAAATGACGTCGCTTCGCAAGATTTTAAATTTAGATTTGAGTGGTTATATTGTGTTGGGGTTTTTAGTCTTTTGTTCATGGCACTGTCAATGAAGAATGTTGTCAATTTATACCTATTATGTTCATGAATGCAATAAGTAGGTAGGTTCTATCGCACAACGTAGGTACATAATCAACTATGGCATAAAATATTTGTTTTCCAGAGATTGCTAAAAAGTAAAAAATAAATTATAAGTAAAAAACATTTTTAAAACAAGCTTTTATTTGGATGCGCTAAAAAGCATAAAATAATCTATTTACTAAAACTTTAACTTGTTACTTATAATGGCATTAAATCTACGTCTTCATAATTTATACGATATAAAAGCTTGTCGCGAGATTTAACCTGTGTACCTATATATTAATAAATAAATTAGGTAACCAGTGTAAATGATCTTGAACAAACTTTTAACCTAACACCACACGAGTACCTACTTAAATCTCGCGACAAGCTCTTATATCGTATAAATTATGAAGACGTAGATTTAATGCCATTATAAGTAACAAGTTAAAGTTTTAGTAAATAGATTATTTTATGCTTTTTAGCGCATCCAAATAAAAGCTTGTTTTAAAAATGTTTTTTACTTATAATTTATTTGGTATTTTATTCTTCGAAATATACTTGTAGCGTGAAGTCTTTGTGACAAATACAAATACCTCAGATTGGAGTGTAGGTAATCATATTCAGCAGTTGACTGTTGTGATAATATTGATAATTTATTCGTTTCTCAGGGTTATAGCCAAGCTTTTAAACCACCTATTACAACAAGGTAGGCCACTGACATCATTTTTGGAACACTCGCCGTCTAAATTATCATAGACACCAGCCCTCCGAAACACAGAACCATCTATCTTTTCCGAGAATCAGGTAGTACAGCTTGTAATGTTCTAATCAGACTAGGAACAAACTCACAAAGTGATAATTATTATTTCTGTGAACCCGGAAGTTTGTGCCTCGCTGGGAATCGAACCCGGAACTTACTTTGGTTTTTTAATACAACTGAAAATACCGTTAAAAAGCAATAAAGGAAAAATTACATTTTACGAAGAAGCCGGCTAAATCTCGCTGCACTGTTGAAAGGTAAGCTAGCTGGCAGCGTAGGTAGGTGTTAGCAGGGCGAGTGAAACTGTGAGAGAAAGTATTAGTTATTTTAAAAACATAAGGCATACCATAACACATTTTCAGGCAAAGTGATTCAGTGTAAAAAAGCTGACTCGATCAGTGAGCATTATGGTGAGCGGTAGGGGTGGCATTTCTTCTCTTTGATTTGATACATCCCTTTATACCTATTATAATTATCTTAACAGACTACTACTACAACCACAACAGTTTATTGCTGGATATGGGCGTGCCCCAATTAGATTTTATTGTAATTAGGTATTTCCATACTCAACACGCTTGGCAGTCGGATTGTAAGGTGTTGTAGATATTCGTAGGTAACGCTGCTGGCTGCCTATTCCCTGGATTCATCCTTTAGTCGCCTTTTACGACACCTATGCGTAGAAATTGGCTGATGGCATTCTAATCCGGCATGACACGGTCGACATCGAATAAGCTTAACAATAAATATTATGTTACGCCTGTGCTTTGCGGGTTAAATTGTTGTTAAAAATATATTTTACACTCAGTAGCCCAGTTGCGAATACAGACTAGTGTGAATAGAAAGCAGTGAATAGAGACGGTGCTGATGATTCATGCATGACTAAAGAAGATCTGAACTTGGTGATTGATAATGCCATTGCCGTCGCCAAGTACTGTCAGGAAAAAATCTAATTCGTACTATTGACACGAAGAAATGCTAAGCAAAGCGCTTTGCAATAATAGCGTGGGCGTGGCACCTATTCCAGAAATCGTTTTTAATGTTGAGTTCATCATCATCATCATAACAGCCACAATAAAGTCCACAGCTGAACATGGGCCTCCCCCTATTAGGGGGGTATTTGCCATACTCACCACGTTTGGTAGGCGGGTTGGTGAGCGCAATGCAAGATATTGCAATGCGATTGTAAAAAATCATCCAGGGATTGAACCTCTGGCTGAATTTATCCCTTAGTCGCCTCTTACGATACCCACGGGAAAGATATGGGGTGATGACATTCTAAGCCGGCATCACCCGGCAAGAGTTCTGGGTATCTATGTATAAAAGAATATAATAATGTAGGTACGTTGTGGTTTGGCTAGCTCGTGGGCTTGCCTACCTACGCTTGGCCGGACCAAGCTGGAAACGACGGTTTGAAGCTCGGCTTCGCTCACCTCGTGCCTTAGCAGCAAGGAACTGTAATAACTGTGCAGACGTTACAGGGTAAGGATTAGGTATTCCACGAATCATCCCTAATATGGTGTGTTATCATATCACAGCTTACAGCTAAATAACATACGGTGTGCGTTGGCTCGCCGAACGGAGGAAGGCTTGCTAGGCAGTAGAGGACAGGCTGCTACGGCTGTGTTGAGTCAGCGCAGGGCTTAATTCTAGCCTTCTTCCATTTGAGGCGGTTCTGCGTTTAAATCACTTGGGATCCGAAGTTCTCTCTCTTCAATGCTTAGCTCGTCACTAAAATATAATCGGATATTTTAATTTTGTTCACTACATCAATAACTGCCTCTGTCTATCGTGGAATTCTCCTCCTAAACTCCTCTTAAACCACGCAACGGATTTTGGTGTGTTTTTTTGCTATAGATAGAGTGATTCAAGAGACAGGTTTATAGGAATTGCACTACTCAGGCAAAATATGCATCACGAGCGAAGTAAGCCTAACATTTCACGTTAAATAAAAACATTACGAGGAGAGACACTGTCCTACCTACATCACCACTACTATACAAGTATTGCGAGCGAAGCGAGCTCGACATTCGAGTTAAAAATACCTGCGGGGAGACATCGTCCTCTTGGACAAGATCGTTCTACATCACTACTACAAATATTGCGAGCAAAGCGAGCTCGACATTCGGGTTAAAAATGCCTGCGATGAGATACACTGTCCTACATCACAAGTACAAGTATTGCGAGTGAAGCGAGCTCGACATTCGCGTCAAAATGCCTGCGTAGAGACACATTGTCCTACATCAAAATTCAAGTATTGCGAGCGAAACGAGCTCGACATTTCGCTTTAAAAATGCGTACAAGGAGACACAACGTCTTACATCACCACTACAAGTATTGCGAGCTAAGCGAGCTGAGTACGACATTTCGCGTTAAAAAACGTACAAGGAGACGCACCGTGGTGATGTAACTACTACAATGCGAGCGAAGCGAGCTCAATATTTCGCGTTGAAAAGGCATGCTGGGAGACACCGTCCTACATCAGGTTTATAAGTATTGCGAGCGAAGCGAGCTCGACATTTAACATCAGAAATGTCATAACCGGAATCAGAAATGTTATATCAGCTATAGTAGTTGAAGAATTCTTGGTGAGTGAGGCCGCCCTGCGACCGCCCCCCCCCTGTATACCTACAGTATAGGTACTTATCTTATTTTATTCTTCTAAATATATCTACTTACTGTTTATTACCTTACTTACGACTAAAGCACCTAATAAAAGCGACTAAGGGAAAATCCATTCAGAAGCTGAACTGTGTAGTGGCTGCAGGCAGCAGTGATGTAAGTGAATGCGGCTCCTTATTCTGCACTAACATACCCCCCGATTAGCAAGACCAGTAATGTAATGATAATGAGCATGGCAAACACCTTCTCGATGGGGAGCAATGATCGGTCATGATTTCCCAAGATTTTACTATCTAAGTATCAATCGTAGTTCTATGAAATGAATGTAGCCAAACCATGTAAGCAAGACCCTTGCATGCTGTCTATTACTGCAATAATGCGGCATTTGAAATATCTTGCAACAGGCTTCATCGGGTCGTTCGACTACTTAATGTTCTACTCGAAAAATAAAGAACACTGCACTATTACGCACGTTTCTTCTTTAAACCCTGAAAATACAAATCTCTGTTGATGATTTTCCAAAGAAAATTAAGTACGAATTATCTGATTTTTTATTAGGAGATGGCACTTTTAGATGATAAGTGGGACTTTGAAGATATGGGTACGATGATGATGACTATATTTGGCTACTCCTGGACAATCATTTACGTGAATTTTTTTCAGGAATGGTTGATAAACTGATACTGAATACTTACAACATTTTTTCAGCACTACAATCAACGTATGGAGCTTTGCTATGCAGTAATTTCATTATTTTTTTACTTGGTTAAACTTTCTTTTAACTTGGAAAGTAATTTTGTAGACTTTTAAATATTATTTTTCATGTATTTTTGCAAATTCTCTAACATATTTTTACGTTTTGTAAAATTGTAAACAAATCTGACAGGAATTTGAATGAATGGAAGGATTGTTTGTAAAAACGTTGCCATTTTAAAAACATATTTGGCAGGGCTGAAAAATTTAAACCAGTGTTTGAATTCGCTAAACGTTGTCTAAACTAAACCATGTCTAAGGCATATCTAAAAATTTTTTTGTAATAACAGAGAAAAGATTTTATATTCGGTTCTGTACATTAGTTGGCGGTTACTACGATTAAATTGAATTCACACCGGTGAGCTTCTCATAAATTTTCTACTTCTATTAATAAAACTGCTAAAGAATATAATAGTTCTGACGTGTCTTGAAATAAATTTAGTTATTCTAAAACCCAGCCTCTTTTAATTACATCCTTTTTGTACCCATCCACGCGTCATCGTAAATCACAAAAAATATAGGTACTAGGCATTACCTAGACACTTGTGTGCTTCTGCACTTAATATATCTAGACAGGTATCAAAATCTATCCAGGTATGTTAACAAAAGGATTAAGTTTATTTCATTTAATAAAGAATACTGAAGTTATATATTGGACTAACATTATACTTTCTTCGGATGGGCACGTTAAGCCGTCGGTCCCGGTTGCTGTCTATGATGGCGGTCGTTATGCAACCATGTCAGAGGCCTACTACTTGCAGTAGACGGTTGAAAAACTCTGACACCAGGGTTCATCGGGTCGTTAAACGACTCGGTGTCCCACACGAAAAGAAGAAGAAGTCGATGTACCCTTTTAAAGCATTTTTTTCTGACTTTTGCAATTTTAGGCTCATTTTTAGTGGAATACACGTAAAGAAACAAAATTATATAAAAACACATAATATTTATTATAAATATAAAAACAGATGTACGGTATATATCTAAGATCACTAGAATTGAATTGGCAAGATCTTCCGTATCTGATGTTGTTTATGGATCACAGAGCTGCTTAGTTTACTCGGGGATGGTGATGCCGTGCTCCTTGGCTAGTCCCTCGTATTTCTTGCTGTAGGCGCCTTCGGGGTCGTACTTAGCAGTAAGCTCCTTCCAGCTGGCGAGCTCGTTCTTGATCAGATGGTCGATCACGATCTGGGCTCCTTTCTTCTGGTTTTCAGTGCATTTTGCGCAACCACTTGCAAGAGCATCGCTGAGGTGGTCTGTAGAAGAAAAGAACATTTTTACAAAATCTGGAGCAAATGTGATATTGAATCACTATAGTAATTTAATAAAACACTAAACTACGTAAGCTGGACAGCAAACCACTATTATTGAACATTCACAAAATTAAGAAATCATTTTCACTTTGATTTGAACATGGGTAATTTGAATATACTCCAGTTTAAAAACAAGGTGAATTTGAAAAGAGACAGAAGTTATCGTGAACACAGAATGATTAATATAGGTAATATAAAGCGTAAAATAACAGTTAAAAACTCAAAATTCCTATTTACTTTACCAGTAGGAATGTATAACTTTTAAAACAATTGAAGGGGCACCATAATTGTGTAGTTGCAATTGACTCACCTTTCAGGGTCTTGCCTTCGGGGGTGCACTTGCCCTTCTCAAGCATGCAGTCGATGTACGCTTGCAACAATCGCTTGTTATTCAGGATCTCTTTCACATCCAAGTTGTCATACTTGTCATCGTATGTCTCTTCATCAGCGATCGCCGCCGCGACGACTAAGCACACAACAACTAGGAAACGCATGGCAATCTGAAAGAAAGTTTACCGATGCAATGTTTTGGTAAATAAGCGGCAAATGGATGTGACGTATCCTCTGATGAAATTGTATTTAATTTGTAGGTCTATCTGCTGATTTTCAGGAAGTTAATTATTTTGAATTCCTCCTGCGTATAGTGCAGTAGATGATTTTAGATTAAAGAGAAATACGAAACGAGAAGGAGGAAGATTTACAATAATAAAGTAACTTGCGCGGAAAATCTGTTTTAACTTTAGTTGTCCCTAAGAGTTATTCTCACACTTAGCAAAATAAATAATATTTATATTTAAACGGGATAGACACACTTGAAAATGGACCTACCATTTTGGAGGTTCACCGAATAATGATTAATCACAGCCACAGTTTGTGCTTTTGGTCCATACGGACGCAATATTTATACTCGTAACCTTCGGTATTTTTTGTTAGGTAGGTAGAAGTTTTTGAAGTTGAAGATACCTCTCGATTATAGAATATAGTTATTATTGTATCTATGTCTCTGTTTATAGGTAAATTATAAACATTTGAAGAGCAATCGTTTTATGCATTTTTTATTATTACCTACTGACTTGATTGCTATGCGAGTCGAAAACTGTGTATGACAGTATGACAGGGGATGCGTATTAGCTATACCTACAAAGTCTAGACAATTTATAGAGCTCAGAGTTTGGGTCAGCTACTGATTTTAGTACAGTAGTAAACAAAAGAATATACATTGTGTTCCCGGCATGCGGGTATTTATATAGGACGGGGCGGCGAGTGGCGAATTGAAACTAATGAATATCTTCAAAATTTATTATATTTTTATTTTATAAATCTTTTCTACATCTTGCCTGTAGCACACTGACATATTGAATGATTTCATCCGTCCCTTTCATACGTCTCTATCTTACTCTTTCACCCGTCATCTACCATGGAGATTCCACTCCTACATCCTCGGCCATTCCTGATACCATGTCTGCCCTCAGACATACTTCTTCCATACTGACTCTACACAATAAAACAAATCCTAACTCTTACATTCTTCCTCTTGTACAACACGTACCCAACAATACAACGTAAAACAAATCTTAACAAAACCAATAGAAACTAAAATCAAATCAAACTCGCTCATATTGAACACTAACACTTTCACCGATTCTTGCCTCTATCATAGGGAATCCAAAGCCCCTTCTTTTCCATTTCCATTATCTTGTCAGGTCCCTTCTTTGGAATCAATATCACATGAAAACTGCCGTCGTAATTAGTCATCACATCATATTTGTTTCTTGCCGCCGTTGCCTTTTTGGGGCGGTGTTCCGTCTCGATAGTTTCCATATTCTTTTGTGTCTTGTTCTCGTACTTTACTGTTGTATTTTTCCTATTATTTTCTTTGGTCTGGGTTTGTTTACTTTGCGATGTTTTTATAACTGCTGTCAAAGCCGTCATGCTGTCATCGGTCAAATCTGGTGTCAAGTTATGGTATGCCACAATGTCATCATCTCCATAGAGCCAAGCAACGTCAAAGTCTTCAATGTCATCATAGTCTTCTTGCGCAACTTCACCCAACTTCGTACACGTCTTAGTACTCGCTGATGCCGCTGCGTGCCGCTGTTGGTCATCGTTCTGCGCGCTCTTCACTTTGCTTGGAACCTTGATGACCTCACGTTCCTCCTTGGGTTTTGGTTCTGCCACAGCCGTCTTGAATTTGTAGTCGTTGTCACCCCCAAACCACTTGACGAGCTCCGTCTTTAGCTCCCCAAACGTCTCATGGT
Organism: Phthorimaea operculella; assembly: GCA_024500475.1. Taxonomy (NCBI): domain Eukaryota; kingdom Metazoa; phylum Arthropoda; class Insecta; order Lepidoptera; family Gelechiidae; genus Phthorimaea; species Phthorimaea operculella. Next base: position 4,209,908 of record JANFCV010000027.1, read on the forward strand.
CTTCCTCACTGCAAAGCCACAATGCCGCAGTGCCCTCTAGCGTCCTGCGTGCAATCAATAGCTTCTTCCTCGGCGACCACCCGTACTCTTCCGCACGCTCCTGAATCTTCTGCGCCCATTCTTTCACAGACACGGTTTTCACGTCCCCGTTGAACCTGGTCAATCCTTGTATAATTTCAAGCGTCATAGTCATCTCGTCTTCCTTATTTCGTCGTCGTCTTGTTTCTTCTTGTTTCGTCGTTTCGTCGTTTCGTCGTTTTGCAATCTTCGTCATACGTCTTCTTAATATTTCATCATTTTCTTCTTGTGTCCTTGATCGTCGTACTCATATTTGCAGGTTATGAAAAACCGGTTGCAGTTGTTTCGTAGTCGCCCGTAGCCGTCTTCAGTTTCTTCGCCAAAATTGCGCTGCCTCCATATCCCTGACTCTAGCCCCCAAAAATATAGGACGGGGCGGCGAGTGGCGAATTGAAACTAATGAATATCTTCAAAATTTATTATATTTTTATTTTATAAATCTTTTCTACATCTTGCCTGTAGCACACTGACATATTGAATGATTTCATCCGTCCCTTTCATACGTCTCTATCTTACTCTTTCACCCGTCATCTACCATGGAGATTCCACTCCTACATTTATTCAAACTGGTGATCTAGGCATCTTTTATTATGGGGCCATCTGCGAAATCACGAGAAAAAAACAGTTGTTCTATGCATTATTCTTGGGTAAACCTTATAATAAGGTTTTTATATGAAACAACAGTTTTTTTTGAAGCTATGAAAGATGTTCAAACAGAATCCTAGATAGATGCCTAGAATTACCAGTTTAAATAAATGCCCGCTTACCGGTAATACACCGTATAACAAGGGTTACGTTGCTTTATTTTAATAGCCGTGTGGTGCTAGCTTAGAGTAGCATCACTCCATATCTTTCTCGTTGGTGACGTATGAAGCGGGGCTAAGGAATTTGAGTGTTGATGTGTATTGCAATTTTAGGCGACAGGCTGACAAACTGTCGCTATCGTAATACACAGGCTTCCGAATGACTCAAAACTTTTGTCAGACGTGGTGTAAATGACCGTTTCTTACAGTCGCCTACGCCTACCCTGCAAGGGATATAGGCGTGATATATTTACGTACCTATGTATATTTTTAGGCCCTTTTTTGCTTTATTGTGTAGTTAACCAACTTAGTTCTTTATTGCATTGCGTCTGAAAATGCTTACTTTTAGAGAAGCAGAACGCAATATTATTTTTTGTTAAATTAGTAGTTGGTGCTTTGGTGCTGGTGTAGCGTGCAACATCATAATAAGTTTTAAATAAAACTCATGCGTTTCTATACCCTGACTCCAATTCGGACGGTCCGCATCAAAGCTTTTGAGTGAAAGTTGTCATATCCCTATATAAAATGAAATATACATATAAAATTCATGGAAACACGTGACTTCTAACCTCACATAGGAAACGTTTATTTACAACGATTATAATTAAAGTGTAATTTTAGCCTACCCTTGAATGTCTCAAGTTATTTTTGGCTTTGTTATTGTTTGGGTTACACCTTCTATGCATTTTTTATCCACATTAAACCCATCAATGTTCACAGCCGTGACGATCTAAAGACGTCACGGTAAAACCATGACAAATACATGCGCATGCGCGTCAATTTTTAATGATCTAATTTTTTATTATATACCTAGCTGTTCAAGAATTATGTCTGCCAAAGATCTAGATTCCGTTAAAGATTTATATTTTTCGTCCTATATTCTGAGCTACCAAAATCATGTTTTATTTAGTTGATCTTTGTGTGAGAAAAAACTCTAATTATGTAGTTAGGCATTGTGCCTAGCATATAGCTAGAAGCGAGGCAAATTACGAGAATAATTAAAGAATTATTAGTTAATCTAACAGAAGCAGACGATGAAAAATGACGTGGTTCATACAATATCCAGAGTACCTAAAGTAACACAATATAAAGTAAAGATATTTTTGAAGATAGGTGCCTATCTTATTTAGTATTTAAGCAATCATAAGAAAATAAGTAAGTACCTACTTTTGTTTGTAAAAATTAACCTATCTTTTTAAACTTTTTATCAAATTCTGTTCCAACTTCCAAGAAACAGTAAGAAGACAAACAGTCATCTTCGATAACAGGAAAAGTCAAGTACTGAGCACTGCATTCAAAAATAACATACTCAATTCATCATTATCATATCACGTCAAAATAAAAATAATATAGTACTAGTGGCCTGCCCCGCGTTTGTACCTGTTTCTAATTGCTTTAACGTGGGAATAAGATGTATTCCCGGCATGTTTACGTATACGTACTAAAACCTGCCTCTTGAATCTCTCTAAACATAAAAAAAACCGATTCAAATCCGTAGCTCGGCTTAGCAGTTAGCGGTGTCTATGACAGACAGACATACAGAAAAACGCAAAAAGCGACTTTATGTTATGCTATGCATTAATATGACGCATCAATGTGACATTCATTTTTATACACATCTCGTTCAATCAAAGTTATTTCCATTTGATTTGATCGACTCTACACTATAAATAGATTATTAAATTCAATGACATTGGCCTCGATTCTGAAAATAAATAGTCCGTCAAATAGGTTAAGAAAAAAAAGGAAATATCTATTTCCTGTCATTGAGTTCTTTACTATTTTTAGTCAATTTAGTCGTCATTGTTTCCATAATTGCCATATTTTCTATTTTAGGTCAAATTATAAGATATGCCATGACTAAGACATTCTTACCCTTTTCTTAAACGATTTGAATTTGACGCAAAATCCTTTTCTAAGACAGCGCTAATTCAAGATATGTTAGGAGAATTTATTTTCTGAATTGACACCTTTATCTATCAATAATTCTTCCGCAGGACTAGGAATAACAATGATGACTTTATATTAATTAAAAATAATACTGGCAGACCAGATCAGTGGACCACAAAACCGCAAATGAAGCACATTTAATCATGGACTTTTAAAATTACATTTCAGTGAAGATTCGTCAATGAGGGTAAAGTTTTTTCTGTTTTCTTTTAGGCAAGTCTTGTCTTGTCCTATTAAATCAGCGCAAACATTTTCAGGGCGTGTTTTACCCGTGAAACTGAACAACTTTTCTTTGTAACATTATATCGCGATTTGGAGATCCCATACATACCTAAATGTTCAAAACATAAACAATGCTTTTATTTCATATTTCTAGAAAAGGGCTTCGATTTTACGAGTACAACACTCCCTAAAAGTATTTGTTCTGAATTTAATAGGAACGTGTATGAGTAAAGTATCTATTCTAAATAATTTAACTGATATTACCTACCCATTTTAAAAATGATAATATTGGATGAGGAATGTTTACTCGAGTTAAAAATAAAGAATGTCTAAGGCTCTTTTTTGGTTTGATACGCTGGACATTGATGAGAAATGAAAACTGGTTTACAAAGCTATGCTAGGAAAAATCCTCTGTCTGGAACCGGAAAATTTATGATAAACAAAGTATCATTAAGCACATATTTTTTTTTTATTGACGCATGTACCTGCTAGTGCTAGTTAGTTACATATCAATACGTAATCACTCTAACTAATCATAAATTCAAATATGTATGCGACTTTTCGATCTTGTTTTGCGTCGGTCGACCACAAGACAAACCTATTGATATTGTATACATATAATAAGGTACAGCATAAAGTTAACTTTTAAGCTTAAGGGATAATGTAAGAACTAAGAAGAGAAACACATGGAAAATATTAAGCTTATCACGTATGTAGCAAATACAGGGTGTAAGGGACGGTGTACAGAAAACTTTGCAGGCATGATCAGACCATGAAACTGAACAACTTTTACTGTTAGTAAACGACAAAAAGATTCCGACCGCTTATACAAAATTCACGATCAGCTGACTGACTTTATATGGAAAGTCGAAATGTCTTTTTTCGATTACCACTATGTTCCATGGGGAAAGTTGTTCAGTTTCATGGACTAAGCACGCCTGCAAATTTTTCGTTACACAGTCCCTTACACCCCGTATACAGAGTGGAATACAAAGTAATTTTGTGTTCTCTAGATAACGTTTGCCGCACGATTATGAGTATTTTAAAAAAGAGGTGAAAACGAATTTAGTAACAAAAATATGAGGTATGTTTATGTAAGCAGAACTGTATACCTATTAAAAATGGTCGACATCAAATGCAACTGTACCAAATTAACTGAGTATACCTACAAACGATAAAAATAGCTACAATAGTGTAACATCAAACATAGAACGGATATACAATTACTTAATACAAAAATAAATAAAACATTTTCAAGAACACTGCTGACTAATTATTACTGAATTCAATTAGAACGATGTTTCGAGAAACATATAAGGTCTAGAAAACAGGTAGAATTCATTTTATTGTCAAGTTTTAAAACAAAATTTCATTTTACTTTCGTCGAGTTCTACGACGAGGCCATGTTATAGCTAAAATATCATCATTATTGTCACATCAGCCAATAGCATTTAGAATATCATTAAAGCTTATTTGTTACATTCCATATAAAGATAGGTAAATCTAAAAGTGTCATAATCTATCCGTCGAGATGACCACTCGCTGCATTCGCTGCCGCATGGCGCTCTCTTTCTCACTTAGGTTTACCAACAAGTGGGAAAGGGAGCACCATATGGCGGCAAATGCAGCGGGCGATCTTCTCAACTATAGCTATTCAAAAAAATATGTTCTGCTGCCATAACATGTCGCATTAGTTATCCCACATTTCTATCGAAGACTCGCCCGACTATCGAAAAGCATGCCTACATAAATAAGATACAAACTGATAAATATCCGCAACACAACTTCAATTCAATTGAATTTGACAATTGTGATTTTATCTACAAGTTGTCATATTTTAGACAAACCATAAGTTACAGTTAATTTTTGAACAGTGTTATAATTATAAAAGAAATCTTATACACGCTTTAATTACGATTTGATTCTAAATGTTAAGAGAATTTTAGTGGTTCTCTGATATTTTTATGGTATGCATCGGCGCTATGCATTTGCCTCTATTCTAGATTCGCTTATTTTCCCCGAAGATGACTGTTGATGATGATGATGATGAGAGATGATATTCTAATCTAACGCTACTCAGAAAACAATAGAAAAACATTTTTTTATTTTATTCAACCTCAAACTCACAACGCTAATGTCAATGCTGAAAACAATAACGTAAAAAATGTAATTTACAATGCATGCTTGTTCAAGGAGGCAAATTATCTTGAAAACGGAAGATTTAGGCAACTCTGTCTGTCTCTCCCCTAATATATTTTTTATGTACAGGGTGTGCAAAAGATTACTTGCTGTGACCAGTTTTCACAAAATAAGTTCTATACACCTAATGGCACTGATAGTCTCGTACAAGTAGAAAAATTAATAAGTTCTATGTTTGGCACTAATCTTAGGTACGTTTAATTACTCTCCATCGAAACTTGGGACGATAAAATAACATTTTTTACAACTTCAACGAAGCACTAAACATCGCTTGCGACTACCTCTTCAAAGAGCCACCAAGCACCATACAACTGGCTGATGGTCCATCGTCTTATGTTAAATACTAGTGGCATTTAGAGCATCGACGAAAGCTCGCTCTATCCTAGGTACATGTTTTAGTTTTGATCTTTGTTTGATGATGTGATGTTCTGTAACGAAGCTTTTATCTGCCTAATATTGACACTAAATTAAACACAAGAATTCTTCGAAATAAATACTTTCAATTAAATAATTTTGGATCGCTTATAATATAAACAATGGTCCGCGCGCGACGACCGACAGCGTCCAAGAGAGAGAGCCCTGCGATGGGACCCCTTGACTGCCGAACTAGTGCTGACTCTTCATAATTGCCGGTGTTCCTTTTCTTCGGTCTAACACTAAGTACCTACGTCACTTCTAAAGGTAATTTAAACAAATTAGGTACCAAACAAGTACATGGGTTCTAAAACCATGAATCCATTAGGCATTGTTAAAGTTCTCGTACTATTTGTCATTGGCAGCAGGAGCAGAAAAAATAGAAGTACCCCCCTGTACCATCATGTACAAAAGTTCAAGGCTCGCTATTCACAGTTTTTCCAACAATCGAGGTGACAAATGAGCGCGTCCTGTATAGTATAGCACAGTTTTTGCATCGGACGTAATATACGAGGGCAAATTAGATGTTTTAAGCACGACGGTAACTACTATAAATACTGTGTGCGGACAGACATAAGGCACACTCAGTAACTGTGATTATCATTTACCTGAGAACCTTCGAAATGGTAGGTTCATCTTGAAGATTTTCTACTATTGTGCAGTTTTTGAGGTTATTTTGTGTGAAAACAAACGTCCATTTGATTGAGATTTCCGTTTTTCCTTCCGGTTTTTGGTGGAGTGACTACATAATTCATTAAATTTTGGCTTAGTGTCCCTAACCTACCTACCTGGATAACTGTGGAGTTTAGCAAGTGCTTTTGACTTAGTTAACTACAAGGTTGTGGGACTCTACCCCTACAAAGTCAAATCAAACTGAAGTTGTGTTTCATTTTACAAGTTTTCAGCAATATTCACTCATAGTTCCACATCTTAGACTCTCAATTGCGTTCAAGTAGAATTCGGTGAAAGTTCTGGTCAGAATACAATCACCATTTTTAAAGTCCAGCATGAAGCTCTCTAGTCGGTAGCATAGGTTCTATAACTATGTACATCTTCGGAGTTTCAGGACAAGATTGTTACTGAATAATACCGAAAGTAAAAACACTATCTACCAATATCTCTTTCAGATCGCCATGCGTCTCCTAGTTGTGGTGGCCTGTGTGGTCGCAGCAGTGGTCGCTGAAGAGAAATACACTGACAAATATGACAACATCGACATCAAGGAGATCCTGGAGAACAAGAGACTCCTGCAGGCCTACGTTGACTGCATGCTCGAGAAGGGAAAGTGCACTCCTGAAGGCAAGGAGCTTAAAGGTGAGGATCTCAATGCACATGAAGTTTTTTGGTACAGTAGAAGCTACCTTAGTATAGCAAACTTCAATCTCCATAATTTTGGCACCCGATATATGGCATGCCAATTGAAGTGTATTTTGGATTACATAGAGAAGCCTTACTTGCCTTACAAGCCTTCAACGATAAGTAAACATCAAATTCTTATACTTACACGTGTTTCGTGTGAATTACGTTAGATTTTTGGGAAAGCTACTAACAGTAATATTAGTTTGCATATCTTCTTAAATAACTCGGCTACAATCATTGGCATTTTAATCAATTCGAACCAATTCTACACCGCTTTTCCTTGATTCGTTTTTTGAATGAATTCTGTTTCTCTCCAGACCATCTCCAAGACGCTCTAGCAACCGGCTGTGAAAAGTGCACTGAGAACCAAAAAAAGGGAGCCCAGACCGTCATCGAGCACCTGATCAAGAATGAGCCTGAGAGCTGGAAGGCTCTCTGCGAGAAGTACGACCCTGAAGGCACCTTCCGCAAGAAGTACGAGGGTCTGGCCAAGGAGCACGGCATCGAAATCCCGGAATAAACCAGCTCACCCAAGTTGACTCCGCACAGACCACAAGTCGCCATCGGTCTTCCCAATCGTTCCTAGGGATTTCTTAGATTCTATTAGAGTACTCCTTCCTTTTGTACATCTGTTTTTATAATAAAAGTTTATTTTTATCTACAAATTATGTTTGTGTTTCTTGAGTTAATCATTATAATTGCTAAACCAAATTACCTACCTCCATTTTATGACACGTAAATCATGTTTATTAGGAAAAATACAACTAGAAGTAAAGCTTCCCTCAAAGATAGGCAAGGCAACTGCTTAGAACTTTACCTGCACGAGCACAGAAGAGTTGTTTACTGTATCTAATGTTTTCGTCATATAGGTGTACGTATAAGGTTACATTTAATTAAGTACAAATATTTAAGAGTGTATCTACTCACAAAACTGAACTACTTTTTATAGAAACTTATTTTCAAAATATATAAAAAAATAGATGCTAAATAACGAAAATTCTCAACATAGCCCGAGCGGTGACTGGTCTCATCCATATCTCACAAAAGAATAGAATAATTTAGCTATGTACGGGTAGAGGAGCTCGAGTACTTCGGATCGGTCGTGGTCTGCCGCGGCGCAGCTTGGCACGTTTGGCGGAGTAGCTAAAAGTTTGCCCTCTGAAAAAAGTTAAAAATATCTCATCGAAGAATAGAATGAGACATGGCTGTAGCGATAGGAGCAGTTTAGTAAAGCTTATAAATCTTGGTCTGCCAGCTGCTATCTTGGCACGTTTGGCGGAGTAGCTAAAAGTATGCCCTCTTAAAAAAGTAAAAAATATCTCATCGAAGAATAGAATGAAAATATATCGTACCGATAGCTTGCTTGAGTCTGCCTACATATATACTGGTCTGCCTGGCACAGCCTGGCAGGTTTCCCAGTCCGACCACTTTTACTTTTTTAGTAAAATTTTATCTCTTCGAATAAAAGAATAAAAATATGTCGTACCGATAGCTTGCTTAAGTCTGCCTAGAAAAATACTGGTCTGCTGACCACAGCCTGGCAGTTTTCAGATACGACCACTTTTACTTTTTTGAGAAATTTTATTTCTTCGAATAACAGAATGAAACTCAGTGGTAATAATAGTTTATTTAAAGCTTAACACATATCCCTTGGTCTGCCTGAGCTCAGTCCGGTAGTTTCTCGATGCGATCACTTTTCACTCTCAGTAAATTTCAATTTTAAAGGACCTGACTTTGTTTATTAGAGTGGGCCACGTCAATAAAATGAAAATTTGTCGGTGTATAGAAGTGAGATTTACAGAGCTGTAATCTCTCAATGTCTAGATGAAGAATAAGTATGTTAATTTCAAGAATCTACAACTTCAGATGTATTCGTAGTAATTATTTCAAAAATACAATACTTGGGAAAACATTTTCTTCATCTGGACATTGAGAGATTACAGCTCTGTAAATCTCACTTCTATACACTGACAAATTTTCATTTTATTGGCCAGGCCCACTCCTAATAAACAAAGTCAGGTCCTTTAAATTGAAATTTACTGAGAGTGAAAAGTGATCGCATCGCTTCCGGACTGAGCTCAGGCAGACCAAGATATGTGTTCAGCGTTAAATAAACTATTATTACAACTTAGTTTCATTCTGTTATTCGAAGAAATAAAAATTTCTCACTTTTAGCTACTCCACCAAACGTGCCAAGCTGCGCCGCGGCAGACCACGACCAATCCGAAGTACTCGAGCTCCTCTACCCGTACATAGCTAAATTATTCTATTCTTTTGTGAGATATGGATGAGACCAGTCGCCGCTCGGGCCCAATTTTTATGTCATATTTCTAAGAAAAATTCCTAATAAAAGTTGTTCCGTTTTGTGAATAGAACACGCCTTTAAAATATTTGTACTTAGGTAATTAACCGACGAAAAAAAACGGCGGAGGTTCTCAATTCATCGCGAACTTTTTAAATGTAACTTATATATTGCTTCTAATTTACTTTTTTTAGACATAAGTCATTCATCGTTAACCTTATGATAACAATTAACTCCATCCTGCCATACAAATAATGTGTGTAGCACTAACCAGAATAATGCAATTATGAACAACAAAGATGCATATCTTTTACGCGAAGGTCAGACCACAACTTCAGAATGCATTTTTTTCTTTATTGTTAGTAGTAATAATCAAACAAATTTAGACTTCTTGTCAAATATAAGCTTTGTGTTTTAATATTAATAAATTATCTATGACAGCCTACTTAGTCCTAGTCTTAACTAAAATGATGAGATTCTATACATATAATATGACAGCTTATGTCATAGAATAAGATTAAAATTCTGAAAAATCTTTTAAAATTATTTGACTCAACAAATGCCAAATTACAGGCTTCCACATATGGATGAATATTATAAGTATAACGTAACACGTCATTAAATTTAACGAAACACAAAGTGGTTATTTTTATACCTAGGTTAAATCAACGTTGTTTTTTCCCTAGAGAAATCAAGATTTTTTTTCTTGTTTTCCCTTAATAAAGTGTCTGACTTCCACTACCACATCTCTGACTGGGTTATTATTTAGAGGATTTTTAATTTCAGGGGCGGTCAATGTTTAAACCCCGGTCCGTGGAATACAGTTCCGTTGCTTTACCAAAATGTGCTTCGCCTGGAGTCCAGCCTGCATTCGAGGTTCGCCTTGACTGATTCTGTGACTAATAGCTATTATCCTAGCTGGATATATCTACTTGTGAGCAGCGCCTAATATAAATTACCCATCACTTCTAAGATACACGGTAAATTTATTTTTCAGCAGAATAGAATCAGGCGTTGATCAGGCGTTAGTAAAAAAGAAATCATTATAACAGGCGTTCGTAACCACAAAAATACGCCTGTTCTATTTGATATCATCATTAAGAACAAGTTTATTGATAAAAAAGACAGGTGTTACTATAATTTTTATAATGAAACACTTAATTTACTTAGTAGGTAAAGTTGATAAAATTACATTTTTAATTACAGATATAAGAATAATTAACTATGAGACCCGATTACAAAAATAAAAGCAGACGTGTTTAATTTTCTCTTGTCATGTTCACAGTTTGTCCACTCGTTTCCCTACATGACAAGACGACTAGAGTTAATAATTTGGGTAAGGTTGTGAAAGACGTCGTTGCCATAAATGTAACGATTATGGTGGTAATCCTTAATTTCTTTTATGTGGTATCTTTGGGGAAAGGTCAATTGGGCACAAGGTATCATCATCATCTACCGGCCCTTATCTCTACCGGTCGGCACAACATGTTTTGTTACAGCACAAAATCATGTTGCAAAAGGCAATTTATGACCGGCCGTCTGCCTGACGTCAACCCTCTTTGGGAATGCTATTGTAGGTGGTATCACCGCCACCACGCGATTGACCATAATCGACAGATATTCAGCCGAGGTCAAAAAAGGTCGCCTTTTACACCCTGAGCGGTCTAGGGCTGGCATTATTTTTAGCCACTACCGCACGGCATAAGCTGCTACTACAAGGCATTAAAGGATCAACTTATACCCTTAATAAATGAAAAATAAATAAATGAATGAATAAATAAATAAATGAAAAAAATAATTTACTCATTTCAATGGTTAGGTTAATGGGCTTCTGTGATGGTTCAGTAATAGCAAAGTAATAAAATGAGTGCATTTCGTACTTTTGGCTCAAATCTAAAAATATAATAATGCAACCTAAACAGTCTTCGGATTCATATGATCATAGAAGTTCCCAAGCAGTTCTTCTTCAATAGCCACATTAGTCCACTGCTGGACAAGGCGATCTCCCTCCCATACAATACAAATAATCTTAAATTCTGTGACTCAAATATACAAAGGATAGCTCCATGTCTTAATCGACACCCAGTGCAATCGCTTAGATAGTACTATTCTGATCGGCCTCTACACGGGGCATTCCAGCAATTATAAGGTGTTTAATAACTAAACGTGTCACGCTTGCACTACACGGACACAGGCGTGAGAGTTTCGTAAATGTTCACCATTGTCTTCCCTTACTCGCAAGGATTGCTGACAGGTATTGCATGCTAGGCGTTTCTAAATCAATATGAATCATTCCGGTTTTGCATCAAAGTTGCTTGTGCATCTAGGCTTTCTATATCTTTCTAGTCATTTTATTGGGCAGCAAATACTACTGATGATTTTAACATGAAAGTCATCGGCCTCTATTTGTCTTCATCTAAATATTTGCTATATTCAAACATCAAACGTGATGTTGATGGAGCAGCGGGTGTAAACAGAATATTTTTAGGAACTTCCACGAAGTTTTACCGGTCAACAATTCGATAAGTACTTGTAGAATCTGATTCATGATTTTATAAGTCTATTTTTAATTACAGTGTGTATGTAATATGCAAATGAAAACAAATAAAAACTAAAGATACTCATGTAATTGCTGATATGGCGATACATAATAAAAGCCTAGACAATAACTATGAGCGCATCTTGATGTTTTGCAATGGTCCCACAATAGACAGTTATATTTTCCGCAAACAAGAATCAATAGTACTTATAAATAGGGCACAAATGTTCTGGTTTCAGTCTTCAGTCGTCTTTTCTTAAGGTGTAACTGTAATAGTTTTTAATAGCAGTCACTTCAACATGAGGTGTCTGACAGTAGTAGTAGGGTTGGCAGTGATCTCCCTGGCAGCTAGTCAGGAGAAGTACGAGGATAGATATGACGATATTGATGTAGACGAAATAATTGCAAATCGTAGGTTGTTACTGCCGTATCTCAAGTGCATGTTGGACCAGGGCCGCTGCACTCCGGAAGGGAAGTTCTTGAAATGTAAGTTCATCGTACTCGACAGTTAGCACTTACTTCTGAAATAAATGAACACTTACAAACCAATGCACTGAGGCATCCATTCGAAATATTATAACGAATGTTGTTCTACATAGTTATGTAAATACAGTCAAAATGTTATAAGGTTTTAATGATTTTAGAACAAAAAAACTAGAATTTCATATTTTAACTCATTATAGTGGTCATGCGGTACTCCTACTTAAGTATTTCTAAGTCGTCATGTCAATCTTTGATCATTTATGAGAAAGTCATTAACACTTACTTATGAGACATGTGAATTTCAACCAAAATCAACTTTTATTTATCCTATTACTATAATAGCTGCTGCTAAAAAGTATGCATGCACTTACCTACCTACATAAAAAGTTTATATGACGTGGAATATTATTAAAAATATTATAAGATATTTTAGCTTTTTAGATGATAAATCCTTCTTTGGATTTTATAGCTGTAGTTTTAAGAAATCGATTAAAAAAGACAATGGCTTAACAGATGCTCAGCAGTTACTCACCCTACTAAAAGTTATTGTGCTATGATTGCATTGTCCTCTGCATTTTATTGGAGCCGATGTAATTTGATAACATTGTCAAATTAGTCAATACTCGTGAGGAAGATGAAATGATAGAAAAAGAAGAAAGAAATTATGATTGCCAGCAGTGGTACCTAATGTAGGCATATAAAAGATTTGAAGAAAAGTATTCAAACAGACTTATTTTTATTATTACAGCACACGTGACAGATGCGATACAGAGCGCCTGCTCGAAGTGCACGGAGCAGCAAAAGAAAATTGCACGCAAGGTAGGTGATTTACAAGCGAGTTTACAAGCAATTTATAACTTTTTCCCAAACTAAATAAATTTTACTAAATATTTCATAACACCTACCTATTTTTAACATTTTTGTGGATGAAATTAGCAGCACTGGGTTAAGACCCCCTTTCAGACAGGCTACTCCACATATCTAAATTGCACAAAAATATAATTTTGGACTACATAGAGTGTTGGCAACTGATTAGTACCCAATAACAGTCACCGACATTACTAACTATTTTCGGGTGGCAATTTTGTGATTTGATTACCTATGAGTGCCTTAACTAAAATATATAAGGTTACATTTAATTAAGTACAAATCTCTTAAGGGTGTAATCTACTCATAAAGCAACTACTACTACAACTACTCTACTGAACAACTTATGTTTGAAACTTTTCTTCTAAATATGAAAAAAAATTGGTCCTCCCGTACTAAGTGACACACTTTTTCAACATATTTGTATCGGAGGTCCAAATTTCTTTATCATATTTCGAAGAAAAGTTTCAAACAAAAGTTTTCCAGTTTTGTGAATAGATTTGTACTTAATTAAATGTAACCCTATATATTTGTCCAGGTGGTGAAGCACATCCGCGAGCACGAGAGCGACTCTTGGGAGAAGCTGAAGGCCAAGTACGACCCCGGAGACAAGTACGTGGACGTCTACGAGGAGTTCCTTGGAGCCAACGACGAGAGGCGCCGCTAGACCAAACACTTCGTGGCTCAGCTTATGCTGGATGTAGAGCAAATATTTCACCGTCCAGCGTAACTAAAACCTTGCACTTACGGATTACTGCCGTCACGTAGAACTTAAACAAAGCTGGGCATTGAGATATTTGCTTTATAACCATAGTAAGTTCCACGCACTGACCCCTATAAAAATAGACCAAATTGAGATGGAAAACAGTTTATAGCCGTTTTATGACAATTATTTAGCGTTTATTTATTTTTTACGTTTTACTTGCAAAATTGATAATTGGTGAAATATTTCAAATCATTAGAATTTTGTTGCTTTGATGATCGTGGCTATTTGTTGTATCAATTTTATGTATGTACTCACATACCTACCTTGTTTTTCTGCATACCAATGTTTGAGATTAATAAAATGTATCATAGCAAAATATGAATTTTGTTTACAAATATATTTTTTGCTCACGTGACGTAATTGAAACATGTTATTTTATTTATTTACGTTGAAAACCTGATAATAAAGGATACTACAACGTTAAACTGATTTTATTTCCGTAACTCTATAATAGCCTGTCTGGAAACCAGAGTAAGGTTAGTGCAAAACTTTATCTTTTAGAAATTATAAAATTATAAGATTATTTATTTTCTCCTAATAATTAAAATGCACAGCCTATATAATTTTTATATCGTTTCTTAATTTTTTTATGGGGAGCGAGTCAGTTTCATGGTTCGAATGCATCCTATCAGTATTCGGACTGCTGCTGTCCTTGGCATCCCGTTTTTATTCGTAAAATATGACATGGTCGACAAGAACTTTGATGTCATATTTATTATGTAGAGTCGGTATTAATTCAACATTCAACGCAGTTGTTTTCTCCTTGGTCATCCATAAGTTTTAACATCCTGCTTATTCCTATTGTACCCTTATGACGAAAATGAATGAACGAATGATAAACAACCTCATAAAATGCTCGGCAGATGGAATCTGTGAGTTTTTCAACAATAAAATTGTCGGGTCGCAACAGTTGAAGGCCGATCCATGTCACGTCATACTAATTATACACGAAACTGGTAAGGCGAGTACAGTGGTCGTGATTCTAGGGTACACCTTTCTTAGCAACTTCTGTATTCTCTTTGAGCAGTTAAATTATTACAATAAATCTGCAGCTTTTATGTTGCTTACTATAAAGAAACGCAATATCGAGCAATTTTATCTGCACACACCACTGTCTGTAAAGTGCGGATCAAGTTTGCTAATTTTGCCTCATCCTCTAAGGCCCGTTTTTAACTGAATCGATTCTATAAAACCTTTGTGCAAAGAAAATTAATTTGAGGTCTGCACATTTCCCATTTCTTTAGGTTTATGAGCGAATTTATGAATTAACTTTCAAAATAAACCACGAATAATAGATCATCAACAACAAAAATATTTTTGTGAAAACAGTAGTTGTAAAACCCGAAACAGGTTTTATTTTATAAACATGAATAGTGGTAAACAATAGAGCTACCTAGATAACATACCAATAAAGAAGATTGTGAGTTTGATGACAACAACTACTTCTTGGAACTTCTACTACTTTGGAACTATTGACACCAAATATCTTCCAAAACCAAAATTCATATTAAATAATTGTACGAGTACAGTGGTTATACTTCGTAATTTGCAGAGTTTGCCGATATTTCAATTAAACGATGAATGCATTTGTTATTTTTGGATGATTTACATTACAGACTACCTATCACAGGATTGTATAAAATTTCCTACTATATCGTTCTATCGAAAGCCAAAAGATGTTGGTTGACATATAGATACTAGTTTCCTTTGCTTTTCGTTCACACCATGTATAAATTATAAAATGAAAGTCAAAAATTAGTATCACAGATGGCGGTTTATTTCCTTACGGATCATTATAATACTTGTGATAATACAACAGTCTACCAATCTACGTTTTTTTCTCATGATAATTTAAAACTATCACTATATGGCTCGAATTTAGTCTTAAGACTTGAGTTACAACTTATAACTAGTCGCTTAGGCTTTGAGGGTCTTGAGTTCGTCTTCGTATTTCTTGGTGTACTTGTTGTCAGGGTCGTATTTCTTCTGAAGTTGTTCCCAGTACTGGGGCTCCTTGTTGATGAGGTGGCCGAGCACGACCCTGGTCTTCTGCTTCTGGGTCTCGGTACACTTCTCACAGTAGGTCTCCAGAGCTTCCTTGATGTGAGCTGAAGGAGAAAGAAAAGTTGATCAGTTTGTGTTATAGAGAACTCTAAGTTGTTTTGATCAGATCCAGCTTTAAGCTTAATTTTCCTAGAATTTCTAAATTATTTATTTTTTACTGCACTGCGAGTCTCTTTGATGAAAAAGCTACGTACAGTACAGATTGCAACCATTTATTATCTTAATAGGGTGCTTAACCTTGTTTGACCTTCTGACGGTCATACATACTTTATGCCAGTCATATGCCGTTACGTAAGTAGGTATCTATCAAACTAGAAAGGTGAATAACCTTAGTAAAGTAAATCTGCTGATTCTTTTGGGTGCCAGATAAATATTGCAGTCATTAAGAGAAAGACTTACTGGCGTGGAATTTAAAACACAAATAGAATCGAAGTAGCTTACTTCTTACTCTTCGAGTTTGACAAAAAAATATCAGGATAAGACAAGACTACAAGAATATGAAACATCATATTTTTCATTCAAAATAGGTGGCTAACCTAACCAGCCCTCCTGATGGAAAGCGATCGTTGTAGCTTGTGAAAACTTGATACACTAGAGGAGGATGAGTAAAACTTAACACTGGTACTCACATTTGAGTTCCTTGCCCTCAGGGGTGCAGTTGCCCTGCTCCAGCACGCACTTGATGTAGGGGCCCAGCAGGCGTTTGTTGTTGACAATCTCCTCGACGTTGACGTTGTCATACTTGTCAGTGTACTCGTCAGCGGGGCGGGCGGCGGCGAGGGCGGCCACGGCCAGGACACAGGCGACGATCAGCTTCATGATGAGCTGGAGATAAGGGGACAGTCAGGTTAGTGCTGGGTAGATATGACAGAAGAGTGAGGAAGAGAATTCTAACATTCAACCTAATATGTTACTGAAAAATTGGAAATAGGCTAAGCGACAGACATTTTTGTGATAAGGCAGAAAGTTGCTGCAGTACCGCAGGTAAAGCTCTTGTTGTGTGATAAGAGCGTTGTAAATTCATAAAACTTTGCACTAAGTTGGAGTTTACAAAAACACTAGGATTTATATTTAGCTATCCTTCAATAACAATACATCTCACTTTGTTATTATAATTGGCAAATAAAAAAAAATATTGACGAAAAAATTATCAGAAAGCTAACTTTCAGGAAGCAAATCTACTACCGGTGAAAAATTCAATAATGAATACACAAAATGAATCGAATCACACGATATTGTTACAGCACAATTCACAAGTTAATCAACTATTGAGCCCTTTCCATATATTTACTTGTACCACTCGTACTTACTATTTAAAGGAGTATATTTTTTTCGTTCACGTGTTTACTACTCGGCTGGTACCGTGTGAATATGGTGCTGGCTGGAAAGAGTCGTGTTATATAGCCAATCATGTGGATCACCAAGCCGCAGTCCCTAGGAAAAAAATGTAAACAGGTTTTCTCGTTTCTGTGAAGGCGGTGCTAAATTTGCTTAGAATCGTGGAACATTTTGCGTGCGCTGACGCCGGCGACGTCGCTGTGACGCGGGACGGGAAAACGCGCAACACCGGTGGAGATCGGTGGTTCTAACTGAATTCATTAAAAGGTTTTAAAAACGCTTATTTTTTCTTGAATCAAAAAAGGATAGTATTTTGTGACTCAAGAGAAAACTTTGCTCATTGTTAAATTTTGTTCCTAAGTACGTATAACTTGTAAAGTTTCTCATTATATTAAATTTTGTTTTGTATTATTTTTTTAATTTCTGTTGCAATTTGCGTCTCCATATTCGTATAACGGATGGTGTATCTAAATCAATGCTGTAACTCTCTGAACAGAGTTTCAACTTATTATTCTAATTATTAAAAATATTTTATTGGCAATGATAAAAAGAAAACAGCTCTATTAAAAATATACGCTTACCTCATCATTGGCCTCATACGTCTGTGACAGACGATTTATTCAGTGTCTGAGGCAAGATTTTTCATGTATAAGCCGATACGGAAGTGGTATGGCTTTTTGCAAGCTCTCCACAGAAACTGCGTTGCCTGGGACGCAATTATGGAAAACGCAGGGCTGCTTGGCAGACTCCACAGGAACGACGACGGGTCGATACTTGCGGACCCAGGTCGGCTGTAGGAGTCTGCCGCACGATTTATTACCAGTCACTCGCGCCTGACGGAGACCCCGTTCCGGGTTTGTGTGTGGAGTTTTCCTTCTCCAGGACCCTGATTCGCTTGGGTCGGATTTATCCCTCGGTCGCCTCTTACGACCCCCACGGGAAGAGAAGGGGTACTCTTACCACACTAAAAAAATAAGAAATAGGTATCTTTCATCACTCTATGTATCAAATTACCTTAGGGAAAGTTTTCCATTTTTATTTTTGACTGATCATACCAACAAATTGGCGGTATGCGGTTGAAAAACTCTAGCACCAGGGTTCATCGGGTCGTTGAACGACTCGTTGTCCTACACGAAGAGAGAGAGAGACCAACAAATTTTCGATATTATTCACCTCGTACCTATGTTTGTGTTATTCTACACGAATTTTATTGATCATGATTACATAACGGTTCATCGGGGTTTTTGACCTTGTAACTACATAGAACTAAGTTGAGGCTTACGTACGGAATTACCACCAGCCTACTTAATTGTTAATACCTGTAATAGGTTAGACAGCAATTATCAGGGGGTTTACCTAGATTACTCATTTTTCTGAACAATTCTGTAATTACAATTGGAGTAATTTTCCAACAATAATACCTAATTATAGGTAGGTACTTCAGATTACTCAGTTATTATTTCGGCCTCCAATTCAAGTTGCTTACGATATCTCAACATAGTCATAAACCGTAGGACGTCATTCTGTACCTGTTTCTTTACGTAGGCATTCTGATAAATTGATAATAAAATTTCTGAGAATTTTCTATTTTGTAAACCAATAACAAAAAACTTATATTCACGACATTTATTCGCCGGCAGTTTCTGTTTTTGAGTCATTAGTTGAAAAACACATATAACGTCCGTTTGTGCGTTATTTTTGTGCTGCGTTATCGCATGCGAATGGAAAATGCGATTTTTCACATTTCCACCTTATTTTTATACAAATAGGTACGGATTATATCAAACGGTTTAATAGACGCAGCATAGTGCAATGTGCAGCGGTAGCGGATGCGCCTGTCAAACCGTTTGACGTAAACCGTTTTGTATAAAAATAGTAAGTCGGAAAATCGCATATTTCTTGCGCATGCGATATCGCTACATGCAAAATACATAGACGCACATTATAATCAAAATCTGTCATATCCATATTTTCTTTAATATTAGGACCACTGAAGGCAGTTCAAATAAGACATAGTTCATCATTATATCATTCGAGTTTGACGTTTTTTTCGGCCTGTCTCATGTGAATGCGTTTATTTCTTGGTTTATTTATTTTTATCATATGTTTTTTTCGTACGATGTAATTGACTTCAAAGTATTTGGATTCTAATTAATATATTAAATGATAATCATTTAAATTTTATTTTTATTCTAGACTCATAGGAAATAGGCAAACAGAACGAAGCGCGTTTTGACCTTAACCTGGGGTCTAAGATATCTAGTTGAAAGTCAAAAGGTTTTGTTTTGTTTATCGTAACACTCATAATGATTCATGGTAGATATCAGTTACAATCTAAGCACAATCTTCAATCTACAATCTAAGCACAATGTCAGGCAGGGCCAAAAAGTCATGCGGCCGGCCTGTCCACGAAAAGTTGGAGGCAACGCTTAGGCTGCACTTGTAACGTTGTAACGTGTGACGCTGGCGAATGCAATTACGAAAAATTTAAACTTCCTTCATCATTGTCATCGAAGTTTGGCTCTAGTCTTTTATATTTCATTTCATCGTCGATATCCAGGGAGAACGCCAATATTTAAAATATTATCATTGGTATATGCAACGAATTAATAAAAAATAAAGATCTACTTTCCTTTCTAGAGTCCGTTATTTAGTCAATGACAATTTCTTGAGTCAACATTTACTTGTTTCAGTGTTATTTGCCTGTCATGTACTTGTCAGGAATTTCCATGACGCGGTTCCACCATTCATTAGGTCTGATACTGATCTAATTGTTATTGATGATCTGAACTTGTCACTTAGGAATTATTATGCAGAATCTAGTTATAATGTATTCAATAGTACACACCTACCTATTCATTTGTTTAGTTGATCTTAACAAGAATAGGTCATACAAGTTTTAATTGAGAAGGTAATTGTAGTTGTTCAGGAAAAAGACGATATTTTATCTTTCGATAAAAGATTATCGAAAGATAGGTATTTTTGCTTAAATTTTATAGTTCTTGTAATAAATGATGTTTTTGGAAACGAAACTTAACAGTAAAACAAGATGTTAGTTAAAATCTTTAATATGGTATAGAGCAATGCATATTTCCGGAATAATTTATTTTATATCATATACTCCAATGTCTCAGAAACAAATAAACTTATATTATTTTATCTAAAAAAACACTCTACCTACTCACTTAGTAACATACAGTTACTAGCGCCCATCTTGTTATCTTCAATTCTAATTCTATTAATAACGATCATAAATCATTCATCTATGTATATGAAATCCTAGACGTAAACAAAATCATAACAATTATAAACACATCAACGTGATACCGGTTTTCTTCCATCAGCTGTCCGTCTCAGTTGATTCTTAAGGCTGCTATCAACTTTTTCTGGCAAATTACCGAAAATAGGCGTTATAAAAATCAGTTTTTAAGTTAAACTGTACAGTAAAAAAATAAAATATCTTATACATCGAGTCAAACACATCTTTATCTAAAAAATGTATTATGAACATTTTAACATTTTAATTTATTACTTATAGTAAAACAGCGAAAACTAAAACAAGTTACTGAAAATGTAGGAGAAGACCTCAAATTAGGCCTGAGTTTTAGATCTATGTTACACTGTAACAAAATACCAATTTTACATATGCATAGAAGATATCTTCGAGAACAAACTTTATTTTGTACATTTTTTAATTTCATTCCACAACCTAGCTAAAAAATACGTTTTCGCATTCGAATTTTGGCAAAATATTTCTCTATTTTAATGGCTTCTGTATGAAAAACTACCAACAGGATAAATTCGAAAAAAATATATGTGTTAGAAGAAAATGTATTTAGTTAAATTGCAAAAGAAATGAATTTTTATTCATTAAAATGTTATTGTTAAAAATATTAAAAAAACACCTCTAAATTCCGCAAAATGACACTCCATGCTTGAGTCGCGCGTCCTCTACCACGGGAAATTCGACTCAATGCATATAAGTTTATGTTCAAATTTGAGTGGCGCACATTTTTGTTTCTGAGAAAAACGTGAAAGCCCTCTTAATAACAGAAATTCAAAGAATTAACTTTAAAAGCGGGTAGCTATAGCTGGTGTTCTTAAGTTAAAGTAACAACTTATTAGTAAAAGGCGGTTGTTAATCCCATCAGGGTTCACCGGGTCGTTGGACGACTCGATATCCCACACGAAAAGAAGAAGATGAAAGTCAAAGCTAAATACAAGTGTATGGTTCAGTCGCGGAATAGGTACCTATAACTAATAGGGGATAATGATGACATTTTGCCCAAAAACTTTGAATTCGTATTTTAAGTTTTCCTAAATACAGTTGTATTTTGACGCTAAAATAGCTGATGCCATTCGCGTGAACTCGTCAACGTGATAGATATCTAAATATTGGGTCTTTCTTTGAGCTTCCTCCCTCGGCGTGTTTTAGTATGTTTGTCTTCTAACTTCCTAGTCAAAGAAGTTCAGTAGTAAATTTCAATTATCATTTTTCCACAATGACTCGGCAAAAGTCAGTTAATTGATTGAGCAATAAAAGATTTATTCAGTACAAAATTACAATTTGTTATGGCACAGAAAGAAGGAACATTAGCTAGGAACTTACAAACTTATCATTAGAACGGTAATTTATTTCAAAGCAAAATTTGTAGTAAATCAGCAGTTTTAGGCGTTCTTGCGTTTTCCATGCCCGTGATGTTTGTGCTCGTTACGATGTTGTTCTGTCACCAACAAACACGTTTTTGTTAGTCAACAGGTTTGAAAATAGGTATAGGTAAAATCGGTAAAATGATAATATGAAAAAATGTAGGCTAAGTTGGAATGAAAGATTAAGGCTACAATCAAGAAAACAACAAATAGGTCAACAAAATTTTATTAAAAACATAAAAACAGACTTATAATCTCAGTAGGTACAGTCTACAACAAAGTTAGCCCTGGAGTTGCTTGAGGTCGTTCTCGTATTTGTGTGCGAACTTACGCTCGGGGTCGTACTTGTCCATGAGCTGGTTCCAGTAGCCGGGCTCGTGGTTGACCATGTGCGCGATCACTTTGCGCGCCCCCTCGCGCTGCTTGGGGTCGCACTTCGCACAGTTGTTCTCCAGGGCTTCCCGGATGTGGGCTGTAAAAAGACACAATATGAAATAATAACATCTAACCCAGGATCGCAATTGATCTGTCTGTGATGTAAAATGGTTTAATGACATTTTATGCAAAACGTTGATGAAGTTGTCGTATTCAAATTTTTTTTACATTAATTAGGGAGACGGATTTTTCTTGGTTTTCGTTCGCTTGTAGACATTTTACGCTAAAAGCTGTGTCGTCTTGAATGAAATAGTTCACGAACGCACCAGACGATGTTACGGTAGGAATTGAACACTTTGTAAGGCAATTTGGCAAATGAATGACACAACTTTACTATACAGCGACGGTACAGTGTAAGTGTGTTAACTAACCTATACCTCAGATGCTCTGACCAATCGAGCTCTCAGTCTACGCCAGACCGAAAAATTGGGGCTGCAGTAAAATGCCACTGCACTGTATTACTGGTGTAATGTGTACTTCGTCTTATGTACTTACATTTGAGCTCCTTGCCCTCGGGCGAGCACTTGCCCTGGTCGAGCACGCACTTGATGAAGGGCAGCAGCAGCCGCCGGTTGCTGAGGATCTCGTCTACGTTCACGTTGTTGTACCGGTCCGTGTAGGTGTCGGCGCAGGCGAGCGCGGCCAGGGCCAGCACGCAAACAATTGTGAACGACTTCATCCTGGAGAAAAAAGATAAAACATAAGTTCAATTTCTTCACCGACACCGACAAGTAAACTAACTAACTTCACTGACAAGTAAACAGTGTAAATTAAATTTGAAGAAGAAGAACTCTGACACCAGGGTTCATCTCCAACTCGGTGTCCCACACGATAGAAGAAGAAGTTGACAATACATGTCAAGTTTTGTAATGGCCTAGCGAGACACCTGCGAAAATCTTGTTAAGAATGAACGTTGATATACCTAACTCTTGATCATATCCACATTTGAATGTTTATGAACTCTGCACCTTTGCAGAATCAGAAAGATATCACGATACCTAAACATGATAGAAGAATCACTATTAAGCAACCCAATTTGATCATACCTTATAGTTATTAAACACATCACTTTTGATAGACAGGTTGGTAAACTATTATTAGAACACATAAAATAAAAATAAGATCCGACGGAACACAAAACTGATCACTACAATCAGTCCGCGGGTTTTTGCTGGCTGAATTGCTGAGACAATTATTTTTTCTGCACGTATATCTAACTATTCACGTACCTGGAGTTTTTGCTGAGACGTCCGACAAGGGAATAGTAATTCAAAAGTCACGATCGACTTTTTATACAAATCTAAACAATATTTGAGCCTAGACTCGTTAAGCAATCATTAAGACTTTCCACCGATCATTTCGTCATCAAACTCATTATTAAATTGATCGGTAACGACATTTTATCACGAAGCAGGTGGTTTTTACTTCTCACTTGTATTAATCGGTTCTCCTTACACTGTCGTTACAACTTATCTGCATACTACTTTTGGAAAAATACTTGGCAATGTAAAAATGAGGAAAATATTTCAATTTCTTAATTGTCACTGCAGTTGGTTCTTGCTCGTGTGAGATAAGTTACTACGAGTATATCTACTGAGAGCAAGACTGACCATTGCTGCTTTGTTATCAAATAAAATCTAAACAAAGCTAGTCCAAAATTGAGGTCCTTGGAAGCATCTACGGAATGCCCATACGCAGCAGAATAAGCATCATGGCTCTTAATCCTGATGCTGAAGATGAAATCAAACTTATTTGTATAACTGCTAGAGATATGTGCAGGTATATGGCAGGCGGACTTCCTTCCGTATACATAAAGATATAAAATAAACGACTCTATTCGTAATGATATAGAGGAAAATATAATTCCACGTTGATGAGTAGGATAGCCTTTTGTTAAGGTAAAACGCCTTGCGCAGTTTATTACCTCGATAACCATGAATCCAGACTATGTAGAATTCATAAAACAATTAGAAGTATAATTAATGGTTGCAACTCAACACTAAGGGCGATACTTATCACGGAAATTACAGAATAAGCTTGATCCGCAAACCAATTTTATAATAACGACACTTATAAAAGCCATAGATATTTGACAGCTTTCAGATATTGCTTATAAAATGTAAGTAAAAATAAAAGTGATCTGGGTTTATACAAAATATTTTGTATGATATAAAAACAGTCGTTATCTTAACTAGCAGAGTCTGATTTTTGTTTTGACAACATAGTAATTTTCTTAACTGTAAATTCTGTGGTAGGTAAGTTTATGCCGTAAAAAACCTATGTTCACTTTTGGTGTCCATTTGTTTGTTTGTTTCTTGTGAGAAAACAAGTTGATAAAACAGTGAGTGTCAATTTTATTAGGTACCTTTAATTAGCTACTGTTTCTATTGTACACTGAAATACCGTTCTTAAACTTTTGACAAATTCAAAATTCAGGAGTTAAATCTTGCAACGATTAACAACACCAAACAATGCTCTTCAATATTTTAATTAGGTGCTCATTACTTATTATTATTGTTCCAGTGGTGCTCTTGAAATCAAAATAAGGAACTGCTCGTCAAAATGGAGGTCTTTGACACAAAAAAGGAAATAATAACAATATTTTCCTCGTCCACTTCTGAGAAAGAGTTGGCATCATAAATCTCAATTCTCGGTGTGTTCGCTAAATCTAGCATCACGTACTTGCACGTGAATTTGTACGTAATCACGTCTATGTGTGGAAGGTCAGATGTCAATACATTGCGCCCAGTTGCACTGACACTCTAGAAAGAGCTAACAGATAGTTAAGTCTTACCGGAAGATTTTGAAATAGATAATCGTGATATCGGAAACCGCTCCAACGATTTTCACCAAATTTCGAATGTAGGGAGTTTTGGAGTGGAAAATCGATCTAGCTTCTAAGGTTGAGGTTTCATTGACCAAAAATAGTTAATTCACCTGTTTTTTGAGAATTGTCTTAAAACTAACAACGACATCTATTGAGTAGCCGAGGAAATTCGGTCAACCAGGTAGTTAGTTACACGAGGATTGCAAACTTATATTATAACACAACTATTATTCATCTAATTACATGCGTACTTAGAAATGAAATAAGTGAGTCATTATCATTTCATCAAAGTAAAAGTAAGAAATAATGCCGATTTTACATTTAAAGGAGAAAAAAACAACAAGTAAATTTGCTGTAAGCTTAAAGATATTTTTATTTTTTAGTCTGATAAATTGTTACTAGTTCCAGTACAAAATAATTAAGGATTTGCCTGTACCAGATTTAAACACCCACAATTTAACCTAACAAACTAATTTAACAAACTCCACAGAGTAGACGTGAGACGTTAGATGGCATCTGGTAATCAAGTGATCGTCGGAGACGTGAGACGTGCCACATCGCGACGCTTGAAACTGCCTCCATATAAAATTAGTCAAACAGTATAAACAAAGCTACACCTGTGAGACGCGCATCCTATCGATAACGGCTGACAATCACTTGTCTGACAGATGACATGTTGCGCGTCGTATCGTCTTTTCTGTGGAGCTTGTACCCAAGTCTCAAGATTTAATCTTTAGGTATCTTTAATCGTAATCCACTGTTGGTGTAGCTGGTGACAAAGGTGTTATTACTATAGTAAACAACTCTGTTTCCCTGATATTGACATCTGACTCGACTATTATATTCAAATCTCAGCTGTTTATTGTCACGTTTTATTTTTTATCCATGTGTACCTACTACTACTTCGAGTTAATCTTACATGTGTATAGAATCAATTTATACAAGTTGTTCTTCAATACATAGTAGAAAATGAAGTCGCATTTTGCCTCTGTCTGTCGTGGAATTGGCTAATTTCTCCTAAACCACGCAACGGATTTCGATCCAGTTTCTGCTATAGATAGAGTGAATCAAGAGAAAAGTTTACGAGTATAACAAATGCCGGAAAAATGCCAATTTCCCGTGTGAAAATGAGTTGCAGCAGGTGAAACCACTAACAGACTAGTAATAGCTAAATGGAGAACCATAATCCGCTACTTGATTGACAGGTCAAATGAGCTACTTTTTAAGACGACCGAAAACGATATTTTGTATGAATTTATAGAAATATGACGTCATAACATAATTCAATATTTTGAAAGGAGTCAAAACAATAACTTTCATAAAATTATGGTGTTTATAAATTCTAACTTTTAATATTTTGGCAAATGATGAATGAAGTCTGTAGTATTTTTGGGAAATTGTTTTAAGCATATAACTTTTGTATTTTATTTATGACCCTGTCAAGTAGCGAGAAGGTACTGTTGATAGCACTTTAGTCTATCCATCCATAATTTTCTAAACTAGTAGGTAGGTATAGCAAAATACCGGAAATAAAGTAATCCAAGAACTACAAAAGTCCTTTGAATCAAATACCTAATAATAAATGCCCGATATTTTTATATCAATTTGACGTGGGTCGATGTTTAGTCATTATGATTTGGGTGCTACATTTTGTATTTTAGATTTTAGGTAGGTAGTAACATTATGTAAATAATTCAGAGACAGAGACCTCAAAATCATTTTTTATAACTTATTAATATGATTATATCAGGTCTAAGCTCGTAATGATTTTAATTTTTTTCTCTACTTGATGAATGATCCGACCTGTTGATACGTATTTTGTAACAAAATAACAATACTTGAACTTTTTATCGGATGTCAGTACAAACAACATGAGTCACATATCTTTAACTGAACGTTAATTTAATTTCAAAGCAAGTAACCTGCAAGTGGGTTTTTACGAGAGCCAGTCGCAGTGACGTCGGCTTGACGTCATCGCGTCACTTTTTTGTGCCCATTGCATATTGATAGGATGGAAACTGTATGTTAAGATGCTTTTTGCTGTGTTTATTTTTATTACTTGAAGAAAGGCTAAATATAGAACTACAAGTGTGTGTTCGCCGCCGTAAAATCCATGACGCATGTACCCTTTGGCTACAATCAAGATGACTTAAAACATAAAGCCTATATTTTCAAAACACTTACCTTTTACCACCGAGCCGAAAATTAGAAGAAGTGTGAATACAGGTGTAAAAAAATCAACTGCATATATTTTAAGGGATGAACCAGCCCATGAAACTGAACAACTTTCCCCTAGGAACATAGGTCGAAATGTGAAAAATATTTTTTAGACCTCGCATACAAAATGTACCAGCGAACCGAGTCAATTTGTATGGGAGGCCAAATTTTTTTATCATTTTTCGATCTATGTTCCTTGGTGAAAGTTGTTCAGTTTCATTGGCTGGTTCACTCCTTAAAATATTTGCAGCTGATTTTTTTACACAATATGGAAACAAATTTCGACCAATTCCTGTTATATCCCGTTGCTCCATACAAAAGACATCAACGCGTTCGGTTTGGAAAAATAATTAATATCAAAATTTAAAATAATTTACACCGACTGTATTTTTAACCTTACAGCTTCTGCAATACTTTCCTTTTTTATTCACTTAGTTTAAGTCCAACGGCATATCGTTACAGGTTTAGGTGGAAGCAAGAAGATTACCGTGAAACAAGTTTACATGACTACAAACTTTGCATATTTGCAGTTAGTTATTTATGTACATAATTTCTTCCAAGATTACATATTTTGTGATATAAACAGCGGCAACCTTTCATGGTCAGGGTCATGCGCAAGCACATAGTTACGTGAAGATCAGAGCTGGCAAACCTGTGGCAAATGCTGTAGCACGTAAATTATTCATGTTCATGAATAATTTACGGTGATATGTATGTGTAGGTAGGTAATACTTTTTAAAACACACTACTAAGACAGTTGACAACGTGATAAAACGACCAACGTGATAAAATTAATAATTAATATAAAGAATAGATGCAAGATATTTGATGCCATGTCGTTGCTAATAATAATTCAAAAATGTGTATTTTCGTTTTGATATTAGCTGATATCGACGAATATCGTATCGAAAAAACACAGAATAATAACATTTTAATACTAAAATGTTAAGTATCGCTGATGTCGTAGTCTGCTCTTGGTAGAGCAAGGTCATTATCATATAATATGTTTATTCCTACAGAAGAGTTAGGTACAGACATTTACAAAATTCCATATAGACTTTACAGAGACATGCACATGAGCTTTAATTCTAAAGTCGTTTGAAGCCAAACTCCACTCACACATACAAAGAAACGCGTAGTCAACCGATTGTAGCAAAAGAATAAGATGACTAATCAAGCACGTTCCAATAATGACTAATAGTGAAATGGGTAACAAAATTTCGCACTCCGTGTTAAATGTTCGGATGGCGCATTGGTAAAGACAGTGGCCTACCAATCAGGGATGTCATGGTTCGTATCCTTATGGGTCGATTCTTTTTATTTGAACTTTTTTTCTTTAAGTATTTTTATCGTAATTAAACTAAAGACACGTGTTATGTGAAATTTTCCACCTTGACCTTTCACTATATAAAATAATGATTGAACTCTGAGGATTTTTAAGCTTTCTTTAAATATTGTAAGTATTTTTATTTTTAATTTTGAAATAATGTTACTTTCACGGCTTCAAATAGCATCACTCTTTTTCTACCCGAGGGTATCCAAGGGCCGAATCCAGGAAATGGGCAGCATTGTGCAGCGTTCAGCGTCATTCTATGTCGTAGTTTTTGATAAAACTAGGTTTTTGTCCAAAAATCTAGGCGCTTGAGATAACAAAATTTTAACGTAAGTTTTGCCAAATTTTTTATCATAATTCTAAACCAAATCAAGTTCTTAATCAAAGACTACATTATATTAATGTTTTTGGCAATAACTTTACCATATTTAATCCTAAACTACTTCAGGTTCATGATCGGAAACCTATATTGTTATAGATTTTCGATCAAAATCCTAAAACAAATTAATTTTTATGATAAAATTGAATTTTACCTTTGTTATCTACTGGTCTTTGGTTTTTGGTCAAAAACCTGGTTTGATTAACGTCGCTGCGACATATAGCATTAACTTCACCGGTTATTGTAGCAATTGTTCTGTGGTTTTGAATTTAAAGCGGTTGTATTAAGAGTGAGTATCGAGGAGCGCGCATTGTTTTGCATATGTGTGTATAAGATGTAAACACAACGTGTAAACGATTTTAAAAGTGCATAACTTCAACGTGCCTATATCCACTTATTACTATCACTGTACATAATGAATTATACAACTAATTGCCATAGGATTTTTCATAGTGGATTTGTTTCCTTTGGAAATTATTTAAATAACCTAAAATCACTGTGATTGTGTGATTAGTTGTGTTTTAATAATTTTACCGTCATGCAGGCTGCGAAACATAACCACTGCAAATAGAAAATGGCTACATCAGTCAGTAGCACCGCAATATTTAAATTATTAAGAATTATTAATATAGGTACTTAGGTGCTGAGTGGTGCCGGCTTAGAAAAGCATCACATCATATCAATCCCGTATGTAGCTTTTTCTCTTTGTCTTTGTCTGTTTCATACATTTTATATGGAATCAGCTTCAAAGGTTGCGATGTCGCACGTCTCACGTCTCATGTGTGGATGCCTAAATGAAATATGTTTTTCGCCTTATACATAAGCTGTAACCACGGAACTAGGCTGTAACAAATACTTACTTGAGTAAACATGAGTCACTTGTACTTCGATTCAGATTAGTTTCTTTTTTTAGGCAAAAAAAAACATAAACAAGTCTGAGTCAGAAATAACCTTATTATGAATTCAATACTAATTATAGCTCCAACAGCTACTAATTTCAGGGTTCGATTTCTATAGATGGTGTAAGGGACGGTGAAACGAAAACTTTGATTGCGAGCTCAGATAATTAAAATGAATGACATTCCCCATGGATAATATCGTGGTAAACGAAAAAAAATCTGACTAATTCACGATCAGCCTTTGACTTTGTATTTGTCAATGGGAAAAGGTCCATTTTCATTTCAGTTTTGAGCACACCTGCAAAACTTTCGTTACCGACCCTTATGCCCCGTATAGTAACTACGAATAACCAGTTCTTCACAAAAATAAGTACCCTACCTGCTGCTGAGCTCGATCTTAGGGGCAATTTTGAGGTGGCATTTCGTTTGTACTGATGACAATAATCGTTTTTGGAAAACTTGCATCCATAGCAGGCAGCATTTTCAACCTGTGACCTTCGGTATCTGTATGGCCATTGGCCACTAACGCGTAGCAGGGCTCCATCTACCGGGATAATTTAGCAACTAATTCCCGGCTACTAATGCATTCTTTGCTGATTGAATGTAGTCAGAGCGATGAAAACCGATGATAAATACCAAATTTTAAAACACTTCCCGTGTTAGGTGTACAATTTATGGAAAACTAGCAAAATTTTCCGACGCAGGCTAGGATTGAACCGCGGTAGCCCAGTTAATAGTGGCGTCAGCAGTACACACATTGTGATGATATTTGTTAGGTAAACGTTCTTTCCGTAAACGTAATGGATACGGATTACCTTTCCGTGACTCAAATAACACAAGAAACTATTGCTCTGATAGGTCCTATTATCAAAGAAAAGCATATAAACTCTGAAACTGAAAAAATGTGAAAAGAATAGCCATAGAAGTCAAAGGAAGACAATGTAAGTAGGTAAATTTTATAATTTTTGACGCTATTGTATTCAATATTAACTTGGTCGGCTCAGAATAGTATCACTCAATGTCTCTCCCGTGGAGGGACTAAGAGATTTGAGAATTGATGTCTATTGCAATTTTTCGTTCACCGTTTTCGCTCTGCCTTCGCCGAAAGGGATATAGGCGTGATATATGTATAGATTACAAGATATTTTTCGTCAATGTTTAGTGTTCCTTTCACGTCCTAATTCTTTTACCTAAATTTATATTCAATTGAGTAATTAAATAAAGCACCTACTTACCTCTAAAATAAAAGTGCCTATAGGACAAACTAAGGCAAATATTGTTTTCGATGTACAGACAGGTTGGCATCAAAAGTTTTAAAAAATGGGTTTTACAATAAAAAAATGTTTTGTTTATCTAATAGACTGTTTTAGAGCATCAGCAACAATGAAGCTCTTCCTGCTAATTACATCCCTGATCTACCTCCTACGAGGGATTGAGGGTAAAGACGAGAAGTACACCACCAAGTACGACGGCGTAAACCTGGAAGAGATTCTGGCGAACGAGCGTCTGTTGACCGGCTACGTGAACTGCCTGCTGGATCAGGGACCATGCACTCCTGATGGGAATGAGCTGAAAAGTGAGTGTGGTGAACTGGTAAAATGATTTGGTTTAAATAATTTTTGACCAGTGCTTGGCCACGGAAATGCCTCTAGGATTGTCTAAAGTCTTGAGATAGGTTCATTTTCAAAAACTGTTTAGTAGCTTTTGCTTAACCATAATTTACAGGAACCGATTAGTTTGTTCTGTGGACTAAAAATCTGAGCGAATTTCGTCGGGATTGTGTGTTAGGGAATTTCCGTAAAAATATTTGAGTACGTTCCAATATTACCGGTCACATTTTGTCAAAAATGGAGCGCGTTGATGTCTTTCCTATAGTAGTATAAATTTTGGTTCAATATTAATGCAATGAAGATTTATTCTGTGTGGTGCATTCTACTTATAATAATAGGTAAGATTACCAAAAACTAATAAAGTAAGGGAATAAACAGCACGATGTGAAAGCAACATGTTGCACTGCGTTTGCCAAGCCCACCATTGCCACCAATTTATCTTTATTTCCCAGGAAACCTCCCAGATGCCATAGACAATGACTGCGCGAAATGCACTGAGCGGCAGAAAGCAGGCGCAGACGAGGTCATGGGGTACATCATTGACCATCGCCCCAACGACTGGGCCAAACTAGAAAAGAAGTAAGGGCTAAGTAAAACCCCACATTTGATGTCAAATTTTTATGACATGTTTAACGTTACCTCCTGTGAAACTTACAAAGTTTTATACCGCAGACAGGACCGAATCGATCTTCTTAAAAAAATGCTTTATTGATTTTTGTAGGCGTCAGAAATGTTATTGACTACTTGACAGATTTTTTTCGTTTACGTGCAGAATATTCCGCACTATAGAAATACTACGGTGTAACTTTCTTCTTCTTTTCGTATGGGACACCAAGTCATCCAACGACCTATTGAATGAGTGTAGGCTGTCACTACGTTTGATTACTAGGCTACTGCTTTATGTTTCATTCACATAGCGTTGTTTTTAACCAATAAGTATTTATTTCCAGATATCTATCTGACGGAAGCTACAAACAGAAATATCTAGACAGCAAGAAACGTGGAAATTCCTCGGCAACTCAAAAGGGTGAAAGCTCTAAAGAAAGTGGAGGTGATAAAATACAAAGTTCTAAGGAGAAAAATAACGAAGATGAAGAGTAAACTTCTAATGAAGATCTAATGACCAGATATTGACTTCGTGGATGAAAGTTGACAAAAGACTAGGTATAGCGCAAGTTTAATGGACACAGAAATTGTAAATAAGACGTAAACGAAAACCGCATTAATATGGGGATAAATATACTTACTTCTACTGTTTTTTCGACCTCTCTTTTATCTACATTAACATTTAATATGAAAATGGCCTTGAAGCTGTGATTGCAGTGATTTTTTAAATAGCAAGATGAGTATTTTGGTAAAAATAACGTCATTATTAATAAGAACAATGTAACCATAGTAGAATATTCTCTATATCTATTTATGAGTTTTATATAAATTACAATAGTGCATTACCTATCTGAGCTGGTAATAATCTAACAAATCTTTAATACTGTACAGACACATTAAGGTGTCGGAACTTACCTACGCAAAATTTAGTCGCAGCTTATAAAATTCCGCTACCGAACTATACGCAGATGTTTTTCGATCGACACAGTTAGTAATTTGTCATGGTTCATCATTGTCCTCGTGGCATTAACACCAGGTACACCAGATACCCAAGTACACTTGCCTCATGTGCTTGCTAGAACACCTCGGGCTCTCCTACTTGTTCAAACATACTACTTATAAGTACTTATATAAAATGCGCAAATAAAGAATGGACCCCGAATTGGCAACATTGGTGTTGATATCCTGCTCATCTTTTTCATCTCGTGTCGATTGCTTTGCGAAATCTAGATAATTTTGGAAAAGTACTCTGCCAAACGCACTGCGTTATCGCTGGCATTGTACAAGTCTTCCTGCGTAAATTTTGATGTCATATGCCATATGGTAAGTATGATAGAGAGGCAAACAATAATGTTTCCAATTCGAGATCAATTTGGGATCAATTTTTCACAGGAATTGTGCTAAGAATAAAAGTAGCGATTTTTCTATTGTGAAATTTCATGACCATAGTGCACGCAATGCTGTTTCGACACGTCAAGTTAGTTGATTTTTCTCATCCTGGTCCTGGTGACCTTGACGGTGGCCCCCGGGTACACTCGCCGCATGTGCTTGCTGGGCATCACCTCCTCGGGCTCTCCTACTTGCTCAAACTTTGGCTTCTCACGCTTCTGTCGCCCTTTCTTGGGAGTGTGGTCGTTGTCTCGTAACATTATTATGGTTCTGAAATTAAATTAAAAATGGACTCCTAATAAAGGTATGTAAAAATGGCAACCGTAAATATGGGCAGTTTAAAGAGGGCTTCAACGAATGTTTATTACACACGCCAATCGGATATAGGCTGCAAAAACCTAATGAAATTATGATTATAAATTTTTAAATTAACTGATGTGAATGTAACTGTAAATAAATAATCATCATTGGCCTCATACGTCTGCGACAGACGACCTACACAGTGTCTGAGGCAAGGTTTTTATCCACATGACGCGAGTGAAGTTTCCTCTTCACAGACACTGCGTTGCCTGGGACACAATTATGGAAAACGCAGGGCTGCCCAGGACCTGCGCCACCCTCTCGACCTTCCTGGCTGACTCCACAGGAACGAACGGGTCGAAACGTGCAGAGCCAGGTCGGCTGCAGGAGTCTGCCGCACGATTTATTACTATACTCTATCCGCGCGATGAAGATAATACCAGAAAATGCAAAATGATTGCCATTGGTTAGCGATAACGAGGCAAGGGTGCGTTTACATGGCGGTGCAATTTCAGTCTACTTCTGTGGCTTGCACGGAGCGGACGCGTTCTTTTGTTCTTATATCGATTGTTTTATTTCTCCTACGACCTAGCGCGTGTTTTGGACTATTTCCTGTGAAACATACACAGATGTATTTACCTAAAATTATTTTTACTTATTAAATATTGTAATAGACCAAAGAAAACCAAATATAATAGTAAAAAATATTTATGAGTCTTCTTTAACCAAAGAGCCATGTAAACGCATCTTTACGTTTTTACACAATTGTTGACGCCCACTTACCTGGAAGGGCAATCATTTGTCCCTTTCACTTTCATACAAAAGTGCGGTTGAGAGGACGCTATATTATCTTCATCGTGCGGATAGAGTATAGTCACTCGCGCTGACGGAGACCCCGTTCAGGACCCCTGATCTGCTTGGGTCGGATTTATCCCTCGGTCGCCTCTTACGACCCCCACGGGAAGAGAGGGGGTGGTGCTATTCTACTCTGCCGGCACGACACGGCACAAATAAATAATAATAAATAAATAATAAGTAAATGTGAAGAGGATATAACTTTTGATTTTACAAAGAAAATTAATATGTTATTTTGTCTAATAACTAACTAACGTATAGGTACGGTATAAAGCGAAAAAGACGGGGGGGGCAAAGCGGCGCCAAAAAAGAAATAGGGGTTTAGCAAAATCACAAACTCACCTACTTATAATCTAAGTCTACTGCGAGATCTGCACTATCCGAAAATTCTCTCGACTCTCTTCTGGCCGTCGTACCTGGTGAGGAAGAGCTTCCAGGCCGTGGGGTCGTGAGCCATCAGGGACGCTATCACTTTGCCGGCCTCCTCTTTTTGATGGTCAGTGCATTTCGCACAGTCTTCCTTTACCGCTTGGATCAGGACGCCTGCAAGTTTTCGAATAACATGCTGTTTAACAAACGTACATAAAATTATAGGCATTAGTAAGTAGCCCAAACAATTTTGAATACTGGCTAAAATCCTTAAGCATTATCAAGAAAGATGACAACTAAACAACCTGCAAGTCAGGTGTTTTAGAATATTCTTGGAGTTTCGTACCATAAATACACGTAGATAAATATGACATGTAATAAAAAAATACAGAATGAAAACTTGGATATCTACAGGCATCAAAGTAGTATAAAAACTATACTTCACATCTTTCAGACAGAAATTGAAGTAATATAATATCATGAATATGACTTACTTTTCATCTCGCCCATAGACTTCGAGCAATGTTTGTCTACAGATATCAGACACTTCAAGTCTTCAGAGGGCAGCGGTTTGATCGTATCCTTCAATTTCTCCTTGTGCTTCAAAGCCTGCCGCTTGTCTTCCTTTGAAACCACTTCATTCACGATAGTATAGTCCTCATCAGCATATAGAACCTTGTATCCCAAACTCGTAACTCCATCGCTCATCTGTCTATCCCAGCCTCCGATGTTTTCCGACCGTGCTATCGTGACCACTGAAAGACCTATGAGTATTGTCCACATGATTCTTTTCAGCAAATAGATCGTGTATGGTACGTTCGGCAGTTGGTAGGCTAATGACCAAGACCAATGGCACAGGTGTCCCAATGATGCAATGGCACGTGGACAGCTAATTGTTGGTACTGATTTCGGTCGCACGGGATCCAGTCAGGGATCGTCAACATCCAAGGTTGTAAAAGTAGATCCGCTTGATATCCCACGAAACAAGCAAATTAAGCCCATAAGAAAAATAGGTTAGTAAATCTAAGGAATTATGATAGCTCTAGATATCAAATGATTAACAGCACGAAATAAATCAAACCAAAATTGACTAGGTCTAATGTAGGTATATTTAATCTCATGATCAAGAATGTTTCAAACTAACAAATTACGATACCATTTAATTGCACCACGCGAATGAATACAAAGAGCGCGCTATTACGATGATGTTACAATAAGATCTATATCGAACACTATCAAATCAGCATGTTGTCCACCTCTGGTGCTTACATTTGCGGGACGCGTAGGGTGCGGCACAGTAAACGTAAACAAACAACCTTCGCATGCATTGCATAACAATTTAGAGGAAAATGTTGATAGGACTGATTCTCGCATTTGGTCCGGATTTGGGCGTTTTTCGGAAAAAAATATTTTTTTGCCGTTATGTCTATAATTTTTATATATATGATAAATATATGCATACTGATAGTTTGTTTTAAATTGCACTCACGTAGGATGATTATTATTTAAGTTATCTAAAGGATGGTAATGAAGCCATGGACGGAAATGAAAACTGCATGGATGGAAATGTTATATATTGGACGAAAATGAAATATTACTAAAAATTTATGTAATTTTAATAAATAATTTTTAAAAGGAAAGTTAAAGTTTACATATTAGTTTCTATTAGATAAATTCGGTGTCGGAATTCAATAATTATACATTTGTACCACTTATAATCAAACAGTATTACCAAAAATTATAAATAAAAAATCTTTGGAACAAAACTGCTTCTTAAAAAAAGAAAGACGATGCAGGCAGCTAAAGAGACGAAGCAACTAGCTCGGTGCACGAAGCCACCAGCCAAGGAGACAATGCAGCCAACCAAAGACGAGGCAGCCAGCCAAGGAAACAAAACAGTCAACTAGAGACGACGCAGCCAGCCAAGAACACAGCGCAGTCAACCAGAAACGACGAAATCGGCCAAGGAGATAACGCAATCAACCAGAGACGACGCAGCCAGCCAAGGAGAAAATGCAGCCAACCATAGACGACACAGTCAGCTAAGCAGACAACTCAGCCAACCGGAGACGATGCAGTCAGTCTAAGAGACAACGCAGCCAACCAGAAACGATGCAGCCAGCCAAGGTGACAACCCAGCCAACCAGAGAATCGACGCAGTCAACCTGAGAGACGACGTAACCAGCCCGGTGGAGGATGCATCTAGCCAAGGAGACAACGCAGCCAACCAGAGACGACGCAGCCAGCCAAGGAGACAGCGCAGTCAACTAGAGCTTCGACGCAACTATCTAGAGAGACGACGCAGCCAGCTAATGAGACATCACAGCCAACCCGGTGGACAATGCAGCCAGCCAAGGAGACAACGCAGTTAACCAGAAACGACGCAGCCAGCCAAGGAGATATCAAAGTCAACCAGAGACGACTCAATCAGCCAAGGAACCAACGCAGTCTACTAGAGACGACGCAGTCAGCCAAGGAGACAACGCAGCTAACCGGAGACAACGCAGCCAGCTAAGGAGACAGCACAGTCAACCAGAGAATCGACGCAGTCAGCCAGAGAGACAACGCAGGCAGTTAAAGAGACGCCGCAGCCAGCCCGTTGGACATCGCAGCCAGCCAAAGAGACAGCGCAGCCAACAATAGACGACGCAGCCAACAATAGACGACGCAGCTGGCTGGCTGGCTGGCTGGCCAAGGAGACAGCGCAGTCAACTAGAGAATCAACGCAGCCAATCAGAGAGACAACGCAGGCAGCTAAAAAGACGACGAAGCCAGCCCGGTGAACGACGTAGCCAGCCAAAGAGACAAGGCAGAAAACAAGAGACGACGCAGCCAGCCAAGGAGACAGCGCAGTCAACCAGAGAGACGACGCAGTCAGCCAAGGAGACAGCGCAGTCAACCAGAGAGACGACGCAGTCAGCTAAAAAGACGACGCATCCAGCCAAGACAACAACGCAGCCAATCAGTGAGACGACGTAGCCAGCTAAGGAGACGTTGTAGCCAGCCCATTGGACGACGCAGCCAGCAAAGCAGACAACGCAGCCAGCCAAGCAGACAACGCAGCCTACAAAACAGACGACGCATCCAGCCAAGGAGACAACGCAGCCAACCGAAGAGATGGCGCACGAAGATCGTGGAGATCTTCTCCTTAGCTGCGTGCGGCCGGCGGAGAGTTACCTACGGGGTTGAGCCTCTCTGGTGATGCTTCGATCGCCGTCTGCAACGCCATGCGGGGCGATGGGGGGGTCGCTCTGGTGAACATGTGTTAGTGAGAGACCAACGCGGCAGACCGCCAACGGCCCCAACGGAGCGACGAAGAAGCGAAAGCCAAGAAGGAGGAGGAGGCAAGCATCACCCTCGCCCCGCCCTCTCAGGACATGGAAGCACTGTGCTAGCCACGTCACGAGCCACACACGGGTGTATGTGGTCAGCTTCTAAGCAGTTAGTTTCATAAACTATGAAAGTTGATAAATTTTCATGCCCAAACACACACATAAAATGTTTCATTACATACAAAAGATCATTTCCGCCCATAACACTTCATTACCGTCCGAATACATTTTGGACGGAAAGGATGGAAATGAATTGGATGGAAATGAAGTTTTGACAGTTATCGTTCAATTACTCGTGATCATTAAGTATTTCAAAGCCATGATGCAAATTGGATAAAAACACAATGAAGTACTCCTGTATTATGTAAAAAGCTAAACCAAGTCTAGCAATCTTCGTGAGTTGATGACGAGATGGTAATGAGCTCTTACCTGTGACAAAACGATAATTTGAGGGAGAGAATCCGAATATCTTTTTAACGAACGCACGTACAGACCCACCTTCAGTAAGATCTCCCGGCCGACTAAATTGGAAGAGGTACGAGGGGAGTAAACTCTCATAGGAAGGATACATTTGGGAAAAAACTTATTTCCTTTCTTGCGGACGGAAATGAAGGATTTCGTTTGACAAAAATTAAACTTTGATTCTCTCTAGGTTCGTCTGTTTAATTGCTTGAACTACATATCATGCGTTACCTGTCTTCACTGATGATCAGCAAATATGAAAATATTCTTAAGTTTGTCGCATTAATGATATGATACGATTATTTTAATGTTAGATAAACGAAATGTCACACGGACGGAAATGAGATTTTAACTAGTTAATACTCAATAACTCTGAAATGTTAAAACTTAAACCAAATATCGGACATGCATGTCCTAATATAATTTTATTTTAGACCTTTTTGCATATAACTTACTTCTGACTTAATTCATTTCATACCACTTTTATGCTTGCACACGAAATCCGGACCAAACGCGAGAATCACTCAGCTCATTCGGTTGTTTGAAAATATATCAACCAGAATTTCTTATACTGTGAATTCCATTCATAGTATTCGTTAAAATTTCGCGATATCGATGTTAGTGACAGGGCTACATTACAAAAATATAGATCTTTGATTACATTCATACTTCCTTAATTTAAACCCAAATAATCAATAAATTATTTAATGCAATCGGGTGAGTAATTCATAAAACTAGCAGTTGGTTCGTAGACGCGAACAGAACATGATTGTAACCAAAATTAATTTATTTAGTCAACAGTACAATGACGCATTTCCAATCAATAAGCACAATTACTAAAAATGAAAGGTTTTTGAATGACTCATCATCGATTTGCAATACAACTTAAATTAATAGTTAAAAAATAAAAAAGAAGTTGATTCCATGAAATAGCCGATAAAATTCGAAAATTGGCGGTGTTTGAGTCGATTCATCAGCAGTTTCTGGCTGAGCAGTTTGAGTTGCAGCGTTCCTACACTCCACCCAATGAGATTCGTCTTCAGTTTGAACTCCAGCCTCCACACGCACAGTAAATACTTCGGTACTTGCATTCTGCACCTCACGGGTACCGGTTTGTGCCTCAACATTTGCAGTAGGTTTAGTTATATTGACTTGGATTTCTTTGCTACTCAATTCAATTCCAGTTACTGTAGCAACATTTATGGAATCCTTTCTAACAGTATGAATCTCATTGTCTTTTTCTCTAGTATCTCTTTTCTTTTCTTTAGCAACACTAGGCGATGCAATTTCCCTTGAACTCTCTCCTAGATTTTCCTTGTTCTCGTCGTGTCTTTCTCCAATTTCTTTTCGATTATTAGTTCTCTTCCTTTTGGCAGCAACGTTGAATAGTTCTGTCCTTGCGGGTCTTTTCCACTGTACTACAGGAGAAATTTCCTGCAACGGTGTAATATTTCTGGGAAGGTGAAGAAACGAATCCACTTCCATTGAGACTGTCGTATTAACTGAAGATTGTTCCATTGTGTGTCTTATATTTAAGTTTAGTATTTCGTCTTTAGAATCGTCAAGATGAATGTAAGAGTCGTTAATAGAATATATTTCTTGTCTTCGCATTACTTCTTGTTCAAATTTCTTTTCTTTATCTACCGTTTCATCCATTTTTGAGCATTCGTGAGCTCGTTTTTTAACAGTTTGTATAATGGGAGTACTCGCTTCAACAGGAGAAATATCTTGCAACGGTGGTGTAGTAATTATAGACGGCACAACAACTGAATCTAGTTCCATTGGGACAGAGGCTTTAATCGTTTGTTCTTCCATTGGGTTGGTATGTGAATTAGATCTTTGTTCTTC
This sequence comes from Phthorimaea operculella, assembly GCA_024500475.1. NCBI lineage: Eukaryota > Metazoa > Arthropoda > Insecta > Lepidoptera > Gelechiidae > Phthorimaea > Phthorimaea operculella. The sequence goes on from JANFCV010000027.1 coordinate 4,250,803, forward strand.
TGTATTATCTGGTCGTATGAAACGGTCTTCATATGATTGAGCTGATTGTCTCCTCGTTACTTCAGCTTCGAGTTGCTTATCTTCTATTGCGACATTCTTTGGTTCAGCGTGAATCATAGCTCGTTCTGTTATTACTTCTATGATAGGTCCACTTGATTCGCTTTCAGTTTTATTTCTTGTGCTGGACGAACCATCTGATTGCTCTGTTAAAGAAAAATTCGTATAAAATACCCTTAAACTCTGAGACAATTTACAATAAATCATGATAGGATTTTTATTCACTGGTTAGTCAATCATTTTATTACCTACATTAAAACTTCATTAAAAGTGATAATTGACAGATCTGTCAGGTACCTACTTAAAATCGCTACATTCAAGTGAGATACTACATCATAATTATCTGCCTGCTCTTAATGCAAATCAGTTGGGGTCAGCGTAACATGTTTTGCTAAAGCATCAAAAAATCAATGATTTTAATGAGCGAACAGATTAAAATTTTAAACTTTTAGGTACAATTTTTATGTTAATCCAATTTTTTTTGTCCGAACTAAAAAAAAATATTGCGGTAGATAAAATACATAAAGGAAAGTAGCCTGTCAGAGGAGCGGGGTACCTATGACTATGATGACTTCGCTGGTCTGTGATAAAATAGGTTTTATACCTGGCTGTTCTGTGTATGTCTGACTTATTATCTTCCGGGTGCTGTCTTCCCCTTCCTTAGCTAAACTTTCCTCTGAACTACTCAGACTAAAGATCTTGCCTGAAACAACAAAAAATGTTTAGGTATATGAGCTCCTGAACATATCCTAGAAAGACTCAAGTCAATCACCACGATACCACCTACGAATTCAGTTAGCGTCTCGATCTCTATTCGCTAAACGCAATTTCAGATTCTATGAATATGACATCCAAGATTTGACTTAGTATTTGTAATATCATTTCATGTCCCATACTATAATTAGGCAAGTAAGTACACATGCAAGTTTAATAATTGCAAATATTTTAAGGGGTGAACCAGTATAGGTATGATACACAATAACTTTTCCCAGGGAACACAAAACGTAATATGTAGTTATTTTACACCTTATATAATACAGGATGGACCATAGAGTGACGTCAATAAAAAGAAATTAGATACCTCGCATCTTTTTCCCATTTCCCATTTTCGCGAGTTTTTCCCATACAACTTTAAAAGTTGAATAACTCTGAAACTAAAAATAATCGCGGAACAAACATGAGGTATTCGAATCTAATTTATTTTTATTGACGTCACTCTATGGTCCACCCTGTATACATACCTATCATTTCTGCAAGCTTCTCTTGAGTAGTCTTGGGTTTTTCAGCAGAACCAGAAGAAGTAGTCTCGGAAGATTCACTTTCCGTTACTAGAATAGAAAACAACATAATTTAAATAAGACGTACCTTGGCGACATATCTTTATCTTTATCATATTAGAACTATACAATCTTGAGTTCACAACTGATTTATTTTTTATTTCCATTTTACATACTTGACATACCTACTGCTGCGAGTTAAGGACGCAAGTTAGATTAAATATCCTGTAAAATCTCTTAGTAGCAGTATTGTTTTTTTTTAACTTACTGGTTTGATCGATTCATTGGGACTATACATGGACTATACTTAGTTGTAAACCGAGACTGTAAGTCGTTGAATATAATTTATAATACCGGTAACTTTATAAAATAAAAGAAGATTACTTTTACACTCACCTGATTGATTTTCACTTCTGACGTCCTCTACGGACATAATATGCTCAGTAGAATCATCCTCAATTTTGTCATCTCGTGAAGCTTCTCGTTCTGTTGCATCTTCTTCTTCATCTTCGATTTCTTCATGAATTTCTTCTGCATCAGTATTCTCAGTTTCATATTCTTTATCGTCATCTATGTTTCTAGTTTCATCTCCTTGTATATCTCCTGGTTCATCACGACTGTAATAATCAGGCACACTATTATCGGAAATGTCTTCAATATCGATACTTTCACCTAGGAATAGCTTACGATAGAACCTTTTCATTTTAACCTCTAGACGGCTATAAAACTCTTCAGTCTCGTCTTCGTAATAATACCTTGAACAAAACAATAACATTCAATATTTCCTATTACCTACCTACTGTATTCCATTCCAGACGTTTTATAGTCTTATAAATAACAACTAACTGTCACATATATTCAAACTAACGATGATTACTATAACCATAGACTTATATATATAAACTAGCATTTAACTATAACTAGATATATCTTGTGTCATTTTTATTTTACATAGGTAGGCACAATTCCAATTTGCCAACTATGAAGTAAAATCGTAAACCAAATATAGTTTCCTTTCTAAGTTAAACAAAAAAGTAGGGAAAGATTCATTAATTACATTTCGTTTAGGTACCTACCCACACCGTGCTAGTTGATGCACACCGGGCGAGAAACACACGTATCAAACGGGTTTACATAAACCGTATATGTATGAGAATAAGGTCCAAATTCATATTGCCCTAACGCATCAGCTGCGTATTGCACAACACTGCGTCTGTCAAATCGTGTGACATAATCCGTATCTGTAAGTTATTAAAATGGAAAATCGCATTTTCATAACGCATGCAATATCGCTGCGCAAAAATAACGCACAAACAGACATTACGTGTGTTTCTCGCCTTATGTATTAATTAGGTAAAAAAATTGACTAACCTTCTCTGTTTCTCAATGACCAAGTCTGGAAGAGGGCTGTATGTTTCCAGCCTGGCAACTGCAACATGAGGAGATGCAGTCGACTCGTGTTCCTCGGGAATTGGAGAAAGCACTGCAACGACAATATCAGCAAATTACTAAGCTTTCTAAACGGAAATAGGTTTGAAATCGGAGAGAAACACTACTGAATGAAGATCGAATAATCTACCAAAGATACTTGAAAAATTGCCATCAGCACTTTCGATCTTTCTCTTTTCTTCATAAAATTTGGACAAACGATTCTTGGGGAACAGGTTTCATTAGATAGAAATAGTTACGTATTTGTAGAATACGATGGTCTACCTATGAGATCACCTCCTTTGAAAATATCCTTGGATATTTAGGAATTTTAGGATATCAATACCGGCGAGAAAAAGTTGTATACTATACCATAAGGCGAGGAACACACGCAACGTCGGTTTGTGCGTCGTTTGTTCGATTTTCCACCTTATTTTTATACGAATACGATTTATGTCAAACGATTTGACAGACAACGAAACGTTGTGCGATGCCGTTTGACACAAGCCGTATTCATATGCAGGTATGTAGGGTGGAGAATCGAATGAACGATGCACAAACCGACGTTGCGTGTGTTCCTCGCCTTAATATCGGGATCTCGGACACGGCCCCAACGATTTTAAAGAACGTATGTAGGGGGTTTCGGGAACGATAAATCAATCTGGCTAGGTTTCATATACCAAAAATCATTTTGAACAACAAAGAAAGCCGAGCAATGCTCGGTCTGAAGTGTATATTATCTTAGTCGTATTAGTAAACGGTACTGTGTTCATGTATCAGCACTCTGTTGAGACACTGGTTTTAACGTGCACTCCGAAGCAGGGACAGACATGTTTTTCGTCCTGCCATCAATCTTACGGTCTACCGGATAATATCCTAAACTAAACAGTACCTAGGTGAACTGATTTTGAACTAAGAATATTTAAATAGGTAATCTTGCCTGGATCCTGAAATATGGATGGTTCCAGATATTCCTTCCTTCGCTGCCATTCTCCTTCCGAAATCCGGCGATTCATTTTTCACTTGTTTTATTCGTGATTTCCCGATTTAGAATTAAAACGTTTTATAAAACAGGAATGAGGCTCTCAAACACTGGGAGAAGTTTTTCATGTCCTTCATTTCACTCTCTGGGAGTTTAATAATGTGGGTAGAAGTAGAAAAACGATTGAAATTTCAGTCCATGTTTGTTTGCAGGAACTTCTTCTATCTATGTTCTATCTAAGTACATTGACTATTCAGATTGAATTTTTTTTCTGTAACATAGCAGAAACCCACCAATGTACTTTGCAATATAGCTACTATGGCGCCCTTTGCTTGAAGAAGCATAGGTACAATAGGTATATGAATCGTGAAACGCCTGAAATGCAATATACAGCAAAAGTGGCCTGCCATTGCCATGCTTTTGGACATCAACACAAAAGAAAATCAGGCATGTTACGGCAACTCCGTTTGATACCGGCTTAAAGTAGCAATTCTACTGGCCGTGGGTATCATGTGCGGTCATTCGAATATGCCATATTTGACTGCTGTCAAAATCATGTTACTGCTATGACAGAAGTTCTACTTTTCTTTGTTGACAAGTCATCTAGTATGGGTTTGACAACTGTCAAATATGGCCTATTCGAATGACCGTACTTTAGGGGATAATTTGTAAATAACCTTGTAAATTCAACATCTTGCGCTGTGTGCGCCAATCCGCCTGCCAAGCGGGTTCTTTAGAAATATTGCAAATTGTAATACAAACGACACTGACAGGGAGAGAATCCGGATGGCGGAACAGGCATATTGGTTGTAGGATGCTCTGGTATTTCAGACGCTCCTGTGGTTTCATTTTGCAGTTTTGTTTCATTTACCTCAATAGCTGTAGGTCCATTTTTTACAGACATTACTAAATAACATAATTCATTATTACTAAGTAAGGATATTAAAAGAATAAACCAATCATATGTCTTAATAATTTATTTGTCATTTATTAACATTTCTTCCATCTTTTTCGCCGCAACAGACATATCAATTTTACCTTGAGTATTCTTAGCTAAAATACCTAACAATGCTTTAAATACTTTAGTTTTTCCTTCCTTGTATTGTTTTACTAATTTGGGATTACTGTTGATGACTTCTGTACAATGTTTGATGATTTCCTCTTGGTCTGAGACGATCGCCCAGCCTTTTTCTTTGATTATTCTCGCTGGTGAATCGTCGCTATCACACGAATCTAGTAGTTCGTCAACTAGCTTTCTAAATACATCTAAATTGATATCCTTATTCAGCAATAAGTCCGTCATTTCCTTCATCTGTTTTGTAGTGATCGGGCATTCTTCTAGGTCAACTTTTCTCTTGTTCAGTACTGTGAGAAGATCGTTGAGGAGTAAGTTGGCGACTTTGGTGGGGTTTCTGTTTTCTGATGTGAGTTCTTGGAAGTATTCAAGTAAGATTGGCTCGTTGACGAGTTGTATGGCGGTCTCGGGGCGAAGGCCGAAGTCTTGTATGAGATGTTTCCTGGTCGCTTCGGGCAGCTCGGGGATCCTGTCTTGTATGAGAGGCACGCTGATGACGTCACGAGTGTCTTCCTTTGTATTAAGATTAACTCGAAGTGGAGGGAGGTTCGGCTCTGGCATGTATCTGTAAAGATGGAAAACGTAATGTTTAGTTTATATCTAGAAATAAGTCCCAAATCAATAAAAAGCCTCGTGTTTGTACTAGCTTATTATGTTGACTGTTATTTACACAATAATGGTATAGATAGTGTGTATGTAAGTAAAGTATTCCAGTATTTAAATAAATCTACTTCTAGTGTGGTCGCGGTATCAAGAATTCTCGTCTATATATCGTTAAATGCGACAAAGAAAGAAATCCTAACGCTGGTTCCGCCGCTGTCTAGAATCGCGCGCTGACGTTCGATCTCGTGTTTGATATTACATGACACAGTAGTGTAGTTACCTGTAGTCCTGCACTGTTTCCTTGTCCCGCATGGCGACGGTGACTCTGTTGGCTGCGTCCCATGACCGCGTCTCGTTAGCGATGGTTCCGCCGCTGTCAAGAATCACGCGCTGACGTTCAATCTCGTGCTTGATTGCGCCTGCCACGCCACGGACCGAACCGATGTTTTTGATCTGTAATAGAATAAAAGTAGATATTTATAACACATTATGTAAAAGAATGAATAAATTCTAGTTTACCATAAAAAATTGCAATTACTTAAAAAATCTATATCTAAGTATAAAATGAAAATAAGAAATTGAAAAAATTACAAGCATCGACTGGGAATCAAACCCGGGCCGGTTGCTCTGCCATTGAGCTATTGATGTACCGCTTGACGCTTGCCAATTTTTCAATCTCTTGATCACTAGCGAGCGACATCTAGTAGAAAGTCTATATCTATAATTAGCCACAAGTTTAAATACATTAAATACTTAGTCAATGATTATAAAATTGTGAATAACACGGGTGTTTTCCTTATTTGCTAATATATCCTACTAATTATAAAACTTTCTAACTGGTTGAATAGAAACAATGTAGGTACTTAGCATAAATTCCAATTGTTGTTGTTGATTCAATTATAAAAGGTGGCACAAAGTTCGTTTAGGGTTACCTACTTGCAAAGCAATATAATAGTTTGAAGGGCAAGCCTCATAACTATTTAATTAGTTATGTTCACCCAGCAAGACACTGAGGTATCAAACTAAAACTAGTAAAAACATTGTATAATCATGGACTATTTTTTGTTCCTATGACAAATTAAGTTATGCTGGTTATACTTATAATCTGCTGGCTTTCCATGAGCACCCGTAAAAGATAAGAGATTGCGTGAAGAGGAGGACATGGGCAAGGCACTGTCGTAAGAAAACACAATGATTAAGAGACTATTGACTGACCTTATAGCATAGCTGATAGTATAGCCATAGCATAGATAGGCATCGTTTTCTACACAGAGGGTCGTGGGTCCGATTCCCACCAGACCCATATTTGTCAAGTAAATTTTCAAATATTTGTGTGTTTTCTATGTATAATACATATTTAATTACAAAAAATATACACTAAGTATTATATCAGTTGCCTAGTTCTTAGCTTTGATTAGTTCGAGGTTTGCTTGGTGTCTCGTCTAGGGATATTTATTTATTTATATAACTCACCTCAGTCCTCGTGGAGAGCGGGTCGCCGGGTCGCCGTAGAGACACGTTAGCATCAACCCGCAAGGCGCCCTCTTCCATCCGCGCAGTGCAGGCACCGAGCCTCTGGACTATTAGCACCAACTCCTTGACTAGGGCTGCAGCTTCCTCTCCATCCTGAACGACAACAGATGCAATGGTTTAGAGATCAAAATAAGTTATGCTGTGAGAAAATAACAAATATAAACATGCTCAACACTCTGTAGTAACTTATCAGTTGACTAAACTATTCAAAACCATAATCCACATGAACTTCTTAATTCATAAAAACAGAGCCTAGTTATAGATAGAATAGATACTTTTAAGAATAGATACTAGTCCATCTAACAAAAAATAATAGATACTGCATATTTTGTAATTTCTAGAGAATTGATCCGGCATGTACAATGTAAACGAGGAAAACATACAGGATTCATAAATCATATAGGAAATCTGTAAGTAGTTGAAATTACCTCCAAATCAGGCTCAAACACCAGTTCAATGAGTGGTGCGCCAGCCCGGTTTAAGTCGACCAAACTTCTTTTCAACTCGGCATCATGTAGGGACTTGCCACTGTCTTGCTCCAACTGGATCTGTTTGATTTTGGAACTCTTGCTGTAAGGCTTCTTGTGTACACCTGGGGTAAATACCTGGAACAAAGAAAAATGCATTAAAGTTACACTGAAAAATAAAATTGATGGTTCGGCGGATTGAAATAGTCAGAAATCCATGCAGGGCATACGTTTTTCCTTATGACGCTCCCTAATAAATTGAAGCACAAGCCACTATTTATAATCCAAGGTTATGTTTTATAAGAAATTTTAGCTTAGAAACTTAAGTTTTTCAGGTTAATACCTGAAAATTGATAACACCATCGTTAGCGAGCGGGGCCCTCTGTTGCGTAATCTGATAGCCGGCCGGCAAATCCGCGTAGAAGTAATGTTTCCTATCGAAAGTAGACACTTCGTTCACCCTACACGACAGCGCTAAAGCGGTCAATATTCCTAGCTCCACGCATTTTCTGTTCAACACAGGCAACGTCCCCGGTATAGAGGCGTCAAACAAAGACACACAGTTGTTCACTACACCACCAAAAGTGTTCTGAGCGCCAGAAAACAGCTTAGATTCCGTGTTCAACTGAGCATGCACTTCCAAACCAACAACGCTTTCCCATTTCGTTTTAGACGCGGTAGAATTACATCTTTTACAGAAGAATGATATATTGTACTTGGTAAATAGACGACGAGCTCGTAAATACTTCATTTTTAAGCGTTTTAATACAAAATTCCCGATATTTTGCAGGAGTTACAATCATAGTCTAATAAAACAGGCGGAGTATCTAAAGGCGGGTATTCATTTGGGACAAAATCCCTGGATTTTGTATCGGCACAATGTTCCCAACAAATGTCGCCGCGAAATTGCCATATACAAAGTCCCAGATACAAAGTATCGGCAACAAACCGTCCACACTTGTCAGTTGTTGCCAAAATTTGTTTTTGTAAAAAGGATGTTTCAAATCCCATAACAATCTATATTATTCATACAATTCTATTAGCATCGCCGTCTGCTCGCTTCTCCACACTGTTTCCATTTTTTAATTTGTCCCGCAACATGAAAACTACACGTAATCACTCACAAAATTTTTGAACATTTGTCCCGAAACATTTGTTTCCATGTTCCAAAAACAAGTCCCCAGAGACACACATGAAGTTGCCGCGAATGCCGTGATACACGCGTGAAGTTGTTGATATACAAAATCCAGGGATTTTGTCCCCAATGAATACCTGGCTTTATTATACCATGGTTACAATCAGCTGTTTTTGACATTAAATAAAAATAAGAGTCTGATATTGCCATTAAAAAAATATCAAATAATGTAGCCATTAATAAAAATACAAATATAAGAGAATCTCAAAAAATGTGCACTGAAAAATGCAAATCAAATAAAACAAAATCAACAAAGTCTTAAAATAAAGGTACTTGATAAAACTAATAAAATAAATAAACGACACGCCCTTCTTTTCTTTCGTTCCTTCCTTCTAACTTCTTCGACTACACTAGCGACACCGACTCGAGCGAGGCAGAACCATGCAAAACGGGCAAAACGATACGTCTCCAAACGTTATTTCTTCTACATCAAAGAGGGCGGACGTACTGTACATCCGGTTTAAGTTGGAGCGCGCGCACTAAAGTAAAAAGTATTCACTTTCTAATCCATTTAATACAATTAAATTTAATTTACAACTTGTTAGAACTTAGATAAAATAAAGACAAAGAAAATGTACTCACGTGATTTGATGTTGTGCGCAGTGATGAAAGAAAGAAGATCCATAGTTTTAACATAAATAAATACTTAATTTCCTAAATTGCATTGATATGTTGACTTAATTCCTTAAACCTATCTTAATTAATGACTACACAATTAAGTAACCTAATATCACATTTTGGGTTTATTAATAAAGTGCAGTCTGCTTTCAGGCCACAAGTGCCGTTACAACTTCGAAGAGGAATGAGAAAAGGTAGAGAACCACGAAGGCGAGGGTGACTTCCGCGATGGACTTCATTTCTAATAATTTCCTTTTGTAGGGAAAAGGTGAAAGGGTCTTCCGTTTGAGCGGATAATACTTTGTAAGAGAACTCGCGAGGCGTGCGTTCGGTCGCGCTACCTTGTGGGGTATGATTGCGAAGTCGAGTCAAAACAACGCGGTGGCAATGGCTCGCGGTATACAAAAAGCCTTGGCTTACTACACGACCAAATTCAACCAGCAGGTAAAGTACAAAGACTTGTATGAAAACGCTAACTTTACTGCGTTATTTTTAATTTAGCCGCGTTGTAACTGCCATTAAGTACACACCCACAAGCTGATATTAATTGAATTATCTGAGACGTCACACGCCGGTAGGTAAAATTATGCGGATATATCACAACACTCCTCCAACACCACACCTTCCACGTACTATGTAGATCACGAGACTATATTTTGTGTAAATATGCGTAAAGTAAGTTTTCGCTATACCTAAATAGGTTCGTGTCGAAGTTCATATCAGGCAGGTACCTATTTGAGATATGTCAAACAAACGATTTCACTTCCGAGCCTAGTTAGTTTGTCATAAACTCAAATCCATTGGAATTTATAATAAAAACTCATATTAATATGCAAACAATCTTATACACATTTAATTATTTATACTACCTAGCAATTTCAAATTATTTTACAGAAAGTAAAGGTTTCACAGTCACTTTTTACCTTGAGCTTGAGTGCCATCAAACAAAATAAGTTGCTTTCAATCGATCTTACGAGTTTGATCTTTTGGATATTGATTAAGAAATTTGTACCTAGTTAATATTTTTTGGTAGAGTTAGGCAATACTGAAAATAGGTATTGTTAAATCCCTATCTAATTGTTTTCGTCAAGCACAAAAAAAATCATCAATACCGCAAAATGATACTTTATAACACCAAATCATATAAGTACCTAGCAGAGGATTTGGGCTTTATTTTATGACTAACCGCCTGTCTGACTTCAACCGTCTTTGGGAATGCTATTCGCTGGTGGTATTACCGACACCATGCGGTTGACCATAGTCGACAGATATTCAACCGAGGTCTCTACGTCGCCTTTTACGAAACACATTGAGTGTGACTTAACAATCTTGAAACTATAATAGAGCATTCAAATAGAAGTCCATGTGATGTGACCTCGCGGTGCTCTACATTATAATCAGGTATTGTTTGTTATCAACAACATTATTCAAACATTATTCAATTCCTTACTGCATAGGTAGCAGCACATCAACCTAACAATTCAAGGGACCAACTAGTTCTGGTTTTTTATACAAAGACTAAGTCAAACTAGTATAAGTTGATCCCTTAAAAGAGGTTGCTGTGCTGGTCTGTACAAGTAGGTACAAACAATGGGACAGGACTTGTTTGTTGACCACGTGCCGCTACGAATTATTCGGAACGAATACTCGCATGAATACTACAATTAGGTAGGTTTATACCTACTACTAATTCGTTTGTAAGTAGTAATTTACCTACACAAATTACAGTACGAAGGCATGCAGTTATGACGACAAGAGACTGATTATAGCGCTAGCGTTTCATAGGATTCCACGATCTAAAAACCAACTATGAGGTTTTTCTTTTTGTTTTTCTGCATGAACCTACGACTCTACCACATTGGTTCCTCATTATTCTGTCAACTCTCTCGTAATACTACTTACTAAACTTCTACTCCACTTGACTAGATCATTTTTGATACTAAACAGATAGATAGTTTTATGTAAGTACGCACTTATTCATAAAAACCTTAGCCGTAACCAACACCTATTTTTATAACTTTACCCTGCACTGTATTTTACTACACGCGTTGCAAAGTAATAGTATTCAATAGCATAATACGTTTAAAATCTGTATTCTCGGTAATACTTACTAATAATAGAGCAAAAAATGAATACGTATAAAATCATTTACGCAATAAGCGAAACCATAGAGTATTTGCCGAAAGAAGCCATTGTGATACTGTGTAGAAATCCTATCACTGGTGAAAAAGATTGTTCACCGAGGCATTGACCTAGACTTCACTAACAAAGGGTCATTTTTATCAATTAATTTAGTAATATTTCTACACAGGATGTAAGGGACAGCTCTCCGAATACTGATAGGGTGTTTTCAGGCCATAAAATTGAAGAACTTCCCATGAGGAAATATTTCAGGAGCCGTAAAAATATTTTTGACTTCCAGTAGTAAATGCAGTCAGCTGATCGTGATTTTGTATGGGAGGTCAAAAACTATTTACGAAAAAAAACTTGCAGGATGTTGTTCAGTTTAATGGTCTAAATGCACCTTATCAGTAATTGGAGAGCTGTCCCTTACCCCCCGTATATAGGTCATTCCTCCATAGAAGACTCGAGACATACTTTCCTTTCTTTTCTTTTCGAGACGGGACATCTTTTCAGGGAAATTATTTCCCTTCTTGTGGTTTGAATGTAAATTGTTGTAAGTACGGCGCATTTTAAGATTTCGGCCCCAAGAATTCTCTCTAACTCTCAAGATGCAACGTAGCAGATAAAACTGCTACAAAGTTTTCCGCACACAATACCTAAGTCCTAGGTAATATTGGATAAGTGGCTACTTACATAACCTTCGTTTTCTTTTCCATACAGACACGTTCTTAGATATCTATTTATCATCAATCAATAGTAGGTTGTTGACGAGGACGGGAAATAAGACTTTGACTGACGAGTAGAGTTTGAAGTCCGAGCCGCAGGCGAGGACTTTAAAAATACGAGTCTGGCAAAGTCATTTTCCCCGAGGCTTACATAGTGCTTTTCTCAAAAAAATGCGAGGAAATTATAAAGATTTTAATTTATTTTACAGTAATTTGATATAAAAAGTTGTTTTACTGATTACTAAGTCAAGATGTGGATTAGGAGTTATTCTTTTTTTATTTTGTAATTTCTGAACGATTTCGATATCGCGCCAGAAAAGTTGTATTGGAATCCATTGCTGGTGTGTAAAAAAGAAATCGTTCAGAAATTACAAAATCACAGACAATGTCAAACTTTCTGGATTGTTTTCTTGAAAGAAATTGGAAGTGTCTATATAGCGGGGCGCCCCGCTCGATAGTCATTTAGGCTATTCACCGGGGCGCCCTGCTAAATAGCGCTTTGTCTCTGTATAGGCTATTGAGCGGGGCGCCCTGCTAAATAGCGCTTTGTCTGTGGTTTGGCTATTGACCGGGGCGCCACTCCGCCGTTATTTCGACTCGTATGTAGGTATAATGGTAGGTATAAGTACAGGGCAAGTGTATCCTCTTTGATTTGATTTAGTACATCTATGTTTGTTTTGTTTGACCTCGCTCGCAGATACCTACTGTCTAACTAGAAAAAGAAAGACGCCAGTAGTCCATACCAATTCTTTCTCATCCATCCTCATAATTTTTTCACCCATCACCATGACTTTCTCACCCATCTTCACGCATCCTCATCACTGCCTCACCCCTCCTCATCACTTTCTCACCCATCTTATCCATCCTCATCACTTCTTCAACCATTCCCATCCATCCTCATCACTTCCTCACCCATCCTCGCCTATCCTCATCACTTCCTCACCCATCCTTACCCATTATATGATGAATATGAGTGAGGAAGTGAAGAGGATGGGTGAGGATTGGTGAGGAAGTGATGAGGATGGGTGAGAAAGTGATGAGGATGAGTGAGGAAGTGTTGAGCATGGGTGAGGAAGTGATGAGAATGGGTGAGGAAGTGATGAGGATGGATGAGAAAGTGATGAGGATGGGTCAGGAAGTGATGAGGATGGGTGAGGAAGTGATTAGGGGTTGGTGAGGAAGTAATGAGGATGGACGAAGATGGTTGAAGAAGTGATGAGGATGGATTAAATAAGATGGATGAGAAAGTGATGAGGATGCGTGAGGATGGGTGAGGAAGTCATGGTGATGGGTGAAAAAATGATGAGTATGGATGAGAAAGGATTAGTATGGACTACTGGCGTCTTTTTTTTTCTAGTTAGACAGTAGGTATATGCGAGCGAGGTCAAACAAAACAAACATAGATTTACTAAATCAAATCAAAGTGGGTACACTTGCCCTGTACTTACCCGTACAGGGCAAGTGTACCCCGTACTTACCTACCATGATACCTACATACGAGTCGACGGCGGAGCGGCGCCCCGGTCAATAGCCAAACCACAGACAAAGCGCTATTTAGCAGGGCGCCCCGCTCAATAGCCTATCCAAAAACAAAGTGCTATTCAGCAGGGCGCCCCGGTGAATAGCCTAAATGACTATTGAGCGGGGCGCCCCGCTATATAGACACTTCCAAAGAAATTGTCATATTTCCTAGCATGTTTGAGAAAATGATTATTGTTGTAATGTCATCTACGAACCATGACGCTGAGAAAACTAATTTGTATGGGTTTAAGGATTTTTCCGATGGCGAATAAAAACTGCGCATATTTTGAATGCGGCAAATTTTCTAATTAATGTCTACTCCACCACGAACGTAAACATACTTTGTGAGTCAACATAAAAAGAGAGCTATGACGTCAATCGCCAAATGAGTTGTATATTTAGAGGCTTATACTTTGTACGGTGTACCGGTCAACCTGCGTCAAACTCTCTGACCCCTTTGGGTCTTTTACTTTTTTATCTTTATTTTAAAAAAGACAAAAATAAACTGCTTTAATTGTAGCTCTAAACAGAGTCTAGCCTAGTGACCCAGAGGTTTCTGGCTTAAGTCCTTGGGACACAAAGTTTTTATTTAGGTACTCTACGTTATCTTTAGGGTGCCATTTTCACCCTTTGGGTACGGCACCCTATTAGGTACATAGACTTCGCTGTCTGTCCGTCCGTGTGTCGTCTGTCCGTCTGTCACCAGGCTATATAGCGTTGCCCGTAATAGTTACAGAGTTGAAATTATCACAGAACATGAAAAAGCAAATACGACAAAAAATAGGTATTAAGGGCGGCTTTCATACAACAATCGTGATTTTTATGCAATTTTCATCATATACAATGATATGGTAATTTTCATGCGCGAGTCTAACTTGCACTTGGATGTTATTTTTATACAGACTATGGAAATAGCGTATGAAATTTTGCACTTACTAAGCCACATTCAATTTGCAATTTCCCTTGTAAAGACTAAATAAAATACCAATTTCAAACTTTATTTAGTAGCGATTCAGAGACGCATCAGCTATGCTAATGTAATGACTACCAACCGCAGGATTGTAGTCACATAACCCAGAAAGTTCGAGAAACGATCGGAGGAGGTTGACACGCCGCTTAGCCGACTCGGTCCAAAGTCCGCCACTTGGCCATTGACGTGTTTCCACATACAAATACTACACATAGCAATATGTGAAGGATGTAGGTAGTTATACAGGGTTATTTTTTAGTCAGTGCGCAAACTTTGCAGGATGTTTCTACTCGTGATTCTGAACAACTATTACTATGGGGCCACTTGAGAAATCTAAAAAAATATTTTGGTTGTTCCAAACATTTTTGCCGAGTATGTATGATTTTTCCTATTAGAATATGTGGCTCCATAGTAAAAGTTGTTCATAATCACGAGTAGACACACCCTGCAAAGTTTGCGCACTGACTAAATAATAACCCTGTATTATAGGTGTACAGACGGGTGGGTGAAGACCGCCTGCGTAAGAGCGTAATTCAATTTGTTTTTGTTTATCTTCTTATAGAGCTACGCAGTTACATACGTTATGTACATACGTGACTAAATTCAATTACTTATACCTATGACGTGATACAAAAATTTTACCGAAGTAATAATGTTCTGTTGCTAATAAAATTACAATATGTAAGGTATACAAATTCTGAAAGAAAAAATAAAAATAACTGCTGAATTCATACTAATTTTAACGTTTCTTTCCATTCATATGCTACTAGGTAGTTGACATCTTTCAGCGCGATTTTCACACGAATTTTTTCTCGCTTTCGTGTAACAAACTGCATCATTATGCATTTTCCGCAGTGACGATAAAAATATCGTTTGGTTTTTCATACACAATAAAATATCTCACAAGAAAAATGTCGTGATAGTTTCTAATTTTATTTTTAGTTTCCATTTCAGTCAGACCGGATTGTAATGCAAATAAAAGAACTTGAATCACAAGGTTGATATCGCGATTTCATTACCCTACAAATACGGACGCCAAAACAAAATTAACATATGTTTTATATTCACCTATTTTTGTTTAAATGATAGTGGGTCCAAGTCCAAATAGGTATATTTTTTATTCATAAGGTTCGGAGTTCATATGACACATGCGTATAGTTTAGTTGGGTAATTTTGGATCATTTTGTCATGTTTATTTGATAACATCTTTGATGTCATATTTGAGCAATATGAAATTACGTGACTAAACTTAATAACAGTCAAGTTTCTACGAGTACTTATTCCATGTAGAATTCAATGCAATTAAGTACATGCTTTTTTCATGCTACTACTTGGTGTAAAATAAATAGAAATTTAAGTAAAATTTATGTTACATAACATCGGATCCATTAATCGATTTTATGCTCTATCGTAGCTTGTACATAATGATAGATATTTTATATTAAAATCTATATCTTCAGTAAGCACGTGTGTAGTTGATTATAAAACATCAACTCTCTTATTTCGAAATCAATAGGTATTATACATACACATGTTTAAAGTAACAGTAGATATATTTGCAACAAGGCTTTGGTATAATAATGTACGATGAACCTATAATAATAAAATTAAAGAATATGAGTCAGCGGGGAATAACTTTGAGATTATGTATTTTACCTACTTATTTGTCATTAATTCATTATACATCTACACCTAGTATAGTCCTACTAACAGATAGGCACTGTTTAACACTACTACAATGTCATTTCTACGATGAAGAATTTGTAAATGTACACCAAAATACTCCTGTAATGTATGTCATGCATATCATAGAAATTATATATGCCAAGTTTATGAACCCAAAGTTAGAATTTACACATCTAGTTTTTGATGTGTCACAAGTCGTTGATTGATCGTTATAACAACCCATGAACACATGTAAGGTAAGGTTTTTATCTAGTAACTACATAATAAACTCCACAAGGTCCTGAATCGATAAGTACGGATATTCACGCAACTTTAGATGCATTTTCCGGTTCAGCACTGTGATTTCTAAGCGTTGCACGATTAAAACATTATCTTGTGTGTATGTAGGTTACCAATTCAAGGGATCAAACTACACTGGTTTTGCCGAAAAATTATAAAGAAAAAAAAGAAGAGTTGGTTGATTCTTTGATACAGATTAGAAAATACCCCCCGAGAAGAGGTGGCACGTAACATTTAGTGGACAGTTGTGGCTGTCAAGGTAAAGGTAGAAAAAAATTGACAATTTAAACATGTTTATTTGGAACAATCAGAATATTTAATATTAAAATTTGGTATGATGTAGAGGAAAACAAGAAAAACAAACAAAAGATATTGATTGTGATTGCTCACGCTGATAAAGTAAAAGAAAGTAAACAAGTGTACAAACAAACAAATGCATTTAAGTAATCCTATGATAAGAAAAAAAACTGCGTAAAATGTGTTACATAATCAAAACAACAATATTGTAGGTACAGTATGATATTAGGTAAGGATAATTATTATCTATCACAATGCATTATCTGTGATTAGAACAATAGTACCTAAACATGATATCGTTCCCAAACAACAAAACAGCAACAGGATGTGTTCTTGTACTTAGGTAGTTCAAAAATCTACTTACAATCAGTTTTATGAAGTAGGTGGCGGGCGTGCCTTCAGGTACATAATCCACAAGTCATGGCTACGACGCACATAGGTAGATAGATAAATAATACATTAAATCCTACAGAAATGCGTTAAAATTTGCGATTATTCGTTAAGGTGATTGTAGATATAAAATAACGAATTGTTACGCTCCATTCTATACATAAAAGACCTTTAAATAAAAAAATAAATGTCAACGTAGCTAAGTTAAATGAAATGGAATGTGACACCATGGCGCAGAAAATCTTTGATACTTTTAATCTTTGAAAGTACATAATATAAACTTCAAAAACTGTTAGGTACAGTTGGAAAAATTTTAAAATCTCTGGCTAATGGTTATATCGCATGTTTACCAAAGCCTATGGATGGATATCACAGTTTACATTACCTACTACATCATAAAGTATTACCTACATAAATACGTAATAATCCGTGGTATGCAAAATCCTTCAATTTTATCAAATGCTAATTTGTTTATCCCGTGATAATGTCACCTAGTTAGATTTACGATCGCATT
Organism: Phthorimaea operculella; assembly: GCA_024500475.1. NCBI lineage: Eukaryota > Metazoa > Arthropoda > Insecta > Lepidoptera > Gelechiidae > Phthorimaea > Phthorimaea operculella. The sequence goes on from JANFCV010000027.1 coordinate 4,268,544, forward strand.
ATAATATATGATAACGGTAGGCTCGTCACTCCGCTGGGGTTTATCATTGATAAAGTGATATCCGTATCAAGTGAGTCCAAAGGTGTTAGATAAAGGCTACCGTATAATCAAACACAAGGACGATGACAATTTTATCCAAACCGAAACCAATGCGCGTTTATAAAGCGTTCAAATCTTTCTGACAGCGTTAGAACAGTAATGTACACGGAAGGCAGTGATATGATACAATAGGTTTGCTATTTAGCCAACACGCGCCGGCAGGAATTGTGTCGCAGTATTTGCTGATACCCGTTGACTACAAAACAGTCTAGACCAATGACCTCTATAATTTTGTCTAGACTTTTTTTTTGTCTAATCAACTGAAAGGTCATCAAATTTCAATGTTTTGTGCCAAATGATCTCATTTTACCTGTAACGACATGCGTAAATAATTATTGTAATAAGTTGTTTCCTTTGACGTCAATGAAAATAATACATATTTTTTCAAAAGGCATTGATATTTTGTAAATACGATTAAACAACAATGCATATTATGCATACAGGTGGCATATAGATTTGCAATAACAAAGAATATACCGACACAATAAAATATACGACTCTGATTTCAAGGTTTTGCTAATATATTCAATCAGGTAGTCAAATTTTTATAGTCCCAATTCATGAATTAGAACACCGTAGAGCTGTGCTACGAGCGCTACGTCGTAGTCATTGTAATAACTAGTAATAAGATTCAGGAGCTGCAAATATTTTAGAACAATTTAGGAATCCAAAATTTAAATTATTCCAGCATAGCTTGTGATATATATTTTCTCTACACCCTTACGTCAAAAGTCCTCATTTGTTTCGATAAATTCCATACGATTTGACACATCTTTGTCTTTTCCCGCGCGAGATAAGTCTATCTACAGTGCGTAATCTAGCCATACAGGGTATTACTGTTTGTTCATCAAACTAACACAGTTGTATTGTAAATATTCAATTGTAGCCAATGATTACAACACAAATGAAAAATACCTACCTACTTAACTTACAAAGTTACTCTTCCTCACATTGTTTAGAATTTTGGTCACAATCTAATACAATATAACTTTTGAACAACCCGCGACCACAACACATGAAACTGTGTTGAAACGTCGGGACACAGGTAAATTATAAAGGTTTACCTAAATAATTATCGCGATAGACCCGGTTCAATACTTAAAATCTAATACAAAGTAGGTACGCTGTCATGTTCCTCTTACGTATAAGAAACTACTTATTATAATAACAAATTGAATAAGCTAGGTATGGAAATATTGGAGCAGTCATTGCCCCCTTTGTTGGTTATCATAGATTATATTTGCATACAGTACGTCAAGCCCAGTGCATTGCGTGCTTCTAATCGATCCAGCCCATGCGAGCATTATGCTTCTAGGGCTTATGCACTATGCGCTGATTTCACTCATTGTATGTAGGTAGGTAACTTCTTAATTATTCCTTTGTTCTCATACTACTCAACTCAACTATTGAATTTGTAGTTACGCGGTGCCACCAGTAGCTTCTCATATTCCAACGACTCGCGTTATCACTGGTATTGTAAATCATTGTAACAAGAGTACCACACAGACGTACCATCTAATTTCAAAAATACTTTCTTTGTAAATGCATTTCATTAGACAGCAACATTCCTACATAATGAATAAGCCTTCTATTCTACGTCATAAATATTTTCATCGTAGACGAAGGACACAAACGTTTCCTACACAGACGTTTTTATAGCCAAAGTTGTTATCATATATTGTTAATATGATTCAGATCCGCAAACTAAACAGTCAAGGACATCTGATAACTGAATTTACGCAATATATGTTTTCGCAATATGTCGCGAAGTAGATATATTTACTGAAAAAGAAAAAAGATGAAAAGTAGATAGATGTGTACCGTAATCTTGGGTGACATGCTGACAGCCAAAAGCCTGCCACAGTCTTCTGAATGACTCTGGCCGTTTTTACAGCAGTTTACAGCTTACAGTTTATAGCCTACACCGAAAGGGATATAGCCGTGATATATGTATGTAAGTATGTAAAAGAAAAAAAGCAATATACTTACGCTCTGTGATAAAAACGAGTGAATTTATTGAGCAGTTTTTAAAAGGTGATTAAATGACGAAAGTAGTCTGTGAGGCATCACACGCAAAAAGGAGAAAAGTGTTTTACTTTCAGCGCTCCAGCTACTGTCATAAAAAGCATCAACCCCCCTTCGGCGGTTTGGGCAGTATAAAATCAGAACAGCCATTTTCTAGAATATTCCTTTGTTAAGTACAGATCTGTGTACATAAGTCATGTCAATAAAAGTTACCTAATAAGCCTCTGTTGTGATTTGGACCCATGACGGTTTGTTTTATTATTATTTGCATTGGTATTAATAGAGCCTAATACGCAATACCTCCCATACCGGTAAACAGTTAAACTCCAAATATGTGTTCATGATAAACAAACAAAAAACTCCGCATGCCAAAGTAGAATTAATTACATATTCGCATACATATCACTTCCGTAGTATTCTAGAATGAATTAATTTGTGTGTGGATCCAACATTTCAACACGCATCATATATAATTTTAGGTATATTTTTATTTCGAAAGTCGTCCTTCTATATAGCTACAATAGAGAACGTACGTCTGATTCAAATATAGATAATCAAAAGTAAAAAAAGCGGGTTTGGTTTCAAAATTAAGTAACCCCAAAGTCGCTTGCGTACATATTTTCGGAATTTTAAATAGTATCATCATCATCTTCCTGCCCTTATCCCAATTACTTGGGGTCGGCGCAACACGTTTTGTTGAACACAAAATCGTGTTGCAAAAGGATTTGGCGGAATTTTAAATAGTATGAGGTATTAAATAGTATAAGTATGACAAACCGCGCAGAAAATCTTTGATGTCATATTCATACAAACTGAACTTGAGCTACTGATATGTAGGAGTGTTTAAGTTTCAACACCTTCTTAAAGGTAGTTAGTAAGGTGAATCTATTATTTCTAATAATAAAACTTGTGTAACAGGGCGTAATGTCAACATCATCGTAAAGTCGTATAGGTATTTAACGAGTATTTACATCTTCACATACAATGATTGAGTAACAAACAACAATATGGGACGGAGACACGACAATATGACTGACATGAACAATAATGCTACTTATATCTGCACCTACTTGTAGACATTAACCTGTCTCTCAGTTACATTATTACATTATAAAACTTTGAATACAACAGCACCTATATTGTTTTATATAGGGTGTAATTTTATTAGTGGCAGATCCGTTAAGGGTGTGTTCTGTCAATGAAACTGAACAACTTTCCCCAAGGAACATAGGTCGAAATACGAAAAAAAAATTTGGTCGTCCCATACTAAGTGTGTTGGCCGGCCGGGTCAATTTGTATGGGAGGGCCAATTTTTTTTTCATATTTCGATCTATGTTCCTTGGGGATAGTTGTTCAGTTTCATTGACAGAAGACACCCTTAACGGATCCGCCACTAATAAAATTACACACTATATATTTGTACGTTTAGTACACGGCTGAAATAGACTGAAGGCCGAACGGCCTTACAAATCACTGAAAACTCTCTCTATGATACATTATATAGTTATTCTATTCTTAGGGGACTGGCTTGTGGAAGCGGAGGACAGAACTAGTTGGAAGGAGAGGAGAAGGTCTTTGCCCAGCAGTGAGATGACGTAGGCTAGATAAGATAAGAAGATAATTTTTTTGGCGACACCATGCCGAAGAGCTGTTGCATGAAATTCGGTTTCTGAGTTTAAAAGTCACCACAGAAATAGCATAACCGTCCTTATGTTTAGTATTTTAACCATCAAATTCTATTATGTACCTACGTACAGTCGGGGCCAAAAGAGCATACCTAGTTGGGATTTTTAGTTCTATGGCAAGAAATTTAACGCCATCTTACTGTTAATAACAGTATGACCTCTGTAACTGCATAGACACATCTTGATACTAATTATATCTCTAGATGGCGCTGCAATCAGTTCCCAATTGAAAAAAATAAGTTCTTATTTATTCTAACCGTTCACCCGGAGATACTTAATATGGCAAATTTTAGTACGGTTAACAACTTGGTATCTCACACAGCACGTTTTCGTTATGGTTTTGATTTTGCCAATCATAAAAAGCAGTGGTCCAGGTAAGATACGAACCCAGACCTCACCAGATTAAAAGCGTCAACCTATAACCGCTGGGCTATGACTGCTTAATGACTCATGTTGAAAAACGTCAATATAATAAGCCGATTCATCGTCAGCATTGCCGTAAGTCTTGCAAAATATATGACTGTAGGTAATAAGGCCAAAAGAGGGTAGTATAGTATAATTATCATACGGTTCGAGCTCAAATTTATTATTCATTATTTTGGTGTATAAAGACATTATAAGAATCATTTGGTTGTGTTTATAATCTAACAACGTTGGTTGTTTACAATAACGAATTAATTGTGCAATATCAGTGCTTCTTGACAATAAGAAATAGTTGCATTTCACAGCCAATATAAACATTGTTCGGAAATATCTAAATGCTAAGAATAACGGTAAGTGAAGTGAATACAGTTTAATTTTTGTTTCGAATCAATAAATAGTATAACAAACGGTGAAATTTTAACGAACATTTTGTTTTAGATCGACACTATGAAACTATAAGTCTAAGTTCCAAAAACCCACAAAATATATCGCTGTATGCTTTGGTGATCATTGCCTGGGAGAATTTAGTGCTTTTAATAATATCCAGTTGCACTGAAGGTGTCATATTCACCAATCATAGGTCGTCAAGGAGTTGACGTGAAAATGATTTAGTAGCTTTGAGCACTGGTTATAAATCACAACGAAAACTTATGGAACTTGAAGGTCCCAAGAAGTTATAAGAGAAATAAGAAGACAGAAGAAATATTGAAGACAGGAAAATATTTGTGATTTCAATAATAAATAACTGGTTTTATCAATGAATGCAAGGCGTAATTACCCAACGGTTTATTAATTTTAAAGTTTTTCGGGCATTTATTATAATCAGATATTACTTTATTGCATACTAAGATAAATTTTGTATAATTATTTATTTCTATAATATAAAGCTTCCTGCACACTATACTGGCGGCCAAGTTATAAAGCGCATAACACCTTTGCGCGAGGCGCCCGTGCTGCCGTCTATCGCTTAATTGTTACTTGTATCGTATTGTTATTAAAAATGCTTTGGATCTTCCGTCAGCACAGTGTGTAGGAACCTTAATTTGCTGTTGCTAAGAAAAGCAGGTTTCGTTTCAATCCTCTTTTCAAATATTATTGAAAACGAATACTTAAGCGTTAACCTGCTATCAAAAAATATATATTTATAACTGGATTTTGTAATTATTTAATATTACTTAGGATAAAAAGAAAATAATTATCAGTATCTCTGTTTTGTTTTCATCATAAGAAAATAAAGTTCTTAAGAAAGTAGACATTATGTTTTATTAGTCATTTATAAAATATTACTTATTTTTATTTATTAATGAAAATATATTAAATTATCCATTTAAAATAAAAAAAACTATTTTAAATAGCATAAAATAGTTGTATACAGTGTAAGGATTTGAACCCAGTTATACGCGCTCAGAAGGCACTGGGTATAACCGTTACACCACGCAGTCATTGAAGTGACATGTGAAATAGTGAGTACAGTAATGATAGAAAACCTGTAGTGATTGACAAATGGAATTTGTATTTTGTTGCTGCTGACAGTATTAATGGAACTAATGCCATCTCATTTACATTTTACGAACTACCACAGTTGAGGAACATGAGCTACTTCACAGGATTATGAACCTTACGGTAGGTATGCTCTTATGATCGCGAGTGTACGTTACGTGCGATACGATTGATCTGATACTGTTCGTTCTTTATGTGGGTCACCGATCTTTATTACTATTGGGAAGGAAGGAAGGAAGATGTTATTGAGACCTCCAAGGCGAGCGAGAACGAACGACCCAGCCGCACGCACACCTTATGCACTCAATTGATTTATCGATCGAACCAAATATAATCTTTACGAACATTCTAGAACCTTTATGCCATTTATGGTAACCACAGATCTATTATTACCTAACGATAACCGGTAAACACATGCGTGTAGCTATTGATAATTCCAAGGCTGTATACGATTTGTATTAGAGCATAGTATCACACAAATAATCTTTTAGCACCGATACTAGAACATTCTAGAACATAAAATCGCAGTAAACATCGGTATAAAAATGTTATTGTAGCAAGTGCGATTTTCCAAAGTCCCGTACCGGTGCCTACAAAATAAATAGCAAACATGGCAAAACGAAACTGGTATAAACCACTCTCGTGGACATACTTGAACAAGGCCGGGCAAAGTCCAAGTTGGTTTCGCGCAGGCGCGCCGCGGAGTTGGGGGCCGTCTGCGCCGGCGCGGCGCAGCCATCGGTGCAATGAACAACTGTTAGAACGAACTGTACACGTATTATGGAGTCGAGTCTTATACAATACAACGAATCGATCTCAGTTCACTTGTATGCCATTTCCAAGTTTTGCTAGAAAATCAAACATAGATACATTTTGCGTGATATGGATTGATCGTCTTAGTTTTTTAGTCCTAGATCTTGAACCAAATATTTTTAATGTAAAACCTGTCAAATTATCTACACATACTTACAAGTAGGTATTGTAAAATTTCTTTGCGAAAACTTCATATTTCGAATATTTTTAAATAATACCATGTTGACAGGTAGGTACAGTAAGATACTGGAGAAGTAAAAGGGATTAAATAGGAAGCTGTAAATGTAAAGTAAACCTTGAATAAGAAAATAAGACAATCACTACGACGATATTTAAAAACAACTTTTACGTTAAAGCTAACCATTCCAGTCCTACACACCTAGTACTTACATATTTTCATTATTTTTAATTAATCTTCAGTAGTTTATTTCATTTTTTTATCGTGTAGAATAAAACAAAACTCTCTCTTCTAAACAACTGAAACCAATTATAAATTATGTGCTGGAACTGAAACAAAAGAGAAAGAAAAGATGTGGGATTAATATTATACCTACTCGTGTACAAATTTAATCGCACATAATATTTTGTTTATGTAATTTACTAGCTATAGCTTAAATAAAATATCTTCTTATATAATAAAGCTTAAGAGGGTCATCAGTCTGTACATAAATGGTTAATAGCAATATAATAAAATAATACTTCCTACCTAGCTAGAAGTAGGTAGTATTTTCATAAACAACATTTTCAGAATTTTTATTATATAATTAACACCAACGGAATATAAAAAAATAATAATTTAACATCATGAATGTAAATGTCTTTATAGTTATAGTACATCATGTATGTCTTTATAGTTTAAAAATTATACATTACCTACGATGATAACAGTCCTAGAGCAAAACTTGACAAATCACTGTGACTAAACAAAAGATATTGCTTTGATTAGATATACTTACATAGATAAAAATGGATAATAGTTTTGTTTCCTTAAGAAAAGTGATAACTGCAGAAAAAAAGGTAATAAGTCGCAAGAAGTAATAGGAGTCATTCACACATAGTTTTTAGAGAAGCTGTGGAGTTGATAGAGTTGTTGAAGAAGATAATATCAATATGCACATTGATATAGCTAGTCACATTGCATTGGTTGCCTTTCACTTGTTGCTGGAAAGTTCTATCAATTCTGCCCTTCGATTGACTTGCCATACCTAACTGACAAGTTCCTACATCAAACCTGTGAAATTACAACATTTTAAGTTTTACTCACCTGGATAAATATTATTAATTTGTAGGAGCTAATCACTCACTAACTGGACTTATACTGCAAGAAAGGGCAATAAATATCTTAGGGTCATAGGTACCATAGGCGTTTGCGCACCATATAAACCTACTACAGCAGTACGAGTACGCATAATGCATGCACTCGGGGCAATGACTTCCTTTCGCCAGCTTCTAGAAGCTTTGTGCGTCCTTCGAGCCAACCACGTTGCCACGGCAAATCGTGGTTTTAAGCATGCTTTATGCTTATTGCTTGAGTACTTGGCAAAACACAGCGAGACATCTACTGTTGCAATAGTTTTGAAGGTTTACTTGCAACAGCCGAAGTGTCTTTCTGCTCGTAATGCAAGATAATTTTTTTCCACTTATCATGATTAAATCTGTCAAAAGATTATTATTTCAGTTTGTCGAAACTTTACAATAGGTAGGTATTTCAAATAATTTCTCTATCTTTGAGATCGAACATGAACGATAAATTAGACTTTAGTTCCAGGATGTGTTGCGTTTTCGCGAATAATCAGACGCGGATGTTTTTTTTCTGAATGACCGATAAATAAAGCAGTACCTAGGTATGGTTCGAATTTGACAACCCACAGTGAATTTTTAATGTAATTTTTATACAATACAGAATTAAGTGAATGAACTCTATCGCAAAATGTACGCAGGTGTCAACACCTAATTTTGCATCCATGATTAGATGGTCGTTATAATATATAATTGTAAGGCAATTCAATTAACTATGTTTTGGTTATTTTGTGTTAGTATTTGGGTCAAATAGAGCAAAACGGACGTCAGCAACACGTGATAGAAACAGGAAATTCGTGTGAAAAGTTAATTTGATATTAATGACCATTTAAAACTAGATATATTTAGTGAACTTTGCCCGCAAAGGCAGCAGTAAGCATTAAAGAAATAAATATAGTTAAAGCAGCAAAATACGTCCCAAGGGCGTCAAGTAAGCGAAATGTCTCGACTGATATACAGTAAAGGAATATTGTACAACGTATACCAACTATTTAGCCTACCAACAACGTTATTAGCTTATCCTTTAGATACCTACTGTAAAAATATAATTTACTTTTCTGAAAATATTGTATTTAGTTTATTAATATAAAATTTATTCTTTATGACGACATCAGGAAAACCCTTCACAACAAAAAAACAAACTGTTTGAATTACTTTTGACTTTAATGCAACTTCAACACATCTGCTGCGTTGCCAACCTAAAGTTTTGATACTTATGGAATACTAGCTGCCCGTCAGCGGTTTCACCTTTGCAACCCATCTTTTACCCCTTTAGGGGTTAAAAATTGAAAATCCCTGAAACACGTACCTACTCAATTTTTTTAGCTGTTTGATCTAATTGCAAGTTTTGAAACAGATCGCAATTGAAAATCATGATTTTTCATTCGAACTTTTAACCCCTTTAGAGGTCGAAAACCGGAAACCCCGGAAACACGTATTTAATTTTTTTAGCTTTTTCATCTAATCGCAAATTTTGAAACAGATAGCATTTTAAAAATATTTATTTTTATACAACTTTTAACCCCTTTTTTACCCCTTTAGGGGTTAAAAATCGAAAATCCCTGAAATACGTAGGTATTTCTTTTTTAGCTGTTTGATCTAATCGCAAATTTTGGAACAGATCGCATTTTTAAAAATAAGGAATAACCATACAAACTGTTAACCTCTTTTTTACCCCTTTACGGGTTAAAAATCATAAATCTCTGAGACACGACTCAATTTCCCATACAAACTTTTAACCCCTGTTTTTTCCCTTTAAGGGTTAAAAATCGAAAATTCCTGAAACACGTGGTTAATTATTTTAGCTCTTTGATCTAATCACAAATTTTGAATTAGATCGCATTTAAAAAAAATGATTTTCCATACAAACTTTTAACCCCTTTTTTAGCCCTTTAAGGGTTAAAAATTGAGGTAAAGTATATTTAAAAACCTGCCCCTTAACTTACTCTATATACTAAAAAAACCGCATCAAAATCCGTTGAGGGGTTTTAAAGATATAAGGAAACATACATACAGACACGGGAAGGGACTTTACTTTATAAGGGAGACCGAGGGGTGTTGGATCATTTTTAACATTTTGCTTCGTAACACAAAATTCTGTAAAGATAAATCGTTTTTGTTTACACCAATCGATAGCAAATTTCATTAGCTTTTAAATGATATACACGTTATAAATATAAGTATAAACCCTTTAATAAAAACTCAACTTTAGTCGAGCAGGTCATTTTGATCCAACACCCCTCATACCGAGGGGTGATGGATCAGGTACAGAGGGGTGTTGGATCAGTTTATGTTAATGTCATTTCAATAAAAGCTTACTTGAAAATTGAAGTGTGTTTACTAAAAATTAGCCAAATAGTTAAGTGTGAAGAATTATCTAGGGGCACGGTAGTGCCCCCTCCAAGTCGAGCTAAGCGAAGTGCGAGGGCATTAACTACCTTTCCTTGAAGTGCTTTGTCGTTTTTTGAACTCTCATAACTTTAGTTTTCGATATACCAGATCGATCAAATCCAGAGGATATCTTGTAGATTGTAACCTTATTAAACATGCAAATTTTTAATTACATAGCTTTAATACTTTTGAATTTATGGATATCTAAAAAAACGCCGATTTCTTTACTCACTGACACACTCATTCACTGATGATCATGAAAATGTTCGGTTACAATTACAACCTGAAGTGAAATTTGGTAAAAGTGCAAGTCATCTTCCTGCCCTTATCCCAATTCCTTGGGGTCGGCGCAACACGTTTTATTGATCACAAAATCGTGTTGCAAAGGATTTGGCTTAATTTTACGACCGGCCGCCTATCAGACATCAACCCTCCTTGGGAATGCTTCTGTGGTGGATTAACCGCCACCATACGGTTGGCCCTGGCTGTTTGGGTCGGGTTTATCCCTCGGTCGCCTCTTACGACCCCCACGGGAAGAGAGGGGGTGGGGCTATTCTATTCTGCCGGCACCACACGGCAAGGTCCGAGTCCGACTCCGGGTCCGGGTCCGGGTCCGGGTCCGAGTCCGTGCCCGAGCCCGAGCCCGAGCCCCGAGCCCGAGCCCGAGCCCCGAGCCCGAGCCCCGAGCCCGAGCCCGAGCCCGAGCCCGAGCCCGAGCCCGAGCCCCGAGCCCGAGCCCGAGCCCGAGCCCCGAGCCCGAGCCCCGAGCCCGAGCCCGAGCCCCGAGCCGAGCCCCGAGCCCGAGCCCGAGCCCCGAGCCGAGCCCGAGCCCCGAGCCCGAGCCCGAGCCCGAGCCCGAGCCCGAGCCCCGAGCCCGAGCCCGAGCCCCGGGCCCGAGCCCGAGCCCGAGCCCGAGCCCGAGCCCCGAGCCCGAGCCCGAGCCCGAGCCCGAGCCCGAGACCGAGACCGAGCCGAGCCGAGCCCGGCCCGAGCCCGAGCCCGAGCCCCGAGCCCGAGCCCGAGCCCGAGCCCCGAGCCCGAGCCCGAGCCCCGAGCCCGAGCCCGAGCCCCGAGCCCGAGCCCGAGCCCGAGCCCGAGCCCCGAGCCCGAGCCCGAGCCCCGAGCCCGAGCCCGAGCCCGAGCCCCGAGCCCGAGCCCGAGCCCGAGCCGGAGCCCGAGCTCGAGCCCGAGCCCGAGCCCGAGCCCGAGCCCGAGCCCGAGTCCGAGGATGCGGATGAGGTTATTAATATTAGCCACAGCGCGTGGTGCCTCTGAACACCTATTTACACCCGGCCGGCACAACACGCGTAGTGTTCGTGTACGTCTATTAAATTAACCATACAAAATTTTACCGAGGTGTGTTGGATCGGCCTGATCCAACAGCCCTCGGTACGAAAAATCGTGCCTGTTTGAAAAAAAATTAAACTGAGATAAAACCACAGAGAACCAAGACGTACCAGTGGTACCATTTGAATCCTTAATTTGTAAGGTTTCATTTCGTACCAATCTTAAATGAAAATATAAAAGCACCTCCAAAATATTAGACTGTCAAAAAACAGCAGAAATCTTACTTTTGTCGATTTTTTTGACGATGATCCAATAAAAACAAAATGGCGCGCGATTGGTCAGGGACGCTAACTAAGGGGTCAAGAAGGGGCAGAAATAGGCACACTTGCATTGTAGTCTGCTCGCTAACGGTTCTACTTTTCGAGAAAACAAAGCTGATCCAACACCCCTCTGATCCAATTCCCCTCGGTCTCCCCTACTATGTATTGATGACTAACCGTGATAAAAAACATTGATATAATGTCATTTTCATCGTCACAAATCTGTCACGTTCTTTGATTCATCGTTCAACATAACATAAAACTGCAGCATTTATTATAAAATCTCTATGTATATTCAGATGAACCAACATATATTACCTACAATACAAATATCTTTATTCTGCAAGCGTGCTTGCGTTGCAGTCGTCAGTGACACACCCATCTAAAGTTGTAAATATTGCAATTACGCAGCATATTTGCTCGACAACGAGCCACAAACTTGCAAATCTTTTCACATAATATTGTGTACTTTCTTGAATCATGAATAGAATGGTTTTCTCTACTATAACTTTTAGTCATCGCAATTCAAAATTTATATTTTTAAGCTATCACATGCACACACAGCCTAATCTTCAAGACTTACATAATAAAATGTGACCTACCGATTTTCAAAACAATGTTGGGTATTTCCTATACCATAATAAAAATATTTTGTTACATGATAAACACATTCATAAAAAACTTGGTCACGAGATTTTCTGCCCGGAACGCATTAAACAAGTTGGATTTTAAATGCGTAGAACGGAAAGAGGCAGAACAGGATATATAAAAATATGCCAGCGCTATTTATGGAATCGCTATTTTTATTTGTATTTTGTATCCAAATATGGAGATGATGTTGACGATGATACAAAGCACAAAAGATTCTAAGTGGCAATTTAATAAGAACCAATTGAATGGTCTTTTAAAGTGACCTACATAAACCAAATAAATTAAAAACAGCATTTACGCATTCATTAATCAAAATCCTTTTAATTAGACACAGAAACCCATTATGTAAATAAAATTCATTGAAATGGATACCAACCGATCCACGCCTTTATTGCGAATCGAATACCTACAACTTTCTTAATAGATAGGTATTCATTTTACCTCATACCAATGCTAGCAATGGTAAGAATTATCACTGTTAAAAAGATAACAATATTATCAGATAAGGTACCAATCTATTGCAACACTGAACGATTGCATCGATAAGCACGTATTTACACGCACAATCAAGCACCTCTACTCATACAATTTAAGTTCAGAATTGAGCTCTATCATAACGACAGACAGTTGAAGGTACACGTATAGTGATGTGGTTGGCCACCCAGGTATTGTCTTCATAATGTCATGGTTGTGTCCTTAAGATTTGGGGGGCCAAGTTCGTAGTGAGAGTCTAGTATTTTGGTCCACAAAAATGTGGTGTAGTAAGAGCCGTGGATATAACGTTTGAAATATCATATTACCTTTATGGAAATGGAAAATAATGTAACAATAACAGTAGGGACTTCTATGAAACTATAGATATTTTTTACTAATAGAGGTAGACCCAATAAATACTGTATGTCACGAACCTATATATGTAGCTAGTAAACATCATTCCAATTAAAATACATCATCATCTTCCTGCCCTTATTCCAATTACTTGGGGTCGGCGCAACACGTTTTGTTGAACACAAAATCGTGTTTCAACGATTTGGCTTAATTTTACGACCGGCCGCTTACCAGACGTCAACCCTCCTTGGGAATGCTTTTAGTGGTGAATTAACCGCCACCATACGGTTGGCCCTGGCTGTTTGGGTCGGGTTTATCCCTCGGTCGCCTCTTACGACCCCCACGGGAAGAGGAAGGTGGTGCTATTCTACTCTGCTGGCACCACACGGCCTAAATAAATAAAATACATGTCACCTTAATAATTAAAAACATTCACAGTAAAAATAGCAACTAGTATACCGACTGGAATACATTTACATATTTGTAAACTTTGCGTGTGCGTCCAAAACGTTAATATAGTTACTGGAGTACATGTTTGTAATAATTTTAGAAACTGAATACATCCTGAAAATACATAATTTTGACGGTACCTATTCTACAGTATGTTTTTTTTGTGATCATAGTACGTAAGTCGTTTAAAAACTGACCTTTGTTCTAAGTTGCTGAAGTCAATGACCATCAAAGTTACATGCAATAAAACCTTTGAAAATCTGAACGAGGCATTAAGCTGCCATCTACAGTAAAATGTGAGTAACGTTAACAGCCTTCTTTCGTTAACGAAATAAAATGCTCAAATCGATCGATTTGTGTCTACAGCGACATCTAGACTCTGTGCCTGTTATAAAAGTAGAGTTGAGAGGCACTTGAAGCCAGTTGCTTTAGCAGCTGAACGTAGAGTATTATGTATGATTTACGTGCACATGCGTACGAAAACTCTACTGACTTTCTTGTGACTATCAACATAAACTTGCAGATGGCGCTACTAGATACTTATTTATTTTATTTTATTTTATTTGGGAGATTAACAGTTTTATACAATAGTTAGAACAGAATAATAAATTATATCGGACTAATAACAAATCTCCACCTATAGTGTATTACCGTTGAACAAAGTGAAAAATTTAAATTTTGAATACATTTACAAATTTTGAAATTTAGAAATAAAGGAAAGAGCAGTGAAAAAAAAGGAGATTAAATAAATCTACATGTTGTCGAATGCATGCATGAATGCAAACAAAGTATACCTACAATACAACTAGCGTGCCACGCATTTAGGTATTGTGTAAGGTCTGTATATTTTAAGGAAAATTTCTAAAGAGTGTGATCCGTAGTGATCACTGATCAGGATATAAACTCGCAGCATAATCTAAAACTAGGTACTAAATTTTCGATTACTAGGTACTAGGTAATCTAAAGCAATTGTTTCTAGAGTTTCAAGAGTGTCATTATGGCGACAAACTTATACGAATATAAAAGACTTTTGTCGTGTTTGACCATATAAAACCGCTACTTATTTTGAAAGCTTATCCTACTAGTTAAGTGTAACAAATTAGGAAAATGTCGCGCGGGGCGCCTATACAGATGGCTCACTCAGTACTAGCCTAGCGTCGATTTTGACGCTTACTGACTTTACCTGGAAATAACCAGAATCTCAGGATCAAAGTAAGTAACTAATAATAAGATAGTTGACACGAACGTCATATTTCTTGGATTTAAAATTGGCTTAGAGTCATACATATGACATTCTGTATCAGATTTTGCTGTTTTGATCAAGGATTGTTTTGATATTCTTATAATTTCAGATTTATGAATGACAGTAGCAACTCTGGCTATGTAACAAGTGGAAATCGCGAAAATCCTAAATAGGGACGAGTGAACCTTCTGTAAACTTTCTATTCGTGCTTGTGTCGTCGAAAATCATAGTTTAAAAATTTTCAGTCGCAAAAAAACGTGATTTCTATGTCAACACATGTATTTGATTTAAAAAATCTGCTCTAACCTTTCCGTAAGAAGCTTTGTTTTGAATGCAAATTATTTGTATGAAAGACTGTGGATACAATGTAAGTAATTATAGACGTGTCTATTTTTAATGTGTCTATCGCCTCCACTCCCAAAACGATTTTGTTTTCTACATTCTACATAATAAATGAAATGAGTCAGATCTATTTAAAACCAGACCTGTAATCAAAGGTAAACAAACTTTCGGATACAAAATAAAAACAAATTTTCAACCCATAAGCCACTTAAGGTGCCTTACTGATACAAAAGCAAAAAATATTGATGAAATATAATCATGGTTTTGGTTATCCGTAAAATTAAGATTTTGGGCTAAAATGCGTGTAACCAAAATACGTAGGTACGATCACTAATAATATTATCTTTATACCTAGGAGTTAACGCAAATTTAACGACACCTGTTAGGTTAAAGCCGTTTAATTAACAAACATGAAAATTATTATCTTGATTGAAAGAAAGTTAATTGTGTCCTGGCCCTAATTGTTGTAAATGCGGCTGCATCCGACAAACATAATTACATACCTGACAATTCAAAAAATGTATCTATTCTTAATTTGATAGATTTAGAAAGAATACAAAGCAAATTCATAATCTGATAGACTTTTAGGATTGTATCTCGAAAGACCACAGGATGAGCACATAGTATATCCTCCTCCGACCGATTTCGGTCATGGCGACTGCTTCAACTCCGTTGTTGGCGTTCGTGCGCTCGCATATGGCATATGTAGCCAATCTTTTTTGTGAAGGTCCTCGCGCAATGCGGGCATGTGAGCACACCGTTTACATAATTATAATTGATCGCCGCTGGTGTTCGGGCTTTCAACTCATCCCGTTTAGAGTCAAGATCTAGTCTCCGTTTATCTTCGAATTCAGAGATATTGGATTTTATCATAGATCTCCACTCGGGTCTCTTAGCAGCCTGGCACTCCCATTTCGAGGGGCTGATGTTACACTTCTTCATGTGACGCTTAAGCACATCTTTATATCTGAGTAGTTGGCCGCCTTGATTTCGCTTGCCCTCTTCAAGTTCTGAGTAGAAGATGCGTTTAGCCACTCGCTCCTCAGCCATCCGCGACACATGACCGCACCACCGAAGTTGTCGCCGCATAAGGTATACCTCGATACCACCTACATTGGCTCTACGCAGCACTTCAGTGTTCCGCACGCGATCAGACCATCGGATTTTAAGGATCTTGCGGAGGCATCTGAGGTAGAATCGGTCTAGCATGCGTATGTGACGACGGTATACAGTCCACGTTTCAGCTGAGTATAAGATGTTGGGGAGGACGACCGCCATGTAAACAGCAATTTTCGTCTAGTTTTAGGTCGTGCGAGCAGAAGACCTTTGAGTCAAGCTTGCCGAATGCTGCTGCTGCAGCACCAATCCTGCTATTCACTTCTGCATCGAGATCGCACTTGGATGATAGCGTGCTCCCCAGGTATCGGAACTTGTCGACCTGCTTTAGTACGTCATCTCCGAGTTTTATAGACAGTTCTTCGTGACCATTAATGTCCAACGACATGGTTTCCGTCTTTTTGACACAAATTTTTAGTCCGAATTTACCGCATTGCGCATGAAAGACAGATATAAGCTGCTGCAGGCCTTCTGGGGTTTCTGCCATAAAACATAGCACATAGTAGGGCAACAGTGAAGTCTCAACTTTGTGTGGTTACTTTCATCAAGATAGGCTCCACAAGGTAAATTCCCGCGAATTTGAAATGACGCCAGCATGTTCAGAGATGTCAATGACTGATACATGAGGATCTTTTACTAGGTTGAACGCAACATGGTGATGTTAACGGAACTATCTATAAAAGCCTATATTTCATTCTAAAATTAGTTTTTCGTAAGTAGAAGCATCTTATTAAAATAAATCGATGAAAACAACATTATACGATCTAGAAATACCTACATAATGATATCTTCACCTGTTAAATAATCATTCTATAACAGACCCGTAATTACGAAGCTATTTATTGACCAAATTCATTACACGAAATAATTATTAATTACACTTGTTAACTTGCTACGCTTTTGCTACGTCGTAGTCGTAGTAACAGGAATGTCTGTGTTTTCGTGTTTTTTTTTTAAGTATTTGGGATATTTTTGCATAATGTATTAACGTCAAAACTCGGGATTCACATTTATTATCGAAATTTAAAGTATGGATAGCGGTGTGTATCTACCTAAGTCACATCGTTTTAGAATTTGGGTTAGGCAAAAAGCCTCGAATAATCTGAGTGCAATAAACATAACATGTCACTTTAATGATGCTTCCGTTATTTATGAGGTTTTAGGGAAAATAAAGCGCAAAGTCATGGTCATTCATGATACCTAGGTGGGTGCTCCAAAAATGTATGAATTAAGTAAACATGGTAACAGGTTTGATGTAACTGTCTGAGGGAACTAAGGTGAGCCGATATGGTCAGGAAAACCCTGTTAGAGTGAGACAGGTGTTGTTTATTTGGATGTCGTTTCATTCACACGGGTGTCCTTCGAGCGATATATAATCTGGCTCCAGCCCAAGGATACGCATACCGCATCTTTCTACGAGAGAACAACTATCGAGCTTGTTTAGAAGCAAAACATTAGCAACATGGTGAGTAACAAGTATAAACATTATATAACTTTATATCTACAGCTTACCCCATATGGAGAAGGCATATTATCAAAAATAAGCTGCCTTGTAGTTATAGTATATTTTACACTTTGCTGATAATTTATTTCTTAGATTAGCCATGTCCAAATAACACAATGACCTTTTTTCCTTTACAGATTGCCAAATTCGCAGTCCTCCTGCTCGCCAGCACCTGCTTGGCTTTCCCAGCTGATGAGGCACCTTCCCAGGTCCCCGTTCAAGTGATTCCTCCTCAGGAACCCCAGGGCATCCCTCCCCAACAAGACGTCCCTCAAGGCAGCCCCTTGCCCTTCCCCGAGGGCCAGCAGCCCGAACTACCTGACGGCCCTCTCCCGCCTCAGGGCACTCCTGGTGGCAAACCAGAGAACGCTGACTTGAAGACTGACAGCTCCTTCTGGTTCAGGAAGAGCTACTACCCCGTGTACCACAGGAGGTCCTACTCCTACTACCCAAGGTAAGGAGTTCATTTCTACCAGTAATTTAGGTTCTTAGTTAACTAGAGACCGTGATATTTAATTAAAGTAGTACTTAAATACCTATTAGTAATTGTAGTAGCAATGTTACTTTAGTGTAGAAATAATGGCAGACAGGATTATAGAGTATAGGATAGGAAGGGTAGTTTGAATATTTTGACAGAAGCAACCCTGACTATGTAATAAGTGACGATCGCGAAAATCCTAAATAGGGCCGAGTGAACCTTCTGTAAACTCTCTGTTTTGTGAGTTAATTTCGTATCTAATATCACACAAGTCATTGCCCCTAAAACCGCAACCGCATAATAAAAGATCACTGTTTGACTATTAGATAGTGAGTTACCGTTTTGTCTACGCCCATTCTTTTTCCTTTTCTAGATGATACCTCATATACATCGTTATGTGATATGTGGATCGTTTGCAAATATGTTGCACCTAGTCATACATAACTGTGCACAGTTTTGTACCATGCGCAAATACAAAATACCTAAAAACAAAATAATTAGGGCGTTTATTTTTCTGTCATAATTATTGGAATAATCGTTACTTATATGTCAATTTAAAATTGACTTGCAAATGAGGTTAATGATGGTACCACTCGCGACTGTGCCTTTTTTCTGTGGTTGATCTTAAATATGTCAATGTTAAAGTTTCGTTACTTCTAATAGTTTAACGTCGTTAACGTCATTAAGGCACACCTGCGCCTGCTGCCGTCTGTATCAAGCTTTGAGTTTTCCTCGCCATTGTACCTAACCTAACATAAATATGTTTGTTTCAGAGCCTACTACTACTCGTACCCGACGTACTACTCGTACTGGAGCCCCTACTCCTGGTGGTGAAGCTGATCAGCATCACGCCAAGGGAGAGCTGACTCCTCAACTCCTCAGTTCCAAAATGTTTTGTGATAACAAAAATAGTATTAATAAAATTTAGCTTAATTACCTACTTACTTGAGTATTTTTATTCCAAAAACATGTTGCTGCAAGGGTCAGAGCATATCTCTTACCAACTCTAGCAAAACAAATTCAATAAAGTCATTCAGTGGCGTTTTGAGTTAAGATTAGTTTCTGAATCTACAAGAGTCCCTCTAAAAACAAATATATTATATTTCCTCAACCTTTCAGTTTAACAAACCTCTTAAGTTGTACCTAACTTTAAAACCCGACGTCATTAAAATACAAATATCTCAAAGGTCCACTAAGCTGTTTTAGACTTAGGTAGGTATGACCAATTTCGGAATCTAGTAAGTATTTTAACACTTTTTTTGTAACGGAAATCCAAAGATGTAACTCCAAAATTCCCAATTTCACGCAATGCAATATCTCGGCAACTAATTGCCGACACTTGGACCCTTTACACGCGGAAGCCCACAATCGACTTTTACGTTCAATTGCAATCAAGCCACAATTTCGTGAGGCGAGTTCAATACAAACATGAAAGGATTTTCACCTAAATATTGAATTTATTT
The DNA here is from genome assembly GCA_024500475.1 of Phthorimaea operculella. Lineage (NCBI taxonomy): Eukaryota > Metazoa > Arthropoda > Insecta > Lepidoptera > Gelechiidae > Phthorimaea > Phthorimaea operculella. The sequence continues at coordinate 4,288,461 of JANFCV010000027.1, forward strand.
GAATTACCCTACCTACATTAGTTATTATTTTAATTCATTTATAAACTAACTTACTTCAACGACACACAATTTTAAATCAGTGATAGGTTCCTCGGGCAACAGTAAAATTATTTCGCTCTATTGATTTGCCTTCCTGAACTTGAAAGCTACATACAATATATTATTGTACGAAGAAATAAAATAACTGCATGTTTTAAAGATTCACAGACAAATACATATATTCACTAGGTACTTTATTTACTAGGTATACTTATAATATAACTAACTAGCAGCCCGCCCAGCGGTTTCACTCGCTGCTACTTACCTGTTTTCCCGTAGAAATTGGATCTTTTCCCGTAGTAAAAAGTCCATTACTCCGATCCAGCAGAGGTAAATGTGCGAGCAGAAGCGGCCCGTCATGCTGAATAACTTTTACTTTGAAGCCATTACCGTATCTCTTATTGTTTATATGGGATGCTGGTGGTCTACATCAGGTACTCCAGACCCTCGTGACCATATGTGCAAGCAGAAGCGCGGCCCGTCATGCTGAATAACTTTTACTTTGAGGCTTTTACCGTATCTCTTATAGTTTATATGGGATGCTGGTGGTCTACATCAGGTACTCCAGACCCTCGTGACCATTTGCCAGCAGAAGCGGCCCTCATGCTGAATAACTTTTACTTTGAAGCCATTATCGTATCTCTTATAGTTTATATGGGATGCTGGTGGTCTACATCGGGTACTCCAGATCCTCGATGACCATGTGCCAGCAGAAGCGGCCTGCCATGCTGAGTAACTTTTACTTAAAACCATTACCGTATCTCTTATAGTTTAGATGGGATGCTGGTGGTCTTCATCAGGTACTCCAGTTCCTCGATAACCATGTGCCAGCAGAAGCGGCCCGTCATGGTGAACAACTTTTCTATGAAGCCATGACCGTATCTTTTATAGTTTAGATGGGATGCTGGTGGTCTTCATCAGGTACTCGTACTCCAGATCCTCGAGGGCTGACAAAAAGTAGTTCATGTCCATCTTTACTATGCTAGTAATATCAGTGCCAAATTTCGCGAAGATCGGTAAAGCGGTTTGACTTATTTGGGTAATATCCGCTGTATTTCCCGCTTTTCCTGCTGCTAACCGTTTTCCCGTGGAAATGAGGAATTTTCCCGTGGTAAAAAGTAGCCTATGTTACTCAGGAATGTTGTAGCTTTCTAATGGTGAAAGAATTTTCGAAATCGGCCCAGTAGTTTCGGAGTTTATCGATTACATACATACAAAAAAACAAACAAACAAACAAAAAAACAAACAAAGTTTTCCTCTTTATTATATTAGTGTAGATGTAGATGAGTAGGTACATCTACTAACATCTAAAAACTTTCATTACATTAATGAGTACATCTAATAAGCCAATAATACTAATGAGTAAGTAGTGTGAAAACTTTCTCCCACCAAAACTGAACATTTAATTCGAATATATAAAATAAAAACTTGGACCTCTGGACAAAATCTAGGGCAAAATGTTTGGTATGGAAAGTCCAAAAAACCATGCCATAGGATGGCATCAATACATACAGGATGTAAAAAAATCAACTGCAAATATTTTAAGGGGTGAACCAGTCCATGAAACTGAACAACTTTCCCCAAGGAACATAGGTCGAAATATGAAAAAAATAATTGGACCTCCCATACAAAATGTACCACCCGACCGAGTCAGTTTGTACGGGAGGTCCAAAAATTTTTTCGATATTCAACCTATGTTCCTTGGGGAAAGTTGTTCAGTTTCATGGGCTGGTTCACCCCTCAAAATATTTGCAGTTGATTTTTTTACACCTTATATAGTATAAAACATAAGTATGTATAAGATGAAGTCACGACTTCATCTTATACCTACTTGTCGCTTTTCGAGTTTCTTTGCCTGTCTATCATTGACACTACTGCTAACTCCTTCATAGTCTAGTAACTAACGTCAATAGCTGGTTATAACTATTCGGATTGACCCATGAAGCTGAAAATCGGCATGTAGGTACTTGTTGACCTCTTGATCAAAATTAGACATGGAACCCAACGGGCACAACGCCCCTTAACCTTTTACCGCCCTCCCTCCTTTACAAGGCGCAACTTTTGAAGTAGTTGACTTGGAGGGTAGTTTTTATTTCATATCATGCGTGACATCTCACTTGAAGCTTATTGTGCCCTAAAAATTACCCTTTAGGCCCCCCCGGGGGGCCCAAAAGCCCGAAAAGTGGGGTGTCCCGTTCTAATACGAGTGAATGAATATTATTTAAAGATATTTTAGGTATTGTGCAATCTGTGTCTAATTCCGCAACTTTTGATACCGCTTGGGAATCGATAGCTTAAAAATAAGAAAATCTCATACAAGGACGGGATACCCCACTTTTGTGGCTTTTGGGCCCCCCGGGGGGCCTAAAGAGTAATTTTTAGGGCACATTAAGCTTCAAGTGAGATGTCACGCAGGATACGAAATAAAAACTACCTCCAAGTCAATTACTTCAAGAGTTACGCCTTGTAAAGGAGTGGGGGTGGTAAAAGGTTAAGGGGGGTGGTGCCCGCTGGGCTCCATGTCTAATTTTGATCTGGAGGTCAAGAAGCACCTACATGCCGATTTTCAGCTTCATGGGTAGATCCGAATAGCTGTGACGTTAGTTACTAGACTATCATTCATTTGATGATGATGATGATATGACTATTATGATGACAACCACGACGATGATGGCTTTGACAAATACTATTATGATTATGATAACGATGACCTGTATCAATGACGGGGGACAAAGGTGTGGTTCTCCACTATACACCACCTTCGATTCTAAAGATACAGTAGGTATACACCATATTATACGAACTGGGTCGATTGTGAACTGGACCTCTGAACCATTTACAAACTAGACATTTACGAACCGACCGCTTAATTTGCTTAATTTCTGTCTTTATTCGTGAACTAATTTCTGTCTTTATGAGATAAACGACCCGCTAGTTGCACCCTCCTTTATTGAAAAATATCCCAACCGACATAGATTTTCCCGTATAATTCCCAAAAAACCGAATAAAGTAAAAAAAGAAAAAAAAAATCAAAACGGGGCTTTTGGCAGTTTCACCTAACTTTTGGGAAGAGGAGACACATTTTGGGAGCCATCATTACCGAAAACACATTGACACTACAAAGGCATGGATTCAAGCACCTCACGCACAACAAGATATAAGTTGATTATATTACTCGGAAATTAGTAGTCATCATTTGCCTACTTTTAGTAATATACGTTTTTGGATTTTCATTGACGTGTATGCGAGAATCGTCACCATCCCCTCTAAAATCATATCCCTGAATCGGAATCTCTTTATTTTTCCTAAGTAAGTAAAGGGTTTGTACTTCATCAGGTCGTTCTTGCCAAAGAAAGAGAGAGAGAGGAAGTGTGTGTACGTGTTTTGAATCTTAATTTTAAAAGCCTAAGCATCATGACATAACTTAGAGAAAAACAAAAAAACTTTGTATTAATAAATAATTTATTTTTATAAATAGATCCTAATAATTTTACTATCAACAAAATATTTGGAAATGTAGAGTCAGTTCTTCGCGAAGGCGTTCTTCCAAATGTTGTGTTGTTCAGTCTTGCAGGCTTCACCAGTAGTAGGTGTAGGGGTACGAGTAGGAGTAGTAGGTCGACGGGTAGTAGGAGTACGTGTAAGTGCTGTAACAATCACATTCACATTTTAGTATATAGACAAGACAGACATCAAATATATAGACAGACATCAAATACATCAAAACTTATAGCTACTAGTTTTTCATAATAAGTAGTTTAAAATTAAGAACAATGATTTTGATAGGTTGATCCCTTATAATAATGGAGGTGCTAATCGTAGATACACATTTATTTAGTTTTATGTTTTATCCAATAAATTTGACAAGATGAGATAACACTAAGCAGTAAAGTATTAATTCTTGTCAAATGCGCGCGAGGATAACATTCGTGCTATGTGTTGAGTATTGTTACCGTTATCATTTGTCATATCAGAGATGTTGTTGGTTGAGAGAAATGAATCTGGGTGAGTGTAAAAAAAGCTATGCAAAAAAACATAAAGTGAATCAAGCCATGCTACTTTTTCTAAAGAACACACGTCCAGATATAAATATTTGAACTTCGCATAAAAAATGAGGAAATATAGATTCCTTAGAAACAGACTAAAATCGCAAAAACACGAAATAATTGATACTCACGTGGGAATGTAAGATCTTCTGTAGACGGCAGGGTAGTAGGTCCTCCTGTACCAGAAGGAGCTGTCAGTCTTCAGGTCGCTGTTCTCTGGTTTGCCACCAGGAGTTCCCTGAGGCGGCAATGGACCATCCGGCAGCGGACCAGGTAACTGCTGTCCCTCAGGGTTGCCCTGAGGAGGGAGGCCTTGTGAAGGAGGGACGCCTTGTGGAGGCGGGATGCCCTGGGGAGGTTGAGCGGGAAGGGCTTGAGGTGGAGCCGGGGCAGGGGCCTCATCAGCTGGGAAAGCCAAGCAAGCGCTGGCAAATAGGAGGACTGCGATTTTGGCAATCTGTAAAAAAGTTACAAAATTAAATATTTGAAAGTAGGTACACTTCATTTTATATTGAAATAAATGTTTACGATGCAAAGTTCAGGTATCTTATTACAATTTTGCTGAGACTGTTACCAGATCGTACCTATAAGCATCGTATGTTGCAGACTGACCCACCCGATTGTTCATAATCTTAAAGAAGATGATTCCGTGCTTTGAAAGGCATACTTTGCCGTTATAGAACCAAAGTACGGCCTACTAGTTATCTAAATGTTACCAAATATCATCGGGTCTTTCGTAGACTCAGTGTTCCTCATGACATCAATGAACGAATATAAGATAGAATTAATATTTTTCTTACCATGGTTTTTGGCACTTTGCTTCTGTGATCTACACTCGTCGAAGGTTGTAACTCATATATGTTTAGCCTTGACTTCATTCAGTATTTATATCGAACCGAAGGACATCCGAGCGAAAGAGCCGACAAATAAAAAAACCGATGTAAACAATCTCTGTCTCTTTCCAAACAGGGTCTATAACTAATTCGGATCACTTTTAACAGTTTTCGCAAACAGTTATATTATAATTAAACCTGTTACCATGTGTCTAAATCCGCATATTTTGGGATTTCTGGAACACAACCTAATCAACCTAGATATGTTGGTGCTACTAATCTGCTGATTTCTGGAGTATAAATAATGATCGGAATGCACCTACAGAGAGTGGTGTTTAAGTTCAGTACATTAAATTAAATATGAATGCATATCTAGCTATAAGTCCGTCAACTTCGTGCACGACCTTCCTGCGGGGTACAGACGGTCGGGGGGCGAAAAAGCACGTCATTTTAATATGACGTGCAGCGCGGATGCGCGCGTCACCCTTCCCCGCTACACCTCCCGCTACCCGCTGACATCTCCCCTCCCAACGTCTGTCACCCCTAGGGAGGGTCGCGCACGAACTGGACGGACTATAGATATCCGACAGACAGACATTTTCCTACCAACAAATAAGAGTAAATCGAGATTATTAACTTTGAATTAGGTTCATAAAAAAGAAAATAAAAGCAATATTTTGAGATATCATTTTAATCTATAATTTTTGTACAGCTCCACCATTGGTGAATGTCGAGATGTGGGATTGGGAAGTCTAGTCTGAGTACGTCTAGAAATATGCATTTTTAACTGCTGAATACCTACTTATTCAGAAATATTTTAATGCGTATCTACAGCTTATCCTTTACTAAATCAGAACTCACTCATGGCATACGAGCGTACAGTTTAATCATCACATATTCTCGTAAAGTCTAATCTCGCATTTGTATGACAAATTAGACAAAATGTCTTTGATGTAATTTTTATGGAATTCAAAGTTCTTACAAGCAGTTATTACGAATTAACTATCAAACTTACTATGCATAGTCAATATAGTCATTTACTTACTATACATACTTACTTACTATGCATACTGCAGTACGAGTCAAGTCTGGAGACGGTATTATAACTAGTCCATGTGAGACGATCTCTTCTCAATCTAGTGAAGTTTAGGTAATTTAGTATTTATTTATCTTACATAGTCTAGTCTAGCATTGTTTTGATATTTGAATAATCAGATGATTTCAGTGAGAGTAGCCAGTGTTCAAATCACTGTCCCATTCTCCGGCAGAACTAGTCTGTACTGGAACTTGCAGCTGGCCGTCAGCTATGTCCTCGGGGATATAGTTGCTAACACGAGGAAAAGTAGGGACAGCTATTTGGTCTGGTCTGGGCCCTAGTTCCTCATCAGGGCGAGGGAAGGCCAAACACACGCTGGCAAACAGGATGAAAGCAAGTTTCACAATCTGAGAAAACAGAGAGAAAATTTCAGACACGCACAGACACACAAAGACATTTTTACTGCTCACATTTAAACATCTTACATAAACAAGAACAAAAACAAATAACATACAAGCAAAAGTCCACGTAGAAATAGCTTTATTTGTGAATAATAATATAAGTAACTTACCATTTTGCGATTGGATTTAGATTTTGTTACTTAACTAAGTCGTTCAAGTATTGTGTTGCAAGATGGTGGTATGAGGATATTTAGGATTGAGCCTGTTTATATATTTGGTTTAAGGTAACCCAAAGAACAAAATAACATAAGGAAGAAGGAAGAGATAACATGAAAAGGCATCATAATATTATTACTTTGGGTCCAGCTGTCGATAAATTCTGATTTTAATTTACAATGTGTGCGACTAAAGCCGTTCGGTCAAATTGGCTGAAATAATAGGGAATAGTAGTACTTAATTTAATACTAATACCAAAATGAAAAAAAAGAAACACCTGCAACTTTTATAATTATTGTAACTAAAATAAACATATTTTCATTCTTTCTTAGTATGACCAGTTCCAGAGATTTGCTTTTTTAATACAGACCATTTAATATAAAGCTTCCTTATACGGCAATAAGGTAATGAAAGCGCCGGGTCGGTACAGAACCATTATTTTTTGTAGTTTAAGGTATACCTAAGAGCAGACGATCAAAAAGAGGGGAATGCCCTTATATTTTATTGACCTTTTATTTTGGCTTCTGCTGACACGACAGTAAAAGGATTTCAAACACAAACCATATTTCTTGATGAATTAAAATTTTGACTTCGCCATTCTTAAGCTTCCTAAAATAGGGAAATAAAACTGTCGATACAAAACGATTATTTCTTAGTATGTTAAATAAAAGTTGCTAGCATGTTGAGTTGATAAAAATCACGACTCTACTGTCCTAGGTATACATAATCAGCAATCCAACAACTGACAATTTAACAATAAGGTACAAATGTTTGCTACGCATTGCTACGACTCCTGCTACGTCGTAGCAATTTTATAAAATAGTTAGAGAGACACTACAAGAACTTTCCAAAAATCTTACTAGTTGATACGTTTGTTTACTCCAATTTTTTATCTAAGAAACCAAATTCCCACAACATCAGATCTGTGGGTCACAACATCAAATATGCAAATACAAAATAGCTATGACGTCAAACAGGCTTGCCCGTTATTTTTAGATATCCTAATCTTTAAAAATAAACTTGCCCAAATGATATATGGCATTCCAAAAATATAACGATATCATCAACATTATCAACAGGTTCCACATAGGTAACTGTCCTCTTCAACCTATTAGCAAAAATGTTCAATAGGTCTATAAATCACTCATGGTATGGTATCAAGTTTATTGTGTAAGGTTATTGTGTTTGTCCTGTCCTAAGGTTCTCTCTTTTTCACAATTGTCCTTCATAGTACCTTCAACAGAAATATATATACGAGCTCAATATCAAAGGATACTCATATCACAATCTACTAACGACAATTCAACAGTTCTTTGATTTGAAAAGCAAATATTAAAATTAACAAAATGGTAAGAAATGCTGTAAAATAAATATATTTTTTGCACTTAAGTATCTATCAAAACTATAAATTTCACGAAGTTTTTCCACCGACCTGGATTCAAAGTTACAAATACGTTTTCAACTTGAAAATTCTCGTCTAAAAATAACATACGTGTACCTACTTGTACTTATACCAAAATTTTCTTGCACTAAGTTAATAAGTTTTATCTTTGTCAACAGATTGCTAAATTCGCCTTCGTCCTCTTTGCCGGCGCATGCTTGGCATTCCCCTTCCCTGATGAAGACCGAAGACCATCCAACGCAGCAACTGCTCCTGTCAGCCCTCCTCTGGGACCCACTGCAGCCAACCGTGACAACAGCGACTTAAACACTGCCAACTCCCTCTGGTACACCAAGAGCTACTACTATCCTACGTAAGTTTTGGTTTAAATTTTGCAAAGAATTTCAAATCCCGCTAAAAAACCTTTACTCACTGTTTTTATTGTTCCAGGACTTACACAACGTACTCGCACAGTCACTACACTCCCTACGTTTACACCTGGAGCCATCATGACGTACACGATGACTATCATCACCATTGGTGAAGAACTTCAAGAAGCAAAACTTATTTTAGCAGTACGCAAGATTTGTTAATATAGTGTGGTTTAGAGAAATAAAATATATTGAAATTGATATTATTTACATGTTATGTTATACTCAATCCGTGAATAGCGTAGTTGGCTGTGTATAAAGTTATTCCTTGTATTCTATGTATTATCACTATCAGTAACCTATGTATGCAGTTGTTTGCTTTTACAAATAAATAAAATATAAAAAATGTTTCATGATTTCTACAAACCAAATAAATAAATAGAGATTTTTGTGAAAATATACCTAGTATGGGTACACGCTAAAAGTTAGGTTTATAAAACCTTAGACATTTGAGTTCTAATACAATAACTGAACGATAATTAGGAAGCAAGTCCAAAGATAATGTTTTCTAACACACTTTTAATGCAGACAAAAATAAAATATTTTCAAATCATGACGGAGGTTTCACATCAGTTGCTTGATACAAAGAGTTAATAGCAATTTCTGAAGATACAAAAGCCATAGACTTCGCCAGTGTGGCCAGGGAGAGAGTGTCCATCACAATCCTATTGGCAACATGATTCAAATTAGCTCCATTTGATTGTGCTGTGTACTTCAAAGCAAGCTTGATTACACGGTCGCATGCCAGAGACTTCGAAGTAGCACTCTTTGCCTCTTTACCAGCCTGCTGAGCTGCGGTCTTCGCCAAATTCATCATGAGATCTTGATGGTTCGACATACCATTTTTGGCATATCTTACCGACATCTGAACTTCTATCGAAGCCGTAAGTGCCCGACGCATCGCTACCACACTGGCCGCAGCCAAATAAGCAACATCGCCAGCATAAAGAATAGCTTTTTTAGCCTTTACTTCAAGCCTTTCCATCTTCTGTTTGGCTTTTTTTTCGTTTACTGCCTCATCTTCCAAGGGATCGGGTTGGTCTATTTCTATGTCAGCAGCCACATCTGGATTCAAGGAACTTTTATAATCCTTTTGTTCGTTCCAATCATCCATAAGTAAAGGTGCAACTGGCTCTTGATTATCTAAAGACAGTGAATCCACTGTTACATAATGAGTTCCGGTGACATTTTTTTCCATTACAACTGGTGTAGTTTGATTACCTGTTAAGGCAGCGTTTTCTATATCTAACGCTGTTTGATTTAGGAAACCTTTAGTAGGTTCATGTGGGTAATGAGTTTGATTTAAAATGTGAACAGGTTTTTTTGCCTTTCGTGAAATTATTGCATATGGATTATTTGGTACTTCCACGCCGACATTTTGAACTTTTTTGTGGTCCTTACCACCAGCCGAAAGGGACTTATTTAACAGTAAACTGACCTCCGGGGAAATTGTCACAGGTTTAGGTGCTGTGGCAGTTTTAACATTTTGATCCGGTGCGGTGTCTCTTTTTTTACGCAGGGACAGATCTACAGACTGTTTTTTCGAAAGAGCAGTAGCGTAAGTTATATCTCTTAATGCCGCCACGATAGAAGTCTCCGCAGCAATTTGCCCTAGTCCGTAAACAAGACGATGAAGCTCGGGTTCTGTTGACGCTCTAGTTATAGTCAAAATATGACCAGATAACGTTCGAGACATAAAATCTAGAATACGCCTTGTCTCTATTGCAGTGATGCCTTTGTTTTTACCTGGCGCTTCTAATGCATCTCTAGTAATTCTTGTGATTTTATCCTGTATCTCTAGTTTGGAAAGTATAGCAGAAACCAAGTCTTTTGCGATTTGGTAAAGAGTCTCTTCAGTTTTGGGGTTTTGTGTAACGTTATTAGTAGCTTTAAACAATGCATTGTCAAACTTATTCATAGCTTTTGCAGGACCATTGAAAGTCTTGCCAATTGCCTTCGGATTTAATTTTCCAATAAAATCTTGGATTTGGGATATTCCTGCAGAGTTCAGTGAGACCTGAAAATTAATTAATGTTAGAAGTTATATTTAAGCAAGATTATAAGATTTGTTCACTTTAAGTAAGTAGTAACTTACGCTAAGAAACAGAACACTCAAAGAAAATATGAACCGGTTGGAATCCATTTTCACGGCTGGACTTTACAGGACCGAATCGAAAATTAAAACTAAGTTTCACATAAAACTTGATTGTTAAGTCTTGATTGTTACGGAGTTCTCAATTTATTTAAATTGCCAATTAGTTTGATTGTTTTCTTACCTTGCTAAATGTTATTCCGATTGCTGTTACTTAACCAGCAAATGCGTTGAACATATTCATTCTCTTTCTGCTGTGCTCAATTTTTCTGTAGACGAAGAGTGGGCGATATTCGTAGTTGCTTTCGGCTGTCTCAAACACTTCTCCTTCCTCCTCAACGTTTTCACTTTTAATAGGATCGTCATATTCTGCCATGCGCTTTTCTTTTTCAAAATGCATTGGTTTATTGAAGGCATCACTTGGTATACTAACTTTCTCGTCTTCAATTTTATCCGAATCAGGAATAAAGTTAATGGAAAGAATACCTTTGCCTTGTAGAACAAATAAAATAATGTAGAGTAGGTTCATGTTTGTAGAGTTTAATTGAACTGAGATAAAGTGTGAGATGATCTACCTACTTATATGTGAGAAAGTCTCGTCAACAAACAAATACTTACGTATGTGCTAATTAATATTAGTAAGACGTTAATATCATTACTACGATATAGTAAAAGCAACAGTAAACAATGCCTCAATAATCTATTAAACTTATTCACATTCCATTTTAAACCATGGAATCATTAAATCATTAGGTAAATTTTAATAAATCTAGAACGTTTAGTAGACACCAGATGTGGTTAGGTACGTATGTCAACCTGGTGCTAATCGTATACAATTAGGTAGAGTTCAAACCACCGAGTTCTTTAAGTGTAACAAAATGAATTGAGCATGCTTTTTCCAAAAAAGATAAAATGTTCAACCCTGACGTAGTGCTTCGTTACAGTCACGTACAGCTGCGGTTGCACCGATATAGACCTTATCGGACGGGGCGAAGATGAAAAGTTGTCTGAGTCGTAATTGACTGTACAAAGCGTGCTGTGTTAAAAGGTTGAACAGTTTAATAAAATGATTATGAAAAATAATTGAGTCATCTATAATTTTTAAAAAATATTTGAACATGCATAACATACCTTAATACACCTATAGAACGCGTGGTTTGAAGGAACGTTGTACTTTTCCTAACACCATGCATAATTAATTAAAAACACATAAATATGAGGAACTTTTAATTAATTTGTAATAAATATAAACTACATTATTTCGTTTAAAAAAAACTTCATTAAATAATGGCCATTTCAGATCATTCAAATTAATATCACCTACCTAAATTACAGGTGTAGCATTAATTACAGCTATTCCGATATCCGATTTACAAAGCATAATGTCGTTGTAGGTTTATCTAGTGTGGTTCACCCGAGAAACGCAGGCAGCACCTTGATGCGTCCATGTCCTTCCAATTGCGACTGCTCGCCGAATGGAGAAGAGTCTACATCTTTAGCTGAGGGAAGCAGGTCGCTCTCTTGTCCGAGGTCACGGCGCTCTCTCTCCACATGTGCAAGGACTTTAGAATCCTCAGAAGCCGCATCTCCTTCCGCAGCACCAGACTTGGAGCCATCGCTTCCGGTAGCTGACGGTGTTTGCTCTTGTTTTGGTGGAATTTTTTCGATGTTCTGGGAGGGTGCGCACACGCACAGCGCTAGCAGCGCCAGCGACGCGACGGCAAATAAAGTTACACGCATTTCTTATCGATCCTATCTTGCTTTACAAATTCTCAAACTGTAATCCGCAAGACTTTATTCAGCCTTTATAAGGAAAACTTTTGGTTGCCGATGCCATTATTTCTAATCATAAATTCAAACAGTGGATATGCGTTGCTGTATTGTTTATTTCAACAAAGCTGCGCATGATTTGTCAATTAGGGACCTCAGAACGGAGATTGTAAACAGAAGCAAGTGGAGTACGTTTCTGAGACCACGTAGGACAATACTATAATATTAAGTACCTCTGTTTACCGCCTAGTTCCGTTCAAGGGCATGTCATGTTTGACGTCGAGAGATAAGAGAAGGGATCGCAAAACGAGGAGATGGAACTTGACGAAAAACCATCCATACCGAGTAAAAGAACACAAGGTTGGTTGAACCTCTTCTCTACCTAAGCTACCAAAGTACCAACTTCTTCTATCGTGCAGGACATCAAGTCAAAAAATGACCTCAAAAACCCTGGTGTCTAAATTATATTTGCTGTAGATCGATCACCATAAATCTTGAGCCGCATCGCATGTGGTGATAAGGCGACAAATGATAAATACAAATTCAAACAAATTAGATGCTGTTAGAAATAATAACAAAACAGTTAGCACCAAGTCACGAGCCTTTTAAAAGAACCATATTAGGCGATGTAGAGACAAAGAATTGATGTGAAACAATAGGGTGAATATAAATGTCTTCTGAGAAGAATTCAGGAAAGAGCAACCTACTTCCCGAGACCAAAACTCGAAGAAATATCTAAGTAGGTACGCTCAGACACCTACGATAATCCGCAAGGAAAAGAACTATTGCGACCAGAATAGGTTTTAGGGACCCTTATCAGAAGTATGACTGCGCCTCAGACCATGGCCCAAAAATATCAAGAATATTTATGGAAATTATTACCTCGTGAAGGACTTTGCTTATGGTATTATGTTTGCTTATCTAACGGTCGCATTGCTCATCTTTTCTTGGATGAAATCGTCAACAGATGTCTCACGTTTGTTTAATTTCCGTTTTAAACTTACTCATAGATTATTGACTAATCTTGTTGTTCGGTTTCATTGTAATCCTCAACAAAACATATTCATGGCCATTATGTTATTGAACGTGTTGACCATCCGCATTAGCAGGCAAGCCGGAATGCGTCAGTGCGTCCATTTCTGGAAGTATTACTTAGCACCATTTAATGTCACTGCTTTACTATAAAACGTACGTTCAATCGGAAATTCGTAAACACAATCGGAAGACATAGAAGAAAGAACAAGTTTTGAACACCAATTTTGCGGAGAAGTCACTCGAAGCCCGCTAAGATCATGGCTTCCAAGATGATATTCCTTCTCTCGCTTGCGTTATTCGCCGCTGCGTTCGCCGCACCGGTAGACCAGGAGACCAGCACTGCTGCCGAAGAAGAGGTCGAGCTGGTGGAAGAACTGGTTGTCGTTCACCCAGTCATTGGAATTCTCACTGAAAGTGCAACCGATGCTGCGGCGACAAAGGCAGCACCAGTGGCCGCTACTGAGGCAGCTAAAGCTCACAAAGTAGCGAAGAGGGACACTTTGAGAGGAGACAACCCCAGCAACGACTTGCTCGCTGGGTTTGAGGGACTCAGGTACGAGAATGGGTTGAGCAGCTTGGACGGACGTAGGATCAAGTTCCTGCCAACCTGGTTGGGTTGATCTACACGTCGCCACATCGAGCACCTAACTTTAATGTACCAAATATAGTATGTATGTTTATGTATAATTCTCATGTGCAATATTTTTAATTTCTTACTTCGCGTGTCCTAAAAACCGAAGAACACCAATTCTTTTTTAAATACTCTACAATTTTTTTTTATAATAATATGTTTGTTTATAAGATAAGTCGTTTTTGTACACGAAATATATCATTTTGTTCGATAATAAATAAAAACATTTTTTCTATTTATTTAAAAAGCGAAACCTGTGTCCTCTAAAAAGAAATTAATACAGGGTAGGTGTAGATTTAAAGGCGTGCCATAGCTTCTGGTATCAATAGAGGATGTCGTAAAAAATATTGAAAAAAATCAAGGAAAAGAGAAACTTTTTGGACTTAGCCGAAATAAAAGTATTATATTATACAAAAAGATTTTTTTAACTCTTTTGACGTTTAGAAAGTGCCAATACGAATACTTGGCTGAGTTATAGAGGCAAGTTATAGGCATTAGAAATAAATTTGGGATAAGTGTAAAAAAATTAAAGGGATTTATAAAATATTTTTTACGGCATCCTTTATCGATAACCCTAAGCTATGGCACGCAATTAAATTAACACCTTGTATAAACTTACCACTCCTAAAACAGTCTGTGCGAATGCCAAACTCGACCAAATTTTGTCTTGGTTGAAAACAGCATAGTTAACTCTAATATAAAACTGAAAAACTAAGGCTATATAGGGACTGTACCTAAAATAAAGATATAAATTCTTGTACAGCAATAAGAATGTTTAACTTAAAGATGTTTGGACATTCCATGACGACCTACTAAAACTATGATTAAAAGGAAGATTGAGGGAAGAGGAGGTAGAGTAGGAAGAGAGCGACTAAGACGATCATACGTGGACTTTGTTCGTACATCGATCAAATCAAGGAGAAGATAGACGTCAAGTCGTATAAGAAAGTCAAGGAGAAGGCGAAGGAGAGCGATCGGAATTCCTCTACCGACAACATCGAAGCTTAAATCTAAGGACAAAAACTGTGTTTATTTTTCTCGCTTGGACGATTTTCTGGATTGGGTAGGATAGGATGTACCGAAATTAGATATTTTTACCCGACTGCCTCAAAAGGGCAGTTATTTCTATACCCCTTAAAGACTGCTGCCTAGTTTGCCATTGGCAATTGGTAGGTACATCGAGCCTAACTCTAACCCTTTGGATTTGTTTACCTTTATAAGAGTAGATAGTAGTTTAAATTAGTTACAAGAGTTCATGTAGAGTAAAAGGTAACAAAATAAATCAATAAAACACTCTAAATAGTTATTTCCAATTCCGTATGGATTATATTATGTACATATATTTCATAGTTAAGTATGTAGCAAAGCGCAAACGAATGCTGGCTATAGCAGTTTCGCTCGATATAAAAGCCGCATTCGATAATGCCTGGTGGCCGGCATTATTTTCGAGGCTACAACTTACAAAATGTCCGAAAAACATCTATGGGCTTATCAAGGACTACATTAGAGACAGGTCAGTTATGTTAGATCATGCTGGAATACGCGTTACTAAGCAGATGTCAAAAGGGTGCATTCAGGGTTCTGCTTGCGGTCCTGTGCTTTGGAACATCATCCTCGATGAATTGTTGGACATGCAAGTCTCTTCAGGCTGCCATTTGCAGGCATTTGCTGATGATGTTCTTCTTATTGTCACAGCAAAAGACGTACATGATCTGCAGAACAAGGTAAATTCAACTCTTGCGAGGATTGTCGAATGGGGTAATGGTGTTAAATTAACTTTCGGTCCTACTAAGACTCAAATTATAGCTTTCACTCCTAAAGCTAAATCAGCGAAAATTACCATGGACGGCCATAATCTTGAATTTCAGAGCGAAATTAAACTGCTAGGAGTAATTTTAGATGAGAAATTGCTATTTCGTCAACACTTACATCATGTTATCAATAAAGCAACACGTATTTTTAATAAGCTATGCATTTTCACCAGACCTACTTGGGGAGCGCATCCCGAGAATATTCGAACTACTTATTTATCTTCAGGTAATCCAACCCATCGTCACGTATGCTGCAGGCATCTGGGGTCACATAGTCAGCAAAGAATATGTCAAGAAAAAATTGATAAGCATGCAACGTGGTTTTGCAATTAAGGCCATCAAGGGATTTAGGACGTTATCCACTACTCTGCCGTGTCAAAACAACATACTGTAAAGTCCAATACAGTGTTTTGTTTCTATAAAGCCAATTCGCTATCTCTTCCCCTCCTACATGTTCCCCTAGAACATTGTTTTATGTTAAATACTATAGTTATCAAGATATTGGTATGGAAAAAACACTGTATGTCTAAAAACTTAAAGTTTATAATTGCGTAACACTGTACTCACCGTTGCAGTGTTTTGATTTGACAAAGCCACGCGCGAGCCGCAAAACTCATTTCACACTCTATGTCTATAAATTCAAGGTCTATAATTGCGACTGTACTCGCCGTTACAGTGTTTGGTTTTGACTAACTAGCGCACGCGCCGCGGAGGATCTCACGCTCTCTCCTATGTGTTTAGTTATATCAGGTGTAAAAAAATCAACTGCAAATATTTTAAGGGGTGAATCAGCCCATGAAACTGAACAACTTTCCCCAAGGAACATAGGTCGAAATATGAAAAAAATGGGCCTCCCATACAAAATGTACCAGCCGGCCGATTTTATTTGTATGGGAGGCCCAATTTTTTTTCTTGGGGAAAGTTGTTCAGTTTCATGGGCTGATTCACCCCTTAAAATATTTGTACTTGATTTATTTACATCCTGTATAGCTAGACCGTTGAGCTAGACAATCAGTTTGTTTGAGAAAGTTGTAGGCCTTGATGAGACCTTTATTTTATGTGACAGCTGTCAAACTAAAAACTCTTTTATCTCGGCAAATATTCATGCTATGCTAAACAATCAGTTTGTTAAGGAAAGTTGTAGTTGTAGGCCTTGATGAGACCTTTATTTTATGTTACAGCTGTCAAACTAAAACTAGTTTATCTCGGCAATCATTCATGCTAGAAAATCAGTTTGTTTGGGAAAGTTGTAGGCCTTGATGAGACCTTTATTTTATGTTACAGCTGTCAAACTAAAAACTAGTTTATTTCGGCAATCATTCAAGCTAGACTATCAGATTGTTTGGGAAAGTTGTAGGCCTTGTTGAGACCTTTATTTTATGTGATAGCTGTTAAACTAAAAACTCGTTTATCTCGGCAATTATTCATACTAGACAATTAGTTTGTTTGGGAAAGTTGTAGGCCTTGATGAGACCTTTACTTTATGTGACAGTCGTCAAACTCGTTTATCTCGGCAATCATTCAAGCTAGACTATTAGTTTGTTCTAGAAAGTTATAGGTCTTGATGAGACCTTTACTTTATGTGACAGCTGTCAAACTAAAACTGGTTTATCTCGGCAATCATTTAAGCTAGACTATCAGATTGTTTGGAAAAGTTGTAGGTCTTGATGAGACCTTTACTTTATGTGAAAGCTGTCAAACTCGTTTATCTCGGCAATCATTCAAGCTAGACTATCAGTTTGTTCTGGAAAGTTGTAGCCCTTGATAAGACCTTTATTTTATGTGACAGCTGTCAAACTAAAATTCGTTTGTCTCGGTAACATTCAAGCTAGACTATCAGATTGTGTGGGAAAGTTGCAGGTCTTGTTGAGACCTTTATTTTGTGTGACAGCTGTCAAACTAAAAACTCGTTTATCTCGGCAATTATTCATGCTAAAATCATTTTGTTTGGGAAAGTTGTAGGTTTTGATGAGACCTTTATTTTATGTGAACAATCAAAAAAAGATCTTATAATGTACAACTTGTGTACAGGTCAGAACATAGTTAGAACCAGTGTTTCATTACCACAAATACAACCGCAGTTGGGTCAAGTCAAGTCAATACACTGCAATGTACAATACAGTGTTTTGTCCTGATAAATCGCAAAGATTTTGCTAGCTGTTGTTAAGACAAAACAGTTTTATTTAAGTATCTCTGTATGTCTTATGATTTCAGTATATTTTTTTTAATGGCTATAAAGATCTTGACACGTAAAATCTATATAATTTAATTTTATTTCCAATATCTTCCAAAATCATATAGAAACCATACAAAAACTAAAAAAAATGTTTTTGTGTCCGTTCTCCAAACTTGAAATTTGAAGTTACAGTCTAATGTTTTGACACGGCAGTACTGCATCACTGGCATTAGCTAGGTTCACGCCATTAGATCTAAAAATTCGAGAAGTACATTTCGTCGAAAGGGCTCGTCTCTCCGGACATACTCATTTCATTACTTACCGGATAACGCTACATACGAGAGGCCAACACCTGTACACGAACTACTTCACCCAGCCGATAGGATTTCCATTCAGTTTAACGAGACTCGGAAAAAGACGAAGTGGATAGTCTGTGTAGAATGGACTCTGTACAGGTGTTCACCGACGGCAGTAAACAAGAAGACGGCTCAGTAGGTGCAGCATTTGTAGCATGTGATCCCGATAAAGATACGCCCGTTGTCACGCGTAAATTTAAATTACACCACTCCTGCTCCGTATTTCAGGCCGAGCTGCTGGCAATACAAGAGGCTTGTAGATGGGCAATAAATAATAAGTATCCACACATTTTGATTTTTACAGACTCACTAGCATCTATAAAAGCAATCCAAAACCGAAGTAATACACACCCACTAGTAACGCAAATTCACAGATTATTATACGATTATAAAGACAAAGGCATTCTAGAAATCAATTGGGTACAGAGCCATGTAGGTATAATAGGCAATGAAGCTGCCGATAAAGAAGCAAATGACGCTTCCAAACTATGTACAGAAAACGACTACTCACTATTTCCCATTTCCTATGTTAAGCAACAAGTTAATAAAGAAAACCGTAACATCTGGCAAGAGCGCTATGCCAATGCTGAGCAAGGGGCCCAAACTAAAAAACACTTCCCTCATTTAGACGACATAAAACAGTTTTGCACGAAAGTTAAAACCAGTTTCCAGCTAACTCAGATCGTCACTGGCCATGGCTTTCATAAAGCATATCTACACCGGTTTCATATAACCCCAGATGACAAGTGCCCCTGCGATGGGACATCTATCCAAACCATAGACCATCTGCTTGAACATTGTCCGAGATTTGGCAGTCTCCGACACTCACATGAGACTCTGTGTACAAACCTTCGAGTGTCCCCTTATGAAATCAAAGAGTTGTGTAAGAAGGAATCCACAATTAAATCCTATGTGTCTTATATTGAATCAATAGTAAATAACCTAAAATCTTTTAACAATACATAGTAATAAGTAATATTTAATTTTATAATAGTATCTTATGTAAACAAGTATAAATATGTATCATAAGAATAATATCTATGTGCTTGCTGTGTAACATAGGTACTGATAATCTTAACAAAGCCAGTATCAAATAGCTGAGCTTTTGTTACTAGACTACAACAATGTAAAACAAAATATGATTTGACCATAATGTAAAAATGTGCAACAAATAAAAAAAGGAAAAAAAATGTATGTATATAGGTACTGTACTTAGTTAATCCATAAACAACATAATACTATAGAAAACATATCAGTAAGGCACGGCATGGTACCCAAGAACACCGAAATCGACATTTCTTGGCACCTCGGCTGCAGGCTGAGAATTGTCTTCTTCGTTTGACACCGCTGTAGAAGATTGCTGAATGGGGTCCAGGTTTCCCGGTCTTACAGCTTCATATCGACGGGTGAATTCGAAATTTGAATCTATCTGACTCGTTGCTGGCGGGCGGGTAAGGACTAAACCTGTCGGTCTCAACGATTCAGCAGGACCAGTAAATTCCGTATCTGTAGGCACAGATGTTCCAATGGTTTCTACGGTTTCAACCTGATCTGTGGGATCCACTTCCCTCCTCACTATCTGTGCCGGATGTATGTTGATATTCTCAGTGACAGTCCCATCGTCACTCCAAATCTTCTGCACCTCTATCACCGTCCTCTGATCACTCGGTACGCCAATGTAATAGTTTCCACCTTTGTGAGGCACCTCTATTATGATATCTTTCCGCATCGACTCAGGATTGTAGTCCATGTAATCGTTCCCTGCCGTTATGTGGTTTCCATACTTCAGCCTTTCTTGGTCCAAATATAAGCCGTCGATGAATCTCGTGCTTGCGATTTTAATAATAGTGAATAGTATAAAAAGAATAAAAGGATTTGCCATTGTTGAAGGTAACACATACACTGATTTGCTTGGTTAGATGGTTTTATTTATGAATGTAAATCGAAGGTGTTAATCATGTCTCAGTGGAGGGTGTAGGTACTAAAGATTTTAACAAACAGCACGAGATGTGATCATCGCTGTTTCTAAGGAGAACAATTTCTTTATTTATGAGCAGAAAATGTTCCGAGAAAAGTATATACTGTACTGAATGAATATTTTATCGCTTCCTTCAGTAGAAAACTACCGAAGTTAGGGAAGACGGAGCAGTAGCAAGACACACACACACATGTAAGATGTTCGTACAAAAAACCTTAATAAAATAAGGTATAATTGTGTTTAGTGCCTGGTTTGCTACTGATACGTCTACCCTTATTTATTTATAGGTTAATTTGAATATTTTAGTTTTTATCCATACCGAATCAAATATATAATTTTAGGATAGGTTATTAAAATTATACAAAAATGAACTGTAGCATATAAATTTTATTTTTAAAATACAATTTGATTATGTTGGTTGACCATTTCAAATTCAAACAATGTCTTAAAATTACCGCTGCTGATTCATTGTAAGGGTTTAAAAGCCAAGCTTAAAAAATAATACTAAAGGGAACTGTAAAAAATTACTTATTTCATATCACTTGCTTGTGGTGTGGTTTTCTACCTAAAGCGTTTTGATTATTCACGACCCCGTCTTTATAAAAATCACAATTTGTATTTTTTTAGGTTATTATATTTATTATTTATATTATTATATTGGTGTGAGGCTGATAGAGTTAATAAAATTGAAAAATGAAATCGAAAAGCATTACGTTAGATTTGTAGAAACATTTTGTATAACTCCTTGAGACAATATCTCGCCAATATACAGGGTGTTAGGCAGAACGTTGGACATACGAAAAAGAGTGTTTCTAATCATGATTCTGAACAACTTTTACTATGAGGCCACATGCGAATTAGCATAAAAAATTTTAGGTGTTCCATACATCTTTGCCGACTAGGTATGAATTTTTCTATGGAAAATTCAAATATTTTTTTGCGAATTCGCAGGTAGCGCCATAGTAAAAGTTGTTCAGAATCACGAGTATTAACACCCTTTTCCGTATGTTCAACGTTCTGCCGAACACCCTATACATACATGAAATACTTTGGAATACACCAAATTCATACTTATTTCAGCTTTCGGCCACACACCCCAAAAGAGAAGAATACATGGACACCCTTTCATAAGATTCGACTCTAATTTTACGTACAATGCCGAATGAGCACATTTTTCATAAAATAAATATTTTAGAAGCACGACCAGCATTTCCTAAAAAGAGGCATATGTAAGTCCTAATATGTTTTTTTAAATGTTTTTGGGAGTTGATGATCTCATTCCACAGACATTCATATTTTCCGATGACCCTATTCTTATCAAATACTTAGGTATTATGCCTTGTCATTGCCCACAAACGATCACACATCAATATAAACAACTGCAAAAAATCAGGTCCATTCATTTCAAAAAACAGGCATAAATAAACTGATATTTATGATCAAGTTGTTTAGGTTTTTAAGGTAAACCCACAAAAAGTTGTCATAATTTCTCAATTGGGTGCGTCGTCCGAATGATTATGATTATGACCATCATAAATTAGAGCAGAACAATTAAGATGAGCTTGTACAAGGTGACACAAAACTTGGACGTACCCTTGGCTGTTTTTTTGTAAAATATTTGGTTTTAGGACAAGCATTGACAGCGTCCTGAGTCATCTCATCACATCATTTAACAAATAATACACTTCTCATAAAAAAATCGGGACACTTAGCAAGTTTACGTTTTGTAGGGATCACATTATCTGAAACATATTATGTTTATTTTGGAATAAATGTCTAATGTAGTTCAATAGTGAGTATTACGAGGTTTCAAAATCCTAATGTCAATTTTGTACATTTAACTTTTTACTTCATAGATTTCATATTTAGTTCGACTATGAAAACGAAAGTGTTTCGTTTTTTTTTATGAAGAGTATATAATTGTATTGCGCCGAACTCAAGTGAACATAATTCTTAAGACGCATCCACGTTTGATCACTATAAAATTCATGACTCGATAACAACGTGATTTACCGAAAATCCGCTGGTTAAGATTGATTCTTCGAGTAAGATACCGAGTTGTCTAACGACCCGACCCTTGGTGTCAGTGTTTTACAAACGCCTGCTACAATTTAACCTCACATGGTTAATACTGGTTGGTAGATACAGATACTGGAGCTTATTTACAGAATATCATTTTAGTAATAAACAGGCAACTACACTGAACCAATTTTTACTAACACCATATTCTGTAATAAGTTTCAGATTT
Source organism: Phthorimaea operculella (assembly GCA_024500475.1). Lineage (NCBI taxonomy): Eukaryota > Metazoa > Arthropoda > Insecta > Lepidoptera > Gelechiidae > Phthorimaea > Phthorimaea operculella. The sequence continues at coordinate 4,310,941 of JANFCV010000027.1, forward strand.
GTTCTTTATTCTCCACCAGCGGATATGAATTTTAAAGTGACGATGGCAGCACCTAGTCTGTGGAGGCATCTTGCTAAAACTCAAATCAGTCTCAAAAATTAGGAAAACGATAGACACAAGAAATCTACAGTTGACTTAGCAATTGCGGCCGTCGAAGGGGCACTTATATTTTATTAGAGAGCTATTTTTAAAACAGTCTAATATAAATTCATGTCATGTTAAAAGAAAAAGAACTAGTTACAGATTTCTTCCATTTGTTTGCGGCAAAAATCTGCAGAACATATCGAATATTTTCATGTTTAGCAGGATTGAGATTTTTTCCGTTAACATTGTCATTTCATAAGGTACCCGAATGACAGTGCCAGCATCAGCTTACCATTGATAAATTGAGTTAAGACAACTTGGTCTGCCATTGCGCACTCTGCCAGAAGTCCTTGGGAGACCCCTCCAAATATACCCTTCTGACACCCCTAACCTATCTCATCTAAGGACTTCCGGCTGAGTGCGCAGTGGCAGACCAAGTTTTTTTAACATAATTTGTCAATGGTAAGCTGATGCAAGCACTTTTATTCGAATTCCTTATGATATGACAATTTTAACTGATAAAATCTGCAGAAGTTATCGAATATTTTCATATTTAGGAGGATTGTGCACAGAACAGAGACCTTCTATCCAATTGACCTATACAAATCGAATCTCCTAATCATTACGAGCATTTCATACCAAGGCACCATCAAAATCAAACCAGTGGGGGAAAAGATATAGGCCAGTTTTCATACACTTTACCTACAATTTCACACTTTTTGACAGGATTGTGTACAATACAGAGACCCTCCTCCTCACTGACCTATATGACTCAAAGCTCCTAGTTATGGAGAGCATTTCATATCAAGGCGCCATCAAAATCAAACCCGGGGGGAATAAGATATAGGCCAGTTTTCATAGACCAAACCTCCATTTCAAACTTTTTGACAGGATTGCGTTCAATACTGAAACCCTCTACCCAACTCTCCTATATGACTCGAAGCTCCTCATTATGGAGAGCATTTCGTATTAAGGCACCATCAAAATCAAACACGGGGGGAAAAAGATATAGGTCATTTTTCATACACTGGACCTACAACTTCAAATGTCTGAAACACTAGGATGCGGCAAGTTTAGGCCTGGCAGACCTTGTGATCTATTGTCAGAGTGATCTTGGCTATTATGTTGTGGTGGTCGCGTCGTGGTACCCGATGAGATAGTTTAGGGGTGTCGGAAGGGCATCTTTGGAGAGGTCTGGCAAGCACTTCCGGCAGGGTGCGCAGTGGCAGACCAAGCTTTTTTTACATAATTTTTCAATGGTTAACTGATGCCAGCACTTTCATTGTGGTACCTTATGACATATTTTTTACGAAAAAATTACTCTGAAAAATATCGATTATTTTTATGTTTCGGCAGGATTGGCTCTGGCAGACCTGCGTCATACGACTTGTTTAAGTCTTGGTTAACGATCCAAACCTAGCCTATCGTGGTACCTTATGAGATAGCCACTTACCCCCTGGGCTCTCGAACTATAAGGTGCCCAGATGAACTTTAGGAAATATAGATATGACTCTAGAGCAAAAGTTGTTCAGCTCGATAGGACGCTTCTGCTGGTGAAAAGATATCGAAGGTTTGGAGTACCTCATGTAGACCATCAAGTGCATCAACAGGAGCCCAGCTAAACTATAAGAGATATAACTCCAAAACAAAAGATGTTCAGGTTGATGGGACGCTTCTGCTGGCAAATAGACAACGAAGGTTTAGTACCTGATGTAGACCACCAGGTGCACCACCAGGAGCCCAGCTGAAATATAGGAGATACAAATATGAATTCAAAGCAAAAGTTGTTCAGCCAGCATGATGGAATGCTTCTGCTGGCATCTGTTGGCAATGCAACTATGGTTTGAAAAATGTTTTTCCAACAATATTTGCCTGATGATTATCTAAAGCGTGACGATTTTTAGGATGCTGGTAAGGAAATCAGAATTTCGAACAGGTTTAAGGAATGAAACGATACGAAGTTCGCGGGTACCAGCTAGTAAAATATAAAAGGAACCTAGTCTATAAATTTTCTAAGGAATATGTTCGCCTGAATCGACGCCATTATTAAATTTAGAGGTATATTTTTAAAAAATACCACCACCACGACTTTTGATAACTTGTGCAGATAAAGAATGGGTCCGGATTTGCAACATTGCTGTTGACTAGCTGCTCTTATGTCATAATATAATTTATACTACACCTGCATAGTAATTTACCTATAGCTTTACACTTTATAGGGGGGAACGTTGGTCATTGTTCAACGTACAAATTAGCGGGAGGGAATTAACCATACAAATATCACTTTCCTCCCGTGGGAATTTTTACAGAATTTAGTACAGTTGATAGGGTAGGTGAACACAACTTGTTCAGTTTTGAAGTTGTCATTAAAAAGTTGTCCAGTTTTATAAGTTGTACAGTTTTTAAAGTTGTTCAGGTGTAAAAGTTGTTCAGTTTCAAAAGTTGTTCAGTCTCAAAAGCTGTTCAGTTGTGTAAGTTGTTCAGTTTTGTAAGTTGTTCAGTAGTGTAAGTTGTTCAGTTAGGTAAGTTGTACAGTTTTGTAAGTTGTTCAGTTTTGTAAGTTGTTCAGTTTTGTAAGTTGTTCAGTTTTGTAAGTTGTTCAGTTTTGTAATTTGTTCAGTTTTGTAAGTTGTTCAGTTTTGTAAGTTGTTCAGTTTTGAAGGTGTTCAGTTTTGTAAGTTGTTCAGTTTTGTAAGTTGTTCAGTTTTGTAAGTTGTTTAGTTTTATAAGTTGTTCAGTTTTGTAAGTTGTGTAAGTTGTTCAGTTTTGTAAATTGTTCAGTTTTGTAAGTTGTTCAGTTTTGTAAGTTGTTCAGTTTTGTAAGTTGTGCAGTTTTATAAAGTTGTTTAGTTGTAAAAGTTGATCAGTTTCAATAGTTGTCCAGTTTCAAAAGATGTTTAGTTTTAAAAGTTGTTCAGTTTTTAAAGTTGTTTAGTTTCAAAAGTTGTTCAGTTTAGAAAGTTAATCAGTTTTAAAGGTTGTTCAGCTTCGAAAGTAGATGAATTTAAAAATTGCGCTGATGTACCAATGTGAGACTTTGGAAATGAGTACTCGTATAGTTAATAGTTTATTTTTGCGGTGTTATTCACCCCGCCGCTGTTACAACTGACCCCGCAGGTGTAGTATAAAGCACTATGTATTACTTGGAAGAAAGTCCGATTACAAACTCGTGTGTATTGAGGCCCTCAGCTGCGCTTCGGGCCTCAAACTACACCCTCGTTAGTAATCGGTTCCATTCTTCCCGCGTATACAATGTACTATTACGGGGTGTAAGACACGGTGTAACGACAACTTTTGCAGGCCTGCTCAGTCCATGAAACTGATCTCCCATGGAACATATGGTGGTAAAGGAAAAAAAATTCGACCTCCCATACAAAATTCAGCTGACTTTGTAAGGAAAGTCAAAATAAAATTTTCGTTTACCACGGCGAAAGTTATTCAGTTTCATGTTTTAAGGTCCCGTTTAACCCATCCCGTATATAATAGAGACCGACAACAAACAATTTTGCCAATTCGGGTTCATTCTTTATTTGCGCAAGTTGTAAGCCAGGCTACTGTACTTACTTTAAGTATCTATCACATTTCTAACCGCATAGAAAAACTACATATTGGCAAGATCAAGACTAAAACAATAATCACATTGAGCAAAAGGTAAAAATGCACTAACTATACATAATATTGTCTTCTACTATAATTTATCTACAGTATGATATACTTACTTATACGATATAGGTACTTCCTAATTAGTATTACTTATTAATATTCACAATAATGTTTCCAAACTACTACCTAATTATTTTTTCTTATAATCAAAATGTCAAATAATTCGTAAAAAGCAATTTAAGTAAAACAAAACGGCTAACTCTAAGATATCACAAATACGTCTTTTATAGTCAATAGTGAATGAACATGAGCAACAAATACAAAAATATAAAAACATAAAACATATCTGGGGGCACGGTAGTGCCCCCACCAAGTCGAGCTGAAAGCGGCACGGCCGTACCATCCTTTTCTCGAACCAGTTCAGGCCATTTTTGACCCCCCCATAACTACCTTGTCGATAAGTTTAGAACCCTCATTTTAAAATATCTTATCAAGCACTGCATAGACACGATACATTTAAAATTTAATTTAATTTGGACTAGTAGTTTAGAAGTTATAGTTAGTCAAAATTTCTTAATTTTCTGCCTGACTGACTGACCGATCATCAAAATTCTAAGTTACTTCTAGCAGACTGAGGAGCTTGAAACTTAGAATACCACTTGTATTTAGTGTATGGATAAAGGGAAAACTATAACATTCTGCAAATTCGGTTGCAACCGCATAACTTACTTTGTATTTCCATACAAATGTATAGGATTACAAAGTTAACTTTGCGGATGGGCTTTGAGGAAATCTGCAGCTGAGGCTCAAGAAGTAGTTCCAGATAAGAGAAAGAGAAAGAATATCTACAAAAAGAAATGAGATCCCACCAAAAACATTTACTTGTAAAAAGAACCAAGTCTCGCCTCTCAGTTCATCTACTGTAAAAAGTTGTGAGATCCATGTGATGCCAAGTTGGTTATTGATTTATTCAAGGACTACTTCAGGGAACTTTCATCTTAAGCTATTGCGTAATTAGGTAACAGACATCATCTTACAGTAACTATATCGATATTTAAAAACTTTTATATTTACAATAACTAGAATGACTTGGCAATCGCACACTATTTGCTTGTGAGATACGATGGTCTAGTGCGATGGCCGGGTCATTCTTGTTATTGTAAATATAAAAGTTTTTAAATATCGATATAGTTACTGTAAGATGATGTCTGTTACCTAATTACGCAATAGCTTAAGATGAAAGTTCCTAAGTAGTCCTTGAATAAATCAATAACCAACTTGGCATCACATGGATCTCACAACTTTTTACAGTAGATGAACTGAAAGGCGAGACTTGGTTCTTTTTACAAGTAAATGTTTTTGGTGGGATAAAAAATCATTACCTAATAAAATTAAAATCAGTGCATAGGTATTACTCACAAAACTAGAAAGAAGGATGTATATCGGACCGTAAAACGTTTTCTTACACCTATAACCCTATATAGTTAATGTGTATTGCAATTTTAGGAGACAGGCTGACAACCTGTCACTATGGTGATACACAGTCTTCTGAATGATACTCAAACTTCTGTCAGACGTGGTGTAAATGGTTTTTACAGCCGATTACGCTCTGCCTATCCCGCAAGTGATATATGTATGTATGTATAACCCTATTACCTTAGATACCTATATGACTGCCTCGCTGCGCTCGGTAGATCGAGCACTATCCAAAGACACCGTCAAAAAATGTACCAAGAATTGTACAATCCGATAACTTGCAATATGTACTTCAAAATATGAATTTTAAAAGCTCGAAGTGCATTTTTAAAATAATTGGGTAATAGTTAACTGTCAGAATATGTATGAAGCCAAGCCGACTCCGGCATATTATGTATGATTGCTTCATTTTACAATTACGCCGACACTATCTAAGTCTTACCTACAGGTAAAACTAGCACAGGACATAATTTTTAATTCTCTAAAATAAAAGAAAGAAAACTAAGAATAATATATGAAATGTCATTTGTTCCACTCTCATAAATCGACACAGATTGAGTTTGCTTCCTATTTCAGGAACTTTGTATTTGTTTATCTGTAGGTATTTATCTTCTGCGTACGACAGATTGGAAAATAGTGGCCTTACAACATCTCCCTTGGGAAACCGTTAACCGAGCACCACTGGACGGAAAACTTTTGAAACTGCGTCGGTGTGTCAATGTGTAAGCAATGTGTCGATTTTTGATTGTCATGATCATGATTAATTTTATTCGTTTTAAAATCCATAAAAAAACTCTGCAGCTATTTACCTAAGACTAGAATGAAAATATATGTGGCTAATCAATGCAACAAACTATATATTATTGAATTATTGCTGAACAAAGATTATAATTATAAGCGCCTGCTCATCATGTGGAATAAAAAAGTCTAGACGAAATGTAGAATTGCTATTTCTTAGAACCTAAGTGATACAGAACTTTTGAGTATCTATTCGAACGGCAGTCATTTCAGGACATATTGTTCTCGATTCTGGCAGTCCAGTTTACTAGTTAATTTCGAGAGTGTTTTGTTTTTATATCAGTTACGCAGTATCATGATAAGAGAATATTTTTAAGTTTTTTGTAAGCGATTGTCCCTTACTTTTATGACGCAATTACCGCTGCTGATTTCCTAGTAAGTGAAATAAACAGCTGAGAATTAGCTATGAGTGTGTTGTGTACGCTAGAATACCGGCTTGATAAAATTTTATTCTATCTACATAGTATAGGTCACCATCTCCTACCTAAATATTAAACCTCGATCATCCATCAAATACTTTCATCACCCTTCCACCATCCTACCTACACCTAGTATCAATAAGCTGCTGATATAGTAAAAAACCCGGACCGAACAAAAATGTCTGAGTAGATGTCATCTACACAGCGGCATGCACGCGCAGACCAGGGCGAGCATATAGAAAAGCCACCGCTATTTTATCTTTGCATAAGTACCATTTCTCTTTGCGTTGTTGGCTACTTTGAAGCTGCTCTGTGGGGTTATAGAGGTGCTGCTAGAGTCTGATACTGAATTAGTTGTGGAGTTAGACTGTTTCTCACTATACCAGCCGCACATCCTTCTGACGGCGTCCTCCCATTTAGCGAAGGTGTGCTCGTAGGACTTTTTGACGTGTGGTCGCGGGTGAAAAACGCTGCCGATTTTGAATAGCGTTTTCAGTTCTTCTTTCGACTTCCAGAGACCTGAAAATAATAATAAAATACATTTTTCTTTAACAGATAATAAACAATCATGCTTACACACTACTGTGCTGTTTGCTTGTTGTTCTTGGTTATTTTTCATATGTTTAAAACAAATAATCGAACTCTGTTTTCAGCTCTTTTTTTTGTAAAAATACTCTTTAGCACATCTTTCTACCTTTATCTCGAAAAAATAAAGTTGGGTTGACAAAAGGGTCGTTTGTGGACAATCGGTGTTTTATCTACTCTAACAACTTATATTTTAAATTTGGTATGTATACCTACCTACCTACAATCCATACAAACCGAAACAAAAAAAAATCTTATCCTCACCTAATTGCAGGCCAACTATCAATGCGCAGCCTAGTGAAGACATTTCTACGTGGACCGGCCTCTCCACCCGAAGCCCTGTCAAATCCGCCACCAACTGGGCTATGAAGTCGTTATTTGACACGCCTCCGTCTAATCTGTAATATAATATCAAAATGAGCACATGAAGTTAAGTAACGCTAAAAGTTTATGTTGTGCAAACGGTTCTGTTCGCAAACAGTCCAGTTCGCAAATGGTCCAGTCTTTAAAATTAAGAGAGATCCGAAGTGATTTTTATCATACAAACGTTTTCAACGTATCCCTCTGCACCCGATCGAAACAATTTTTGGCACGATAACTCTTCTTGACTAGATCTATGCTCCATATTCATTTTCTGGTTGTAATAATGCATCTGTAGGACATGAATTAACCGAAGGACATGAAGGACTGTTTCCTATTATTACCTAACTAGCTTTCTGTCCCGCGGTTTCACTCGCGTCTTAGTGATTCTTCTAATTCATTCATTCAATTTGGGCTTAGTTACTCACCAAGAGATGTCGCTGTTAGTTTCTTAAACGCGAATCGGCTCAGTCGCGCCATCTATTTCAAAAATATTGGAAAATGCGTGATCCCGTAGGAATGATTCATTTTTCCGTGGTAAAAAGTAGCCTATGTGTTATTCTGGATGCTCTTCTATATTTGTGCAAAATTTCATGTCAATCTAATCAGCCGTTTTTGCGTGATGTCGTAACAAACACACACACAAACATCCGCATTTATAATATTAGTAGGATGCTGTTGAACGTGTAGCTGGTCTCAGCGCGCACGCACGCATACAGCTGCGCGGTTCTGAACGCAAGAGACTCTAGCACGGCGCGTACTAAGTGACCACTATACCCTGAGCCGTGGTTGTATGTATAATGTACCTGATACTATTGAACGTATAGCTGGTCTCAGCGCGCACGCACGCATACAGCTGCGCGGTTCTGAACGCGAGTGACTCTAGTACGGCGCGTACTAAGTGACCACTATACCCTGAGCCGTGGTTGTATGTATACTGTACCTGATACTGTTGAAGGTATAGCTGGTCTCTATAGCATACAGCTGCTCGGTTCTGAAGGTGAGTGACTCTAGTACGGTCTCACTAAGTGGACCACTATACCCTGAGCCGTGGTTGTATGTATAATGTACCTGATGCTGGTGAACGTGTAGCTGGTCTCAGCGCGCACGCACGCATACAGCTGCGCGGTTCTGAACGCGAGCGACTCTAGTACGGCGCGTACTAAGTGGACCACTATACCCTGAGCCGTGGTTGTATGTATACTGTACCTGATGCTGTTGAAGGTATAGCTGGTCTCAGCGCGCACGCACGCATACAGCTGCGCGGTTCTGAAGGCGAGTGACTCTAGTACGGCGCGTACTAAGTGACCACTATACCCTGAACCGTCGTTGTATGTATACTGTACCTGATGCTGTTGAAGGTATAGCTGGTCTCAGCGCGCACGCACGCATACAGCTGCGCGGTTCTGAAGGCAAGTGACTCTAGTACGGCCTCACTAAGTGGACCACTATACCCTGAGCCGTGGTTGTATGTATACTGTACCTGATGCTGTTGAAGGTATAGCTGGTCTCTATAGCATACAGCTGCGCGGTTCTGAAGGCCAGTGACTCTAGTACGGCCTCACTGAGTGGACCACTATACCCTGAGCCGTGGTTGTATGTATACTGTACCTGATGCTGTTAAACGTATAGCTGGTTTCTGCCCGCACGCACGCATACAGCTGCGCGGTTCTGAACGCGAGCGACTCTAGTACGGTCTCACTAAGTGGACCACTATACCCTGAGCCGTGGTTGTATGTATACTGTACCTGATGCTGTTGAAGGTGTAGCTGGTCTCTATAGCATACAGCTGCGCGGTTCTGAAGGCCAGTGACTCTAGTACGGCCTCACTGAGTGGACCACTATACCCTGAGCCGTGGTTGTATGTATACTGTACCTGATGCTGTTGAAGGTATAGCTGGTCTCAGCGCGCACGCACGCATACAGCTGCGCGGTTCTGAACGCGAGTGACTCTAGTATGGCGCGTACTAAGTGGACCACTATACCCTGAGCCGTGGTTGTATGTATACTGTACCTGATGCTGTTGAAGGTATAGCTGGTCTCTATAGCATACAGCTGCGCGGTTCTGAAGGCGAGTGACTCTAGTACGGCCTCACTAAGTGGACCACTATACCCTGAGCCGTGGTTGTATGTATACTGTACCTGATGCTGTTGAAGGTATAGCTGGTCTCAGCGCGCACGCACGCATACAGCTGCGCGGTTCTGAACGCGAGTGACTCTAGTACTCACTAAGTGGACCACTATACCCTGAGCCGTGGTTGTATGTATACTGTACCTGATGCTGTTGAAGGTATAGCTGGTCTCAGCGCGCACGCACGCATACAGCTGCGCGGTTCTGAACGCGAGTGACTCTAGTACGGCGCGTACTAAGTGGACCACTATACCCTGAGCCGTGGTTGTATGTATACTGTACCTGATGCTGTTGAAGGTGTAGCTGGTCTCAGCGCGCACGCACGCATACAGCTGCGCGGTTCTGAACGCAAGGGACTCTAGTAAGGCCTCACTAAGTGGACCACTATACCCTGAGCCGTGGTTGTATGTATCCTGTACCTGATGCTGTTGAAAGTGTAGCTGGTCTCTACAACATACAGCTGCGCGGTTCTGAACGCGAGTGACTCTAGTACGGCGCGTACTAAGTGACCACTATACCCTGAGCCGTAGTTGTATGTATACTGTACCTGATGCTGTTGAAGGTATAGCTGGTCTCAGCGCGCACGCACGCATACAGCTGCGCAGTTCTGAATGCAAGTGACTCTAGTACGGCGCGTACTAAGTGCGCCTTGGAAGTGGACGGCCGCATGCCTACTAGGCCCGACGCCGCTGAACCGTCATTGTATGGGGGCTGGAAATTAAAAGCACAATAATTCAATATCATGATCAATACCATAGTTGTATGGGGGCAGGAAATTGAAAGTAGAGTCTTCAATATCATCATCAATACATAGTATAAAATGAAGTCGCTCTTCAGGTTTCTTTGCCTGTCTGTCATCATAGACCCCTCCTGCGCCACGCAACGGATTTTGAATAATACAATTTTAAGACATACAGAAAAAGAAACCGGCCGCTAGCATGAATAAAAGAAGATGATAATTGAAAAAGCAGTAAAAATAAGCAGAATTCGTAACTCTAAGAACATTTTGTGATCCATTAGTGCAATAAATAGTACATTACGTCACAGGCCGAGTATATAGCAATTTCTGGTCGAGTGGCATTGGAAGGCCGAGACGAAGTCGAGGCCTTCTAAAGTAAACGAGACCAGAAATTGTTATTTCGGCCGAGGTTTGTATAGTGCTTTTCTCCAATTTGCAAGGAACGTATATTTAAATCGTGATAAAATTGACACTTTGTAACTTTTAAAGTTCGCAAAGCGTTGGCGCTGGTTTTGCTTACGTTCCGTTTCATAAAGAATGCGCGGGAAATTCACATTCAGCCTTCAAACTTCAAACAAATTGTGTTCCATAAAACACCTAATCACGAAAGTGTGAAGTTTAAGAACCCTTTTATTACCGGCCTAGTCCGGCAATTTCTATTACAGTCCTCTGCGCCTTGACAACATAAATGAGCACATTGACGTATTCTTTTTTTAAAGTAATGAAGCTATTTCCGAGCAAATTGGAGAAAAGGTGCATTTATGGAATCACACATAGGTCAAACCGACTGCGGAATAGATAACTTGATTAAAAACTATTATCAAGAAGTAACAATAATGTGCGATTAAAATACTTACACCTAATCCGCTAAAGGCTGGTATGAAAAATACGCCGTCAGAGTCTGGGACGGAATTTGCTATTTCTGCTGTCTCTTGAGGGTTTTCAAATAAATCTGAAATGTAAGAACACAAAATGATATTAAATTTAATAAGCCGTAACTAAAACTTTGAGTAACTTTTCTATAGGTAAACTAAATAGGGCAATAACTTATGTCTCAGTCTCAGTACAGTAAATAACAATTATTTCCTGCTTTTACAATTTTAAAACCAATTTTAAAACCAATCGATAAAATACTGACCTAAACGGGGTAGACCCAATATTGTGCGGAACTCACCTAAATTCTGCGCCCACTGTATAATAGACGCCGTATCAGTTTATTTCCCAATCTCATACCCAGTACACAAGCAGTAGCGTAAAGTTTAGACCCGGTATTATGAAGAACTTACCTAAATTCTGCGCCCACTGTATAATAGAAGCTGTATCATTATTGGCCCCTTCTGCTGAGTACACCAGTTCATCGCCCAATCGCCAGCCCACTACCGGGTACAACCCTGATACACTAGCATGCATTTTAGACCCAGGTTTATGTAGAACTTACCTAAGTTTTGCGCCCACTGTATAATAGACGCTGTATCATTATTGGCCCCTTCTGCTGAGTACACCAGCTCATCACCCAATCTCCAGCCCACTACCGGGTACAACCCTGATACACTAGCTTGCATTTTAGACCCAGGTTTATGTATAACTTACCTAAATTCTGCGCCCACTGTATAATAGAAGCGGTATCATTATTGGCCCCTTCTGCTGAATACACCAACTCATTTCCTCATCTCTAACACACTGCAGGGCAGTGCCGTATTTACCAAGGGGCACATCTGCAGAGTATACCAGTCCATTTCCCAGAGTCCAGACTACTACAGGGTAAAACCCAGGAATACTAGTGTATAGTTTAGACCCTGTACTAGAATACGTAATAGCGGCTGGTATAGCTCACCTAAATTCTGCGCCCACTGTATAATAGACGCTGTATCATTATTGGCACCTTCTGCTGAGTACACCAGTTCATCACCCAGTCTCCAGCCAACAACAGGATATAACCCTGATACACTAGCATGCGGGGTCGACCCAGTGTTTATGTTGAAGAAAGTCCCCGTTCCCATAGTGAGCTTCACATCGCCCACTTCGAAACAGCATGAGCCCCACATTGAAGCCGTTTGGTCTGCCATCTGGAAAGACGAGAGATTCTGTCAAATTCTTATTCGTCATCGAAGACTGAGGATGTAAGAACCCGGCCGGCGCAAATCTCTATTTGACATAAGATGAATTCACTAACAGGTGCGTCCTCAATGAGTGAGGCTGCTCGGGTGCTCGGTTTGGCAATTTAAGGCGACAGGCTGACAACCTGCCTAACCGAATCAGTAAGAATTACACGAAGTAATACAGAAGTAGTGTGAAGTGGTTCAATGTGCAAGAGTTTTCTGGTTCAAACTCGTGCAGAGAATTACATTTCAAACCCATTCATAACAATTAAAAACTTAGTTTCCTGCATACATCATATCACAAGGTCAAAACCATGGTAGATGCGCTGGTACACGGCAAAAATGACGTCATCAGGCCGTTAACGCCCTGCCTACCACGTAGGGAATATAGGTTTGTTGTTTGTGTCAATAGGTCGCACAAACACAATCAAAACAAAACAGAAGCTATTACGCAAAGAACGTAAACAAGTTTCGTAACGGTTCATAGATTACTAGGTAGCTACTTAGTTTTTTTTTGTGACTTACTCGTAGTTCGAATATAAAGAAAACCACCGTAAGTTCTGTGACAGTGAAAAGAGCATTCATTTATTTTCAGTAGTCAACCTACTAACAAGATAGAGGGCGCAGCTGTGTACAAAAGAGTTTGATATAAAATCACAACACCCCCACTATATCAAAACAATGAACACCCTGTTTGAGATACAAAATAAAAACTACATACTTTGAATCCCCAACAAATACATGAACTTATAATGCTTTACAGCACACAAACTTTTGGTGAATAAATCAGCGGGCATATCAGCTGTTGGCAAATATTGTATATTCACAACTTTATTCGCTACACACTCTCTGCAAAAATGATATTTAATATCAATATGCTTGGTCCTCTTGTGAAACAAAGGATTTGCCGTCAGCTTCTGTGCGCTCTGATTGTCATTGTACAAATCAATGGTAGACAAGTTATTTGTTATTTCGAACAACAAGTTTCTCAAATAAATTGCCTCCTTACACGCTTCAGTAATAGACATATATTCAGCTTCACTGCTCGACAGTGCAACTGTTTGCTGCTTCTTTGTCTCCCATGAAACTACACAACCTGACAGAGTGAAACAGAACCCTGTATAGGATCTCCTATCTATAACATTACCAGCCCAGTCGGAATCAACGAAACCAACCAACGTTGAGCTTCCGTCTGCACTGTACTTGAGACCGTAGTGTTTTGTCTTTTTTAAGTACCTCAACACACGTTTTACATACGAACAATGTTCTCTGTTAAAACAGTTGTTGAACTGACTTAGATACCCTACTGTATAGGAAATATCGGGTCTAGTTAGCACAGCTAAATACATCAGACTGCCTATTATTTGTTGATACGGAAAATCACCTACACAACTTTCTTCTTTGGTAGCTTGTAATTTTGTCTCCATTGGGGTATCAACAGTTTTACAATCTGTCATGTTAAACTTTGACAAAAGCTGATCAACATACTTTTCTTGACTCAGTGATATAGTCTTTTCAGCTTTGTCAATAGTTACATCAACACCGAGACACTTTTTGACCTCACCTAGATCTTTGATCTTGAAGCGATCACCCAATGCCTTCTTTAGACGCTCAGTTTCTTTGCTATCGTTAGAATAGATAAAGAAATCGTCTACATATAAGGCTATGATCGTCTTCAGATCACCCTGCATCTTTGTATACATACATGGCTCTATCTTGGACTTCTTGTAACCTATTTCAAGTAAACAATCATCTACTTTCTTGTACCATGCCCTTGAGGACTGCTTTAGGCCATAAATTGCCTTTTTAAGCTTTAGAACTTGACCACTCTTGGTCGGATGAGGAAAACCTTGCGGTATCTGCATGTAAATGGTTTCCTCAAGGTCTCCGTTCAAGAAAGCAGTTGTTACATCGAGATGTGTTATGTCAAGACCTAGCTGAACAGATAAAGCAAATAAAAGCCTCAACGTGGTGTGCCTGACTACTGGCGAAAATGTCTCTGTATAGTCCACACCTTCAGTTTGTGAAAAACCTTTGGCTACCAAGCGTGCGCGAAAACGAACACTATCATCGCTGTCGAACTTCTTTCGCAACACCCATTTGCATTTTACAGTCTTACAGTCTTTTGGAGCATCACACAACTCCCATGCATCATTGTCTTTGAAACTTTGGAGTTCTTCCTTCATGGCTGCTTCCCACTTTTCTTTCTCGGGACCATTAAGGGCTTCCTTCAAAGACACTCCTGCAGCATCATCAGCTGCATTTTCATTGCTGACACACATATTGGAATAACCATATCTCTCAGGCTTCTTCACGGTCCTTACTGGCCTGGATCTCACTTGATCTTCAACTGGTCTCTCTATAACGGACTCCTGTGAAGTGGTGCTCTCGTCAGAGCTGTCATTACCTCCATGATCGGTTGGTATTTGTGTCTCATCACTCAGGGGTACTGCAGTCACTTCTGAGACTGGAATTGTTGAGCTTTCTGGAGAAGATGGTGAAGTAATTGCCCCATCCCCCACTGAATCGGAATTCTCTGTCACTTCAAGCATGCAACCAGATTTCGATTCCGGCTCAATTACGATCACGTCTCTACTAGTGATTATCTCCTTCTTCTCAGGATTGTAGACTCTATATCCCTTGATATTTTCCGGGTATCCCATGAGGATGCACTTCTCTGATTTCCTGTCCCATTTCTTTCGTTTCTCTTTGGCAACGTGAACCATCACTGTACTTCCAAAAACTCTCAGATGACTTACATCGGGTTTTGTACCAGTCCACAATTCGTAGGGAGTTTTTCCATTTAACGCCGCTGCTACAATACGATTCTGCAGGTACACTGCGGTATTAGTAGCCTCACCCCAAAATTCCTTGCCTAAGTCTGCATCGAACAGCATACCTACATCTGGCCTTCTCAACAATTGTGCGGTTGAAGCGTTCGCACAAGCCATTCTGTTGCGGGGTGTAAGGGTTAGTCTTCTGGTGAATGATGCCAGCTGCATTCAGATATTCATCAAACTCCTTGTTGCAATACTCGAGGCCATTGTCACTTCTTAATATTTTGATTGTCTTCTTTGTTTGATTCTCCACTTGAGCTTTAAACTGTTTGAAACATTTCAGAGCTTCATTCTTGTGCTTCAGAAAATAAACAAAGGTCATACGACTATAGTCATCGACAAACAATAAGAAGTATCTCGAGCCACCAATCGAAACTTTTTCCATGGGCCCGCACACGTCTGTGTGCACTATTTCGAGCACTTCACTGCTTCTCTGGCCTATGTTTTTAAAGGGCAGGCGGCACTGCTTGCCTTCACAACATGTAGCACATGAAGATTTACTGATATCTACCTTCTTATCCAGTGTCATACCTTGTACTGCATTCTGCATCTGGTTCAGGTAATCTTTGTTTACATGTCCTAGCCTGCGATGCCATGTCGTTCCTGACACTGCTGCAACCAAGTTCTCTGGTTTTGCTGTTTCCACTTTGTAAACTCCGTTGACGCGCCATGCTATGGCCACTACATCCTTCTTGTTGTTAAAAATGTAGCAGTACGAACCATCTTTGGCAAAATCTACGCTGTTGCATTTTTCGTAGAGCTGGCTCACAGACAGAAGGTTTGTTGTCAACTCGGGTACACATAAAGCGTTTTCTACAACAATCTCATACTCGAACTTTTCGGTGACCGTCGTTACAACGACATCGCCGGTACATACGACCGAAACTTTCTGGCTATTTGCTACGATTATTTGGTGCTCATTTTCATACGACGCGTTTCTTACCCAATTTTCGTTAGCAGTAAGATGGGTACTAGCGCCCGAGTCCAAATACCAATCGTCCTTGCTAAAATTACCATTCAAGAACACGGCGCTGAAGGCGTGAGAATGCACTTTTGCTTTGGTACTGGAATTTGACGACGATTTTTCAAGATTATAATTATAACTGTTACCGCACTGGTTTTTGTAATGCCCACTTTGTTTACATTTATGACATCTGACATGTGACTTGTCCTTGTCAGTACTGGCATTGGCACCATGATCACCTTTTCCGGCCATAGACGAACACTTTTTCTTTCCGAACTTTGAGTGGATGGCGAATGCGTTTTCTGTCATTTCTTGTTCTGACGGCTCCATGTCAAGTAACTTGGTTATGGATATGCCGGAGTGTTCTATTGCCATAATCATTGGCGAGAACTTTTCTGGTAATCCAGTGAGCAAGAGCGAGCCAATCCATTCATCGTCTATTTTGAAGCCTGTTCCGCTTAGCTTCTGAGCGGTATCAATGATTTGAGTAACGTATGAGGTCATTGTTCTGCAATTATCTAAGCGAATAGAGATCAGGTTTCGCAGTAAACTAATCTTGCGTGTGAATCCGCTGTCGTCAAATAGGTCTTTCAGTTTCTTCCATAGCTTTTCGGATGACTCTACTTCCTTTACATGTACGTAAAGCGAAGGGTCTATACTCATGATGAGTTTTGCTTTTGTCTTTTCATCATCTGCAGCCACTATTTCTTTGTCTTTAACTGGGATGATGCAGTGTTTCATACCCTCAAGAATCAGAAAGTTCTCAGCTGCAAAACTCCACTCACTGTAGTTTTCGCGTCCTTTCAATTTCGGCACATTCACGAGATAATTCGACGAAGACATTGTGCACAACTGAGATTGACAACTAGGAACATCCAGCGAAAAAACAGTTTCTTTGGTCACGTACGGTGTATTTTATTCAATTTCACCTGAACAGTCTTAAAACTCAAATGTTCTCGAAATTATACTGAATAAAAGCAGCTATTTACGCAAAAAATGGGAATTTATCGCCCATAACCTAAAGAAAACCACCGTAAGTTCTGTGACAGTGAAAAGAGCATTCATTTATTTTCAGTAGTCAACCTACTAACAAGATAGAGGGCGCAGCTGTGTACAAAAGAGTTTGATATAAAATCACAACAGAATACAATACGAAGCAAAGTCCATACATACATATATCACGCCAATATGGCTTGTGGGGTAGGCAGAGCGTAAACGGCTTTAAAAACGGCCATTTCTGACAAAAGATTGAAAGTCTAGAAAACTGATCGATCACCATAGTGACAGGTTATCAGCCTGTCGCCTAAAATTCCAATATATAGCAAAGTTCATTCCATACTACAATGGGAAAATTAAATCCCACAAAAAACATTCACTTGTAAAATGAACCAAGTCTCGCCTCTCAGTTCTTCTACTGTAAAAAGTTGTGAGATCCATGTGTTGCCAAGTCGGTTATTGATTTATTCAAGGACTACTTCAGGGAACTTTCATCTTAAGCTATTGCGTAATTAGGTAACAGACATCATCTTATAGTAACCATATCGATATTTAAAATGATATTATATTTACAATAACTAGAATGACCCGGCCATCGCACCAGACCATCGTATCTCACAAGCAAATACTTAGTGTGCGATTGCCAAGTGGCATCACATGGATCTTACAACTTTTACAGTAGAAGAACTGAGAGGCGAGACTTGGTTCATTTTACAAGTGAATGTTTTTTGTGGGATCTCATTTCTTTTTGTAGGTAGTCTTATTCTTTTTCTTTTCTGGAACTACTTCTTGAGCTTCAGCTACAGATATCCACAAAGCCCATCCGCAAAGTTAACTGTGAAATCCTATACATACATTTGCATGGAAACACAAAGTTAATTATGCAGTTGCAACCGAATTTGCAGAATGTTAAAGTTTTCCCTTTATTCATACACTAGGTGCCCATCAGCGGTTTCACCCGCTGCAACCCATCTTTTACCCCTTTAGGGGTTAAAAATTGAACATCCTTGAAACACGTATTTCTTTTTTTAGCTGTTTGATCTAATCGCAAATTTTGGAACAGATCACATTGATGACATTTAAAAATAAAGATTTTCCATACAAACTGTTAACCCCTTTTTTACCCCTTTACGGGTAAAAAATCGAAAATCCCTGTAACATGTGTTTAATTATTTTAGCTCTTTGATCTAATCACAAATTTTGAAACAGATCGTATTTAAAAATAATGATTTTCCATACAAACTTTTAACCCCTTTTTACCCCTTTGGGGGTTAAAATTCGAGGTAAATAATATTTAAAACCTGCCCCTTAATTTACTCTATATACAAAAAAAACCGCATCAAAATCCGTTGAGGGGTTTTGAAGATATAAGGAAACATACATACAGACACGGGAAGGGACTTTACTTTATACTATGTATTGATATTGACTAAATACAAGTTGTGTTCTAAGTTTGAAGGTCCTCAGTCGGCTAGAAGTACCTTAGAAGTTTGATGATCGGTCTAGTATAACCGGTGACTTGAACTATCGGTGTAATATGACCGGTGACTGCAAGTTTGTAAAAGTTCTGGGCGAGATGCTGAAGAAAACGCTCTTAAACCTAACCCGCTTAAGACCCAGGCATGTGCGTTCCACCTACGCAACCAGGAAGCCGGACGACACCTTAACATCCTATGGCAGGGAGTGCCGATTGCTCATTGCGATCACCCAAAATACCTCGGTGTCACTCTAGATAGGTCACTCACATTTAGGAAGAACTGCGAAAATGTGAAGCACAAAGTATGTGCAAGGAACAATTTACTGCGCAGACTTACGACCACTAAATGGGGTGCCTCACCTATGGTTCTACGAACAACTAGACTAGCGCTCTGCTACTCCGCGGGCGAATACGCGTGCCCCGTGTGGGAACGCTCTGCCCATGCTAAGAAAGTGGATACAGTATTGAATGAAACGTGCCGTATTATCACGGGCTGCCTTAAGCCGACTCCGGTTCAAATGCTGTATCCGCTAGCAGGAATAGCGCCTCCAGATGTTCGCAGAAGTATAGCCAGTTCCACCGAGAGGACTAACTCTGACCCACTTCATCAGATGTACCAATATAAAACTGTGCCTCAAAGGCTCAAGAGTCGCACGCAAAGGTTTCATGTGTCAATCCTTTACCATCAGGAGAGTCTCCCCAACATGCCAGACGCCGGTTATAGGAACAAAAAAGCGAACAGCCGACCCCCTTTGTGCCGGTTTCGGAAAACCTCCCACCAGGACACAATCTGCCGAGGTCGACATGGAAGTCTTTAAATAGGCTCCGAACTCAAGTCGGCCGGAGCAAAGATAACCGTTCCAGGTGGGGGTTCACGCAGGATTCCGACCTTCGGTATAAATGCGGGGTTGACCCACAAACCACGGCTCATCTTATATCATGCTCTGCATGTCCAACCACCTGCACGCAGGAGCAGCTAATGCAAGCCACTGCCGAAGCTGTGAGAGTTGCAAAATACTGGTCGAATGAAATTTGAGGCGTTGATTTTGATATCGACACGAAGAAGAAGAAGAAGTCAGGCAGAAAATTAAGAAACTTCGACTAACTATAACTTCTAAACTACTAGTATAAATTAGATGAAATTTAAAATGTATCGTGTCTATGCAGTGCTTGATAAGATATTTTGAAATGAGGGTTCTAAACTTATCGACAAGGAAGTTATGGGGGGGTCGAAAATGGCCTGAACTGGTTCGAGAAAAGGATGGTACGGCCGTGCCGCTTTCAGTTCGACTTGGTGGGGGCACTTCATACCTAATGTATTGGCTAGCGTACTTTAAAAATATAATATGAACTTTATAAAGGCAGGCAAGTCCTTGAGATAATCAATATCAGTGATTCTATTAAATCGCTCGTTGGTATTTCATTTTTATAGAACCTGGCTAGCCAATATTTATACGAACAAAGTTAATATTTATTATCTCTTAACGATTTTAATTGTTCTGTTGTATTACTTATCAAGTATGTAGAGCTCTTGAGTTCTCTAATAAAGGTGTTTATGATTATTACCCGACTGCCTAGGAGGGTTATGTTTTTCGAGAGTATGAATATGTATGTAATCAGATAAATTGGAATAAGGGCAGGCAGATGATGTATGTATTTATGTATGCATGTACCTTAACAAGAAATTAGTTTTCACGGGCTACAGCTATAGCCCAAACGGCTAGGTGGATCTTGACATGTGAGGCGTCGTTAGATTTGTCTCAGCAGCGTGAATGACCACTGGATAATTTAAAAATCATAAAATTAAGATGGCGGCTTTATATCAAAAATACAACTTTGAAATTACCGCAGTCGAGTTTTTGTTTCTTCATGCATCTGCTTGTTTTTGTTTGGTTGGATAGATGACTTACGTTTGTCCTAACATAAACCGGCTAATGCAATCTACTACATAGGTAGGTATATAATACACGGGAAATACAAAATTAAGGGGCAAAGTGTCATCAGCATCACAGCATGAATTCATGTCGGTACAAAGAAGCTCCAGAAGATTCTTATTCACAAGAAATTGACGTCTTTGTGATGACAGACGATTGTAATGCCTAACATCCGATGGCGAGACTTGGATAGTTAGTTACATATTTTTAGTATGATAGCCGAAGCAGTGTGTAGATAGATCTAGATCCAAAAGCACCGAAAAGGCAGTTTAATAATCGGAACTATCCGCAGTTTTTTACTGTAACAAAGAGAATTTCACTGTTATCAGGGTCACTTGATAACGCCCCAAGTACCCGCGAGAACCTTGCCTGTACATACAAAGCATACACACATACATACATCACGCCTGTATCCCTTGCGCGGTAGGCAGAACGTAAAAGGCTGCAAAGAGCGGCGATTTACACCACGACTGACAAAAGTTTGAGACACATTCGGAAGACTGTGTATCACTATAGTGACAGGTTGTATGCCTGTCGCCTAAAATTGCAAAACACATCAACTCTTTAATCCCTTAGTCGCTTTTACGACACCCACGGGAATTTAGATCTATTCTAAGCCGGCACAAAAACAACATAATTTTCTTTTTCATTCATCCATCACTTATGAAGTGCAGCAAACATCGATGATAAGATCTAACAAATAATCTCATACCGCTCAAGTGATAATGATACGTAATGATATGATTATGAATGCAAGTGGTCACGCTCGTAAATAGAACCACTTGTGGCTTATGTAAGACAATTTTAATCTTTACTGTTCTAATTGAACCGGCTGGTTTATTTACTTACCTACTTGAGTATTGTTAGAAACTCTACGCTGGGTTATTTGGAGCCATTGTTTTTTGTCGGAAACTCGGAATACTTACGCAAAAACTCAGGTTCCTTTAACCGAATTGGTCTATATCCTAAGAACAGATAGGAAGTACAGGTACATTACGTACGACACCTGTACGGTACAAGTGTAGGTATACACGATAGGATTATTTACGCGAAGTCTTGTTTTTCTGTAGAGTCTGGAAGGGCGCTGACAAAATGATAGGGTAACAAAAACCAACAGTAACAATATGATACCTACACAAATTTAGGATCGAAATGGCATGCACCCAGATCTTGGGCGATGTGCTGGTTATATGACGGCCTGCAGTTTGATTTGAACGGGGTTTCTATGGTTTCTACTATAAAGCAACAGCTAGGTTACTGAATACGGATACTTACACAGCTCATTATAGGAATCGCATGCCCCCAGATCTTGGGCGACGTGCTGGTGAAATGAGGACCTGCTGTGTCCACCACCGTCGGCAGTGAAGACAGCTGGATCCCGAAGAGCGTTGTTGGTATAAAGGCATGACTAGATTAAATGAATATGAACACTTACACAGCTCATTATAGGAATCGCGTGCCCCCAGATCTTGGGCGAAGTGCTGGTGAAATGAGGACCTGCAGTGTCCACCACCGTCGGCAGTGAAGACAGCTGGATCCCGAAGAGCGTCTGCGCCCAGCTCGCCCACTGCATCGTGAACGGGTCGAAGAAGCCGGTCGCCGACGCCGACGATACGTCCGTCATGTGGATCTTTTTATCTGGTGAAGAGAAACAGATAGATAAATGAAAATAAGAAATCGCTTTTCAGCTGCTGCTAGGACTTGTTGCTCTACCATCAAGGTATCTGAGAGCTATCCACTCTGTTCAGTAAGAAACAGATCGTGGTATGTGCATAAGCGCATAAAACAAACCCTTTATTTGTTAAATTGGGCAGGTAAAACATCAAAAATAGACTGCCATAAACCGTTTAGGTACTAAAGCTCCCACCTCAACTTATTATTTCTTGCAGTTTGCTGCCCGCATAAAAACCATGTTTACCCGACGCTGGTACCTACGTCAACAAAAGCCATTAAGAAACCGCGGTGCGGAAAAATCTAGTTAATATTCATAAAACAAGTTCTTTGAATAATTTAATTCATAATGGTAAGGTGGCTCTTGCAAAAACGGAATATTAACTACACATTCTTATGTAGTTATTCTTAGTTCGTTTTATTAATAGAAACGCAATGTTTTTATACGATGTTTTCTTAGTTAACGTATGCCATATTTTGGGGTTTAAAGTTCATGTTAGACTACAAAAACTAAACTAAAACAACTGAAGCTGATCAACATAATACCTACCTCACAAGATATTACGACGTTATCGACGTTGGTACCGCAAGCAAGATGATACAGAACACAAATACAGAGATAAAGGTATACAATCATGCCTTTAATTGTTGCTGGGTAGGCAGAGGATTACAAGCTATGAAAGTTTTAGTTTTTGGTAGAACTGACAAAAATTTTAAGGCCATATTTTAGAAACTCAGCAGTAGTGAAATTTTGTTGAATCTATGTCAAAATATAATCATCACATCATGAAACCCTCAAGTTCTTTTGTTTTTTTTTTCATATTATCTAGGTTTGGTATGGCGGGTGCTATAATAAATATGGAGGCCAAAAAGAATTAAAAATGTGGGAAGAAAATAGAATAAGCTGGTAATAATAAGTTTACCTGTAAGCCGATACAGCAGCCAGCAGTCAAGGGTTCCAAACATAGCATCATTGCTTTTGATAGCCTCCTTCAATGCTGGTATGTTCTGCATAGCCCAACAAAGCCTAAGCGTTGTCTGAAAATATTTTATTAATTTAAATGAAAATGCATCTTTAAATGTGCAGCTTTTATAGAATCATTTAATTAAGAACAAATAATTTCAAGGTGTGTTCTACTCACAAAACTGAACCACTTTTCTCAGTAACATGTTGTTGAAATATGAAATACCAGATGAAATACAAATACAAAGTGACACAATTTTAGTCAACATTTTTGTATGAGAGGTAAAAACTTTTTTCATGTTTCATTAAAAGTTACTAATTAAAGTTGTTCTCGCAAGACACTCGTGAGACCGATGCCTCGCAGATTCACATTCATAGTCCATCTGGACTATACATATCCTAAAAGGTTGTCTTATGGACACTTCCATACCTGATGATCCGAAATGAAGGTGAAACAACCAGGACCTTTCGCCATCGGTGTTTCGGCACTCATCGCCTCAGCTTAAATGCTGACTAAGTGTAAAGTTGTTCAGTTTTATGAGTGACAAACCATGAAAATATTTGTAATTAATTAAATTTAGCCCACAGTAAAACAATAATATAACCATGGAAAGAACAATTTCTTTTTTTATTGTGGTTTGTTTTGTTAACAATAAAAATTTCTGACCTGAGTATTCATGAATTTCAATACACTGCCAGCACGAAATCTTTTACTTCCAGATACTAAGTATAAAGCATATGCTGCTACTTTAATAAGCTGAAAAAAGAACATTATTAAAAAACCATGATAAAAGATATTGATAAACAATATAAAGTGTATTATGATTTTAATTATGATACCTACTTATGTTTACAAATAAATAAGATAAAGGATTGATAAGGACAAAAATGATAAGAACAAATCTTTAATTTACTAATACCTACACAGCTACCTGAAGCTATTTTTTATTTTATTTTAAACACTTTATAAAGTAATAAATTTTTTTGTGAGTTTACCTTCCAAGTATATGACTTATTCCATTGTTTAACTAGTTTATCGGCCCTCAAATCTTTCCATGTGATAAATCTGTGGAATGGTTTTCCAGTCTCCCGTGACCATGTTATGAAGGTGCTTCTTTGTGTGGACATGCCCATGGCTTGAATTTGTCCTGCTGATAGTTTTGCATCTAAAAATTGAATATTATATTTATTTATTTACAGTTATCTAGAAGTATAACATAAAATTATGTCACTATTTACATTTTATTGTCTGGTTGTCTGAAGAAAATTTAACTCTTCACCACACAATAGACTTAATTCTATTATGGTAAGTTTTAAAAAAATCTGACACAAAATGTATAGATTAATCAATTTTTGGACCACATATCATACAATTTAAATTTAAAAAAAGTTATGTTGGTAAATTATTGAACAGAAAGGTTTGATGGTAAATAAATAGTGGGGAAGGCTGGAAAACACTGTAAATTTTTGAAAAAAAAAATCATTTGCATGGCGGCCCTGGTAAGTCCACTCCAACCGAGTTAGTACTGTAAACTTTACTCACTCCTCAAAGCTGTCCCAACTACTCCTACAATAGAATTCCATAGCTCATCAGGATCTATTTCCACGAAACCTGGACTTGGGTAATGCAGTACCACCTAGACAACAAACAATTTAACTTTAGGAAACTTTGTGCTAAAGAATATGTAGAAAGAATAAGCAATGTTACCAAGTGGCTCAAGTCCATTTATTCAGTTGGAATTAATTAGGTTGCCAAGATAACAACAGAGATAATGCATAAGTACCTGGTCAACAGCATTCGCAACAGTTTCGGCTCTAGAATTAAAAATAAATGACCGAATAGTCGTCGTCCCAATGTCCAAGGTTAAAATGTAATTTTCTTCCATTTTATAATTCTAAGCGCTCAACTAAGCATCCGCTACGTTGTTTGGAGTCGCGGGCGCACTCACATTTCAAGAAACCTTTCAATTTTGGTGCACTTTTGCAATTTTATTCCCATTCGGTTATTTTGCTACCTTGACGTTTGCCATACATATGACAGTGACACCTCCGAGACACACATGTTTTTACTACACCAACTCTACCGCATAATCATTACTTCCAATAATAAATAATAGAGGTGTTGGTGTAGTAACTTGAAGAATGCTGATAACATTGTCTATGGTCACAGCATTCGGATACACACTTGATAGCCATTCGCGTAGACAAAATAAAATTAAGGCTAGCACAGACCAGATGCGTAGCGTGTCACAACTTCTCGACTAGCATGATCTGCGCTGACTAATGGCTTGCGCTGCCTGACGTGGTTGCCCGTGCGTACCGGTCAGTGTGTGAAGTTCACTTTACTCTAAGCGATGCAGATGAAGTGAGTAAACTTTGCACGAGTATTAGAATTGCAGGTACGCGCGGACAATACCTACCGTTAATACCGGACAATATAGTTTTCTGTTTGAGGCCGTGCGCTGCGTAATAATAGATTAACATGGCCGCTGTATAATCTGATCGAATTAAGAAGGCGTTTTGTGCCTAGGTTGTGCAAACGCGAGCACGGATTTTTTAAAAACTGGGTTGCAAATAAATGGCATGAATTGCGTGGCGCAGCACTGCTATTGTTTTTTGACGTTTCTGAGCCGCACGGACAATCCACGTCACGCAGCGCAGGATCTGAATCGTGGATGCGATGCGTCTAAATAGAGCTTTACATAAAAAAAAAACTACTGTGATTGTCTATGGAATTATTCAAAAATGGCAATTTCAATCTGTCATGACAGACAAGCGCGTTTTGGTTCTACGAGCGCAGAAAATTGTGATGTAAAAAGAGAAAAATAAATAACTGTTAGCCATCATGGCGAATCCTAGGAAATTTAGTGAAAAAATTGCCCTCCACAACCAAAAGCAGGCTGAGGAAACGGCCGCTTTTGAACAAATTATGCGCGAAGTTTCCGACGCAACCAATAAGGTATGTCGCCTATTTACTCAGGCAATCGCTTCCTGGCCGTCAAATGTGCTCGCCGACGTAAACAATAATCATTACAATAAGCATATTGCGACTTAAACCGAGCCTGATAAGTGTTTAGGGTCACAAAGCAGCAGTACACCATACCGAAGTGTTCTTGCCTTTAGCTCCTTTGCTCTTGTTTCGGTCCTAGTTGTCATTTATGAATTGGTTTTCTACTACTATTTACGCGTTATTCGACCAAACAACACGCGGCACAAAGTTCAGTGATTATTTTTACAGTTCAAAACAAGGTGTGCACTTGTTACTTGTGATTTGGTGACAATAACAATACCATCAGTGAAGATATTGCCATTGTCCAATAAACAATAACAGTTGGGGTTCATTTGCTTGATGTGGAGTGAATTAATCAAATGTTATTTAATACAGGAACAAATATAATGCTTATTAGACTCAGGAATCCCCTTGATTTAAATTTTATGTAAATATTGTCCTTCAAGACAAGTGAAAATGTATAAGAACAATCAAATCATATGTACTTGATTACCATTTAATTGCTTTTCTTTAATAATAGGCTTCTTGCTATTTGTTATTCAAAGGCCTCAGGCCACCTCTCAATTTTACTGTTTTGTAAATATTGCCCTTGAAGACTTAATAAAAACATGTAATAGTAGTCAAATCATATTTAATTACTCATTCATTTATTATTTAGACCTTTTGTAATCCTTTTGTATGTTATACATACATAACTATTAACAATTTGTAATTGTGCATTAAAATCACTATTGATAGTTTTTATGAATATCAAAACTATTTGACCATGTTTTTGCTTACTATAATATTATCATATTTATTATACTAACAGTAGCTATTTGTTAAAGCTTTGTTTAATTTATTTTCGTTCTCATAAGATTCTTAAACATAACACTGGTAACTCATTCACAAACTACAAATGTTTGAATGATAAATCTGGAAATTGAAAACTCAAGTGAGAAAACCATAAAAGAGCATGGTTTCAGGTAAATTCAAGTAGCAGAAGAGCAAGAGTGAAAGCTCAACCTCAGCCCGTAGAAAAAACTGAGTCGACACTCAGACCAAACCCTCAAGGCCTGGGCACGTTCCGCAGCGGCTCCCTGCCAAATGTGGCTGCACCACAGGCCGCTCACACCGAGCCTGACATTGACAAGGTTCCAACCAACAAAATTGACCCATTTCAGTGTAGAATTTGAATAGATTTTATTTTATTTTATGGTAGTGGTGCAACTGTAGATGGCTGCCAAATTTTACCCTGTAGGCTCATTCCGTTATTCTGTTTCATGTTTATTTGTCATTTATATTTATTTCCCAAAGGATTGTTTTAAAGTTTTCTTTGGTCTATCTTTACGTGTAGTAGTTCTTATTGGCAAAATTGATTTTCTAAATAGATTCAAATAGATATTCCAATTAGAAATAATATCATTCAATAACAGGCCTAACTGTATTCCTTCCAACATTCAATAAGTGGAATAATAAAATCAACTTCCAAATTCAGCATATGTCTTGCTTGGTAACATGTTTGTAAATACCAATTAGCAGCAAGAAAATTACTGGCTGTGGTAGTAGCCATGCATTACATAAATACTGTGAATGAAACGTAAAAGGTGTGCAAATTAAATTATCACTTCATAAAATTGCTTGTGCAGGGCTCTAAACAGGTCTTTATCCTGTCAAAATAAACAGTATTGTAATGTTCTCATCTCAAATACAGAGCAGTATGCCGATGTATGCACATATTTACTTAACAACATCTGGTTTAGCAGTGTTTTTTTTACAAGAACTTAGCTAGGCACACGTGTTTCTTACTTTAGTGGAGCATTCTTTGAACATATCAACTTCTCATTAATTCCCATGGGTGTGTGCATGTATTTGCTAAATGCAATGCATTATTCTAATCATACATTCTGCTTAGGTATTTATTTTAGGTAGTAAAATTTAATGTGTGAAATATGAGCAGAGCATGTTAAATTGTTTTTTGCATGATCAAGAGCTATCAAATTCTTGGTATTTAATTTACCTTCTATGTACTCTACTTCTGCAAGACTGTATGTCTATGATTACAATAATAGTATTTTTATGCTTTTTAATTTGATGTAGATACCTAACAAACACCTATTATTATTTCATCATGCAATCTACTTTCCTGCAACTACATTAGCTTGCAAGATGTTTGTAGTGTTCCTCTGTATAATGACATGTTCTAGAGCTAAAATATTTATAATCAATTTTAATATGAAACTAATGAAATCAAATACATAGTATAAAAGAAAGAAGCTTTTTGTCTTTCTCTGTCTAGATGTCGCTATCTCCTAAACCCCGCATCCGATTTTGATGCGGGTATTTCTAATAAGTAGAGTGATTCAAGAGGAAGGTTCACATGTGTAAATACATGCCGGAAAAACGTCTTATTCCCATGGTAAACCATTATCAGCGGGTGCAGCTAGGTGGGCCGCTAGTTCAAGATAAAACGAACTTTATTTGGGATTGACGTGGGAATAGATTATAACAAGAGCATCAACCTGATGAATGATTATCGCGTAAACCATTCGATAAAAATACGCCATTGCGACAAAAGATATAGGACTCGCAAATTATAAATTACTATTGTTATTGTGTTAAGCAGATTTATTATTTTTATCGTTATATTAAAGAGATTTATGCAGTTAATTTCAATCGAGAAGAAATTGCGATGTTAAATGATCATTTTCCTAAACATTTACGGCATGTCGCGACGCATGCAAGCCCCGTAGCATCCGTAGTAATTTTAGTGATAAAACTAAATTCCCGCGCAATACTGAGCAGTACAATCTTCTAAAGTGTGAATTGTTTATTTGTAGCCCGAAGAGGCGACACTAGCGACACAGTATGGCATCGGGGGCGGTGGTAGGAGCGGCGGGACGTCGCCGTCGCGGTCGCCGGGGCAGAGGGGCCGCGCCTCGTCCTCCGTAGGCCCGATGCGGCGCCCGGCCGACCGCAAGCACGACACCAGCCCGTACGGCAGCACTGTCTACTTGAGGTAAGTCGTAGATCCTAGCCACACAGTATGGGAGGAGTGGGACCTCTCCGGGGCAGAGGGGCCGCGCCTCGTCCTCCGTGGGGCCGATGCGCCGCCCAGCAGACCGCAAGCACGACACCAGCCCTTACGGCAGCACTGTCTACTTGAGGTGAGTCCGTAGATCCTAGCCACACAGTATGGGAGGAGTGGGACCTCTCCGGGGCAGAGGGGCCGTGCCTCGTCCTCCGTGGGGCCCATGCGCCGCCCGGCCGACCGCAAGCACGACACCAGCCCTTACGGCAGCACTGTCTACTTGAGGTGAGCCCGTAGATCCTAGTCACACAGTATGGGAGTGGGACCTCTCCGGGGCAGAGGGGCCGCGCCTCGTCCTCCGTGGGGCTGATGCGGCGCCCGGCCGACCGCAAGCACGACACCAGCCCTTACGGCAGCACTGTCTACTTGAGGTGAGTCCGTAGATCCTAGCCACACAGTATGGGAGGAGTGGGACCTCTCCGGGGCAGAGGGGCCGTGCCTCGTCCTCCGTGGGGCCCATGCGGCGCCCGGCCGACCGCAAGCACGACACCAGCCCTTACGGCAGCACTGTCTACTTGAGGTGAGTCCGTAGATCCTAGCCACACAGTGTGATAGAAGTGGGACTTCGTCGTCCTTCGCGGTCGCCGGGGCAGAGCGGCCGCGCCTCATCCTTCGCGGGGCCGATGCACGGCACCAGTTCTTACGCCAGCACTATTTACTTGAAGTGAGTCAGTAAAACGTAACCCATAAGGTTTTAGCACTTAGTACACGCGAATTGTGAAGTAAACGTATCCTTTGCGTACACGCCATTACCACAAATTAGGGAAACGGCGCGCGGTGCGCCTACCATTACCACGTCGAGTGCGACAAAGAGGCACATATTTCGGGAAGCTTATCAACTCGCACGCGCACTATACCTATCTAGTAGTTAACATGTTAAATGCTACAGAAAGGAATTATACGAAACAAAATACTTCTAGAATGAATTTGTTGAGATGATAGACAGATGAGTAATAAAACATTATTAGGTACCACTTTCACATCATTACTGGGTACTTCAGTTGTTATGTCGTCTTTGTCCACCAGTGAGTCAGTCATGCTAATTTTGTTGCAACAAAAACTACACAATACAAAACCTAATTAGGTATAAATTTTATTATTCAATGTTGTTCTGAGGTTGAATACGTAGTCGCGTGCATATGACATGGTCGGGGTTTCCCTTTCCGAAACTTAACATTTTCTGAGAATATATCATTTTATAATTAATTTATACATATATCAAGCCTATTACCTCTTGCGGAGAAGGCAGAGCGTAGAAATTTTTAGATAGAAAGAGAAGTCTGATTCGCTTGGCCAGAGAATAGTAGCGCGCGACTCTCTCTCTCTCTCTCTCACACTCTCTCTCTCTCTCTTTGAGTGGGATACGCGACAAAAAAGTCGCATGTGTCGCCTAAAGAATTTTCGCCTTTGCAGATAGGTAGGTACATTCAGTTGTTTCTATTGTACGGAAATAAAATGATCCTCACCTATAGCACGCCTATAGTAACAATAACAATAGCAAGACTCCTTTACAATTGCCTAGACGTGTCTAACAGAACTGATTCAAGGTCAACTACACAATGTGCATTAATTTACTTACCCAGCCCAGAAGGAAGCTAATAAAGAAACTATACCTTGCCGCAAAATTAAATCAAATTACTTTAAAAAACTTTACACTACGTCTGACAAAAATTTAAAGTCATTCAGAAGACTGTTTATTACCATAGTGACAGGTTGTCAGCCTGTCGCCTAAAATTGCAAAACACATAAACTCTGAAATAGCGAGTTCTATGTTGTTTAACCAAAGGGGATGATATTCGGCGGTCCCAATGGCCTGCCTGACACTTTCTTAGCTCAGATGTCTACTAATAGTAGTAAGTAGGTAGGCAGGCAGGCACTTTAAAAATTGTGACACCAGGGTTCGCCGGGTCTTCCGTCTGCTCTGTGTCTAAAACAAAATGAGATAGAAGCCAATCTTTTTGCCAAGCCAATCTCTTTCTTCACCTTATTTTACGAATGAAGCCTGATTTTAGCAGGTAAATAAATGAATGACATTTCCTGTCACTTTTCCAAGAATTAGTTAAGGGCATGTCCTTTCAGAATCGAGACTAAAGAAAAAAATATATGGTGCCATTAACAATTTTCTGAATCCGAAGTAACCGCAGGTCGCTTACTCCGAATAGATTTACATGATTAACGATTTTGTTTTAGTTTAAAAAAATGTTTAAGTCTTATTTATTTTATTACATTCAGAAAACTTTATTATTTAAATGATAAAACGAGGTTAAAAAACTAAATACACACTAGTAAAAATCGTCATTCTCGTATTCGTGTATTAATTGAACTTTTTTTGTTATGTTTTATTTATTAAACTTATCGCTATCGATCATAGACATAACGGCGCTGTGTTGTAGTGACGTCAAACGCTTAAAACTTCGCGGTAGTGGGCGTATCCAAAACTAACACAAATTGGAATTTAATTGTGAGAATTTGCGTATGAAAGACATAAACCTGTCCCTACGCGACTAGAGCGAAATTTTTAAAGTGGTTCTCTACTTAAACCACTTATTACGACTTTTTAAACATTTTGTGAATGTAATGTAATGTTTAGTATTATATTTGACGAATTGGTTTAAGAAATTGTTGTCGTGTGGTGAGACTAAGAATCTTTGTGGTAGCGGCTTAGAATACTGCAACTCCTATTCCAGTCAGGGTGTATCGTAAAAGGGCACGAAAAGTTTTTGACCTCGGCTAAATATCTGTCGACTATGCATAGAAGCGGTGATACCAACTACAATAGCATTTCCCCAAAGAGGGTTGACGTCAGGCAGTCGGTCGGTCATAAAACGTTGCCATACCATTTGCTACATGATTTTGTGCTCTAAAAAAACAGGCAGCATAAGATAAGAGCAGCAGATGATGATGATGATGATGGTTTAAGAAATTTTACAGATTAAAGTTTTGTTTTATTGTTTCTTGAAGATTATTCTATTTTCCTTTTAGAGAATAACACGCACTGGATTCGCTTTGATCATTTATTTTCCTTGATTAACATTATTTTCTTAGTGGCGAAACTCACAGGCTTGTTTGGCTGATCAAGTTTTCCCACGCGTTCTTAGAATATTTCTCCTTTATGTCTTCAATAGGTTTTCTACACGTTTCACTATTCCACGAAAGTTGTTAATATGGAATCGTGCTTTGGGCTGGGGATTTAATTTTTTCAATGGGTACTGTTTCGTGCCACAAAAGACAAAAATTTAATGAAATTCTTTGTACACTCTTTAGGCTCGCATTATAGTCTGACCAATCAATTAGCATAATTTAGAATCAAACCGTTCAATTTACGGTTAGCGACAGAAAAAATAATTTATTCACAATTCTTTCAACAGATCATTGTTTGTACGTTTTCCCGTTTGTAAGTATTTGTTTTTAATTGATGTAGTACTAATTTTCCTGTGGTTAAACAATGTCACTTATTACTTGATAACTACTAGTGATGACTCGCCACCTTGTTATAGTGGGTTTCCTGATTTGTTCATTAAATCATTGAGATTCAAGCTATCGATATGGTCGGAAGGTTCTAGTGTGTAGTTAGTGATGCCGAACTGTCGATAGTACTGCTACCGATAGTTTTCATTCGAAAACCCCTATAAAATCGATATACCAATCGATAGTTAAAACTGTGGAAAACTATAACGGACACTGATCACTCGAGTGTTAAAAAACAATAAAATATTTTAAATTTTTCGGTTGGGAACCATACAGCCGCAAACAAACCAGCAACAAAATTAAACAAATTTGTAACGCTGAAAATTAACTTTGTAACACTAAAGGTGCGTACGGACTAGAGGCAGCCTCGCCTGAGGCACGCACGGCTCGCCCTGTTGCCTCAAGTGCGTACGTGCCTCAGCCGGAGGCGCGCCTCACGCGAGGCTGCCTCGGCGCGAGCCATTCGGTGTCGGTTTTTCGGCTGTGCTCAAAGGCGCCTCGGCGTACGTGCCTCGCAAGTTTGG
Source organism: Phthorimaea operculella (assembly GCA_024500475.1). Taxonomy (NCBI): domain Eukaryota; kingdom Metazoa; phylum Arthropoda; class Insecta; order Lepidoptera; family Gelechiidae; genus Phthorimaea; species Phthorimaea operculella. The sequence continues at coordinate 4,344,150 of JANFCV010000027.1, forward strand.
ACGTGATTTGAGCACGGTTTTAGCGAGTCACGCAGTTCTTTCTCTTTTTTGAGGTTATTTTATTTTTGATTGTCATAGATTGAAATTAGATTGGAAGTTCATATTATTTCTGCTATCAAATAATTATATGCCATTGTCCGAAAATGTTCAATTGGAGTAAGGAAAAATGTATCACTTATAAGTTTATATGAAAAAGAACAGTTTTTGTGGAATCCCCGCGATGAAAAGTACTACGATAAGAGTGTCAAAAGAGATGGATGGGGAAGATTAGCAAATAAACGCAGCGGCAGCACGGGTATTGTTCGACGCCATGGTTTGTCGTGCGTGGATAAGAGTAAAATAGCAAAAGACGCCGACGACGCAGAAATACGAGCGAATCAGCTGTTGATCAGCTGTCGATCCGGCGCCATCTTGTCGCGCCTGGCTCGACTCGAGGCAGTTTGCCTCAGTCTGCTGCCTCATGTTGTTTACCGAGGCAGCCTCTACACGAGCCGTGCGTGGCGAGGCTGCTCAACCTGAGGCTGCCTCTAGTCCGTACGCACCTTAACGCTTCAGAACCCTATTTGTGGGCATTGACACGCTCTTGGCCAGTTTTTTATGTAGGTATACATTAAGTAGGTTGTTCAAATGATTTTCTTATTAACTGTCGTTCAGTTAGCCTACTTCATTTAGCACCTACCTTTCATAATTGTACGTGTGCCATTTAACAATAATAAGCAGTTAATTTCGTCAAGTGAAAGTATTCAGGGCTGTATGAAACTACGTGATTTATAATAAATGTACTTGAATAATTAATTAAATGTCATGCGATATAAAAGTGTGGTATTATAAGGATAACTACTTTTCAGTGTACTGATCTTAACAATGTATCGAGAATTCATCATTTTGTAAATAAAGAGGGAAAATACGTCTAAATATAATAAAGCTTCAGTTAGGTTTGCTATGTCAGAAGCCTGCTAGTAGAGTAGGCTCGGCACTAGGGTTCATCGGCTCGTTCGAGAAGAAGTTAGCAGGAGCGACATATGAAGTATTTCATCCCGACAGAGACTAGTTTATTTGTGAATCTCTATTTTCTTGGAAACATCGCCACGCGTAAGTAGCGCGTCTAGCGAGGATTCATTGTTCTTTCGTGGAATATCACTTCATATGCCGTAATTATACCGCAATTACCCCATTAAATATGGTTTGATATGTGGGATCATTAACATGGCGAATTTTAATAGAACCACATGCATACATATATCACGCTTTTATACATTGCGAGGTAGGCAGAGCGTTGAGCGTATAAATACGATCGCTATTGCCACATATTATGTCAAATATTGTGCCAAGGGCGAGTTGGGCTCGGGTTCCGTACTAAGATTTGTAGGTTATTCTGGATGGTACACCTATAGATACTCCACTTGGACGACTAGCCAAATTTCTTAATTTTTTTTTTCGGCCTCTATAAAAACCATAAATTTATGAAAATGAACATATTTAGATATTTTCCTTAAATTGTTCTAGGTCTACGGGAAGTACCCACTGAATTTTGATTCCATTGAAAGGGATAAAAAAACAAGCGTTTGTACTGCATAAATTGGAATATATATTTTTTAACTTGTTCATAAACTTCAGTAAGTATACGGTTTAAATTTCAACTCGATATCTTTACGCGTTCCTGAGGAGTCTTGACAGAATTACAGACGGACGGACAACAAAGTGATCCTATAAGGGTTCCGTTTTTTACCTTTTGAGGTACGGAACCCTAAAAAATTACAGCATGTCGCCTGAAACTGTAATAGGTATGGTATACCTAAATACATGTTACCCTCGAGTCCCGTATTCGAGTCGCACGACATCCGTGGGAAAGAAACGGGGTGATGCTATTCTAAACTGGCATTACAAAATTACCCGATTAAATGATATGGTTTGATATTATGTAGGATCATTATCATGGTAACTATTAATAGAGCTGTACTGTATAAAAACTCGAATCAGATTTTATATAGCTGGGTTTTTTCATCGGTTTATATACGATTAGCACAATACCTACGCAATGAATGACGTGTATCGAAAGTTGTTTAACCGATTTCAAAAAAGGGAGTTAGGTATCAGTTTGACACGTAGGTTAATACACTTATTTAGGAAACATTATACATACTGTACATACTTAGAATTTTAACATATTCTGCTATTCTACTATCTAAAAGCTTATAAGCAACACATAATGTAATTAATTACCTACATTTTAGTCCTCTCGTATATCTTAACAGCTGCAAGACCAATTTTGATAATTCTTATTGTCTCACTCACAAGCCAAAAACGGGTTAGTTTTTGGAAAACTTTCAAAATCTTTCACCGCAAGTCGGCAGAAGGATAATTTTGCAAGTTTTTTAAAAAAATACCTATTTCTAACACGGGAAGTGTTTTAAAATTTTGGTATGGGGTCAGGACAGGAATCAGTATCAAACGTTTTGATGATACAAATTATTAAGTCGTATCCTATGTAGTCGGTTTAAACTTCGCTAATATGTGATAGATATGACTTGTTTTTTGGACTCTTCTTTTGGAATTTGAGTCCATGAGTATTTCCATAATCGCACAGTCCAAAGTTCAAAACATTAATTTATAAATAAGGTAAAAGACTGAATTGACTAGATGTCTTCTGATACAGGTTTTTTACGCGCCTGAAGGTGAATGTCCTTGTTTCATACATTCTCCTACTTGTAGGCGGTAGGCCTGCTTCTTGTAGTAGGTGATTGAAAAATGACACCAGGGTTCATCGGATCACTGGACGACTCGGTGTCTCACTCGAAAAGAAGAAAAAGATACGTTATCCTTAACACCAAAAAATGTTGTGGACGAAGAGAATTGACTATGGCAGAGGAGCAATTTTGCATTTTATTTAGAATATTAGGTACATGTAGGTAGACTCTGATATCAAAAATCTTGCGTAAGAAATTATCTATTTGGTAGACATACTGAGTGAGGTATCATCACCATAATAGAACTCGTACTGAAACATGCCGATTTTTTTATTATTAATTTTCAAAACTCTCATCTCATCAATAGCCACTTTAGCCACCAGTCCATTGAACTCCACTTATTGGTGAAATTTACCAGCCATAGTTACCAGGCTTGACAAGCGGGTTGGCAATTTAAGAAGTTGTATTCATAGTCCATCCGCTATCATAGTCTCATGACCAGCCTAAGCGGGAGCCCAGTCGCGTAGTATCTCAGTATTGTGCCCAGCGTGACTTGGCTTTCCGCTTAGGCTGGTCACGACACTAGCAGATGAACCTTACAAGGAACGCTCTTCATTCCCTGAAGTTTCACAATCCGTTCTTGTTGCAGCCCACCCCCCGACAGCAACTGGCGGCGGACGAACTCGGACTCGGCGCTGCACCAGTCGTGCGGGGGCGCGGGAGGGGGCGGCGACCCCCCCGCCGCGCAGCTCTCCCCGCACCACCCGCTGCACTCGCACGCGCACCCGCACCAAGCAGCCAATCAGAACCATCGGAGAGGTGAGACCGGGGCTAAGAATGTTATCTATACTTGCGTCGGACTAGGGCTTTCGAATACCGGTATTGAATACCGGATCATTTTCTTCAGTACCGGGATCCCGGTATTACGGTATTAATGGAATGTTTAAGAAAATGTCTACTGTAGAAATAAAGTCACATTGCAATTGTCGAAAGTATTTTCGTATGTAAACACTAGATGACGCTAGTAGTTTTTTAAAACGCGGTAATGAAATGTTTTCTGCGATATGATAAAGGTGTTGGGTGCATAGTGTTCGCCACGCGGACACGTTCGCCTCGCGAAAACTTAGAACTTAGAACTTAAAAATTAAAAATTAGAACTGGAACACCGCCTACGGTACGGTAGTAGGTAGTAGTAGGTACCATGTGTGGGGTGTCGTTTGAAAGAGGGACTCGAGCCGCGTTCGATGGTACAACACTTACGGCGATCGGTGACGACATGTCGCGCAACATTTGAACGATGTTGTATGTGCTGCCGATAGTACCCAGCGTGGGTGCCGGCCGAGATTGTTCCCAGTTTGGTTACGTCCATTTTAGCTTTGTAGCTCGAAAAGTGGTCAAGAGCGAGTCGGACCGGCCGGACACACTTTAGAACCCAAATGTCACTTTGAACGACACATGTCATTAACCTAAACTCGAGCGAACTAACTTCGAGTGACCTACTTGTTCCTGTCCAGTGTCCAGTACGGTTCGGGTAATTTTTTTTTTAATTCATCATCAAGCCCGTTTTTAATAATTTATCCAGTATGAGGACAGCATATATTACATAAATCAATAAAAATATCTGTGTGTTGCGGGACCGTTACGGTGTAATAATTAAAATCAAGTTGAGTGAGGCCAGCTTAAACTGGTCTCTCGTAGTGTTTGTATGAAAACACCAGAGTAATAGGGTGATCCCTTGCTTGGGATAGGTTCATGTGCTACCGATAGAACCCAGTTTGGTTCGTTGGGATTGTTCCCAGTTTGTTTCGTTGAGATTGTTCCTAGTTTGGTTGGATGAGATTCGGGCCTAGCGGGCCCCATGTGTGGGGTGTCGTTTGAAAGAGGGACTCGAGCCGCGTTCGATGGTACCACACTTACGGCGATCGGTGACGGCATGTTGTGCAACATTTGAAACTGTGACGAAACGGACCAAGAGCGTGTCGGGCACTCTAGTAGGTAGAAACTGCGACGAAACGGACCAAGAGCGTGTCAGCCACTCTAGTAGGTAGAAACTGCGACGAAACGGATCAAGAGCGTGTCGGGCACTCTAGTAGGTAGAAAGTGTGACGAAACGGACCAAGAGCATGTCAGCCACTCTAGTAGGTAGAAACTGCGACGAAACGGACCAAGAGCCTGTCGGGCACTCTAGTAGGTAGAAAGTGTGACGAAACGGACCAAGAGCGTGTCGGCCACTCTAGTAGGTAGAAATTGTGACGAAACGGACCAAGAGCGTGTCAGCCACTCTAGTAGGTAGAAACTGCGACGAAACGGACCAAGAGCGTGTCGGGCACTCTAGTAGGTAGAGAGCGGGTGGAATCGGGCCAAGAGCGTGTCGGGCACTCTAGTAGGTAGAAAATGTGACGAAACGGACCAATAGCGTGTCGGGCACTCTAGTAGGTAGAAAGTGTGACGAAACGGACCAATAGCGTGTCGGCCACTCTAGTAGGTAGAAAGTGTGACGAAACAGACCAAGAGCGTGTCGGGCACTCTAGTAGGTAGAGAGCGGGTGAAATCGGGCCAAGGAGTTCAAATTAACAAAGACACAAGAAGGAAAAGGCGAATGAATAGGAACTTATGAATGAAAATTTTTAATCAAATACACATGATAACCATCAATACCGGAATCCCGGTATTAGATTTTTAATACCGGTACTGAAAAGAGGTCAAAAAAGTCCGTGATCCCGGTATTGGGTAATACCGGTATACCGGTATTGGCAGCCCTACGTCGGACTGAAGGGTGTTCTATACTGGACTCGGCGCTGCACCAGTCGTGCGGGGGCGCGGGAGGGGGCGGCGACCCCCCCGCCGCGCAGCTCTCCCCGCACCACCCGCTGCACTCGCACGCGCACCCGCACCAAGCAGCCAATCAGAACCATCGGAGAGGTGAGACCGGGGCTAAGGATGTTATCTATACTTGCGTCGGACTGAAGGGTTTTCTATACTTGCGTCGGAAGCAAGGGACTGAAGGGTTTTCTATACTTGCGTCGGAAGCAAGGGACTGAAGGGTGTTCTATACTTGACTCGGCGCTGCACCAGTCGTGCGGGGGCGCGGGAGGGGGCGGCGACCCCCCCGCCGCGCAGCTCTCCCCGCACCACCCGCTGCACTCGCACGCGCACCCGCACCAAGCAGCCAATCAGAACCATCGGAGAGGTAAGGCTCTATGATAGAGCCTCTCAAACCACTTATGTGATAGAGGCTCTATCACATAAGTGGTTTGAGAGCGGATGCGACGCGAGATCCGGTAATATTTGTACCAAAACGTTGCTAATCCGCCGCGTCTCCGCGTCTAATTCAATGCGCATCCGCTCCCAAACCGCTTGTATGATAAGAGGCTAAGACCGTGTCTAAGAAAGTTACTATATTTCACGTCGGACTAAAAGCAAGGGTAGGTATCAGTCACGCGCACCCGCACGCCGCAGCCAATCAGAACCATCGGAGAGGCTCAGCTCCTCCTCTTTCTGTTTGCGGATGAACTTTGATTCTCTGAATCCTGCGGAGGTCATCACCCGCGTATCGAACTACTGGTTCTAATGTATTAGGCTGTATGAGATACGACACACTACATGCCTTTGTGTGCATGGCATCACATGCGTAGCTCATATAATGCCGTATCTTATACAGTCTAAAACATTACGGGACGTGCACGTCACGGAGGCAGTAGAGAGAGCTAGATTTCGTGTGGGACACCGAGTCGTTCAACGACCCGATGAACCCTGGTGTCAGAGTTTTTCAACCGCCTACTGCAAGTAGCAGGCCTCTGACATGGTTGTGTAACGACCGCCATCATAGACAGCAACCGGGACCGACAGCTTAATGTGCCCATCCGAAGCACGGAACCATCTTACTTGCGGACAATCAGGTGGTTCAGCCTGCAATGTCCTAACCAGACTGGGAACACATTCACAAAGTGATAAATATCAACTTTGTGAGTTTGAACCCACCGGGAATTGAACCCGGAACCTTTGCGTGGCAGGCAGGCACACTAACCACTGCGCCACATCGGATGTCAACGGAGGCAGTGTGCTCGGCCCTTAATAGGTCGTCCGGCCATCCTGTAGGTTTTCGAAGCTCTTAATTACAATTCGTTGTTTTTGTTCCAGCTGCAGACATCCACCTGGACGTGCTGCTCGGCATGAACCCCAACAGCCGGCCGCGATCGTCGTGTGAAATACCCAGGATACCAAACAATAACAAGTAAGTTTTACACTGAAAAATACAGCTGAAAGTAGGTAATTCAAGGGATGAACCGAAAGGGTATAACAAGCCGAAAGGAGGTCAAGGTACTCATGAAACTGAACAACTTTCCCCAAGGAGCATGGGTCGAAATACGAAAAAAGAATTTGGACCTTCCATACAAAATCGCCGTCAGCTAATTGACTTACTATGGGAGGTACATTATTTTTTATCATTTTTCAGCCCATGTTCCACGGGGAAAGTTCTTCAGTTTCATGAGTACCTAGACCTCATTTCGGCTTGTTATACTTTTTTTGTTACGCCCGGTATAATATGCAGAATACCTACATAAGCTGGCCAACTTATTTTGCACTAACTACTTTCCGATTATGAATCAGCCGCTGTACTTATCCAAAACGCAACTCCACATCTAATAAAGTTTTGAGTTTTAGATGGAAGGTCTCGTTCACTGTTTGTAATGAATTGCTTTATTTTAAAACACTGATCTATTTTAGGACTGTAATAAACAATAATATATGCAAGTCATTTTGTGGTTCAACGACTGGCAATGGTTCCTAGTCGTTTTCGTAACATTCGCAAACTATTTGTAACACTAACATTTGTTCATGATATTGAACTCTGATCGTAAATTCGCTTTGGTAACGCCGCATTAAGACCAGCCGCGACAAATTGAATTTAGATTCAGTATTGTTTTTTGCCGTGTGTAAGAACAATATCTTCCCAACTTTATACAAACTGTTCCTTAGACGAACGACTTTGTGGCAGGCAATATGGCGGAAGATCCTTCCACTCGAAAAGATCCAACTGTTACTCCGCAGTTCGCAGCATAGAATCTGAAGTCAGAGAGAGTTGCAACCGAATTAATTGTATACCTAATACGGGAAGTGTTTTAAATTCAATTTATTGCGAGTTTTTATCGCTTTGGTTACATCCAATTCGTAAAGGATGGAGTAGTCGCTGGGAATTAGTTGCAAAAACTATCCCAGTAAATAAAGCCCTATCCCTACCACGCGTTAGTGGTCAAGTCAAGATACACTTATTAAATTCGCGGGCTTAGAGTGAGCCGTTGTAGCCCAGATAGTAGAGACGTCCCCAGTACAGATGGCGAAGGTCGCTGGTTCAAATCCAGCCTGCGGTGAAAATTTTGCATGTTTTCCAAGAATTTAATTTATAATTCATGGAGTTTATTCATATTCATCATCAACGAAAACATTTTTTCTCTGTGTAGTAACAGTATCCAATACGTCAAACCTTTACAGAAATGCATTTCAAAATAGCGACTTTGTTTACAGCGTGTACGAGAGCGGAGGGGATGGCGGGGGCGGCGGCGGCGGGGGCGGGGGTGGAGGCGGGGGCATGCTGGGGTGCGGCGAGCTGCAGGTGCCGGGCGGCTCGCTGCCCGACCTCACCTCCGTGCACTTCCCCCCGCCGCACTACCGGCCCCCCGCGCCGCCCTCGCCACACTCGCCGCACTCCCCCCACCCACATCAACATCAACACCAGCACAGCCAGCATCACCATCCCGTCAATAGATACGTAAGTATAACCTGATAGAAGAAGGGGACCCGAAATCATAGAACAAAAGGGACCCGAAATCATAGAAGAAAGGGACCCGAAATCATAGAAGAAAGAGACCCAAAATCATAGAAGAAAGGGACCCGAAATCATAGAAGAAAGGAACCCGAAATGGCAACATTACTGTTTGCGTCTTTTTGAGATTACATGACATTTGAGTAAAATTTTAACATCAATGTTGTTGCCATTTCGGGTCCCCTTCTTCTTTGAATCAGGAGGCAGCGCAATAGCGACCGCGAAACAGGGCTCGGAAACACTAGGAGCTATGACCCGCTACGAATGGTAGGTGGTTGCAGAGTGCAGGTGCCGGGCGGCTCGCTGCCCGACCTCACCTCCGTGCACTTCCCCCCGCCGCACTACCGGCCCCCCGCGCCGCCCTCGCCGCACTCCCCGCACTCGCCCCACCCACATCAACATCAACACCAGCACAGCCAGCATCACCATCCCGTTAATAGATACGTAAGTACCCCATAGAGACCGCGAAACAGACGGAGGAAACACTAGGAGCTATGTCACGCTACGAATGGTAGATGGTTGCAGAGTGCAGGTGCCGGGCGGCTCGCTGCCCGACCTCACCTCCGTGCACTTCCCCCCGCCGCACTACCGGCCCCCCGCGCCGCCCTCGCCGCACTCCCCCCACTCCCCCCACCCACACCAGCACCAGCACAGCCAGCATCACCACCCCGTTAATAGATACGTAAGTAATCGCAGGAGCGGCTTCTTCTTCTTCGAGTGGAACACCGAGTTGTCCAACGACCCGATGAACCCTGGTATCAGAATTTTTCAACCGTCTACTACAAGTAGCAGATTCTGACATGGTTGTGTAACGACCGCCATTTAAGTAACCAATCATAGACAGCAACCGGGACCGACAACGTTCTCTGCGAAGTACGAAACTATCCTTATTTTCGACCAATCATCATGTGGTTCAGCCTGCGATTTCCTAACCGAACTAGGAACAAATTCGCAAAGAGATATATGTATATCAATTTTATGTTATGAGTGACCTACTGAGAATCGAAACCGGAACCTTCTGCGTGACAGGAAGTCGTACTACCACTGCGCCACATCGGCTAGGGGCGGCAACGCACACGTACAATGAAGCAGTTCTTACGAAACAGAGAAGAGATGAAGTATACCGGGAGTAACAGAAAGGGTATAACAAGCCGAAAGGAGGTCAAGGTACTCATGAAACTGAACAACTTTCCCTATGGAACATGGGTCGAAATATGAAAAAATAATTTGGACCTCCCATAGTAAATCAATCAGCTGATCGCCAATTTTGTATGGAAGGACCAAATGTTTTTTTTTTTTCATATTTCGATTCATGTTCCATAGGGAAAGTTGTTCAATTTCATAAGTAGCTTGACCTCCTTTCGGCTTGTTATACCCTTTCTGTTACTCCCTGTAGAATTGATTCATTCACATCGTGTGATACATCGAGTCGGCGAACGATAAAATTCGATAAAACTTCTTCAACTATTTCGGCCCTTTCTGGTTCCGAAGCACGGAACCGTCTTTCTTACGGACAATCTGTTGATCAGTGTAAAATTGATTCCATCAAAAACATTCTGTAAAAAACTAGCCAAGGCTTGATGGAGCCGCTTGTTTATCTCTAAAAAGTAATGAAATCTAGGCAAAGTCGTGCCAAGTCTAAGGTCCTTACTGCGATTTCTTTATTATTATTGTTAATGTTATACGACTGGCCGATGACTTGTACACACTAATGCATAAAGAATATTCAACGGCCTGTCGTATAACATTAACTATAATAATTATAATACAGAAATCGCAGTAAGGAACCAGATGGTTATTGCATTACATCAGACACTTACACAGGCTTTTCTACATTTCCAGAGCCCCACGTCACCGGGCGCGGTATCACCGGGAGGGTCCCCCGCGACGGGGGGCCTCTCCCCCGCGTCGGGGTCCCCCGTGGGGGCCACGGTGCCCCTCAGCAACGCTATGCACCACCCGCAAGATCACGCCTCGTTATATGACACGCAGGTCAGTGAGGTTTCAGTTTTATACTGCAGACAACAAGCAGACACGATCGAGCATACCATCCGGGTGATCGATGTGAAATGGAACTACTTTCCGCAAAAAACATATTCCGAAAATGAAAAAATTAAATAGATTTTGAACACACATTCAAAATTTCAGATCACGTTGTTTCAGTTACAGTACGCGAATGAGTTCATGACCATGTTGAGGAATGCGGTAGTGATGTGACTAAATTCATGTTGATGTCGATATCGAGAATTGTTGCCGAACAGTTCAGTTCAGACTACTCATAGTTATTAGTTAATGGGTTGTTTTTCCTACAATATTGAGTAGGTAGGGTATCGTTGAATAGGTCTTTATAAACTAAGGGCAGGTTTCTTTAAAACAAAGTAACTAAAATGTATATGTCTCGAGAAGTCGAGACATTTGCTTATTAAAGGGGCCTTTTTAGCCATAGTTTGTTCGAACTGTAACTTCACTGTTTGTGAATAATATTAAAGAAGTATTTATGGTTTCTACACAAAACACAACACAACGACAAAATATCGACAACTTTGTGACACACTTTTTTCCCATCACTCGACTGCGGGCGAATGCGGGGAGTTGGGTAACCGCGGGGCGCGCCGCTCCCGCGCGCCTCCTCATTCCCCGATGACCAAGAACTCATTCGCGTACTGTACTATGGTAGGTGATATTTTTACTTATTTCGACTTGTGTTTCTTGAGGACCGTTGTTCCCTTATGACCGGCCGGCCAATAGCAGAACTTTTTTACTATCGGTCAACAGTAAAATGTCACCCAATAAAATGAAAAGAAAAATTACGCTTATTCAAGAACCAGTAAACCATTTAATTTAGTAAGTGAAAAAAAAAAAGCTTGTTACGTGACTGCCTCTTGTTTGTGGAATCCTAAAGATGATTGAAACTGGAAAGTAGGTTTTAGATACGAAGATTCGCATAAAATAACGGAATACGGTCGCTAAATTATTTGATTCGATGTGGTTTGTTTGTAGGAAAGGCTTACTATCGGTATTTTTGCAATACATACAGTGTGTTGCTTAATTAATTATTCAGGAATTCATGAGTCAAATTTAAACTATTGTTCTCCTTATTACATTTAAGGAGTGTTTCCTCAACGTACATGGTAGTATGAGTGTAGTATTTTGTATTGAATGAAATGATTACTCACATTATGAAATTAACATACTATACATTTCGCGTAGATACAGAAGTTCTTTGTACAGTCACTTACGCCAACTCATGAACATAATATCAATATTTAAGGTATAGTTTTTTTTTTTGTGATTCATACCGACAAGCCAGACAAAATGTACCGACAATGTTACAGTCTGAGAAATATCGCAACCTTATATTTTTAATTTTTATTAGTGAGCGTGACAGACTGTACAACAAGAGAGCAAAGTTTATTTTTACTTCAGGTGCAAATTCTGATTGTCGAGCTCGCGACGATTAATAATTGTACTTAGTAATGGATTCAAAAATATTATTCTGAGCGCAGTGAGGGACGAAAGCTCGAAATTGCTGATTTGCTGTCGAGATACAAAACGATTTCCCCGAGAGGAAAATACATATTTCCATTCCAGTTTCATTTATACCCAGATCATTAGTTACCCGAATGTCCTTCGTTACAATAGTGAATTTGTGTAACAGAATCATAAAAATACTGAAGAAAATAAATCTTTGTTTGAAAAGATATAAATTACATGAAATAAAATAAACGGTTTTATTTTCTTCAGAAATACGCGACTAGTGCGCGATAGGTCTTAACATTTATGTTGTTTTATTTTGTTTTGTTTGTGTTTATTTGCTTTCAACACAAATCATTTTTTTTTTGTTTATTTCAGAATCACTTATCTGTACCAAACACAAATAATTATCTTCATCATAATAAGGTTCGTTTTCTTTTTTAACCTCCTCTTAAATTTTCTCCATTTCATAAGTTCTGGCTTGAAATACTGTCGATATGGGTGCCATGCCAAGAGAGTTTTTTTGTATTTTTCAAAATTAATATTTCTCTTTTTTACTTACGATTGGCGCTTGAATTCTTTTTAATGCATGAAAAGAAATATTAAATATTTACTCTCTATTGCTTTTTTGTGGCACATTTTTTACATTTCTAAGCGCAGTTGCCGCTTGATCTTATCATCGCACTCTTGATTAATAAATAATAATATTCCTGTGTTTGGTTATACTTTATATTTATTTTTATACAAGCCATCATCCTTTGTCTCATAAGACCACTATTATTATTTAAAACCACTATTATTTTCTATAATGAAATTGCCTTATATCTTGTTCACGGCTTTGAAAAATACGCACTTGGTATATTTTTCTAAGAAGATAATTATTGTTCGTTCAATTTTGTACAATAATAAATCCTACTAATATTATAAAGGCGGATGTTTGTGTGTGTGTTTGTTACGACATCACGCAAAAACGGCTGATTAGACTGACATGAAACTTTGCAGAAATATAAAAGGGCATCTGGAATAACACATAGGATACTTTTTACCAAGGAAAAATGTCTTATTCCCACGGGATCACGCATTTTCCAATATTTTTGAAATAGGTGGCGTGACTGAGCCGATTCGCGTTTTAAACGTTTTCGCCGAAAACTAACAGCGACATCTCTTGGCAAATAATGCTTCTTTCCCGCGGAATAATAGGTTGCAGCGGGTGAAACCGCTGACGGGCAGCTAGTAAAAATATAATTTTGTATGTACATTGCTTATTAATTCTACAAATCACACTACATTTTTATATTTTCTAACTGCATGCTTTCCAAGCTCAGTCTTTATTTTATTCTGGGAATATTAAACATGACATTAAACTATGTTAAATAATGCATTCCGAATCGGAGTCTCCTATCTAGAAACATCAATAATAATAAAAAGCTTCAAGTGGCATACCAAGTCGTCCAACGACCCGATGAAACCTGGTGTCAGAATTTTTCAACCGCCTACTGCAAGTGGCAGGCCTCTGACGTGGTTCTGTAACAATCAACGTCTATGTAATCATAGATAGCAACTGGGACCGCCGGCTTAACGTGCCCTCCGAAGCACGCAACCATCTTTTCTTTTCGGACTCTCGGGTGGTTCGGCCTGCAATGTATCCTTACCAGAAATATAAACTTTATGAGTGAGCCACCAATAAACAAACCGGGCACCTTCTGTATCGCAGGCAGTCGCAATACTCCTGCGGCACAGCGGCCGTAAATAAAAAAAATACCATCAGTATGCCATATTATGCCATTATCATCCTTACTTATCGTTTGACGGAGACTTCTGTTAGGATGATCCATTAAATATTATATTCTACAGGTGCTTTGTCGGGACTAAATAATTTACCACTGCTTCTGCGATTTTCTTACATTTGTCATAGTTATGAAAGACGGACGATAGATTGTTCTAAGTTGTAAAGTACACTTATAAATCTTACACATTTAATTTTGCTTAGGCATAAACTAAACTTATATCTGTGAAAATACTGTAAATGATTTACGAAAGTCTATCGTCTTAGACTAAATTATTTATTGACCTATAAACGCCAGCACATATTTTACACGGGAAGAAAAACTAAGATTATGCTGAGTGTACCAATCAAAAATCTGAACGTTGCATCACGATTTGTCAGATACAGTTGTACAGAAACTTTCAAATTGTAGATCTGGAAAACTTGGGTCTAAAATCATTGTTTTATGAAATTCCACTTTAAATGTTTTATGAAATTCCACTTCAAATACTAATTGTAGCGTGCGGTCTATTGTCATTCAAAGATTACTTTTATTAAGGGTAAAAAGTAATAACTGACAAAAGGTTACTTGTTAAATTAATACAAAACAAATGCAATGTTCGGAAAACTTGTATAGCTCGATAATAAAAATCCCCTGAGTGCACCCATCTATAATATTTTCTGGCGTTTAGTGTTCCTTACGTGGACTTTGTACCGCTAGCACGAGGAGGAGCAGTCGGGGTGGATGCAGAGCATGTCGCCGCTGGAGCACGGGTGGATGACCTCGCAGTACCAGTCCCACACCAGCCCGCCCAGCCAGTACTCGTCCACCTCCAACATCAACATACCCTCGCCCACGGTAACACCTCACTTGTACCGCACTGTGTACCGCACCACGCTGGATGACCTCGCAGTACCAGTCCCACACCAGCCCGCCCAGCCAGTACTCGTCCACCTCCAACATCAACATACCCTCGCCCACGGTACCACCTCACTTGTACCGCCCTGTGTACCGCACCACGCTGGATGACCTCGCAGTACCAGTCCCACACCAGCCCGCCCAGCCAGTACTCGTCCACCTCCAACATCAACATACCCTCGCCCACGGTAACACCTCACTTGTACCGCACTGTGTACCGCACCACGCTGGATGACCTCGCAGTACCAGTCCCACACCAGCCCGCCCAGCCAGTACTCGTCCACCTCCAACATCAACATACCCTCGCCCACGGTAACACCTCACTTGTACCGCACTGTGTACCGCACCACGCTGGATGACCTCGCAGTACCAGTCGCACACCAGCCCGCCCAGCCAGTACTCGTCCACCTCCAACATCAACATACCCTCGCCCACGGTAACACCTCACTTGTACCGCACTGTGTACCGCACCACGCTGGATGACCTCGCAGTACCAGTCCCACACCAGCCCGCCCAGCCAGTACTCGTCCACCTCCAACATCAACATACCTCGCCCACGGTAACACCTCACTTGTACCGCACTGTGTACCGCACCACGCTGGATGACCTCGCAGTACCAGTCCCACACCAGCCCGCCCAGCCAGTACTCGTCCACCTCCAACATCAACATACCCTCGCCCACGGTAACACCTCACTTGTACCGCACTGTGTACCGCACCACGCTGGATGACCTCGCAGTACCAGTCTTAAACTTTATTACACAGAAAGTACAAAGGGCGGGCCTAATGCCATTCTCTACCGGGCCACCAAAAGGTAAACTGAGAGATACAAAGCGGCTGCACTGATAAAATCTGAACATACCCTCGAGCACAGTGCGTTTATTTTGTACGGGGTGCGACGGAACAACCAACTTTCCAGAGAATACTTAGCTCAACCCTACAAACGGAACAACTTTCCCTGACGAACATTAATAAAAATTACACCTCAAATAGAGATTAGAGATAAAAATATTAATAAAAATTAATTACACCTCTAAACAAATAAACACCTCTTACCGGCGGAGAGGTTTCCTTGGGGAAAGTTTTACAGTGCAACAGGTTGGGCTTAGCCTTAAATGATGTTCCGCAGACTGCTAGCTGGGTCTCCCATTACCTATGGCATACGTTGCTACCATACTAATGAAATATTGTTACCTTCCACATGTGACAGTCAAAGTCAAGTTTGTTTCTGTTGGTGTGAAAAGCCTGCTTTATTTTATTACGTCTCAGAACATAAAGTTCCTCTCCGAAAAATCTCCTTTTCTCAAAATGTCCTGTGCACTCATTATTTTCCTTTACACCAAGTTTCAACCTACTAATATATCTCTTGTGATGTGATCCTCAGATGGTGCACAGCCCGGGCAGCCCTGCGGACTCGCCGCAGACACAGACTGACTACCACAACCTGCACCAACTGCTACAACCCTTCGAGCAGATCACTATGGTCAGTATCAGTATCAATATACATAGTATAGAATGAAGTCGCTTTTTGCGTTCTCTGTCTGTATGTCGTGGGATTCGCTAACTCCTTCTAAACCACACTACAGCCGGATTTTTATGGCATTTTTTTAAATAGATATAGTGAAGGCCGGACATGTTGCGCCGACCCCATCTCATTTGGTATAAGGACAGGCAGATGATTATGTATGAGAATGATGAGGAAGGTATGATACATGTCAGGAAAACGTTTTTTCCTTCGGGAAAATGAGTTGCAGCAGGCTGACAGGTCGCTAGTAAGATATAAACATTGAATACGCACTGGACAATTAGGAACTGCTAGGAACAAGGATTAGGTTGGTGGTGCTAAGCTATGAGAGTTGGTAAATGTTACATTATCTTTATCAATCAATACATAGTATAAAATGAATTCGCTTTGCGTCTGTCAGTCGTGGAATTCGATAACTTCTAAACCACGTAACGATTTTTTTTGTACTATGTATGTAATGATTATTGGGAACATTTGGCTAAATTGTTATTTCCTTGACTTCATCCCATTCATATTTTTTGACGTTCTTTCACCACATAATCGCTAATAAAAAATATCTATATTTTTAATACGCTGCTATGTAATATCCACATCACTACCCATTTTATCACCCACGTAATTTTAATATTGATTGTTGTTTTGCTTCAATGGAGTAGCAAGGAGTTGTAAGTAACATATCTATACGTATACAATCATTATACTTATAGTATACCTAGCCGCCTAGCCGCTTTAAAAACTGGTTGATATGACTGAGCAACTAATAATTCTATGTATCCCTGAATTCAGAACGAGGAATTTCAGAAGGAAACCAACGTACAAACAAAATGAAGCATACAACAAACAGACCCGGCTCGCGCTCTAAACACAACAAAATTCACAAAAACATACTATTTTCGGTCATATAATTCGGCTTTGTATTTAGTTGTGTTTTAGCGCGCACCCTGGCTGAGTATTACTATTTATCACGAATAGTTTTCATTTATTGCGTTGTGGTTGTTCGTTGGTCCTAACATTCACTTGCTCTTAGGTATCTAAATAATTTTGTATTACTTAATAAAATTATCACTTGTCATCTCAACCAGCTTGAAAATGTGCAAATATTTGAAAAACACTCGAATTTAAGTATTTATAAACTAACATAAGTATTTGATTGAGCAGAACGTAACGTTTTGTAATAATATTTGCCCAGTTAACAAAATGAAATGTAGTTTCAAGAGCAAGCTACATCGGCACTCACTGTTCAAAGGAAAATACCGTAATCACTTGAGATACCGCACTGTTCAAAATTACGCACGAATATTTTAAGCACATAAAATATTAAGTTTACGGACGATTTGGTACTAAAAAACAAGAATAATTTGACGATTTATCAGCGTAATTAAGTTCTTTTACCACCCCCATATCCTATAATGGGGGCTCTATTGGAAACCCGAAATCAAATTGGGAATCCTTTATTCGTAGCTTGAATTTAATTGAAACAAAATAATGACTTTTAGGGACTGCACTCAATTAAATTAGATTAAATTCAGTGCCAATATACCTGGAGTAACAAAAAGGGTATAACAAGCCGAAAGGAGGTCAAGGTATTCATGAAACGTCGAAATATCAAAACAAAATTGGGCCTGTTGTACAAAATTGCTGATCAACTGATTGATTTACTATGGGAGGTCTAATTTTTTTTTCATATTACGACCCATGTTTCATAGGAATCATGAGCACATTGACTTCGTTTCCCGGTATATTTGACCTATACAGGCAGCAAAAGCAGACAACAGCAATATTGAGTGTAGTCCCTGTTGTGTCGTGTTTGAACACTGGTGGTAACGTTGGTGGATGTTGGTTGGCTAAGGACTGGGCGCAGCTGGTGCAGAGCCTCGTGGACTCGGGCTGGACCGCGCACGTGCAAGTCGCGGACAATGTACGACACCACACTACACATTCACCCCATATACACGTGCGAGTTGTACGATTTATCTCGGGCCACTCCAATAAGTCCTATTTGATAGCTGTCAGATAGATTAATTTGTTGAGATAATGTCTATTTTATTTTGTTGACACTTCAGTTAGTTTAGTATGGAACTGACAGCGGTCAGAAAGGACTTATTGGAGTGACCCGAGAATAGTTCATGTGCTCAGGTTATCCTGATTTTCGAGCAAGTGTCTCAGTGTCCTTATAAACAGCTAGCTACTACAGCACAGCGTAAATACGCGTGACTACTGTGCTATCTTAATTTTCGATGTGAAATTGACGCGATTACTAGACAAACAAAACGTAAGATGTTTTTTTCGAAAACCTCGCTTTTGCAATACACTTCGAATAAAACAACTGCAAAGAAATTATCCAAACGTTGACCCATACTAAAAAAGTACTTTTCTCTTTTGGGGCGGCAACAATGCCTGGATTTCGAATCTTTCTTTATCTTATCGAGAATATTGAATAAATGCCTAAAATCATACAACTCGCAAAGCAAAGAACATAGGTATTGTGACACTCACCTTCACAAGTATTGTTGTTATATTCTGGAGATATTCCTCTATATTTTATTTTGTATAGCCTTGTAGCTATTTTTTATTCTTAAATATCACCAACATTCTTCAGGCATGTTTTGCGGTTTGAATATTATTTTGCCTGGCATTTATGTAAACGTTTATTTTAATACTTTTACGACCCAAAAATATTATTGTATCATTATAATTTTTGTAATTTACTAGTATTCGAACCCTAAATGTTAATTTTCTGAAATACTAGAACGACTAGCACTTGTTTGGGTATAAAAACACATAATTTGATAGATTTGAACCGCATGTAGGTAGAAATAGTGTAGGCGTATTACACATTCACTCGATTGGGCATGTTTAAATTATTGTAAATAGACTGAAGTTACTTTTGATTGATCGTTAACTGCAATTTTTTTTAAATTACTTTTTAGATCGATTTATCAAAAGAAACTTCAGCCTTCTTTCTTATACTGAACCAATACTCAGTTAAAAACTTAGGTAGCGTTTTAAGTTCTGCCTGCTTATCATTTCGAATTGAATCAAGCTTACCCTGATTTTTCTAGAGGTAAACATCCGTAGGATAGTCCTGTCATGTTTTTTTCCAGGGTTTGCTGCATATTCTTGGTGTTTTTGTCTCGCTTTCCGCTGCCAAAAAACTGAGGCTATGCACACGACTTTTTACTCACGCGAAAGTTGACGCGTAGTTTTGTTCAAACAGACATAGTTGCGCCTAATTCGCACTATTATTTTTGTTCGCAAATCAGGCGCAACTTTTGGACCTTTTATACTACAAAGGTGCGTTTAAAAGTCGTAATGTGCGAGCCTTTTTTAGCGCTTTTATTGATTTGTCTTCATCTGGTGATTGCAGTTGGATCAGCCCAGTCCGAACTACAATTCCCCGTACATAAACCACAATTCACCGCACTCGCCGCAACCAACGAATCAACAAAGTACGGCGCATACGTATCCACAGGTAACACCATATTTTTTTACTATTTATTCCCTAAGGGTAATATTATAAAGTTTTTGTTACTTGGCAACATTTAGTCTTTTAGTTGTGGTATGTTCTCCTATCGACATTCTGTGTTATTTTGGAGGTACAATGTACAAATATGAAATATTTCATTGTACTCTAAACTTTTCTTTTACTTTTCGTAATAGAGTGACTATTGCAGTAAGTATTGTAAATGGAATAAATATTAGGTAGTTTCTCATATGAAAAGTAGGTAACTTATGTTACAGAAGTAACTCAAAACCTTTGCTTTGACCGTGTTCAGTGTTTTTAATTGTCTAATAAAATATCTGTTTCTCTCACAAATTGGTATTCAGAAACTTTTATTCTATGAAATAATAACATATTCGAATACCAAATTTTAAAACACTTCTCGTGTTAGGTAAACAATTATTGGAAAACTTCCAAAATTTTCACCGCAGGCAGGATTTGAACCAGCGACCTTCGGCATCAGTACTGCCGACGCCCTAACCAACTGGGTAACCGCGGTAGCCCAGTTGGTTAGGGCGTCGGCAGTACTGATGCCGAAGGTCGCAGGTTCAAATCCTGCCTGCGGTGAAAATTTTGGAAGTTTTCCAATAATAACATATTCTTCAACACGGGCAAAGCTTTTGCGTTATTTCTTCTCCACGTACGTACAGTACGCGAATGAGTTCAGGACCATCCTGAAATATGCGCCTCCTTGTCACACTCGCAGTGGCGCTGGCGTGTGCGACAAGGATGCGCATATTTCAGGATGGTCATGAACTCGTTTGCTTGCTGTAAGTAAACCAAGCAGCAAACTGACTAGCTCATATTATTTTCAGTCCCCCCACCCCGCGTCGAGCGGCAACGAGACACGGCGGGGCGGGCGAGATCCGGTCGCGGGGGGAGGGGGGTTCATACAGCCGCTCGCCTCGCCCCCCGCGCCGCCCACACCCGCCACGCCCGCCAGCATACCCGACATCATACTCACAGGTGAGCAAAGCATTGTAAACAGATCTTTTTTAATTAATGGTGTTGTGTTTCATTCCCCTGCGATTCTTGGACGAATTGGCCAATCCGACCCGTCGCTTGCATATTGCGGTAGCTATATTTAATATTCTTTAGTCTTGGTCTTAGGACTTACTATACAGTTAGTCCTCCCACCCCGCGTCAGCCGTGTGGTGCCGGCTTAGAATAGGCATCACCCCATAATATGTAGCCCATATGGGGCCCATATCTATCCCGTGGGTGTCGTTTGAAGCGACTCTGGGGTTTGAGAGTTGATGTGTATGTCTCGACGCGGCGGGGCGGGCGAGATCCGGTCGCGGGGGGAGGGGGGTTCATACAGCCGCTCGCCTCGCCCCCCGCGCCGCCCACCCCCGCCACGCCTCCCAGCATACCAGATATCATACTCACAGGTGAGCAAAGCATTATATACGGCCTTTCGGATGACGACGATCCAATTACAGTAGCAGCAGCTGCAGCCATTGCAAGTAGATCACACTCCACAAGCTCTTCAAGCAACCGACGTCCCCGCCGGTGGGGACGCGGATGTCCCTCATTTGTACCCATCTTTAGCAACTACCGATACACATAGATAAATAGACATAGTAGTTCAGTAGCGGAAAGTAATTGTGTTATAATATTATTAAAGTTCGCAATTTTTTTAAACCCTATAACTAACATGTTTATAAGACTATTCTTTGAAAAATTAGAAATTATACATACTTGCTTTAGGTACTGTTTAGGTATTTACATATTTAGCAAAAATAAACAGTTATTATAAAATTCGAGTGGAAGAAAAAGTTACATCTAGAATGAAATATCGATGTCTTAAAGTTATGAAATTTTTAGAAGTTTAATGTACTTGCTACATACCTAAACGGAAAAATGCTTATAATTTCGCCAATATTAAATTAGAGTTAGTCTCATAATGGTAAAATTTTCTTTTAGCTTTTACTAAATTCGTTCATAAAAGTTTAGAAGTCTAGGATTAAAGCTTTTATAACGTCAAACTTATTTTTTCATATTAGGGCTTATATTGAATTCGAGTGTATAAAGTTAATATTACTCTACCAGAATCATGTAATTATCAAACATACAAAATATTAGAAGTTTATCTCCATGGCAACATACGGATTTAACTATATGGCTGACCGAAGCACGGCGCGGCGTGAATTTATACCTATTTGTCGCGGACGATCCGTAAGCGCGCGCCGCGCCGGCGCACACTGATCGCGGTCAAACGAAGAAGCATTAAATCGGATCGCGGCGCGGATGTAATACCTATATAATATTGTAATTGTTGAATAACTATTAAAGTTATACCTATTTATTTAACGTTTAACAACACATTCGCGAACTTTTGTTCAATTATTTTTAGTAGCGCCATTTGATTATCTATACCTCTAAATCGACATTAATGTAAATAAATAGGAACGTACGCGTACTCCTTCCCATCGTTTCTTTCTTGACTGGCAGATAACAACCGATCAATTCCTCGACTTTTCACAGTTACTATATCACTATTTGGCTTATTCTCCTCGGAACGCGTTCTCCTGACAATTCCGTCATCATTTTTCAAATTGATTTTATTGTTATTTTGAAGGCATGGAGTCATTCTTTGTAGGAATGTAAATAAAATTATGTGAGAGGCCCACTTTTCTATCGAGTAAATGCGAAGTTATAACAAGGCTACTATTTGCTGTGACGGAATCTAGAGAACGGAATTGGGTTGTATGATGGATCTAACAAAAATGATTCATGTGGCTTTGTTTACAAGTATTGGCAAGATGTTCATAAACATGTGCATACATTATCGTGTTATAAGGAAAATTTACAAATCTGTTTTGAATTTAAATAAGATATTTATAAAGAAAATTGAAGCCCACTATTTTATGTGACGGATCTGATAAAATGTCCACTATTTGGGTGACGGATCTGAATTTCGCATTAAGATCTTTGCCGTGTGCTGTCGCCCAATTCTGCCCGTGGGTATAAGGATAAAGAGCTTCCGGGGGGTAGGCAGCAGCGCCTCCCGTGTTAACAACATAGTCTACAAACACACACTGCGGTCACCAATTTGCGTGCCCAGCGCGGTGACTATGGGCAAACCCCCATGAATAGGTCGAGATCTGTATGAACACCTTTTATCAGAAAAAGCTCAAAACGGAAGTGGACCTGGAATAGCCCTGACGGCAGGACGAAGAACGAAATCAACTTCATCATGACGGATAAACGGCATATAATAAGGGGTGTTAGTGATCGTGATCAGTAAATTCAATACCAGAAGCGATCAACGACTAGTAAGAGGCACCCTAAATATCAACTTCAAGCTATAAAGAAACCGCATGGTGAAGCCAGTTCTCCACCCCAAGCTGCCCCAAGCCGGACATGAGGAATTCTTACTTGAACTGATAAATCGATTCGCTACCCTGGAGACCCCGATAAACGTTGACGAGGACCTAGAGGGCATAGTCGGGGTTGTTCGCGAAGTGGGGACGAAGCACTTTCGTAAAAGGCGAACAGATTAGAAGTCCAAACTTTCGAGCGAGGCCCTGGTCTGGCACTGACGCAAATTAGTCTGGATACGCCAGATGATGCATTGCCAGATCCCTTAAAAAAAGATCCGAAGTATGGTAAGACGCGACCTCCGAAGCTATAACACTCGACTCGTAAAGGAGGCGATTGACAAGAACCGAGGGTCGAAAGTTTTTACCAAGACAATGGGAAGGAGTCATCTGGCAAAGCTAAACTACCTCGAATGGTGTAACTGTCATATTGGTTCTAGATATTCTCGCTGAAATTGAGAACTTCTTTGGAAATCTGTAGTATGCCTCGCATGCGCAAAAGCCTTCACCTGACGCGAGCCCAAACCCTAGAGCTCCTCTCTACCGCCACTTTACAGAAGGTCTTCCAGACGTAGATAAAGACGAAATCGGGGCTGCTCTCAGGCAGATTAAGAATGGGAAGGCTCCCGGGGAAGACGGAATGGCCTCTGAGCTACTTAAGGCCACGTCTACAAGCTGTTCTCGAGAGTCGTCACCAATAGTCTGGCATCAAGATTTGATGCCTTTCAGTCACCGAAACAGGTTCAGACTGTAAGGCAGGTTGTTCCCATGCCAAAAAAGTACAACCAAACCAACCACTGAGTGGCCTTTGTGGACTACGAAAAAGCCTTCGACTCTATCGAAATCTGAGCTGTATTGGAGTCTTTGCAGCGGTGCCAAGTCAACTGGCAGTATGTTCAGGTGCTGAGAAGCCTCTATCAAATAGCTACGATGTCCGTTCAAGTACAAAACCACAATACAAGGTCCATCCAACTGCTCCGTGGTGTAAGACAGGGTGACGTTATATCCCCGAAACTCTTCACCAAAGCACTGGAGAATTTCTTTAAGACTCTACGGTGGGATAGACTGGGCATTAACGTCAACGGCAAAAATCTCATGCATCTCCGCTTTGCCGACGACATAGTCATAATGGCCGAATCGCTGTAGGACCTGCAAAAAATGCTATCGACTCTTAACTCTGCCTCGAGACATTTTGGACTTGAGATGAACTTAACTTGGATAAGACGAAGGTCATGTTCAATCATAATCACTCATTATCCCCGAGCCGGTTTCCGTCGAAGGTGTAGCCCTTAAAGTTGTTCAGAAATATGTGTACCCTGGGTAAACTTTGGTGGGTACAGACAGGGTAGAGACAAGTTTGAAGCTGAAATCACCAGAAGAGTGCAGCTTGGCTGGGTAGCATTTGGGAAGCTGCATCATCTTTGCCATAATGCCTCAAGACCAAGGTGTTTGGTCAATGCGTCCTACCAGTCATGACTTACGGAGCCGAGACGTGGAGCTTGATAGTAAAACTGGCCCACAGGGTACATGTCACTCAAAGGGGTATGGAAAGGCTTATGCTCGGTATCTCTGGATAAAATCCGGAATGAGGCTATCCACAAATGACCAAAGTGACGGACATAAGTGTAGTAAGCTGTAGTGGCAGTGAGCGATGAACGGTAGAGTAAGCGGGTTCTCGGCAAGCGTAGCGTTGCCGCCCTCCGGCCAGATGGACTGAAGACTTAAAAAAGGCGGCTGGTAACGACTGGATAGCAAAAACGGGAGATCGTGCTTTATGGCGTTCCCTGTGGGAGGCCTACGTCCAGCAGTGGACTACAATAGGCTGATGTAGATTACGATCTTTGATTTGCATGTACCAACCAGCAGCACCAGCCTATCATATAAATTAGCCAAGTTCCTGGTGGTCTACATCACGTACGCTAGACCCTCGATCTCCATTATGCCAGCAAAAGCTACCCACCACGCTGAACAAATTGTGTTATGGAACCATTCACGTATCTGTTATAGTCAAGATGGCCTCCTGGTGGTCTATATCAGACACTCTGGATTGGACTCTCCAGTGCTAACATATCAAAATATTTACTTTCACTTTTATGATTTGTATGTATTAGGATAAAAAGTGGCCAACTGACACCAAATTTTGTCCACTTTTATCGATTATCTTTATTCCGTCGTCACCTTATCAGATCCGTCACCGCAAGGATGACGGAATATGACGGATCTGAGGTGCTGGATCTGATGACCAAGGCATATTTTTTTCAATTTGCAAGAAACTTACTACGCATAAGGCGAATTGCTCCATACGATTAATTTCAGTAAAAAGTGGTACATGACATACCAGTGTTCAAAAAAATTAAATGTGTCACTAACAGGAGAAAATCGCCTTAGTAGGTATGATGAAATCGGAAAAAAAAAATACGGATCTGAAATGTCTACGCTTATTTAGCCTATTTCTGTAAATAGTACGCAAATCTGACCAATAAATCTCCTTTAATAAGTATGAGGTAACGTCCTGGCAGGATAAAATGATATCTAGGTTTAATAGTTGAAAAGAGATATGCTTTTAAAGTGGTGCTTACGGAACTGATATGGACAATGGACACCATTGTTTAAGTTAGCTTGTTTTTTAAACTATGGCTTTAATAAAATATACGATGGCATAATATGATACTTTCGTTCAGTTTTCATCTATACTTATTTATCAAAATGTAAGCCAAATTTACTGTAACAGTAGCAATTTTAAGGCGTTTAACAGCCAAAAGTGGAGTGGACACCGCCTACGGAATTTAGAGAATGAAGGTTTGAAAAATATTTTTGAATCTATCTACAATATTAATGCTAATTTTGAAACTTTGCCTACATAACCAATGGTTTATACTACCTAAGAAAAAATCGACATATTTTTACCATGATCACATCTGTGTGTTTTCTTGTGCCACTCATCAGATCCATCACCGAGAAGAATAAGCCATTTAAATAAAGTCCACAAATTACACACTGATCACTCATTATGAAGTAATAAGTAGTAATAATTGCAGCGCAGCACGTAAACAAACAATCAAGTCAAATTTGTTTTGCGGTGGGCGGCGGGGTAGGGTAGTGCGCAGGGGGCGAGGCACGGCTCGCTCGCACGGCGCGCCGCCGGCGCTCCCAGCGCGCGAAATATAAAGTTACGCGCCTTTTTAAATATTGCTTATTATTTCGTAAAGCTTTTGGCGAAAAATTCTAAAATTTTGTATTATAGTTTTGTTTATTGGTATTATGAAATGGTTACGGACTTACTCACTTAAATTCAATATTAATCTTACTGCGACAAAAAACTTAAATAATTAAGTCAAGCTGAGTTCTCATATTTCTAATCTTTTATTGGTAGCTTTATATAATGCCTAAAAGTTTATTTTATGAATTTTAGAAACTCGAATTCAATATCAATGAAATCAGAAGTAAAGTTTTAATTTCCATATTCGCAAGTACCTAAATATTCTAAAATTTATACAAAATAAAATATAAACGTGTGTGTGACAGTTTCAATCAAAAAATGTAACTTAAATATTATATTTAGTTGTATAATTAGAGATATTAAAAATACCTAAATTATACCTAACGCTCGTGCAGAAAAGTTCTAAAAAGTTATAGAAGTGTGTAAAAACCTTGTCCCTAACGAAATATTCTTAAATAACTTAGTCGAATAATATCAAAACTTTTCTAGCTAAAATCAAGTCCCACTATCGGACTATAGGCCGATCCGTTCTTTCCATAACAACTCGTAAGCCCAGTCGCGCCCCAAGGGCACGATTGGGCTGGTTGTTTGAACAACCATTCATACACAAACCTTCCGGATGAGCCTTCTGCTCCCAACTTAACAGCTAGGTGTAAATTTAATAGCCCTGGGGCTGAAATCGTAGGGTCAGTTAGAAAAAAGTGACCTACAGTATAATATACAGCCCGATTTTAAAATGTATGCTGTGTTTTGGTTCCCCTGGGATTCTGGGATGAATTGGCCAACCCAACCCGTTCCATAGTGCGATAACCATATTTAGTATTATTTGGTCTTACTCTTAGGTATTACTTAGTACAAAGCAACTTTTGCAGTTACCATACCATATCTTAATTTTAAAAAGTGCCTGTTAAAACGTTTAGTTTGCTTTTGGTCCAATTTTATGATTTATTTTTGGTTTTTCTTGCAGATTTTGCAGGTAAAACAATTCTTTACTTTGAAAAGTCTCTGTAAAATATTTAGGTCACCTTTGTTTGACCCACAATTTACATTTCTTTTTTTGTATTTTTTCAGAATTAGCAGGTAAAACATATTTTGTTAAGCAAATAATTGATTCAGTCTATACGGACGAAAACAAAAATCCGATCTCCCATACAAAATTCACGATTAGCTGACTGACTTTGTATGGGAGGTCGAAATTATTTTTTTGTTTCCCACCATTGGCTCCATAGTAAAAGTTGCTCAGTTTGGTGGTCTGATCATGCCTGCAAAGTTTTCGGTACACCGGCCCTAACACCCTGTATAACTGGAGTTGGATATTAGATGGATATTAGGCCAGGGCTCCGAAGTTGGGCTTATATTAAAATGGACAGAAGCTCGCAACGAGCAGACGCTTGCGTCATGCGGCTCCCATGCGTCTGCATACAGCGCAGCATTTTCCCCATAAAGCGTCATGCGATGCCCACTTTGTTTCGCTAGGCTTCGGACCGCTGGCCTAACAGCTATTTGTTTTCTTTTCAGACTACTCTGGCGAGCTAGACGCGGGCATATTCAGCGAGGAGGCGCAGTTGCGCGCGGGCCTCGACCTCGACGACCTCACGCTGCTCGAAGAGCCTAGTGCACTGCTGCCCGACTCCGCCGTCGAGCATGAGTTCCGATTGGACCGCTTGTAGTGCTACCAGCTCTGGTCAGGTTAGGTCAACGATAATATTACGTCAACCGGGATAAAAGTTTCTAGGGCTGAAACTACTCGTCATGCTGAGCGACTTTCTCCAAGGAACATATAACAGGCGACAATTATGAAAATGATTCTACATTTAAAGCATGCGAATTGGAACAACTTTCCCTGAGAAACATAGGTCGAAATCGATCAAAATTTGCGGGAACAGTGTGATGACTGGTGGCTAAGAACATAATGCCATAATGAGAAGACAAAACATAAACACAAATGGCGGATACTGTAGGTAAACATGCTGATGATATGATACCGGGATTGCCATCCAAGACCGAGCAATATTGTAAAGCAGTTTTATTTTAATTGTATTTCAATTTATGTCTTGGGGAAAATTGTTTAATGTCCGGGAAAAAGTTGTTTTGTATCTATCTCGGAAAGTTTTCAATTTTATTCCAATGTCGCTCTGTTATATGATTGCTTGGAGATCGTAAACTAAAATTATCCGATAATGTATCTGCGCCTTCAGAGTTGGTAAACTATACAAGTTGTTAGGAAATGCACAACGTCTCTTTCAAAGGGTAAAACAGATATGAAATGAACTAGTAGTGTGAAAAAATGTTTAGTTTCATAAACTGGTTTTCCCTCGAAGAAGACGCAGTAGTTTTCTTAACACCCTGTATGGATAGCGGTGCGGAGGCGAGCCGAGACTCCCTATACCTTCATGACAATTCTCGTTTCAAGTCTGAGT
The DNA here is from genome assembly GCA_024500475.1 of Phthorimaea operculella. Taxonomy (NCBI): domain Eukaryota; kingdom Metazoa; phylum Arthropoda; class Insecta; order Lepidoptera; family Gelechiidae; genus Phthorimaea; species Phthorimaea operculella. The sequence continues at coordinate 4,372,808 of JANFCV010000027.1, forward strand.
TAGTGAGTAGCGTGGCTTGGGCCGGCGAGTGATGGGTGACCGGGGGGAGACCGGGGCAGCCCGCCACCCGGTGACTAGGGGAGTCCCCCACCGGGACATTCCCGCAGACTGTGACAGAGTGCAAGTGTTCATTGTGGTTTTAAACGTTTTACTCATGTTTCTAATACGGAGGGTTAGGTACGATAGATTTAGATTTTTTAACGTTAATCGATCAATTTATCGACGATTGTACTGTACAGCATGAAGTGATTATTTTTTAATAAGTATTGTGAATATTTACTCGAATATCATTAGGGAATTCGGATTTAATGGATAAATTTTCTTTAACCCTATGCGGGACCTAGACGGTCGTTTCTTTGTACATAACTTGAAAGTGTTCACTTTATTGAAATTGCATTTAAATCGCTAATGTTGCATGCTAATACGACATCGTTTTTACTTCTTTTTGAATAGTACTTTTTATCATAAAGCTTTCTACATACTGCGATGAAATCCGGAGGCATGTGTGAAGGAAGCTTAACATTTTGAATCATTCAGCGATTGCTCAACCGTTGACTGAATTTATCCGAACGAAATATTTACGATTAGCCAATTGTCTTAGCTTTAATCCCTTTTTAACGTTTTGCATATTATATTCCTGAATCAGAATCTCATGGAATGTTAATACTAATGAATTATGAATGAAAATAAGCGCCTTGAACCAAGACTTAACTAATTTTTAGACTAACCTGATGTACTTTTCAAGACATAAAAAAGAATGATGCGTTTATTGACAGAAAATCTTAAATCAGCTCTCCTTATCAGAGATAAACGTCCACAAACATTGAAGTTTCAACTTGAGTTTCAAACTATGTGCGTAAGCCTGACTTTTATGGTTTCGAATTTGAAATGGTCGAGTAAATAAAATTTGTACCTAACCACAAGCAATCAAAATATTTCCACGTAGCTTGAATAAAATTCTTGAGATTTGAAAGAACGTTCCCTGTCTGCTATTCCTAATGAAGCACTATTTTTGTGCGGTAAATGTTATAGACGGATACCAGAGAAAACGAGAAAGACTAAAATTCGCATGAGATTCTGCATTTATATAATTCGCACGTCCTTTCGTCACGTCATTTAGCATGATTACATTGTGCCCCAAATTCCTCTATTCGTGTAATTCTTTAGATTAAACCGTCTTAGATCGTTGTAAATACGAAACAACTTATCCAACTTTTAATAAGCTTTTGTCGCAAACATATCTTTGTGTATGTGTGGTTGCGATTCGTTCTGTGTGGAGGTCAATTTTAAACATACGAATTATTATTTGATAGTCGTTGTTATACTAAATAAATTCACAGTTTTAGAATTCGTACTACGCTTTGTCATGTGTGGTTAATACAATTTGTAAACACTCTTAAATTCTCTATTCAAATCGCAAAAATTACTTAACAAGTTTTCTATATCGAAAGATTTTATAAAGTTTTTATATAACGCTTCTGATTCTTAAGACAGCCATCTTTGTGCCATACTAATAAAGAAAAGTGTTACCAAATCTTTCAACTTATTAAATCAAAGTAGGCCATCCTCTTCAGGTGGTTGGATAATTTCATGGGACTTACGTCTATATGAAGATTGATCCTCATTATTATGCGAAGCGTCGTTGGGTTAATTACTTTCGTAGAAATATAAATTGACCAAACAAAAACACAAGACACCAGTAGATCCGTTTTTATACCCGCATGGCGCTTGGCACAGAAATGAATGAAAACTTAGTAGTTGTTTGCGATGATACTCAACATCAAATCAGCGAAAACATGCATTTTCACGAGTTTTGACAACTTTCAGACCGTTTGAATAAGTTATTTTTAAGTTAATCATATTTAGCCAGTAGATTGTCAATGCACTCGCATTGCTAAGTTTAGTATATTTTATTTTCCAGCAGACCATCAGATTTTTTATAAATAAGCAAAAGAAATGTACAAATTATTTTTAGTTATTGATCGCTTTCGATGTTAACACTGCGAGTGCAATGACACACATTAAAATCGTGTTTTCTTCTTTTGATTTGTAAATGCTCATTTTATTTAAGAGTCTAGTCATCAAGATTGTTTCATACTACCTAAATAGAATCCGTTTTACAGTTGTATCAAGCAAAGGCGATGTACTAATGAGAACGTATTGGTTATCATTCCATTCCACACTTGACGATTGACATACGGATGTATGAGAGCATTACAGAGATATTTACTATATTCCTCGGCTTAGCTTGTGGCTAACGTTTATTGAAAAATTCCAAATGTTTGGAAATTACGCAGCAGGCAAGAGTAACCGCTGGACGGGAAACAAGTTATTTAAAAAAATTAAGACAATGAGGATAAAAATAAGTTTAAGATGAGGCATTGGAATTTACCGATGACTTATGATGAATTGACGGAGTTTATAGTAAATATCTCTTCCATGTGGTATGGGCTACTTTAAGGAATGGTTCATAGGTTAGATTTTGTGTACAGTTTGTCTGTATTGTTCTCTTTTTGTTGTCATTTGTTGGTTGTAGGTAGTGAAGTAACGTAGGGACTGAATGCCCGCAAGGTGACGCGCTTTGTACTGTCTATACGAAGTCTGTTAGCGCGAGCGTATTCAAAAAGTAACGTAAGATATTCGACGTCTATTTTGAGTAGTGTTATTTTACCGAATTAAAATTCTATAAATGAAAAAAATGTGTTCATTCAGTATATTCAAAGAACTGTTAGCTGAAATCAATTTAATACCTAGTGGTCTAACGTTTATCGGTCGAATATCTAATAATGTGGATATTGTTAAGAATTCAATGACAAAAGTACACCATCTATCTATATCTATTGTTGAATTAGTTAAAAGTTTAATTTGAAAGTTCCGCTATGTGGTATGGTATGTATGTACTGTGTAACAGATTAATTAAATTGTATAAATAGTTATTGTACTATAATTGTGATAATGGAAAAAAGCACAACATAATTCATAGCAAAGCCTAATCTGATGTTAATGTAAGTTTCTTTGTCTTAAATTTTTTCATAGATTTTTCTAAAATTAGATACATTATATGTACATGTTATATTCTAAGCTAGAGTCTGCAAGTGAGGAGACAAACTTGGGTTCGATTCGTGTTAGAATCTGGTGCAATACGGTTTTATATGTTGGAATTTATTCAATCGGTATAATCGATATTTTACAAATTGTTGCCAACTTATGTTTTGGAATTTATTCAATCAATTATGCCAAATTATGAAATTGCAAATTTCTGTTTACTTTATTTATTTGCAATGGATTAACACTATTTGCGTTGCACAAATCGTGAAACTGCACTATAACTGCACTGCAACGGAACTGCAGCCAAATTGCAGCGACGCGGCAAAATAGTCTCTGAAGGCAACAATTTCCGTACCGTTGCAGTACCGCTGCGGTTCCTCTGCAGTTCAGCTCCAGTGAAGTTACAGTGCAGTTATAGTACAGTTTACCTTTATGTGATTTCGATTAGATTATCTATCTAAGGCCCCGACAAAAAAGTCGCATGAGTGAACGGACACTAAAATTCGGGCAATGACTGAAAGAACTAACAACAAGTTGCGTAGTCCTAGTCGATCGGTTGTGGTCAACTGGTTTTGTTTTTCTTAACACCGTCACAGTTTAGAAACGAAATAAGATGATAGTGTTAATCCATTGTGAGACAATTCGAAGTACTCATATTAAAAATGTTGGATTTTTACCTTTTGCATTTGGATTTAGAGTACGATAGGGGTACGATAGATGTAATGTAATGTGCAATTGAGAAAGCTTTCATTGCCCTTGGAAGCAACGAAACACCAAATAGTGTGATCTAGTAACTCTACAAATTCTTAAATCTATTTGTATGAAATTCAATCTAGGACATTAATGTTTTCTCTCAAATATGCACAAACTTATTGAGGATTTTGCAGTTAAATGTTTCAAAGGTTTGTTTTATTTAAACCAAATGTACATAATAAGTGTGATAGAGATGAAACGGTCTCATTTAAAAATAAAATTGTTGTAAGTATTTATGTATTTTTTCATCTGGCCTACTACTTGTAGGTACAGTGGGCAGTGGGTCGAGTCACCTACTTTTGGTATTATTTAACATAAAAACTTGCGCCTAGCGACAGTATCGATAACAAACGAAAGTTTCGATACGACGTAAGTAAAAACCTTTGCGGAACAAATCGATCAAAAGTATAGATCGGCCTGCTGTCCTTAGTACTTACCTATCTGTCCTTTTTCGTATTGTACTTACCTATACGTACAGTGAGGTGCCGGCTTAGAATAGCATCACCCCATATCTTTCCCGTGGGTGTCGTAAGAAGTGACTAAGGGATTTGAGAGTTGATGTGTATTGTTTTTAGTTATTTGCTGTTTAAGTTATTTAAGTTTGTGTTCAGTTATTTACTGATTCATACAATTAGCTTACACATAAAAATTATTTCGATTAAAAGTTTTCGCGTAAACCAAATCACAAAAACCGGCCAAGAGCGTGTCAAACACGCCCACAAATAGGGTTTCGTAGTCAACGTTTAAATATCAGGTTTTTCAGCATTGCAAACTTAATTTTGTTGCTGGTTTGTTAGCAGCAGTATGATGACCAACCGCAAATAGAAAAACTCAATTTTTTCTGAAACCTTTAAGGGTACAATATCCGTTATAGTTTTCATTGTAACTTCAGATTGTAAGCTATATTCCATATTTATTTCAAACTTTTAGCGTTTATACTTTAGAAGTTACAGCTGGAACAAATTATGGGTCAAAAACGCCCTTTTTAAAAGCAAATATCTCGTGACTGAAACATTTTTGTGACTTTGTTTCAAAGAAACCTCACCTTAGTTTTAAAAGACCTATTCAACGATACCCTACTCAATATTACAGAAGAAAAAAAAATTATTGCCCCCCTTTCACTTGTATGGGAGGGGGTCCAAAAAACATTTAAAATAATTTTTTCTTAACATTTCTATATTTGGGTCAACACGGTCTATCTTCTCACCAAATTTCATGTCGATAGCTCTAAAACTGACGAAGATATGAGGGCGCGGCATACAGACAGACAGACAGACAGATAGACATGACGAAACTATAAGGGTTTCTAGTAGACTACGAAACCCTAAAAATGAAAGAAGAATGTGCTTTAATAAATCCTTTTCTTCTATACCTAGGTACTGTTGCGTTATTCTCCAGGCCGCTTGGATTGGATGCTGTCAGTTCAGTCAGTATTGAAAAATGTCAATAAAGAGCATGTCAATTCAAATAATTTGTAAAAGTGTCAATCAAATCAGAAAAATTTTATTTTCAAGAATTTACAAAACAACGAAAAATATGCGTTACTTTTATTTACTTCTGCTAGTGGGGATTTTAACTGGGAGGACGTTCTGCAGACCGCCTCTACAAAATGTGGAAGAAAGGTATGTGTGTACATAATATTTATTATTCTTACTGTTAAGACTTTGCGGATTTTGGGAAGGATATTGGGAGTGCCGAGGGTGACGATTGACCAGTGTCTCTCGTGGTGATATTCTATGTTGTTGCTGCTGCGTGGCAAAAAGTGCTATGTGCTATCCTTGCAATAAGACCGCCTACAGGCGCAGATGACGCTTTGAGGACAAATTGGGATCAAACTAATGGTTTGGATATTCTTGCAGCCAAGGGGATGAAGTGGAGTATGAAGAAGAGGAAGAAGCGGCTGATGAGGCAGCAGAAGAGGATGGAGAGCAACGGATCAGCCTAGAAGTGAGCATGTTACCTATTATAAAAAATGTTCTTACCCATATATGTCCAGAACTATTTTTATATCTAAATTTTGAAGACGAGTAAAGTAGTGTTACTTTTTTTTAGCTAATTTACAAATGCACCAACCAATTTTGGGTCGTTTTCGGCCCAGTGGGCATATATGGGGGCATAAACATGTAATGTGAGGCGTCGGCCTCGTGTGAGCGTTTACCTCGTCAATACGCTCAAGATAGCTACCTCGCAGAGCATCAGTTGTATAGCTGTATGTAAATCAAAATATTTACCCTGCAAAGTATGCGTACTGCCATAAAATAACCCAATATTCTTTTTATTCAGGATTCAGATGAACAGGAGGAAAATGACATGGGGAAATCTATAAATGATCTAGAGACTGCGAAACAGCAAATGGACAGACGTACTACCACTGCTAATGAAGAGGTACTTATATAAATAATAATGATTTTATTTTGATTTTTCGACGCGTTTTAGAAAGCTCTTTGAGGATAAATAAAAACATGAGATGATTATACGGGGTGTTAGGGACGGTGTAACGAAAACTTTGCAGGCGTGCTTAGGCCATGAAACTGAACAACTTTTACTATGGAGCCAATGGTGGGAAACGAAAAAAAAATTCCGACTTCCCATACAAAGCCAGTCAGCTGATCGTAAATTTTGTATGGGAGGTTAGAAATTTTTTTTCGTTTCCCACCATTGGCTCCATAGTAAAAGTTGTTCAGTTTGATGGTCTGATCATGCCTGCAAAGTTTTCGGTAGACCGTCCCTAACACCCTGTATAGATAACGATTTACGTTTGTTACAGCTGTCAAAACACAATAAGAATTATGAAGGTGGTGCATTTGAAAAACGGAAAACCAAAGACGAACTTCAGCCACAAGCGGAGCAACAAGATATCAACCAGTTCCTATCAAAAACTTATGTTGAAGATGAGAAAAGAATTTCGAATCGCGTCGACACTAACAAGATGAACAATCAAAAATTACACATTGACAAACTAACTCGTCAATCCGAGCCTGCATCGAATGAAAATAGTGACGTATTGTTTGAACGCAGCTTACAAAGCAGCGAAGACAGAATAAACAGAAATGACTTTGCAGATGAAAACTCACAATATCATTCAAAGCAACGTAGCAACCCAGTGCATGAAAGTGACCCCGATTTTAATAAATATAGAATCAACCTGGGAAGAGATCGACGTGATGCTCGAGATGTAACAGATAACACTCAAAGTCCATCTGCAGTTGGTACCAAAGATGCAGGAAACGCAGCTGCTGATAGTGCTGCTGCGGCTGCTAATGCTGCCGCTGCTGTCGACGCAGTGGGTGCGGCTGACACTGCAGACTCGGCTAAGAATGCAGAAGACGAAGAGACAGCTATAAAAAATCACGTAAAAAAATTATCTGCCCAAGAATTAAAAGAATTACTCAACACGCTTTCGGAAGATAAGAGACAACTTTTGATTAAGATTATGGGAAACGAGGAAGAATACAATGTAGATATAAACAAACGAGAAATAACAAAGAAGGCTGGTGTTGCTTCGGATGTTAACAGTTTGGTTGAGAACGAGCAATCAGACGTAAGCAAACTTCAAGAAAGTGGTACAGTAAGTGAAGTGAGTTCAAATACTGCGTCGACAGAAATGGCCAATAACAAACTGGAGAATTCGCAATCTTCTATAAATGTTCTTCCTGTCACCTCGAAGTCCGCCGATGCTAGCAATGAAACATCGTTTTCATCTTTATTTACAGTTAAAAAAGTTGAAATACCCAAACCAATGGACACAAGTAATCTAGCTGATCCGGAATCTAATTCCGCACCCGAATTAAAAAATAACAATAAACGAGAAACGATCGTTAACCAATTATCGAATATAGAGGGTTCTTTCGACGAAGAAGATAATAAATTATTTGATAACGACGGATTGTTAAATGAATATGGCAACTTTGGTGGAGCAGAAAAAGATATGTCAGAGCTCGATGATGAACTATCTGAATCTGGATTTTATAAAAATAACGCGAAAGCTTTGAAACGTGAAGCTTCTGACAATAGCGACGACACTGACGACGCCGTCATGTCTTTAGAAGATTCGTTTCCTAATGCTAACGCCTATGATGACAAGGACTCTGAAATGGCGCCTTTAGTGAGGGTAAAAAGAAAGAACCTGGACTCATCAGTGTACAAGAGATCTGCGGAAATGGCTTCTGATTCTAAAGTCGCCTACTGTCCCTACAGAGCCGAAAACGAAGATGAAGATAACGACGAAGGAAGCGAGTTCGATGACGACGGTTTTTACGATCGTACATCAAATCTAGCAAAAAGTGCCGTCAAAGATACGATAAATAGCGATGGCGGTAACTCAGACGATGGTGCACAAAGTAATTTTGAGGATGATTCCGTGCAATTGAAATTAGGTGCTGAAGCACAAACAAACCTTGTTAATTCTGACAAATCGGATCGTGATGTAGCCAAAATAGGGTCTGACACAGACAGTGTTTTATCCGGTGGGCAGGGTGTTGATGAAAATTTGATGTTTAATAGCGCCTTGAGAAATAAGCGCACATTCGCGGAATCTAAAGAGTCTAGTGCTGGTGAAGAAGTAGCTGCTGACGAGGCAGTAGAAGAGTATGGCCGGCCTATGCGCTCGACAGTTATAGACGAGGATATAGCTGTCACTCAGAACAGTCTAAATTTTAATGAGAAAGATTCAGTAGACCCAGTTGCGCATAATTTTGAAGGCGAATTAGGAAGATTCAAAAGAATACGTCGAGTGAAACCGCCAACATCTCCCGAAACGGAAGATATTTAGTTGTTTATTTTTATTCGTAAGTATATACTTTGTGATACGTTGATATTAGATAATTTGATCTATTAGTTTGTAGTCTAGTTTTACATGCTTTTAGATTTGTTTACCTATAAGTCTCAATATTTAATACGACACGGTTTGTCAGTAAATAAATTTCTAAGGCTTGCATCTAAAGTTTCTTTTTAACTTTAACTATTATCCCTTCAGAACCATTGTTGTTGTTTATTCTTTCAATCTAATTATTATAATGATTTACATATTATAATATTAAGGGACATGGTGGGAACAAACCAATAAAAAAACGACAAGTAAATATAAAATTTTATTTCATGGCAAAGTTTGACAATTTAAAATAATGTTAAAATTATAAATACATAATTTGTAACGTTTATAACAGAAGGCACGTTAATCGTTAGACTAGCAATGTTATTTATTACGTAGCATTCATATAAAATTTCTTAACAATAACTACTAATACTAGCATTCTGATGGTTTGTAAAACAAACAAAGCTCAAAATAGAGATATATTTATGTATAATGTATGTACTTTTTAAATAATGCATTGAGACTGGTGTTTTAGATTTGTTTACTGATTAACTTTCGGGGCATAGAATTTGTGTTCACGTGTGTCTCTTGTATGCTTGAACGGCGTCCGCGGTGACTCGATGAGCGTGGCGGGGCAGGGGCCGTGCACGTGTGACGTGAACTCGCGCTTGTAGCTCGAGCTGCCGTCCCCCAGCACGAAGCTGGAGGTGGTGCCATGCCGCACCACGCGTTCCACTCGCTCCACACGCTCCGACCTCTGTTCAGATCTCTGCTGTTGCTCCGTACGTGAGAAGCTGCCGTACCGGTTTTCGGACTTTCCATAGAATTCGCCTCCGACTCGGAGATTGTCTTTGATGACTACCCGTGGCTGTTTCTCTATTATCAAGGTCGATTGGCCGTCTCTTCTCGCTTGTTCTCGTCGCGAGTTCTGATCGGAATACTGCGTGGAATGCTGAGAAAATCCAATATTGTCACGCCCGGAACGGTGCATGGAGCTGATACTTTTCCTATCACTGCTGTGTGTTGAATTGCTTATGTACTCTCCTCGGTCATTAAGGTTGCCGATGCTTTTTCGTTGAGCAGCTGCGGTAGAACTGATGGAGTGATGAGCTTCGGTTGTAGAAGTTACGCCTTTGCGATGGAGGACAGCGTTTGTGGATGACGCATCAGATACAAGGTCGGAAGAACGTTTGTGGTGTCCGGATCGCGCAGAGTTGTCTACAGTAGAATGACCAGCGTCTCCACCACCATGCATAGCTCTCTGGAACTCGAGGCTTGTCTTCGTAACGCTGTCACTCACCTGATTTCTATTGGAATGTATTTGTTGCGAAGTGCGTGATAAGTTTTCTTCTGTGTGGCTTATGTTGGACACGTTCCTTTGTGAGTGACTGCTAACTAGATGACGTTGTTGAGAACTTGAATCTTGGCTTGTTGATTGGTCTGATGCAATAATCCTCTGAGAAGAACCGCCACGAACTTGGCGATTTATTTGATGGGTTGACTGCTGCATATGGTTTTCGGAAGAAGTATGTGAAGAATGTGACATGCCACTTTGCGAGCGACTAACTCCTGTAATCTCTGTCTGTTCTGATGCAACTATTCTTTGAGCAGCATCGTTACGCATATTTTGTGCATTTTTATGGGTCTCTAAAGATGTTCGCTGAGTTGATTTCGAATCGTTTTGTTCTGCGAGGCTGCTCTTTGATACGTGTTCTGAGTGAGTAACATGTCGCTGTGTTGAATGTCGTTGTTGAGAATTGTTGTCTTGGTTAATCGATGACGATTTTATAGATTGCTCTGAAGATATTAACCTGTGAGAGCTATCAGCTCCCTTGGGAGTGGAATGCGCAAATCTGGGTGTTTCGTCTCCAGAAATTATAGTCTCCACATTACGTGTGACTGTCACCATTTTACCTCCTATGAGTTTCTTTTCTGTTACTTGTTTCATTGTTTTTGTCGTGGAAGAAGACATATTTTTGATGTTTCGTGAATCTACTTGACCAACAGTTCTATCTGTCACATTCCTTGTAACAGACCTGTCGGTTGTGGTGTTCTTATCAGTGATTTTCTGAGTTGTGCTGCGACGGTCCACAGAGCTTTGTAAATCCGCGCGATCAACCACGTCGTCGGAAGTCCGAGAGAAATCTTTTGACTGTGTTCCTGACTGTACGTGCTTTACAGTAGTATGTCCCGTAGCACTGTGAGTAGTGGTATGTTTTATTTGGGATGCAGTATGCGTAGATTGAGATTTACTATCCCTGTCTGTCGTTTCAACTCTTGTCGTAACTGTGCCATGCCTCGTTACGTCACCGTTTGTGTGAAGACTGTCCTTGGGTTTGATAGGTCCACTTCTTTCTGCCGGGGCCCACTTCTGAGTTGCTGGACGATCAAAATCACCTTCGGGATGTAAGTTGTCTTGTGGCTTCACTGGACTTGGTCGGTCGCCCGACTGCCATTTTGTTTGAGTAGGACGATCGAATTCACCTTCTGGTTTTAGGTTATCTTTAGGGCGAGTTTGCTCAGGGGTTTCTCCCGGTTGCCACTTTGTTTTAGGTCTTTGTTGGAATTCTCCTTCCGGTCTAAGATTGTCCTTGGGTCTCACTTGTGCTGGAGTTTCACCTGGTTGCCACTTAGTTTTAGGTTTATCTTGGAAATTTCCTTCTGGTTTAAGATTATCCTTGGGTCTTACTTGGGCGGGTGTTTCTCCAGGTTGCCATTTTGTTGTCGGACGATGTTCGAAATCTCCTTCCGGTTTAAGATTATCCTTAGGTCTTACTTGGGATGGTGTTTCTCCAGGTTGCCATTTTGTTGTCGGACGATGTTCGAAATTTCCTTCCGGTTTAAGATTATCCTTGGGTCTTACTTGGGTGGGTGTTTCTCCAGGTTGCCATTTTGTTGTCGGACGATGTTCGAAATCTCCTTCCGGTTTAAGATTATCCTTAGGTCTTACTTGGGAGGGTGTTTCTCCAGGTTGCCATTTGGTTGTCGGACGTTGTTCGAAATCTCCTTCTGGATGAAGATTGTCTAAAGGCCTTAAAACATCAGGTCTTTCACCTTTTACCCATTTGGGACGAGTCGGACGTTCAAAGTCGCCTTCAGGTTTTAAATGGTCACTATGTTTTATCGGAGAACGTTTATCTCCATTAACGGGTTCTATAGTAGGCTTCTTTTCAAAATCGCCTTCCGGTTTCAAATTATCGGGATGGTAAACTATTGCAGATCTTTCCCCTTTAGTGTACTTATAATCATCTCTTCGGCTGTGATCTTCAAAAACGCCTTCAATTTTCAAGTTATCTTCTCTTCTAGTCAATTTCACTCTTTGACCCTTCACGACGCGGTATGTGTCGGACGACCGAATATTTTCCATTTTACCTTCATGTATCTTCAAATTATCTTCATGCCTCACCACAGCAGCACGCTCGCCTTTCACGACGTTGTAATCGTTCCTCTGCTGCATGTCTACGAATTCTCCTTCAATTTTGAGGTTGTCTTCTCTTCTTACTATGTCAAGTCTTTCTATATTTTGTTTTTGGCGGAAATCTTTTTCAATTGTAATATTATCCACTTGTTTAAATGGTTTACGTTTTTCTGCTGGCTGAGAGGGAACGACTTCAGGTCTGTAGAATTCACCTTCTGTTTTTAAATTGTCTTCGTGTTTTTGAATGACAACCTTTTCTGTTTTTTCGATGCGTTTATAATCGTCACGAGACCGATGTACGTCAATTGTACCTTCCATTCTTAGATGGTCCTCATGTTTTACTACATCGACGCGGTCGCCTCTTGTGGCCGTGTAATCTGTTCGACGTACAACATTCATGTCACCTTCTGGCTTTAAGTTATCTTTAGGTCTCTTTGCAACCGGTCGTTCGCCAGTAACAGGTTTGGGTTTTTCAGGTCTCTCGAATTGGCCTTCAGGCTTTAGATTATCTTCAGGTTTTTTAGGAGTTTGCCTTTCAGCTGGGCGCCATTTTTCTTCCTTCGGTTTTTCAAATTCCCCTTCCGGTTTAAGATTATCCTTTGGTTTCTTAGGCGTCTGACGATCTGCAGGGCGCCATTCGTCATGTTTCGGCTTCTCAAACTCACCCTCGGGTTTTAAATTATCCTTCGGTTTTTTGACTTCAGGACGTTCTGCTGGGCGCCATTCGTCGTGTTTTGGTTTTTCAAAGTCACCTTCTGGTCTTAAATTATCTTCAGGCTTTGTTGTGACACGTTTTTCAGCAGGACGCCACTTATCATGCTTAGGTTTCTCGAACTCTCCTTCTGGTTTCAAGTTATCATGCGGCTTCTTAGGTGTTTGTCGCTCTGCAGGACGCCATTCATCATGTTTAGGTTTCTCGAACTCTCCTTCAGGTCTGAGGTTATCCTGTGGCTTCTTTGGCGTTTGTCTTTCAGCTGGACGCCATTCGTCATGTTTTGGTTTTTCGAAGTCACCTTCCGGTCTCAAGTTATCTTCAGGCTTAGTGGGAATACGTTTCTCAGCAGGACGCCACTCGTCATGTTTTGGTTTTTCGAATTCGCCCTCGGGTTTTAAGTTATCCTTAGGTTTCTTGACTTCAGGACGTTCAGCTGGACGCCAGTCGTCATGTTTAGGTTTCTCGAACTCTCCTTCAGGCCTGAGGTTATCCTGCGGCTTCTTTGGCGTTTGTCTTTCAGCTGGACGCCATTCGTCATGTTTGGGCTTTTCGAATTCTCCTTCTGGTCTTAAGTTATCTTCAGGTTTTGTAGGAGTTCGCTTTTCAGCTGGACGCCATTTATCTTGCTTCGGAGTTTCGAATTCACCTTCCGGTTTCAAATTGTCTTTAGGTTTCTTTGGAGTCTGACGCTCTGCCGGTCGCCACTCGTCATGTTTTGGTTTCTCAAACTCACCCTCAGGGCGTAGATTGTCTTCAGGCTTAGTTGGAACCCTTTTTTCAGCAGGTCGCCATTCATCATGTTTAGGTTTCTGAAATTCTCCTTCTGGTCTTAAATTATCCTCTGGTCTTTTCTGTATAGGCCGTTCAGCTGGTCGCCACTCATCGTGCTTAGGTTGTTCAAATTCACCTTCTGGTTTCAGGTTGTCTTTAGGTCTTACAACGGGGGCTCTTTCGCCCTTAACGGCGCTATAATCATTTCGGATGTGTAGGTCAATAAATTCTCCTTCAGTCCTTAGATTATCTTCATGGCGTTGAACGACTACTCTTTCGGTTGTCTCGATATGTCTGTAATCATCTCGACTGCGATGAACATCAATCGTTCCTTCCATTTTAAGATGGTCTTCACGTCTTACAACGTCAACACGCTCACCACGAGTAGCCGTGTAGTCAGTTCGTCGTACAACATCCATAGTTCCTTCTGGTTTTAAGTTATCATCCGGTTTCTTCGGCGTTTGCCGTTCTGCAGGACGCCACTCATCATGCTTAGGTTTTTCAAATTCACCTTCAGGTTTCAAATTATCTTCAGGTTTAGTTGGAGTACGTTTTTCAGCTGGGCGCCATTCATCGTGTTTAGGTTTCTCAAACTCGCCTTCCGGACGTAGATTGTCCTCAGGCTTAGTTGGGACTCTCTTTTCAGCAGGACGCCATTTGTCTTTTTTCGGAGTTTCAAATTCACCTTCTGGTTTCAAGTTATCTTCAGGTTTAGTTGGAGTACGTTTTTCAGCTGGGCGCCATTCATCGTGTTTAGGTTTCTCAAACTCGCCTTCCGGACGTAAATTATCCTCAGGTTTTGTTGGAGTTCTCTTTTCAGCAGGTCGCCATTTGTCTTGCTTCGGAGTTTCAAATTCACCTTCTGGTTTCAAGTTATCTTCAGGTTTAGTTGGAGTGCGTTTTTCAGCTGGGCGCCATTCATCGTGTTTAGGTTTCTCAAACTCGCCTTCCGGGCGTAAATTGTCCTCAGGCTTAGTTGGAACTCTTTTTTCAGCAGGGCGCCATTTGTCCTGCTTCGGAGTTTCAAATTCACCTTCAGGTTTCAAATTATCTTGAGGCTTCTTGGGAGTCTGTCGCTCTGCAGGCCTCCACTCGTCATGTTTGGGTTTCTCGAATTCGCCTTCAGGACGCAGATTGTCCTCAGGTTTTGTTGGGACCCTCTTTTCAGCTGGGCGCCACTCATCGTGCTTAGGCTTTTCGAATTCGCCCTCAGGTTTTAAGTTATCCTTAGGTTTTCTAATATCAGGGCGTTCTGCTGGGCGCCACTCGTCATGCTTAGGCTTCTCGAATTCACCTTCAGGTCTTAAGTTATCTTCGGGTTTGCTCGGAGTTCGTTTTTCGGCAGGGCGCCACTCATCGTGCTTAGGCTTTTCAAATTCTCCTTCTGGTTTAAGGTTGTCTTGAGGCTTTTTAGGTGTCTGTCGCTCAGCTGGGCGCCACTCGTCGTGCTTAGGCTTCTCAAATTCACCCTCAGGTCTCAAGTTATCTTCGGGTTTACTTGGAGTACGTTTTTCAGCTGGGCGCCATTCATCATGTTTAGGTTTCTCAAACTCACCTTCCGGACGTAAATTATCCTCAGGTTTTGTTGGAGTTCTCTTTTCAGCAGGGCGCCATTTGTCGTGCTTTGGAGTTTCAAATTCTCCTTCCGGTTTCAAATTATCTTGAGGTTTTTTGGGAGTCTGGCGCTCTGCCGGTCTCCACTCGTCATGTTTGGGTTTCTCGAATTCGCCTTCAGGGCGCAGATTGTCCTCAGGTTTCGTTGGAACCCTCTTTTCAGCAGGGCGCCACTCGTCATGTTTAGGTTTCTCGAATTCTCCCTCAGGTCTCAAGTTATCTGCGGGTTTAGTTGGAGTACGTTTTTCAGCAGGGCGCCATTCATCGTGTTTAGGTTTCTCAAATTCTCCTTCGGGTCTCAAATTATCTTTGGGTTTCCTAACATCCGGCCGTTCGGCTGGTCGCCACTCGTCATGTTTAGGCTTCTCAAATTCGCCCTCCGGCCGCAAGTTATCTTCAGGCCTAGTTGGGGTACGTTTTTCGGCCGGGCGCCACTCGTCATGTTTTGGTTTTTCAAATTCACCTTCAGGGCGCAGGTTATCCTCCGGCTTTGTGGGAACTCTTTTCTCCGCAGGACGCCACTCGTCGTGCTTAGGTTTTTCAAACTCTCCTTCAGGTCTGAGATTGTCTTGAGGTTTCTTCGGTGTTTGGCGTTCTGCAGGACGCCACTCGTCATGTTTGGGTTTCTCAAATTCGCCCTCAGGTCTTAAGTTATCTTCTGGTTTAGTTGGGGTACGTCTTTCAGCGGGTCGCCACTCATCGTGCTTAGGTTTTTCAAACTCTCCTTCTGGACGTAAGTTATCCTCGGGTTTTGTTGGAGTTCTCTTTTCAGCAGGGCGCCATTTGTCGTGCTTTGGAGTTTCAAATTCTCCTTCCGGTTTCAAGTTATCTTGAGGTTTTTTGGGAGTCTGGCGCTCTGCCGGTCTCCACTCGTCATGTTTGGGTTTCTCGAATTCGCCTTCAGGGCGCAGATTGTCCTCAGGTTTCGTTGGAACCCTCTTTTCAGCAGGGCGCCACTCGTCATGTTTAGGTTTCTCAAATTCTCCCTCAGGTCTCAAGTTATCTGCGGGTTTAGTTGGAGTACGTTTTTCAGCAGGGCGCCATTCATCATGTTTAGGTTTCTCAAATTCTCCTTCGGGTCTCAAATTATCTTTGGGTTTTCTAACATCAGGCCGTTCGGCTGGTCGCCACTCATCATGTTTAGGCTTCTCAAACTCGCCCTCCGGCCGCAAGTTATCTTCAGGCCTAGTTGGGGTACGTTTTTCGGCCGGGCGCCACTCGTCATGTTTTGGTTTTTCAAATTCACCTTCAGGGCGCAGGTTATCCTCCGGCTTCGTGGGAACTCTTTTCTCCGCAGGACGCCACTCGTCGTGCTTAGGTTTTTCAAACTCTCCTTCAGGCCTGAGATTGTCTTGAGGTTTCTTCGGTGTCTGACGTTCTGCAGGACGCCATTCGTCATGCTTAGGCTTCTCGAATTCGCCTTCTGGTCTCAAATTGTCTTCGGGTCTTGTTGGAGTTCGCTTTTCTGCTGGACGCCAGTCTTCATGTTTTGGTTTCTCAAATTCCCCTTCAGGTTTCAAATTGTCTTTTGGTTTTCTTACTTCAGGTCGTTCCGCAGGTCGCCACTCGTCATGCTTGGGTTTTTCGAATTCCCCTTCAGGTCGTAAGTTATCCTCAGGTTTTGTGGGTTTCCGTATTTCAGCTGGGCGCCATTCATCATGCTTAGGCTTCTCAAATTCTCCCTCTGGTTTTAAATTATCTTCCGGCTTTGTTGGGGTGCGTTTCTCTGCCGGACGCCATTCATCGTGCTTGGGTTTTTCGAAGTCACCTTCGGGTTTGAGATTGTCTTTAGGTTTCTTAGGAGTCTGACGCTCAGCTGGGCGCCAATCATCATGTTTTGGTTTTTCGAATTCGCCTTCGGGACGTAAGTTATCTTGTGGTTTAGTTGGAACCCTTTTCTCGGCTGGTCGCCATTCATCGTGTTTAGGCTTTTCAAAGTCTCCTTCTGGGCGTAAGTTGTCCTCTGGTTTAGTAGGTGTTCGCTTTTCAGCAGGACGCCATTCATCGTGCTTAGGTTTCTCAAAATCACCTTCTGGTCTTAGATTGTCTTGAGGCTTCTTAGGTGTCTGTCGCTCAGCAGGGCGCCATTCGTCATGTTTTGGTTTTTCAAAGTCACCTTCGGGACGCAGATTGTCCTCAGGTTTCGTAGGAGTCCTTTTTTCAGCTGGTCGCCACTCGTCGTGTTTAGGTTTTTCGAATTCTCCTTCAGGCCTGAGATTATCTTGAGGCTTTTTAGGCGTCTGACGTTCAGCTGGACGCCAATCATCGTGTTTGGGCTTTTCAAATTCGCCTTCGGGACGCAAGTTATCTTGTGGTTTAGTTGGAACCCTTTTCTCGGCTGGTCGCCATTCATCGTGTTTAGGCTTTTCAAAGTCTCCTTCTGGGCGTAAATTGTCCTCTGGTTTAGTAGGTGTCCGCTTTTCAGCAGGACGCCATTCATCGTGCTTAGGTTTTTCAAAATCACCTTCAGGCTTAAGATTGTCAATAGGCTTCTTTTGTTTAGGTCTTTCGGAATGTTTAGGTCCATAGGCGTCATGAGATATTGTGTGACTATCAAAAGTGCCTTCCATATGCAAATTATCTTTTCTTATTATTTGTTGTTGCCGGACATCTACCTCTTCGAAGGTTCTGTATTCTTCTTGAGTTGTGGTTATTTTTCTCAAATCTTCCGTTGAATAGAATTTCTCGAAATCTTCCTTAGTCCAAGTTCGCCGTCTTTGGGGTCTTTCGACGGGGGCCACCTTCTGAGTGTAATCTTCTTGATTAGAGGTAATGAAATCAATTTTCCCCTCACGAGTTAAGTTGTCGGTTTTTCGTTCTACTATTGTAGTTCTTTCAACGATATCAGTGTAATCGATGTATTCTGATTTAGATGTGGTGTCGGTTGTCATTTCACCTTCAATCTTTGTCCACGTGTTACGTCGAACTGGTGTACGTCGTTCAGATGGTTTCCCAGTATACTCAGTACGAGATGTAGTAGTATCTGAAAGTAATAGAAAGGAACTTTGAAAAACCTAATAGTTCGCTGGTTTGAACAAAATTATTTACAGTACAAGAAAGTTCCTTTGCCCATAATTTCTAACTACTCATCAGTCGTTACGTTACGGTGGTAAAGAGAAATGTGATGATGTAAGATTTCAATAACAATTTATCAGATTATTTTATTTCTACCTAATTTCGTGTCAAGAATGATTTAAACAAATAAAAAATTGCTCACCTGTGAATTCTCCTTCAGTAATGATGTTGTCAGTTCTTCGTACGATTTCTGCTCTTTCTCCAACAACTACTTGATAGTCTTGTGTAATGGTCCTTGCAGTACCAAAATCGCCTTCTGGACGTAAATTGTCTTGGGGTCTCTTTACAATTGGCTTTTCAGCGGGTTTCCATTCTTCCTTTTTAGGGGTCGTAAACTCTCCTTCAGTTCTTAAGTTGTCTTCAGGACGACGCATTGGTTCTCTTTCACCTGGACGCCACTTTTCTGGTTCTCTCCTTTCGAAGTCTCCTTCAGGTTTCAAATTGTCTTCTGGCTTTTTAGGTTTTTGTCTTTCTGCTGGACGCCATGGTTCTTTCTCTGGTGTAGTGAATTCTCCTTCAGATCTAAGATTGTCTTGTGGGCGACGCATTGGCTCACGTTCTCCAGGACTCCATTTTTCTGGTTTTCTAGTTTCGAACTCACCTTCTGGCTTCAGATTATCTTCTGGTCTCTTTTGTTTTGGGCGTTTAGCTGGGCGCCAAGGTTCTTTCTCAGGGGTGGTAAACTCACCCTCCGGTCTAAGATTATCATCTGGGCGGCGAACTGGAGCTCTGTCTCCTGGGCGCCATTCTTCTGGCTGCCTCTTTTCAAAATCACCTTCCGGACGCAAATTGTCCTCTGGTTTAGTAGGTGTTCGTTTTTCTGCTGGACGCCATTGATCTTGCTTAGGCTTCTCGAATTCTCCTTCAGGCCTGAGATTATCTTGGGGTTTCTTAGGTGTCTGGCGTTCAGCTGGACGCCATGGCTCATTTTCTGGTCTGGCGAATTCTCCTTCCGGCCTCAAGTTATCATCGGGTCGCTTAACTGGAGCCCGATCTCCTGGCTGCCATTCTTCAGGTCGTCGCTTCTCGAAATCACCTTCTGGTTTAAGATTATCTTCAGGTTTCTTTTGTTTAGGACGTTCAGCTGGCCTCCACGGTTCATGTTCTGGCCTAGTGAATTCGCCTTCTGGCCGCAGATTGTCATCAGGGCGACGAACTGGCGCCCTGTCGCCAGGACGCCATTCTTCAGGCCTGCGCTTTTCAAAGTCCCCTTCTGGTCGAAGATTATCCTCTGGGCGTTTAACAGGAGCTCGGTCCCCTGGCTGCCATTCGTCAGGTCGCCTTTTCTCGAAATCGCCTTCAGGCTTCAGATTATCTTCTGGTTTTTTCGGCTGTTGTCGTTCAGCCGGCTTCCACGGCTCATGCTCCGGTCTAGTAAATTCCCCTTCTGGACGCAAGTTGTCATCCGGTTTTCGGACAGGTGCTCTGTCACCCGGGCGCCAAGCTTCAGGTCGTCGTTGCTCAAAATCACCCTCTGGTCTCAGGTTATCCTCGGGTCTTTTCACGGGAGCTCTCTCACCCGGTCGCCACTCTTCAGGCCGCCTCTTCTCAAAGTCTCCCTCAGGCTTGAGATTATCCTCCGGCTTGGTGGGTTTGGGGCGCTCGACAGGTTGCCATCGCGGACGCTCGGGCTCTTGGAAGTCTCCTTCGAGGCGCAGGTTGTCCTCGTGGTGGACGGCCGTGGTGCGGCTGACATGTTTCTCGTCGTAGTCTTGCTTGTACGCGGAGACCACGCTCGTCGTGTGCGCCACATCGAACAATGGCTCCGGGACATCGTTGTGTGGGCAGCGGTGACGCCTGGAATTTAATAACGGTTGGTTAATAAATTTTGTTATCAAATATTACACACAAATGCAAATGGTCAATCAAAGATACTGCACTGAATCACACCTTTTGTAACGATAGGGATGCAGAGACAAAAGGAATCGACGTGGTTGAGGTAGCGGCGGCAGCGTCAGCGGTTCGGCCATCGCACGCGTCCATCGCGCTAGTATCCCTACATCCCAAACACAGGGATCACTTACACACACAGCAATGAACAATGCCGGAGTGATACACCAGGCATCACGAGGCTGTTCCAATACTATGCAGATTCATCTTGCCACAAACATCAATTAAAAACTCTACAACAGATTTGTAAAATGCTGACACAACCTCATTCACAACTCACTAAAATAACTTTTGTAACTCGTTTGTACTTTTAATTCCAGATGATTAAGCTCATTCAGTACCGCAAGGTTATCGTGAAATATGCTTTCGTTTGTAGGGCAAGGCTGCCGCCGCCAGCAGCCAGGACAAAGTCGCGCCGCGTACTGCCGCGGTCGCCGTGCACGGGACCCAACTACATCCATAGTTAGGTATGTAGGCACATCACACTAGTCTAAAAGTCAGCCTGACCTAGTTTGGTAACCTATTATAACTAGATTTCGACTATGTAATCTATAAAAGTTTAACTAAGTATCCATAATGAACACTATTTTGCTTAACTGTCGATATCGCTTTCTTTTATTTCAAAGGATTATTTACAACAACGTTCTCTGCATACCGCAACTTGGATTAACTGAATGCACGAACGCAAATAATCAGGCTAGGTGTCGAATGGGCATGGAACGTCGATCGCCCCCGTAGCGAGCTGGCCTGAAAACGTCAGCTAGCGTGACCTACTGCTCTGCCTATGCCCCTGCCCTGTACACAAGCCACGCGTTGCCGAGCAACCCCGCCGAAACCTTTCATGAATAACCAAGCGATAGACTACACTGTGACACGCAGCGTGCATTTGCCCTGAAACTGACTGAAAGCTTTACGTGCTATAGCTTTTTTCCTTTTTTTCAGGATGTGTTCCGAACCGAACACGTTGCATTGTAATCGATACTTTTACCCTGGGTAGGTATACACAAAGCGCCTAGCGTACCTAACTTTTTAAATTCTCCTTTTTAATTCATTCCCAGAATAGCTTACAGTTTTGGTTACATGAAAAACCAACTCGTTCTTAAATGGTATTGGTATGATACTGATCTCCCCTTAAGGTGGTTCGTTACGTCATACAAACGAAAAACTGCACTTCAGTCGGGTTACACATGAGCTGTAGAGTTTCTTTTTAAAGAAACTTTATTCTGAATGATGAAGGCACACGTAAATTTGTCGCAAAACTACTTATAGTTAAAAGATAATCAGTATTTTCTGCACAATAAAATTAAACGTATTTATTGCAGCAGTAGCTCCATCTATTTTCGTAAAGTGGCGACTCGCTTTTTACGGGGAAATCTGATGATTTAAAAATTCTTTTTAGTGTTTTGCGACAATCTTATATACCCACGGGACTCCCCATCAAGATTTTTAAACCGACTCTTGTCTCCTTTACATACATAACTCCATTGAACTTTTGTATGGAAAACGGAACGCCTTAAAAGATTTTATTACGCGTCCGTTTATGGTATTCCTGACGTCATCTGGCGGCTGTTCAGAATTCCTCCAGACCTCTTCGAGTTGGTAGTCGAATGAAAAGGAGTTTAGTACTGCACAGACATTGCAGAAATCTTGCAAGTGGGCGGCCAACTTCATTTAAGGCCTCTCCAGATTTAGACATGACTCAGATTGCAACGACCCCTCTTCCTTATGAAAGGAAGCTATTCATTCCTATTATTAGTCCTAACGCCAGGCTAAAACTGTGCTGAGCTGCCTAACTTATACTTTACAGCTGCAGGATATGCATCACAAATATAGATTTTCATATCGAGTGTATTAAAACCAATTTGATCTAAACTTCTAAAGCAACTGAAAACATAATGGGATATGGCCTAGTACTATGACGATCTTATCTTAATTTTCATATTTGATTTTCAGAACTTCATTACATATTTTCTAAAGCCTTTCCCGGTTCATCGCTCCAAAAAGGTGGCCCTAAATTGAATTCTTACATGGATGATTAGCAGCAAAGAATCAGTTATGACACTGATGGTACTTTAATAGCTTCGTTCTGTTTTGTCGCCTAGCGATGGGAGTCAAACATGTCCTAAATCTATCTTTGGACTAATTCCGATCGATAGCTTCTACTGGACAGTACAGGCGACATTGTAAAGGGACATCGTTTGGTGGGTAACTTTTGTAAACATCGTGTAATCGGTGTTATTTAGACGTAATCGCGACCGCTACGATACGCATATAAACCCTTACCTAATAGTTATTGTGTAGAATAATTGCGACCGTTTTTTTTTTTAAACACATGCCTTTTACCTATACCTATGCTGTGTTTAAGATTGGTAGAGCAACTGCAATATCACTCTTTATTATAATTTTAATAAAAATATTATTGATGAGTAGCTAGAAACTCGAGTTGTAAGTGTTACACAATTTAAAACACGCAGTAGCATAGGTATTTAAAAACTGTAAAGTTATGAAGGAAAAAATATATTAATGAAACCAAAATAAAAACAAAGAAAGTTTAAACCATCAGGTTTATAGTCGTAACATAAATTATTATTACAGATGCCTTGCAGGTGTTTTTACCCTTCACAAGTCTCCACAATAATAATTAGGTAACGTAGTTTTATTTCGTAACTTTATACGGGTTACTAACCGGAAGAGTAGCGAAAATTACCTTACAACAGACACCATTTTTGACCGCACTGCCGTGTCAAAACAACATACTGTAAAGTCCAATACAGTGTTTTGTTTCTATAAAGCCAATTCGCTATCTCTTCCCCTCCTACATGTTCCCCTAGAACATTGTTTTATGTTAAATACTATAGTTATCAAGATATTGGTATGGAAAAAACACTGTATGTCTAAAAACTTAAAGTTTATAATTGCGTAACACTGTACTCACCGTTGCAGTGTTTTGATTTGACAAAGCCACGCGCGAGCCGCAAAACTCATTTCACACTCTATGTCTATAAATTCAAGGTCTATAATTGCGACTGTACTCGCCGTTACAGTGTTTGGTTTTGACTAACTAGCGCACGCGCCGCGGAGGATCTCACGCTCTCTCCTATGTGTTTAGTTATATCAGGTGTAAAAAAATCAACTGCAAATATTTTAAGGGGTGAATCAGCCCATGAAACTGAACAACTTTCCCCAAGGAACATAGGTCGAAATATGAAAAAAATGGGCCTCCCATACAAAATGTACCAGCCGGCCGATTTTATTTGTATGGGAGGCCCAATTTTTTTTCTTGGGGAAAGTTGTTCAGTTTCATGGGCTGATTCACCCCTTAAAATATTTGTACTTGATTTATTTACATCCTGTATAGCTAGACCGTTGAGCTAGACAATCAGTTTGTTTGAGAAAGTTGTAGGCCTTGATGAGACCTTTATTTTATGTGACAGCTGTCAAACTAAAAACTCTTTTATCTCGGCAAATATTCATGCTATGCTAAACAATCAGTTTGTTAAGGAAAGTTGTAGTTGTAGGCCTTGATGAGACCTTTATTTTATGTTACAGCTGTCAAACTAAAAACTAGTTTATCTCGGCAATCATTCATGCTAGAAAATCAGTTTGTTTGGGAAAGTTGTAGGCCTTGATGAGACCTTTATTTTATGTTACAGCTGTCAAACTAAAAACTAGTTTATTTCGGCAATCATTCAAGCTAGACTATCAGATTGTTTGGGAAAGTTGTAGGCCTTGTTGAGACCTTTATTTTATGTGATAGCTGTTAAACTAAAAACTCGTTTATCTCGGCAATTATTCATACTAGACAATTAGTTTGTTTGGGAAAGTTGTAGGCCTTGATGAGACCTTTACTTTATGTGACAGTCGTCAAACTCGTTTATCTCGGCAATCATTCAAGCTAGACTATTAGTTTGTTCTAGAAAGTTATAGGTCTTGATGAGACCTTTACTTTATGTGACAGCTGTCAAACTAAAACTGGTTTATCTCGGCAATCATTTAAGCTAGACTATCAGATTGTTTGGAAAAGTTGTAGGTCTTGATGAGACCTTTACTTTATGTGAAAGCTGTCAAACTCGTTTATCTCGGCAATCATTCAAGCTAGACTATCAGTTTGTTCTGGAAAGTTGTAGCCCTTGATAAGACCTTTATTTTATGTGACAGCTGTCAAACTAAAATTCGTTTGTCTCAGTAACATTCAAGCTAGACTATCAGATTGTGTGGGAAAGTTGCAGGTCTTGTTGAGACCTTTATTTTGTGTGACAGCTGTCAAACTAAAAACTCGTTTATCTCGGCAATTATTCATGCTAAAATCATTTTGTTTGGGAAAGTTGTAGGTTTTGATGAGACCTTTATTTTATGTGAACAATCAAAAAAAAGATCTTATAATGTACAACTTGTGTACAGGTCAGAACATAGTTAGAACCAGTGTTTCATTACCACAAATACAACCGCAGTTGGGTCAAGTCAAGTCAATACACTGCAATGTACAATACAGTGTTTTGTCCTGATAAATCGCAAAGATTTTGCTAGCTGTTGTTAAGACAAAACAGTTTTATTTAAGTATCTCTGTATGTCTTATGATTTCAGTATATTTTTTTTAATGGCTATAAAGATCTTGACACGTAAAATCTATATAATTTAATTTTATTTCCAATATCTTCCAAAATCATATAGAAACCATACAAAAACTAAAAAAAATGTTTTTGTGTCCGTTCTCCAAACTTGAAATTTGAAGTTACAGTCTAATGTTTTGACACGGCAGCGCACATTAAAACTCTTCTCCTATTTCATTGGCCTTGACTGCAACCAACACAACACAGTCATACTAATTACGTGCTACAATTTAGTTATACTCATTCACAGAATATAAAATTACAGTCTATCTACACGAACACTGAAACCACTCTTTTTGTAGCTGCTGAAAATTACTACTGAACAGCGGTAGGGGTGTTTATTACATAGATAACTAAGCCAACAGCTTTGATTAGTATAGAAAGCTGCCGTGCGTGTCCAATTTGACTACCCTTATCTGATACTATGTGTCACTAACCTACCTATTTTCATTTTTTATCGTGTACTTAGGTATTTATTTTAGTGTGTGTGATGCTCGGTGTGATGGATAATCAAACATAGGCTTTTGTATAAGTTTTCTGATCCATTAAATCAGATAAAAATCAAAGCATATCCCGCCCCTACCCTACCTTAAACTCTACTTTACCTACATCAAAATGGTGACGCAATTAACATCAACGTTTTTGCATGAGCAACTTATCGCAAAATCTTACAAGGTTCTCCACTAGGTCCAGTCTTCCTTCTTATCCATTCATAAGATACAAGGTCTCGTCGATGAGATCACTGTCCTCGTCGTACCGAAATATCGATATGTCGAATTTACAAAAACTCATTAAAACTCGAAGCATTAAAAAGTCAAGTGAAATCAAGTAATGATTGGCTGAACGAACATGCATGACCGTATGACACGCCAGTATCGTGGGCTGCTGGCTGTACGCAGCCAATTGAGGATAAAACATAAACCCACAAATGCCTATGCAGTGGCTGAATCAGAAGCAACTGGCATTGGCAATAATGTTTACCACGAATGTGACCCTGACTTGTTCGGCAAAAATAATAATGACAACACATTTTTATTTACGAGTGTTTCATGCTTTATATGCACAGGAATTTCTTTGAAATCATCGGGGCCTTACTGAATTGCTATAAATAGAAATTGATTCAATATTTCTTTACTTACATTTACATGTGTTATTTGCATATTTAAGTACTAAGCATTTGAAAACTACTTTGTCACAGACCTCGTCGGAGAACTAGAAATACTTGTTTTCCTCTTGTATAAAAATAAAGTACCATTTAAGTAAGTATAGTAGGTATTATAGGTACTTACTAAGAAGATAGAGATGAATCAGAAAGAATTACGAACATAAATAGAAGAAATAATTAGCCAGACTACAAAATAAAGCGCAATAAGTAGTAGGTACCTATCTATGTGTTCAAGATTTTCCGTCTGCCAAACAATGTAAACCAATTTCGCATTACAAATACTTGCATAAACGACTCTACTAGGAGAAAGCAGACGCCTCCATTGTACGACGAATGTGAAATGCATTGTAACAATGTGAATTACCTGACATCAGATTATACTTAGCTGATACGAGGAATAATTTCACGTCTTTTTTCGTGGGACATTGCGAATTCATCCAACGACTCTTGAGGTGCGAAATGCTTATTCGCATTGATGAGTTGAAAGAAAACTGATTGATCAAGTCGGTCACGTTCTGTGCGTTGACACTTGTAAATTGTTAGTCACTGTGCGTTCTAAATCAGCATGTTATTCGAGATGTCGCAAGACTAATTCAGTATAGCGCCCATCTGTTCTTGAGTCAGAGTTCGATGACGGGTCCTAAGACGCAGCACTAAATCGGGATCGTTACTCAACCATGCACTCAACTGCATTTCTCTTTTACACTACACATGCCAAATAAAGTTTGCATAGGCTACGTATGGGGTAACCGTGATCGAAGTGCCGATTTGTGTACCTACATAAATCGCTATGTAAATAAAATATCAAATGTACCGCTAAACATATTGTTTAGTATGCGCTTGAGCATCTATTTGATTGCTTGTCTACTTACTTTATTATAATAACTAATCTAATGGCGATAGTTCTTGATTAATGTTCAATCTATGTTAATTCTAATGTCCAATGCCTTCGGCTTATACCATTAGAAATGTAAGGTTTAATATTAGAATTTAACATTTTCCGAGATGAGACTGTGATCATGGCTCTTATTCATTTTCCTTTCGTGCAATTTACAAAACTTTTGTTACTTTAGGTAAGTATTTTTTTTATCTGATAAATACTTCAACCATATATCGATTTAAATTATCAGAATCCTTTTCATATAAGGCGGCGTACAAAAAACGGCGACCCCATTGCTCAGGAGTGGAAAGTTGTCTCGACTCGCCAAAAATGGCTAGCTCTGATACCTTACAAGCTTAAACTGCTGGACGGGTATTTAGTACTGAGGCTGTAGGCTGGGTTGTGCAATGCATACTGAATGAGCTAAGATACTGTTGACTTCTAAATTCATTTATCACTTGAGTTACGTAACTGAAAGTTTATTCTACTAAGATTCTCTCTCTAAATTCGAGGATCGTATTGCGAAGGTATCTATGCCATCATTCGATAAATATTTTTAGAATGTCTAATCTCTTAAGCTGCTTGACATTTAGAACCTACCAGTATAGATAGCTAAGTTTAATTTTAAAAACTTAAGGCCGTAAGCTTTGAATGCTTAATCTTATTATCGAAATATCTTTTTGTCGGTTTCTTTTTGATATTCAATGTGCAAATCGGTCATCGCTCTTGTTAGATAAGAAAGCTCACCTACAGATATGATACGGGTGTGTGCGATTTCCATAATTTGCTGAAGGCGTCGCCTTTTCCGTATAAGGCTTCTTTAGAAGATTTAAAGTTTGTCTAATTCATTGGCTAGATTAGATCCCGCTGTCGCATGGAGTGAAGAATCGGAAATAATAAGCGTGTGGGTGTCGGAACAGTTTGCCAGTCACTAGCAAATACAGACAAGGTCGACGACCATATGGCCTACCTGTCTGGGCCACGCAATCATACATTAAGCTTTTAACACTGAAACAATACCGCAACTAAAACCACTTTTCGGAAAGGCTAATTCGCACTTGAGCTATTATGATCCAATCGCAACGACCTTCGCCATAACAAAAGCGAGCAAAAAGTTACTCCAATGGATGAAAGAGTCGGCAAATTATTTCCTGTGGCAAATGATTTTGCTCTTGAAACTAGTTCGACAAAAACTAAAGCCATAACTACTATGTATGTAGATAAGGGGCATAATATAAACTCGCATTTCGTATAAAAAGTTAACAAGATTGATTGTTAAACTCACAAGGCTAGACGATGTTAAATTGCAAGAATACACGAAACGAAAGGTGACGTAATCGGGGAACGTAAAACTGAAATCCTTTTAGATGTTACTCAATGGAACCATAATGTCCTAAACCCTACGCAAACAGGTCCTACGAAACACAGGTGGGTCGCATTGCGAAATCCAGAGCGGTGGACGATGACGTAAACGTCCTACAGTCACCTTACAGTTAATACAGAGCGTCCTGTGCTCGGCTGAGTGGCGGAGAGGCAGTTCTTACCGCGAGTAAACAACAAACGAGTTTGCGAGGACGTGGGCCGGGTGAGATCACCGCCGAGAATAACCAACAGCCAATGAGTGAGTGCCTGAGGACGCCTGCACCACTTCGTGAAACGTCTCTCTCAATTACCAACTTGGGTTGAATTGGAAGAAATCAATTTTGAACGTCTAATTCACAGTTTTGGAGATATACAGCGTCTTTCTTAGTTTGATTGGTTGTGGTAGGTGAAAAGTAGAGAGTGCGAGGCATCGGCTTTCGTATGCTAATTCTTGATGACGTCACCTGTGCATCTCGAAATACTTGAATGCAAAATGGTGCCTACGAGTTGCCTACACTACAGTGTAAAATTTGAATTTCTTGGTCCTTTCCGGTCAATCAATTCGCAACTTTCATTCCAAAATTGCCGTATCTACCTAGCTGAGGTACCTAGACAAATATCATTTGGCTCTATTATTATCTGAACCCATGCATGCTTCAGGTCAGTTTAGTTGCTTCTTCGTGAATCTTTTAATTAGCGTGACTTTTCTGTTTACATGACTCTACTTCTTTATTTATCTCTCACGTGATCGTAATCTTTTAATTTCTCAAATAATTTTTAGACGAAATTTAGCATATACTTTGCCACGGGATTTTTAGTTTATTTTATTTAGATACAGATATTTGTAGTAGGTATGTAGGTAGGTATTTTGGTCAGTTCATCTTGACAGATCGATACATAATTCCATTCCTATTTTGTCGCAGTGTTGGTTGGAATTGTAAATAAGATAACAAAATGCATTCCATACTAGTTTCCTGCATTAAACTCGCACATAAAGATTTGTATCAAACAATCAAAGTGTTGACGAGTAAGGTCAAGAGAATATTTTTCAATTGCAAGTGGGCGTTAGTACGGCAGTTAGCTTATTACTGCCCTCGTTACTCCAATATGAAGTTATCATGATCGCTAACCATTACCAGCATCTTCACTTGCTGTTGACCAGCTAGTTGCTATCGTAGTTTTTCTCGTGCAGGTCTTGAATTTTGTAAATATTTATCCATGATTATGTATTGATCCTGATCAAGTTTCAAAGTTGGAAGTGTAACCCCACAAAACAAATAGGTACATTATGCGCACGAAATACTCAAAAACATTGCCGTGGCTGGTGTTAAAGATGATAAAAAATTAATAGCACAAGAAATATAATTAAACAATCCAGGAAAACTAACTATACCTAAGTATACCTAACTCAGACACTCAGAGCTAACAACGGATTGACAAACTGCAGCGATAAAACGTGAGACCGAGATTAGATAAAGTATTGCGTCAATTATCAAGATTTACACCAGTCTATTTGTCTTCATTGTAAATTCCGGCCAAGACTGCAAATGTGTCAATAAAAGAGGAATGTTTCCACACGGGTTGGCAAAAACTTGTTTTACCAAATTGCCCCTGGGCAAGGCACGATTTCGTGAAACTTGGGAAGGAACGCAGCCCCAAAGTTAATGCAAATAAAACAATGGAGCGGACGAACCTAAAAGAAGGTGACGTAAGCTTTATAATGCTAAAACCAGTATATTACTACAAAGAAGGAAAAATTATACAAAAGTCTCAAGCTTTGGCAAGCAGAAAGATGAACACCAGTATAAATTGATGAATGAACGAATTTGCTTAAACGATTCGAATGCACACGTAACGTGTTCGACATGTATCTAGAGCACATTGTCGCATCGCCCAATCTTTTCACTTTGTAAATAAATACACAGAACGTGTCTCAACGTTTCAAGAGTTGATCACAGTTTGATTTCAATATTAGCATACAATCGGACGTGTACAACGTTCTTGCAACGACCCAAGCGACCGTTAAGATTGCTATCTTTCGGCAAATTAAAGGTACAAATTGCTGAGATTTGTGCACGCCCGTCTGAGGTGATGCCTCTTTTTTGCTAAAGATTCCAAATATGAAGAAAGAGAGACGATAAAAACTGTTAGAACTATAAGTAGAAAAGTTTGAAATAGCCCTCCATTTTCCGTATTTCACTACCGCAGTTCCGACCATATAGTCAGATATTTCACAATTTATCTAGAGTCAATTAGGGTACCATAAAATGCCAAAGGTACTAAATTACTCTTCGCTCCCATTACGCACAGGTGGCGCAGGAAATTGCATGCGAATCAAATGACATGGGCATCAGTACAAAGCCCTGCGGTTTGACGGTGTTGAAACCTGGTTGAAGCCATATTGTCCTATAGTGGAGGCAGAGGCAGTACCACTAGTACAAGCCTATATACTTTCGGTCACGGTGCCGAGCATAAACGAAGCTCATGGTACGATGGCTACCGACTCTTTTTTATTACAAAACAAAAATGTTTTACTTATCCATCAGGCAGTAGTTCTCCACGGCAGTGAGTACGAGTAGGCTTAGTATTCTTTGCAGTAGTTTGCTGACAGCCGATGTGGCGCAGTGGTTAGTATACCTGCCTGCCACGCAAAGGTTCCGGGTTCAATTCCCGGTGGGGTCACTCACAAAGTTAATATTTATCACTTTGTGAATTTGTTCCCAGTCTATGGTTAGGACATTGCAGGCTGAACCACCTGATTGTCCACAAGTAAGATGGTTCCGTGCTTCGGATGGGCACGTTAAGCCGTCGGTCCCGGTTGCTGTCTATGATGGCGGTCGTTACACAACCATGTCAGAGGCCTGCTACTTGCAGTAGGCGGTTGAAAAACTCTGACACCAGGGTTCGTCGGGTCGTTGAACGACTCGGTGTCCCACACGAAAAGAAGAAGTAGTTTGCTGATAACCTATTTGGGCAAATTCTGTCTTAAATTAGAATTACAAAGGTATTATAACAGATTGTGCAGCAGTGCTGTTTATAGTATTAGGATAATTTCACTCGAAGGTCGGTTGTGATCCACTACTACTTATTCTTCACAGTCGAGTACCCATCGCTTGCGCATGCACTCTACCTTCTACTACGGTACTACCGCATACGCTTTCACGCCTTCCTCTGATTACTATCGTTTAGCGGCAATGGACCGGAAAATCTACGCCCTGCGATTTAATGACAACAAACCAAACCGACCAAAAAAAAATTTTCTTGAGAGTAGAGTAACTTTAGTTTAGATTTTGCCATCCTAATTGACTCTACGTTTCGCGATTGAGTACCCACCCGGTTTTTGCGCATATCCTCCAACAATCTACTACCGTCCAGGTGGTCCTTTTTACCTTTTTCTGACTATTATCTCGTTGGCAACTGACCTACAAAACGACGCCCTGTGATTTCAAAATTGACCAACAAAATTAACGAATACAAATCTGAATTCATCCATCTTCATACCTTCACTTCAAAATATTGACACTACATTCGAATACTTATACTTTACCTACCCAGTTTTCACTAACGTAAATACACTCTACTACCGCGTACTATGCTTTCGTGTCTTCTGATTACCATCGCATCGGCAATAGACCGACATAATCTACGCCCTGTGCATTAATGGCTTAGCTACTACCTACTACCCATCCGACCGAACCAATCAAATTGTCATTTCAAGTAATTTGGATTACATGTATACCTTGCCTTATAGTACTTAGGTACTATAAATCGTCTCGCTTAGTTACATTAACCTGAATACTTGACGACGAGCACTGGCTGAATTTATTGAAATATATTCTAATAGAGAAAATAACGAGGTTACCTACAATTACTATAAAAGGTATAAAGATACAAATAGCTAGAACTAAGCATAGTCTATACAAGGTATCGTCGTCGTAAACTCGTCTCTAATACATTCATTAGGCACATTGATCCGACCTGCTTTGCGTAGCTACCAGCACGACTTACAAACCCCATAAATTATTCAAGTCACCGGCTAAAAAATCAATGAAGAATCACACCCTAAATAATGTTCTAGGCGTACTCGTAAGCAAGTGTTACCCTAATAAGATCTTTGAATTTAAAGCAGTAGAAAAATCTGTTAAATCAAGATCACTTCATCAAAGCGCTCAACGAAAAAGTCATCAGAGAAACCGACACTGTAAGTTCAAAACTAAAAAATTCTATTTGAAAACGATAAACCCAGTGATGTTAAATAAAAATTGCACTCGCTCTACCTTTACAAAGAATGTGTGCAGGCATGCGGATCTAATTGCATAATTTGCCTTGGCAATGAATTTCCCAAACATTTTCAGACTAATAGATACGAGTATTTTTCGTGGCATTTTCTAGGAAACCATTCCTTCGTTAAGATGTTTTTGCCAGGGACCCGCTAAGCGCTTTATCGACAAAGCGCTTAATTTTTAAACCCCATGATTCAACACTCCAAGTTAAACGACTTACCACTTCAACTGATAACCCATTCATTTGCTTTAAGTTTATCGAAAGGGTAACCCTTTGCTGAAACCCTTTAAAAAGCGCTTCATATGGGTTTTTTTGCAGTCTTATTTCATTGTAACGGAATGACACACAGCTATATTTAAATGGGACAATCATCTGTTTGTGGTCAAGAGTTTATCTGGGTCAGTCTCTCCTTGTTTTGCATCCGAAGACACATTGACTTATTTGTTACTTTGCAGTTAATATTATTTCAATGTCAAGACATAACTATACGTAGTACTGTTTATTATTATTGTAACAAGGATGGTTCTGAGATTATTTTCTAAATGTAGGTAAATGTACTAAATACTCATATGAATATTATATTTGCTCTATATCATCAGTCGTACTTTTTAACTTTAGTTTTTCTGCTGTTTTTGAAATTTACTTTAAATACATTTTGGCTTAAGAGAGTCTTACAAATTCTCATTCCACTCTACATAATAGTTTGCAGATGATATCATATAACTCTTATAAGAACGTGATAAACGATGAAAATATATCTTGTCCTTGAACGTGCGATAAGTATAATAATATACCTACACAATAAGTCACCGTGTCATCTCTTATCAACGCTACTTAATTGTTCTCAATTTCACGTAAAATTTGCTTTCGTGGCCAGTGATGTACAGTGCAAGTTGCCATTTTAATTTGTTTTGTGTTCGCAACTAAGTATATTTTTCATTTAATTACACAGTTTTGCTTTCATGTTTTGTACATAGGTAGATCGTATCGTAGGTACCAAGTCGAAATTTTCACAAATACCTAACGACTAGAGATGAAAATTACCTTGAAACTTTCCTCTTCTGAGGTAAGTTTCCTGAAAGTTACCTGAAAGTTTCCTGGCGAGGAAGTTTTCAAAACTGATTATTTAACTTAAGAAAACAGTTGTTATATTAATTATTAACTTAATATTGCTTAAATTTTTTCTGTTATCTACAGTTTTGATGGAACAGGGAACATAATAAGTCCAGTTTTATGCTTTTTATTTGAAAAG
This sequence comes from Phthorimaea operculella, assembly GCA_024500475.1. Lineage (NCBI taxonomy): Eukaryota > Metazoa > Arthropoda > Insecta > Lepidoptera > Gelechiidae > Phthorimaea > Phthorimaea operculella. Next base: position 4,406,458 of record JANFCV010000027.1, read on the forward strand.
GGGAGATAAACAAGTAAGGAAGGAAGTTTAATACAACTATAAATGATATTAAATTTATATTTCTTTACATAATCATATGAAAAAGTGTACGAGATCAATTAGATATAGAGTTAAGTACAACTGAGAGCACGTTAAAATTATACTTTGTACTTCCTTTTGTTTTTATAATGTGAGCGTTACGAATCATTTGCACGTTGTAACTGTAAAGTTTGTCGTGCTCGTAGATGTGCCTAAATACCTACCTTAGACTATTTAATGGTCAAAGCTGAATACATAAATAATGATGATGATCTTTCCGGCCGGTTTCGGCCATGGCGACCACTTCTACTCCTGATCAAGTCGGCGCTGATGCGCTCGCAGGTGGCTACTGTAGCCTATTTTGGCAGTAAACTTCCGTGCACAGTTTGGGCACGTGAGTTTGCCACGACGCGAGGACGGGCCTTTAATTCATCGCGTTTAGCGTCGAGGTCTGCTTTACGCTGCTCCTCAAAGTCGCGGATTCGCCTCTTTACAAGACCGCGCCGTTCTGGCCGTTGTGCTGCCAAAACCTCAAATTGAGAGGGTTCGATGTTGTCTTTTCTGGACATCTTTGAATCGGAGGAGTTGACCGCCATGCTTTCGCTTGCCCTCCTCTAGCTCAGAATAGAAGATAAGCTTCGCCACACGCTCATCCGCCATCCGTGATACGTGACCGCACCACCGAAGCTGTCGACGCATTAAGTAGGCTTCAATGCCACCAACATTGACTCGTCTTAGAACTTCGGTGTTTCGCACTCGGTCGGACCATCTGATCTTCATGATGGTGCGAAGGCATTTGAGGTGGAAACGATCCAAAGTGTGGATGTGATGACGATACACACGTCAGGTCTCGGAAGAGTACAGAAGGTTTGGGAGCACAATCGCCATATATACAGATATTTTTGTGGCTAGTTTAAGGTCGTGCGAGCAGAAAATCTTGGAACGCAGCTTCCCAAATGCTGCAGCTGCAGAACTAATTCTGCTATTGATCTCAGCATCAAGGTCACACTTAGCTGTTATAGTGTTCCCCAGATTTCGGAACTAATCAACCTGTTTCAACATATCTTCACCAAGCTTAATTGTCAGTGTCTCACGACTTTGTGTATCCAGGGTCATAACTTCCGTCTTTTTGACACTGATCTTTAGGCCGAATTTGCAGCATGCTTGGTGAAAGACGGTCATCAGTTGTTGCAGGCCTTCTGGGGATTCTGCAAGGTAGCACAAGTCATCGGCATACATAATTTCAGTAATAAGTGCATGCGAGACTTTGGACTGAGACTGCGTAGTGGAAACCTCGCAACATATTCCTAGCAGTACATTTCTCGCAACACATTCCTAGCTACACATTCGTCGCAACACATCCTTCGCACACATTTCTCGCTTGTTTTGTATGTAGAATGGCCTCGCTTCGCTCAACCCTATTCCACCAGGTGATTGTGAAAATGAAGTGATTCTATTGGTGGATTTTTTCCTCGCACACCGCTTAGCTACAGCTCTGGTGGATTCTCACCTAAGTCTAGCCAAATTCAAAAGACTGCCATCAGTGCGGAAGCGGATGCGGACTCTTTCGAGGACAGTATTTAGGACCTCCTTGACTACTACCACAAAGTATAAGGCGAACAGTGTGGGCGCTAGAACGCACCCTTGTTTCACCCCACAGGTGACGGGGAAGAAATCAGACTGTTCACCGTCTACAGAGACGCAGCACTGCATATCTTCATGCAGGAGTCTCAGGAGGCGCAGAAACTTCTCCGTGCACTCTAGTTTTCCTAGCACAATCCAGAGAGCTTCACGAGGTACACTGTCAAACGCTTTCTCCAGGTCAACAAAGCAGAGGTACAACTGACGACCTTGTTCTCTGCTTTTTTCTTGCAGTTGACGTACAGAGAAAATAGCTTCACATGTGCCTCGGTCAGGTCGGAAGCCAAACTGGGTTTCGGGCAGAATCTTTTCTGATAAGTCCTTCAAGCGGTTAAATAGGACTCTTGCTAAGGCTTTTCCGGAGACCGATAATAACGAAATACCGCGGTATCAGTTGCAGTCAGAACGGTCACCTTTGTTCTTGTAGAGGGCACTAATGCGAGACACTTTAAAGTCATCCGGGACTCGCTCCTCCTCCAACATTGGAACAAAAAGTTTCCAAATCAACGAGTGCAGCTCCGCACCACCATATTTAAGTATTTCAACTGGTATAAGTAAGGTCAATGCCAACCGCCCGTTTATTATGCTGCTGTCTGATGGCAGTAAGAACCTGATCACACGACAGGGGCTCGTCCAGCTCGGTGGCTAGGGGGGAGTTAAGTACATTGAACTCAACATAGATGGCGTTATTTGAGGATATGTCTCAAAGTACATTGATCTCAACATATATGGCGTTATCTGAGGATTTGAAAAAAAAACAACACGCTTTAAGAAAAAAATAAATTTTGACGTAATAAATAACATACGAAATATTAATTTTTAACCTTATTTTCATTTAAACATACTTATTATCACTACCTTTTTACGTTGAAAAGGCATTTTTGAAAACTTCCTCGCGAGGAAACTTTCAAGTAACTTTCGGGTAAATTACCTGAAAAATACCTCGAAACTTTCAATGTTCCGGAAACTTTCAGAAATTTTCATCTCTACTAACGACACACATAAGTAGAAAAATTTAAATTTAGTACGTTAAGAACGTAACTTAACAAAGTATAAATATTTTTTATTATGACCTTTGTATAATGATGGATGATACAACATTCTTTTCGATAGCCAATTCTTCTATGTTAAATTTCAGCGTAATAATTTGTCATGTAAAGGATGTAAGAAGTAAGGTAGGCTAGGCACTGTCTAGATTAAACGATAGGCTTTCATGGAAAGAAAATTTACTTCACTTCAGAGACCTGCTTTCCCGGGCAGGCCTATTACAGACTCGTTCCGATTTCTGCCAGACTAGAGAAATTGCTGTGTAGGTAAATAAGCAAATTCTAGCCATTTCTAACTGCACTTTGTAACAAGCCCCCATCTTCAAGAATATAATTATTTATTTATATACACTTCCCATCAGAAAAATCGAAACACCTCGGTTTTTCTTGTTTTTGGCCGAATTGAACACCAAAAAGTATTGCTTGCATTAAAAAAAAATTATGAGAGTGTAGCTGGCAGTTTTGTCTTTTCAGTGTGTATAAAAAAATTCAAAATTCAAAATTGGAACCCCACCTGTTTGTTCTGTAAATGAGATGAATGACTGAGATACGTTTGCAGTTTGCGCCTTTTAACGATTCATAACATTTTCAACATTAAAATTTAGAGCTTGTCTTATCTTATCTTAAAACTTTTGTTTTTTAATTGTTTACTGTGACTTTGGATCGCCTGAAAAAAGTTAGATTTTATCTGAATCATGGGTATTTTGCCCGTAGAAGCCGCCCAAGTGGTGACATTGCCAAATTTTGGACTTGGTCATCGTTTTGTGGCTGAATGTTTGCATTTATGCCTCACCTCTGTTCATAAACCTTACAAACGCTATCAGAAGACTGGTCTGTTTACGCGACGCTCAGAATCTGTCGGAAATCGGGTCAGTTCTGACCAACATGATCGAATTAATGTTATGAGTTCTTTGCAAAATCGACACCTTAGCGCTTTTCAGCTGCGGCAAAAGCTATCAAATGTACAAAAGGTGGCTGAAAGTGGCTCTACAATCAGAAGAAGATTACAGGAATGTAGACTGGTACCGCAAAAGCCATAAAACGTGTCCAAATCAACTGCAGACAATTAAATAGCGCGCCTTAACTTTGCAAGTGAGCACCTAAATTGGTCGTATACCCAGTGGATCAAATTCCTCTCTTCTGCTGAGTGTAGAATTACACTAAATGGTGACCACGGAAGCATTATTGTTTACAGAAGGGATTAAAATGCTTTACACAATGCTGCATTGATAAAAAGGTCAGTTATGGTGACAGTTCGTGAACGGTTTGGGAAGGAATCAGCGCCGACGGCATGACAGATTTTGTCTTCGTGTCTGCAGTTGATTTGGCCCCGTTTCCTGGCTAATGCGGTACCAGTCTACGTTCTTTTAACCTTTTTCTGATTGTAGGTCCACTTTCAGACACCTTTTGTACATTTGATAGCTTTTGCCGCAGTTGAAAAGCGCTAAGGCTTCGATTTTGCAAAGAACTCATAACATTAATTCGATCATGTCGGTGAGAACTGACCCGATTTCCGACAGATTCTGAGCGTCGCATAAACAGACCAGTCTTTTGATAGCGTTTGTAAGCTTTATGAACAGAGGTGAGGCTTAAATGAAAACATTCAGCCACAAAACGATGACCAAGTCCAAAATTTGGCAATGTCACCACTTGGGCGGCTTCTACGGGCAAAATACCCATGATTCAGATAAAATCTAACTTTTTTCAGGCGATCCAAAGTCACAGTAAACAATTAAAAAACAAAAGTTTTAAGATAAGATAAGACAAGCTCTAAATTTTAATGTTGAAAATGTTATGAATCGTTAAAAGGCGCAAACTGCAAACGTATCTCAGTCATTCATCTCATTTACAGAACAAACAGGTGGGGTTCCAATTTTGAATTTTGATTTTTTTTATACACACTGAAAAGACAAAACTGCCAGCTACACAGTCATATAATTTTTTTAATGCAAGCTATACTTTTTGGTGTTCAATTCGGCCAAAAACAAGAAAAACCGAGGTGTTTCGATTTTTCTGATGGGAAGTGTATATAAAATGTCATATAATTATACTTTGGGAGAGGGGCGGAGGTTCATTACAATTTGGTGCCGTGACCAAGATGTTGTCACGTGTATGCTGAAAAGTAGGCTATTACTATATACATCTACAATTTTTCGACTAGTACTTTGGTAATATTGTCTTGTTCCATTTTTATGCGCTCCTATATTATTGTAAAACACTTTGAAATACCTACATGGTTTATGCGGTAAGTTTAATCAATTTTCATTTTCTGCAAGGCTTTCATTCGTTTGCAGAACTCAAATTTTATTCAGGAAATGTTCTGGTAATTCTACCAAATTATGTTATGCCAACTATCCTAATATGTAGTATAGCTGTATATTGTACAAGGTACTTATAGGGTGCCTGGTGCGATTAGACACGAATGCTACGACGATCCAAACCGACACGTGACTATGATTTACCATTTACAAGGAAACGCCGACAAAGAATGATCTATGCACTACCTTGTTACCGGTTACTGGCAGTTAATTTACTTGTCGATCTTATGGATATAAAGTCGTAGCGTAGTAAAGTGAGGAAATTAGCTAATCTTAAAACAGTATATTATTGAAAATTTTCTAAGTACCTAGCGCTATATTGTTTTTTTAAGAGACACGAGTGTGTGAGCAAACGACTGTAAAGCTAAGAAAATAAAAATTGCATTTTAAAGTAATTAGTCATTTATTATCATTCTTTATGTTGATGACTTCATGCAACCCACACACACAGATACGTGCTAAAACATTTTACCTACCTAGTAAAGATGTAAGAATGTTTTTAAACTGTATTCACTCGTTTGTGAAATAAAATAACCGGCAAGGTAGGTATGACGTGATCAATTGCAGTAAAGCCAGCAGATAAAGCCATGTCCATGCTACTGGTTACAAAATAACAAGTTAACACGACAAATATTAAGAAATCTGTTCTAAATGCTAGTAAAGTAGAAATCTTAATGGCTTCACGGTCAACGAACTTCAAGCCTCTTAATTTTGTTATTTATTAGAAGGCTCATCGCTCGAAATTCCATGATAAGTACAGTGTGTTTCTGGCAATTCAACGTACATCAACTCTGTTTGAGCAGTTGGCTATAATGTAACAAGTAAGCATACAACACGTAAGCGAGGAAGTTAATATGGTCGAGTAGGTGTGATGTGACCTCACGCCTACATCAACTACTGTATCCTTTATAGGCTTACTGAATAGCTATCCTGCTACTCCTTGCATTTTATCGGCCTCCTACCTGCGTTTTATAGGCCAATCTTAATTTTGAAAATTAGGATGTCATGCGGTAAGGCTTACGGTCAAAGAGCATAAAAATAAAAAATACTTTAGTCTACGCCTGCTACGCAAACCAAACACCATTTAAAGCACCACAGGTTCTGTAGGAAGATCTAGAAAGCAATGAGCATAAGGTTGTGTTCGAATAAAAACAAAAGAGGTATCAACAAACACACATTAGAATGGTATCAACCGACAACCAAGTAACTTTTTACAGTGCTTTTAAAGCTGATCGTCCCACTGATACCTTAAGAATGGATGCCTCTTAAGTAGGTAAGCTCATTATTCTTATCACGAGGACTCCTTCACTCAACATTCCTAGTTTATTTTTCATGTATGGTCTCTATAGTTTCGAAGTCTACGAATCTGCCATATGAACATCCCTATTAAGGAATACGTAAATCAATGTAACAACGTTATAAGTATAAGATAACGACAGGAATAATTGCTTTCAAATCACGTAGGTTTTTTAGCTGATGCTGTTCATTCCATTTTATATCTGAAGTTTTCAAATACGACATCTAAATGAATCGATACTAAAACATCAGTTTGTACAGTCCACCTCCTACGCTTTTTAGCTGTTAAACCTTAAACCATTACAAAACCAATATCGGTGAGTGAGTCATACTTAACCGTCAGCTGTACTTATATGGGTTTCGATTCTCTTAAATCCTTGTCACATTTTCCGTGACATCACAAATGTGTTGAGTAAATAACATAAATCAATGCTCCGACAGAATCGTCCAAGTAGGCAATGTGCCAGTAGTGACGTAGAGCGCGTTTGTTATAGGAAAACAAATGAATAAGATCGTTTTTATCGCATTCAAAATCGTCATTGTCACGGTCATCTCGCCGCATCACGTTCACGAAAATAGGAATTTTCTTGTTGATCACGAATCATCTTTGTTTACTTTTAAAATAAAATTGCAAACGAATGATTTTCATTCTTATTTTAAAACTACTACGTAGTTTAAAAGTAGCTCTTTCGTTTACAATCGGTCTGCACTAGAGATGAAAATTACCTTGAAACTTTCCTCTTCTGAGGTAAGTTTCCTGAAAGTTACCTGAAAGTTTCCTGGCGAGGAAGTTTTCAAAACTGATTATTTAACTTAAGAAAACAGTTGTTATATTAATTATTAACTTAATATTGCTTAAATTTTTTCTGTTATCTACAGTTTTGATGGAACAGGGAACATAATAAGTCCAGTTTTATGCTTTTTATTTGAAAAGGGGAGATAAACAAGTAAGGAAGGAAGTTTAATACAACTATAAATGATATTAAATTTATATTTCTTTACATAATCATATGAAAAAGTGTACGAGATCAATTAGATATAGAGTTAAGTACAACTGAGAGCACGTTAAAATTATACTTTGTACTTCCTTTTGTTTTTATAATGTGAGCGTTACGAATCATTTGCACGTTGTAACTGTAAAGTTTGTCGTGCTCGTAGATGTGCCTAAATACCTACCTTAGACTATTTAATGGTCAAAGCTGAATACATAAATAATGATGATGATCTTTCCGGCCGGTTTCGGCCATGGCGACCACTTCTACTCCTGATCAAGTCGGCGCTGATGCGCTCGCAGGTGGCTACTGTAGCCTATTTTGGCAGTAAACTTCCGTGCACAGTTTGGGCACGTGAGTTTGCCACGACGCGAGGACGGGCCTTTAATTCATCGCGTTTAGCGTCGAGGTCTGCTTTACGCTGCTCCTCAAAGTCGCGGATTCGCCTCTTTACAAGACCGCGCCGTTCTGGCCGTTGTGCTGCCAAAACCTCAAATTGAGAGGGTTCGATGTTGTCTTTTCTGGACATCTTTGAATCGGAGGAGTTGACCGCCATGCTTTCGCTTGCCCTCCTCTAGCTCAGAATAGAAGATAAGCTTCGCCACACGCTCATCCGCCATCCGTGATACGTGACCGCACCACCGAAGCTGTCGACGCATTAAGTAGGCTTCAATGCCACCAACATTGACTCGTCTTAGAACTTCGGTGTTTCGCACTCGGTCGGACCATCTGATCTTCATGATGGTGCGAAGGCATTTGAGGTGGAAACGATCCAAAGTGTGGATGTGATGACGATACACACGTCAGGTCTCGGAAGAGTACAGAAGGTTTGGGAGCACAATCGCCATATATACAGATATTTTTGTGGCTAGTTTAAGGTCGTGCGAGCAGAAAATCTTGGAACGCAGCTTCCCAAATGCTGCAGCTGCAGAACTAATTCTGCTATTGATCTCAGCATCAAGGTCACACTTAGCTGTTATAGTGTTCCCCAGATTTCGGAACTAATCAACCTGTTTCAACATATCTTCACCAAGCTTAATTGTCAGTGTCTCACGACTTTGTGTATCCAGGGTCATAACTTCCGTCTTTTGACACTGATCTTTAGGCCGAATTTGCAGCATGCTTGGTGAAAGACGGTCATCAGTTGTTGCAGGCCTTCTGGGGATTCTGCAAGGTAGCACAAGTCATCGGCATACATAATTTCAGTAATAAGTGCATGCGAGACTTTGGACTGAGACTGCGTAGTGGAAACCTCGCAACATATTCCTAGCAGTACATTTCTCGCAACACATTCCTAGCTACACATTCGTCGCAACACATCCTTCGCACACATTTCTCGCTTGTTTTGTATGTAGAATGGCCTCGCTTCGCTCAACCCTATTCCACCAGGTGATTGTGAAAATGAAGTGATTCTATTGGTGGATTTTTTCCTCGCACACCGCTTAGCTACAGCTCTGGTGGATTCTCACCCTAAGTCTAGCCAAATTCAAAAGACTGCCATCAGTGCGGAAGCGGATGCGGACTCTTTCGAGGACAGTATTTAGGACCTCCTTGACTACTACCACAAAGTATAAGGCGAACAGTGTGGGCGCTAGAACGCACCCTTGTTTCACCCCACAGGTGACGGGAAGAAATCAGACTGTTCACCGTCTACAGAGACGCAGCACTGCATATCTTCATGCAGGAGTCTCAGGAGGCGCAGAAACTTCTCCGTGCACTCTAGTTTTCCTAGCACAATCCAGAGAGCTTCACGAGGTACACTGTCAAACGCTTTCTCCAGGTCAACAAAGCAGAGGTACAACTGACGACCTTGTTCTCTGCTTTTTTCTTGCAGTTGACGTACAGAGAAAATAGCTTCACATGTGCCTCGGTCAGGTCGGAAGCCAAACTGGGTTTCGGGCAGAATCTTTCTGATAAGTCCTTCAAGCGGTTAAATAGGACTCTTGCTAAGGCTTTTCCGGAGACCGATAATAACGAAATACCGCGGTATCAGTTGCAGTCAGAACGGTCACCTTTGTTCTTGTAGAGGGCACTAATGCGAGACACTTTAAAGTCATCCGGGACTCGCTCCTCCTCCAACATTGGAACAAAAAGTTTCCAAATCAACGAGTGCAGCTCCGCACCACCATATTTAAGTATTTCAACTGGTATAAGTAAGGTCAATGCCAACCGCCCGTTTATTATGCTGCTGTCTGATGGCAGTAAGAACCTGATCACACGACAGGGGCTCGTCCAGCTCGGTGGCTAGGGGGAGTTAAGTACATTGAACTCAACATAGATGGCGTTATTTGAGGATATGTCTCAAAGTACATTGATCTCAACATATATGGCGTTATCTGAGGATTTGAAAAAAAAACAACACGCTTTAAGAAAAAAATAAATTTTGACGTAATAAATAACATACGAAATATTAATTTTTAACCTTATTTTCATTTAAACATACTTATTATCACTACCTTTTTACGTTGAAAAGGCATTTTGAAAACTTCCTCGCGAGGAAACTTTCAAGTAACTTTCGGGTAAATTACCTGAAAAATACCTCGAAACTTTCAATGTTCCGGAAACTTTCAGAAATTTTCATCTCTACTAACGACACACATAAGTAGAAAAATTTAAATTTAGTACGTTAAGAACGTAACTTAACAAAGTATAAATATTTTTTATTATGACCTTTGTATAATGATGGATGATACAACATTCTTTTCGATAGCCAATTCTTCTATGTTAAATTTCAGCGTAATAATTTGTCATGTAAAGGATGTAAGAAGTAAGGTAGGCTAGGCACTGTCTAGATTAAACGATAGGCTTTCATGGAAAGAAAATTTACTTCACTTCAGAGACCTGCTTTCCCGGGCAGGCCTATTACAGACTCGTTCCGATTTCTGCCAGACTAGAGAAATTGCTGTGTAGGTAAATAAGCAAATTCTAGCCATTTCTAACTGCACTTTGTAACAAGCCCCCATCTTCAAGAATATAATTATTTATTTATATACACTTCCCATCAGAAAAATCGAAACACCTCGGTTTTTCTTGTTTTTGGCCGAATTGAACACCAAAAAGTATTGCTTGCATTAAAAAAAAATTATGAGAGTGTAGCTGGCAGTTTTGTCTTTTCAGTGTGTATAAAAAAATTCAAAATTCAAAATTGGAACCCCACCTGTTTGTTCTGTAAATGAGATGAATGACTGAGACACGTTTACAGTTTGCGGCTTTTAACGATTCATAACATTTTCAACATTAACATTTTGAGCTTGTCTTATCTTATCTTAAAACTTTTGTTTTTTAATTGTTTACTGTGACTTTGGATCGCCTGAAAAAAGTTAGATTTTATCTGAATCATGGGTATTTTGCCCGTAGAAGCCGCCCAAGTGGTGACATTGCCAAATTTTGGACTTGGTCATCGTTTTGTGGCTGAATGTTTGCATTTATGCCTCACCTCTGTTCATAAACCTTACAAACGCTATCAGAAGACTGGTCTGTTTACGCGACGCTCAGAATCTGTCGGAAATCGGGTCAGTTCTGACCAACATGATCGAATTAATGTTATGAGTTCTTTGCAAAATCGACACCTTAGCGCTTTTCAGCTGCGGCAAAAGCTATCAAATGTACAAAAGGTGGCTGAAAGTGGCTCTACAATCAGAAGAAGATTACAGGAATGTAGACTGGTACCGCAAAAGCCATAAAACGTGTCCAAATCAACTGCAGACAATTAAATAGCGCGCCTTAACTTTGCAAGTGAGCACCTAAATTGGTCGTATACCCAGTGGATCAAATTCCTCTCTTCTGCTGAGTGTAGAATTACACTAAATGGTGACCACGGAAGCATTATTGTTTACAGAAGGGATTAAAAATGCTTTACACAATGCTGCATTGATAAAAAGGTCAGTTATGGTGACAGTTCGTGAACGGTTTGGGAAGGAATCAGCGCCGACGGCATGACAGATTTTGTCTTCGTGTCTGCAGTTGATTTGGCCCCGTTTCCTGGCTAATGCGGTACCAGTCTACGTTCTTTTAACCTTTTTCTGATTGTAGGTCCACTTTCAGACACCTTTTGTACATTTGATAGCTTTTGCCGCAGTTGAAAAGCGCTAAGGCTTCGATTTTGCAAAGAACTCATAACATTAATTCGATCATGTCGGTGAGAACTGACCCGATTTCCGACAGATTCTGAGCGTCGCATAAACAGACCAGTCTTTTGATAGCGTTTGTAAGCTTTATGAACAGAGGTGAGGCTTAAATGAAAACATTCAGCCACAAAACGATGACCAAGTCCAAAATTTGGCAATGTCACCACTTGGGCGGCTTCTACGGGCAAAATACCCATGATTCAGATAAAATCTAACTTTTTTTTAGGCGATCCAAAGACACAGTAAACAATTAAAAAACAAAAGTTTTAAGATAAGATAAGACAAGCTCTAAATTTTAATGTTGAAAATGTTATGAATCGTTAAAAGGCGCAAACTGCAAACGTATCTCAGTCATTCATCTCATTTACAGAACAAACAGGTGGGGTTCCAATTTTGAATTTTGATTTTTTTTATACACACTGAAAAGACAAAACTGCCAGCTACACAGTCATATAATTTTTTTAATGCAAGCTATACTTTTTGGTGTTCAATTCGGCCAAAAACAAGAAAAACCGAGGTGTTTCGATTTTTCTGATGGGAAGTGTATATAAAATGTCATATAATTATACTTTGGGAGAGGGGCGGAGGTTCATTACAATTTGGTGCCGTGACCAAGATGTTGTCACGTGTATGCTGAAAAGTAGGCTATTACTATATACATCTACAATTTTTCGACTAGTACTTTGGTAATATTGTCTTGTTCCATTTTTATGCGCTCCTATATTATTGTAAAACACTTTGAAATACCTACATGGTTTATGCGGTAAGTTTAATCAATTTTCATTTTCTGCAAGGCTTTCATTCGTTTGCAGAACTCAAATTTTATTCAGGGAAATGTTCTGGTAATTCTACCAAATTATGTTATGCCAACTATCCTAATATGTAGTATAGCTGTATATTGTACAAGGTACTTATAGGGTGCCTGGTGCGATTAGACACGAATGCTACGACGATCCAAACCGACACGTGACTATGATTTACCATTTACAAGGAAACGCCGACAAAGAATGATCTATGCACTACCTTGTTACCGGTTACTGGCAGTTAATTTACTTGTCGATCTTATGGATATAAAGTCGTAGCGTAGTAAAGTGAGGAAATTAGCTAATCTTAAAACAGTATATTATTGAAAATTTTCTAAGTACCTAGCGCTATATTGTTTTTTTAAGAGACACGAGTGTGTGAGCAAACGACTGTAAAGCTAAGAAAATAAAAATTGCATTTTAAAGTAATTAGTCATTTATTATCATTCTTTATGTTGATGACTTCATGCAACCCACACACACAGATACGTGCTAAAACATTTTACCTACCTAGTAAAGATGTAAGAATGTTTTTAAACTGTATTCACTCGTTTGTGAAATAAAATAACCGGCAAGGTAGGTATGACGTGATCAATTGCAGTAAAGCCAGCAGATAAAGCCATGTCCATGCTACTGGTTACAAAATAACAAGTTAACACGACAAATATTAAGAAATCTGTTCTAAATGCTAGTAAAGTAGAAATCTTAATGGCTTCACGGTCAACGAACTTCAAGCCTCTTAATTTTGTTATTTATTAGAAGGCTCATCGCTCGAAATTCCATGATAAGTACAGTGTGTTTCTGGCAATTCAACGTACATCAACTCTGTTTGAGCAGTTGGCTATAATGTAACAAGTAAGCATACAACACGTAAGCGAGGAAGTTAATATGGTCGAGTAGGTGTGATGTGACCTCACGCCTACATCAACTACTGTATCCTTTATAGGCTTACTGAATAGCTATCCTGCTACTCCTTGCATTTTATCGGCCTCCTACCTGCGTTTTATAGGCCAATCTTAATTTTGAAAATTAGGATGTCATGCGGTAAGGCTTACGGTCAAAGAGCATAAAAAATAAAAAAAATACTTTAGTCTACGCCTGCTACGCAAACCAAACACCATTTAAAGCACCACAGGTTCTGTAGGAAGATCTAGAAAGCAATGAGCATAAGGTTGTGTTCGAATAAAAACAAAAGAGGTATCAACAAACACACATTAGAATGGTATCAACCGACAACCAAGTAACTTTTTACAGTGCTTTTAAAGCTGATCGTCCCACTGATACCTTAAGAATGGATGCCTCTTAAGTAGGTAAGCTCATTATTCTTATCACGAGGACTCCTTCACTCAACATTCCTAGTTTATTTTTCATGTATGGTCTCTATAGTTTCGAAGTCTACGAATCTGCCATATGAACATCCCTATTAAGGAATACGTAAATCAATGTAACAACGTTATAAGTATAAGATAACGACAGGAATAATTGCTTTCAAATCACGTAGGTTTTTTTTTAGCTGATGCTGTTCATTCCATTTTATATCTGAAGTTTTCAAATACGACATCTAAATGAATCGATACTAAAACATCAGTTTGTACAGTCCACCTCCCTACGCTTTTTAGCTGTTAAACCTTAAACCATTACAAAACCAATATCGGTGAGTGAGTCATACTTAACCGTCAGCTGTACTTATATGGGTTTCGATTCTCTTAAATCCTTGTCACATTTTCCGTGACATCACAAATGTGTTGAGTAAATAACATAAATCAATGCTCCGACAGAATCGTCCAAGTAGGCAATGTGCCAGTAGTGACGTAGAGCGCGTTTGTTATAGGAAAACAAATGAATAAGATCGTTTTTATCGCATTCAAAATCGTCATTGTCACGGTCATCTCGCCGCATCACGTTCACGAAAATAGGAATTTTCTTGTTGATCACGAATCATCTTTGTTTACTTTTAAAATAAAATTGCAAACGAATGATTTTCATTCTTATTTTAAAAACTACTACGTAGTTTAAAAGTAGCTCTTTCGTTTACAATCGGTCTGCACTAGAGATGAAAATTACCTTGAAACTTTCCTCTTCTGAGGTAAGTTTCCTGAAAGTTACCTGAAAGTTTCCTGGCGAGGAAGTTTTCAAAACTGATTATTTAACTTAAGAAAACAGTTGTTATATTAATTATTAACTTAATATTGCTTAAATTTTTTCTGTTATCTACAGTTTTGATGGAACAGGGAACATAATAAGTCCAGTTTTATGCTTTTTATTTGAAAAGGGGAGATAAACAAGTAAGGAAGGAAGTTTAATACAACTATAAATGATATTAAATTTATATTTCTTTACATAATCATATGAAAAAGTGTACGAGATCAATTAGATATAGAGTTAAGTACAACTGAGAGCACGTTAAAATTATACTTTGTACTTCCTTTTGTTTTTATAATGTGAGCGTTACGAATCATTTGCACGTTGTAACTGTAAAGTTTGTCGTGCTCGTAGATGTGCCTAAATACCTACCTTAGACTATTTAATGGTCAAAGCTGAATACATAAATAATGATGATGATCTTTCCGGCCGGTTTCGGCCATGGCGACCACTTCTACTCCTGATCAAGTCGGCGCTGATGCGCTCGCAGGTGGCTACTGTAGCCTATTTTGGCAGTAAACTTCCGTGCACAGTTTGGGCACGTGAGTTTGCCACGACGCGAGGACGGGCCTTTAATTCATCGCGTTTAGCGTCGAGGTCTGCTTTACGCTGCTCCTCAAAGTCGCGGATTCGCCTCTTTACAAGACCGCGCCGTTCTGGCCGTTGTGCTGCCAAAACCTCAAATTGAGAGGGTTCGATGTTGTCTTTTCTGGACATCTTTGAATCGGAGGAGTTGACCGCCATGCTTTCGCTTGCCCTCCTCTAGCTCAGAATAGAAGATAAGCTTCGCCACACGCTCATCCGCCATCCGTGATACGTGACCGCACCACCGAAGCTGTCGACGCATTAAGTAGGCTTCAATGCCACCAACATTGACTCGTCTTAGAACTTCGGTGTTTCGCACTCGGTCGGACCATCTGATCTTCATGATGGTGCGAAGGCATTTGAGGTGGAAACGATCCAAAGTGTGGATGTGATGACGATACACACGTCAGGTCTCGGAAGAGTACAGAAGGTTTGGGAGCACAATCGCCATATATACAGATATTTTTGTGGCTAGTTTAAGGTCGTGCGAGCAGAAAATCTTGGAACGCAGCTTCCCAAATGCTGCAGCTGCAGAACTAATTCTGCTATTGATCTCAGCATCAAGGTCACACTTAGCTGTTATAGTGTTCCCCAGATTTCGGAACTAATCAACCTGTTTCAACATATCTTCACCAAGCTTAATTGTCAGTGTCTCACGACTTTGTGTATCCAGGGTCATAACTTCCGTCTTTTTGACACTGATCTTTAGGCCGAATTTGCAGCATGCTTGGTGAAAGACGGTCATCAGTTGTTGCAGGCCTTCTGGGGATTCTGCAAGGTAGCACAAGTCATCGGCATACATAATTTCAGTAATAAGTGCATGCGAGACTTTGGACTGAGACTGCGTAGTGGAAACCTCGCAACATATTCCTAGCAGTACATTTCTCGCAACACATTCCTAGCTACACATTCGTCGCAACACATCCTTCGCACACATTTCTCGCTTGTTTTGTATGTAGAATGGCCTCGCTTCGCTCAACCCTATTCCACCAGGTGATTGTGAAAATGAAGTGATTCTATTGGTGGATTTTTCCTCGCACACCGCTTAGCTACAGCTCTGGTGGATTCTCACCCTAAGTCTAGCCAAATTCAAAAGACTGCCATCAGTGCGGAAGCGGATGCGGACTCTTTCGAGGACAGTATTTAGGACCTCCTTGACTACTACCACAAAGTATAAGGCGAACAGTGTGGGCGCTAGAACGCACCCTTGTTTCACCCCACAGGTGACGGGGAAGAAATCAGACTGTTCACCGTCTACAGAGACGCAGCACTGCATATCTTCATGCAGGAGTCTCAGGAGGCGCAGAAACTTCTCCGTGCACTCTAGTTTTCCTAGCACAATCCAGAGAGCTTCACGAGGTACACTGTCAAACGCTTTCTCCAGGTCAACAAAGCAGAGGTACAACTGACGACCTTGTTCTCTGCTTTTTTCTTGCAGTTGACGTACAGAGAAAATAGCTTCACATGTGCCTCGGTCAGGTCGGAAGCCAAACTGGGTTTCGGGCAGAATCTTTTCTGATAAGTCCTTCAAGCGGTTAAATAGGACTCTTGCTAAGGCTTTTCCGGAGACCGATAATAACGAAATACCGCGGTATCAGTTGCAGTCAGAACGGTCACCTTTGTTCTTGTAGAGGGCACTAATGCGAGACACTTTAAAGTCATCCGGGACTCGCTCCTCCTCCAACATTGGAACAAAAAGTTTCCAAATCAACGAGTGCAGCTCCGCACTACCATATTTAAGTATTTCAACTGGTATAAGTAAGGTCAATGCCAACCGCCCGTTTATTATGCTGCTGTCTGATGGCAGTAAGAACCTGATCACACGACAGGGGCTCGTCCAGCTCGGTGGCTAGGGGGAGTTAAGTACATTGAACTCAACATAGATGGCGTTATTTGAGGATATGTCTCAAAGTACATTGATCTCAACATATATGGCGTTATCTGAGGATTTGAAAAAAAAAACAACACGCTTTAAGAAAAAAATAAATTTTGACGTAATAAATAACATACGAAATATTAATTTTTAACCTTATTTTCATTTAAACATACTTATTATCACTACCTTTTTACGTTGAAAAGGCATTTTTGAAAACTTCCTCGCGAGGAAACTTTCAAGTAACTTTCGGGTAAATTACCTGAAAAATACCTCGAAACTTTCAATGTTCCGGAAACTTTCAGAAATTTTCATCTCTAGTCTGCACGTGGTTACGTCATCTTACATTACTCATTTTAACGGTATTGGTTTCATTTTAACTTTAGAAGCAAAACAACGAAGTGCTACTATCAGTAAGTAGGTACCTATTTGTATAAAAACTACGAATGGACGACTTATAAAAAGTAAATTGAACTTGTATAGCTCCAGATTGCTATTGTAAAGAAATGTATCGATGCTATGTATGGCGGTTACTAAGCCACGATCGCGACATAGATAAGTCGTTAGAACGAGTTATGTAAGGCCCCAACAGCCTCTTTTGGCTGTCCGACAAGGCAGTTAGGACATGTTTTGAATTGAAACGAATTTGAGAGCTAATGGTTCAGATTATAGTCAATCTAAAAGCCGTATTGATCAATAAATTTGATCATTCTAATTAAACGCATGTAATAAAATCGTGATAATATGTAATAACATCATTGAATTTTTAACAATATTTTTTACGGATAAATATTACCAAAATGAAGACAAAAGTTTATCTAATATCGATAAGGAGGCACACCTATGTGTATAGATGTTATCTCATTATTAGTTGCTAACCCAAAAAGTAAAGCAAAATCCAAAACAAAATAGTATACTTCGTTTTAACACAAATCTAACTAAATGCTATTACGTGTGTTTGTAGATACCTATGTAAAATGATGATGATGAGCTCATTAAATGCTTACGTAGCCTAAGTATTTTAATTCCTGCTGTCACGTTTTTCTCAAGTTAGACATGTAGTAGATATTTTTATGTTCCACACATCAAACATATCGAGTATTAGTGAAGTCTAATGCATAGAAGAATATCAACAAAATTGAATTTAGTCCGAATAGGTACAACACGTGATTTGCATTCATCAATTCACAACTACGCTGACCCGCGGTCAACACACAATAAGACCCATTAGGTACATGCCGACATGGCATTATGGCGGGCGAGCCCGTAAATTACCGACATATATCAACAGCAATAACCGGCAATAGTTACAAGGTAACAGAACTGTTTACAGCGAAAAAGTTAAATATCATTTCAGTTAAACAGCCGAAAAGGTGTGATTCGGATAAACAGATCCTTATCATGATAAGGAAACTAGAGCAAACGTAATAAAATTTAGGTCACTCACCCACAAGTGCACAGTTCGCAGATGCATTGTTCCTTCGGCTTCTCAGGTTTCTTGGGGCCCCTGGGCCTGGTCTCGTCAACAATGACGGTTTCCTCGACGGTGGTCCTGTCGTCACGCACGGTCTTCCTGTTGTCGGTGATCCGCTCGTCGTAGACGGTGCTGACGGTGGTGTCCTCGCGGACATTGGTGATCGCACGATCGACAACGTCATATTCGCGTACATCCTTCGTCGTTTTGACGTCTCGCTAAAATGCAAAACAAAATATTACACGATCGTATATTTTTGTAATCCCGAATGACAGTTGCAACGTTCTCAGCTTTACTTACCAAGTTTGTGACATCCATAGCACTCTTATCGACGAAGACGTTTGTTTTAACTTTGTCATCTTCCTTTGCGTCTTCATAAGTCGTAATTTTCCTGGTGATTCCGTTTTCTGTTATGTATCTTGTAACTTCAACTTGGCTTCTAGTCTTTTCAATTTCATAAGATTTCTTGATAAACTCAGCATCCGATTTGTTTATTATTGTAGTGTTTTCTTCAGTGTCAATTCCTTCATAGAGATCTTTTACGTCTTCTTTAACCTTAGTTCCAAATGAAACTTTTTCAATTCTTTTGAAAGGGTATTTTTTAACAGTGTCAATAATGTCCTTCAAAACACGATCGTCTATGTTTCGTTTTATTACAATGCTGGTGTCACTAACAGTAACATTCTGCTTTGATTGTGTTTGCTCAATGATTTTTCTCAGATCACTAATCGATGTGAAGTCTTTTATATCTCTAGATGATAATATGATATTCTCTTCAGTGTCTTGTCGTTTTAGGTGATGTCTTTTAGGTTCAGGGGTAGCAAATGGTGATCTATCCTTTGGCCTCCTTGGCCTGTCTTCTTCTTTCTCGTAAATGAATTTACCGTTCCATGTTCCCGTACTCCTGTCATAGGTAGTGAGAGTATCTTTAGTATCCTTTGATGTAGTAGCAGTTTCCTTTGATAACTTCTGCTTTTCTGTTGTCAAAAACTCCGTAGTTTTTGTTACGTCTTTCGAATCTGTTGTGTAAGATTTATCAGTTGATGTAGAGTGATACGTCGACGATTGCATGTTTGTATCAGAAGTATCTTGAATACGCTGATTTAACACGTCGTCTGTAACATCGTGTTGTGTAATAGGACGTTTCTTGGTGAAATCTCCACCGTACGTGTTAGTTGTAGAGGCTATTTCTTTTCCATCCTTGTACAAAGCAGAGTGCTCAGAAGCATAAGTTGAACTTTTTGGAACTCCATCTTTACCAGTATCGTAACTCGACGCATGATCCAATACATGGCGAGTATATTCGTGATGTGGTTTGATACCAGTTCCACTAACGGTATGACTCTTCTCATGGGTTGAATGGTCTTTGCTGTCACCCCATTCCCGATGTGAAGTATCAACAATTCTCTCCTTGCCATCGACAATTTCAATTCGGTAGGATGAAGTAGATGCTTGCTCAGCACTGCTGGTATTGCTCTTCATAATTTTTGTTGAAAAGTTTAAGTCTTTCGTATTTCCAAGTTGTAAATTTTTATCAACTTCCCGTAATTCTGTCGTGACATCATAACCAAAAAAGTTTGAAGCATCTGTCTTGTTTGGATCTCTTTTACCGTAAACAGTCTTATCAGTCGCTTGTGTACTATTTTTGTTTGTTTGCACTGTGTTCATAGAGCTTGAAGTAGTTGAATAATCTTGAGAAGACAAAATAGTTTGCTCCTCGGAGATGTTAGATAGTTTTTTGTGATCTTTAGAAGTCGTTTGCAGGTTAGAACTTGAAAGATGTTCTTGAGATGTAGACTGATCAGTAGCAACATTCGAATGACTACTGTCGCTTGATGTTAGTTTCTCGCGAGTAGAACTATATTGTTGTTGAATAGAGTTATCCTTTTCAGTTATAATATTTGTATGAGAGGTTAGTTGATTTCCATCTTTAATAAATTTAGAATCTTCCTTGATTGTTAATTCGCTTTGAGGCTTTTGGCCTTCTTTACCAGTGTCATATTTAGATTTCATGTCATAATTTTGGACGCTGTGTGCAGACTGCGGTGCAATGCCGGTTCCGCTGATACTTGCATATGCTTCTTTAGTAGCATGTTCCTTAGCGTCACCCCATTCTCGTGAAGAACTGTCGATGATACGTTCTTTGCCATCGACAATCTCAATTACTTGAGACGAGGAAGAAGACTTGGTGACGCTGCTACTTTTTGTTTCGCTACTTTGTGAAGTGCTACTGAACTGTTTAGTTTTCACATTTTTATCAAGTGTACCTTCACCACCATAGAATTTCGAGGTGTCTGATTGTACAGTTTGTCCTCTTTTAGTGGGCTGAGGAGAACTTGGATAGGTAACATGTTGGTTAGTTATCTTGTCATCAACGCCTGACTTACTTTTCGTCTGAGGTTTGTACGAAAATTGCGTTGCCTGTTTATTAATCAAATCCTGACGTTCCGATTGCAGGAATGTGTCTGTTGCATGAGCTCCTTGAGATCTTTTCAAAAAATCAGCATTGGACGAAGAAGCATCCATAAAGGCAGTATTGAGGGTCTGGTTTGTAATGTTAGAGTCCGTAGTTCTGTCAAACGTCTGATGGCTAGAGCTGGAGCGCTGAACAGACGATGAAGAACTCTGGAACGTCTCGCTCTTGGACTTTTGCTGATGAGCTGAGGAGGACTCCTGCAGGGCGGATGTGGAGATGAACTCCCCTGTATGCACTTGAGCCATATCACTCACATTGTGTTCGAGAGCCCTCGTCTGCGAGAGGTCGGGGATGGACGGAGCCTCCGTGATGATGTAGTGGGGGTGGCTATTGTAAGCCTCCGATATGGTGGAGCCGCTCACCGAAGCGTTGTCAGTAATATCGGTGATCATAAGCGGGTCATCCTCCTCGACCTTCACCTCGATGTAGCGCACCTTCTTGCCGGAGCTGGTCTTCTGCACCGTGCTGCTGCTGGATGTCGTCGTGGACGTGCTGCTTTTCTGAACACTGGTCGAAGCACTTGTCGATCCGGTAACTTCGGACGACTTTGTCTGTTTAGTCTTTTTGTTTTTTATAGTCATTTTGGTCCCACAATAAATTAATACCGAACTATAACTTAGTATAAATAGGAGATTCTTAAATACGATTAAATATTCTTAAATGCAAGTCTTGTTTATCACATAGTAAAGTTGTCAAACAATTGCCATGAATATGATAAGGTTCGCGAGTCGTTCGTGTCGTCTGCGCGCGCGCCGGTCGCGACTGTCTCGCGGATTCTGAGCGTGCGCACTGCAGCGCAGGCCGGCGGCAGTCGGCGACGGCGGCGGCGGCGCCCCGCGGCCGGCACCTTGACGCTCCACCTCGCGCCGCCGCCCGCCGCATCGCCCACCAGACCTTCGACACGGCGACACGTAAGCGCTTACATCTTGGTCGGACTCACGCCAAAAAAGGTGTAAATAACACAGTTTTATTTAATCTTAAACCTTAGTCAGCGGCGAGGAGTGCTCATGTCGCAATCATAGCATATGCATAAACTCTGCGCAGTTCCGCGTAGATTACTAATCTATGCAACGACTTACAA
Organism: Phthorimaea operculella; assembly: GCA_024500475.1. Classification (NCBI taxonomy): domain Eukaryota; kingdom Metazoa; phylum Arthropoda; class Insecta; order Lepidoptera; family Gelechiidae; genus Phthorimaea; species Phthorimaea operculella. Next base: position 4,428,330 of record JANFCV010000027.1, read on the forward strand.
ACAAGGTGTTTTCAACGTGACCTCTCCCTGGAACTTTAATTGACATTCTTTTAGTCATCGACTTATCATCATGCTAGATGAGTTTCTCATTTAACGCTTATCAGAATTTTTCTCTGTTATGTTATTTTATTTACACTGGTAGAGTAAACAAACACACTTACAAAATAGGAAAAGATTTGCGCCTTCATTGCGCAAAAATGAAATGCAGTTTCTACGTAGAGTCATACAGGTACCGATGTAGCGCAAAATTTACATAGAGTTTTGGTGCGAAAGCCTCCAGCATCGACATGAATGACGCTATCTGCATTATTCTGACCTACATTCAATTTTATAGCCAAGGAAATCATTAAATTAAAGCTTTATAGACTTAACACTCAGGTAACAGGAAATTGTAGAATAATAATAATTATGAATCGAAAAATAAGGTGTAGGTAATTGGAGAGCATGAAAATTCATGAGGAGCATCAATGAGAAACAACTGGCAGCTACATTGATTCTTTAAAGCTTCTATAGTTGAGAATACCACTTTCTGGTAAACTCAAATGAAAAATGGAGTGTTATACAGCCGCGAATGTAGCGAGTGGTCTTCTAGACAATAACATCTGCGAAAAGAACCTAACAAAAGAATAGCCAAATAGAAGATTTGGAAGTATACTGAAAGAGTAGAGACCAGTGGCTGCCATAGATCAAACTCTACCATTTTTCCAGAAATTCCTGAATATATACCGTGGGAAGGAAATCTTTTTCCTAAATGAGTTGGTAAGTTAATAAGTAATATATTTTGTTAAATAAAGTAAAATATATTAAAATCGGTAGTTCTTTTAGAATAGGTAGGCAATTTTATTTGGGATATTATAAATTGCATATCAAATAAATAATCGCCTATCAATACATATTCATCATTTATATTGTTTTTTACATCAAATATCTTACTTCACTACAAATAAACTAAATATTTGACAAAACATAAACTGCAGATAATTCGAAATTTTACATCAATATGACATAACTTTTTTCCTCATAATGCAATACAGATAAATTTATTTTTGTACAAAAATACTACATACATAGCATGAATACTGACTGCACAGCAAATTTTCCATATTTCATAGCAAAATAACTATCCCAGTCGCATATTAAGCAGTAAACATAAGTTTTTAGGTCCGTTAGGTATAGCCTAACCGAACCTGGCGCGGAAAGCGCCAGGTTAGGTTAGGTTAGGTTAGAACTTTGACCACAACGCACGAGCCGAGCGAGCGGAGCGAGCGTGCCGCGGCAGCGGCCGGCGATGTGCCAGAAACGACACGCTATGCGCGTCATCAATTTAAAATATGATTATCGATGTGTATGATTAACGATGATGGTTCATATCTAATAAAAACTGCTGTAAATAATATAAAAATAGAAGCTATATTTAAAAGAAAAAGAGTTAACAGGTATAATGTGCATTAAGATTATTAGCTGTGCATTGATGAAAAAGCTTTTGCTTTAGGAAAAATCGCTGTACGCTGCGAAAATAAATTGTAGTGTGTTTAGTGATATTTTGAGTTGAATATTTTGCTGTGCAATCAGTAATTTTGATGGGAATTTGGAATCTTATTGCATAGAAAAAGGATATTTTTTGATTTGCGTTTAAATACTACCCATTTTATTTTAGTGCATTGACCGGAAGGATTTTTATCAATCAAAGGCTGACGTATTTTTTCTCACCCGGTGGTTCCGCCGGATCCGCCCTCTTCTAGCCTCCTGACGCCCACACCCGCCTTAGACGATACAAATCTACTAGTCAACTACCTAGTGCTTACGGTGCCAGCCAGCTAATGAAACTAAAGGCCCACTTCCCTCTGTGAAGTTTGACATAGTTAACGTGGTTCTGACTGTCTAGATGGCCCGGCCAGATAGGTATTTCATTCGTATGCACCAAAGAATACTGGGTAGGTGTGTATGCACACTTCTAACTTCTTATGAAACATAACAGAGTGCAAGAATTCTATAATGTGTAGAAATCCAAATTCGTGTACGCCAGGCTGGTGCATTCCTTTCTACTACTTTTTTTTTTCCTAACGGTCCCTACGATAACTACCTAGTGCTGAATTTTGGGGAGCGGAAGGCTCACCCGGAAATGTGTGTGTGTTGTTGTTCAAACAACCAGCCCAATCGCGCCCCTCTTGGAAGAACGGATCGGGCTATGTCTACCGGGTATATGCCGGTAGTTGCCAAAGAATGGCACAAATGAAGGACCTCCGCGTCCCCGCCGGCGGGGACGACGGTTGCCTGAAGAGCTTGTGGAGTGTGATCTACTTGCAATGGCTGCAGCTGCTGCTGCTGTAATGGGATCGTCTTCATCCGAAAGGACATGTTTCGGACGGCGTCTGAAACGCGTGGTTGAATGGGGGAAGTAGTTGGACGCTGCAACTATAAGGGGGTTTTTATGATGGGGAGCATTGTCGAAGAATCGACGGGATGCTCGTTTCATATACTCTTTAATGGTAGGGAGACCTAAGTCGATATGAAGGTTTTTGGTACGCATGTACCAGGGGGCCCCGGTAGCTTTTCGTAAGAAACGGTTTTGGATGACCTGCAGCACATTCAGATGTGTCTTAAAGGCGTGAGCAAAGGTTACGCTAGCGTAGGTCATGATAGGCTTGACGCAGGTGGTGTAAATCCTCACCTTATTTCTAAGGGAGAGTTTGCTCCGTTTGTTCAACATCGGATGTAGAATGTCTTTCTACTGATTCAAAAATTCTACTTTGGTAGGTACTGTGATGCTCTACTAGGCAAAATAATTTAGGGTTTATGGTAAAGAGTTTACTGTAGTATGATACGACGAATTGATGATGACGAGTGATTCTGTTAGGGCGAACCAGAGCACAAAGTTGTCGTAGGCCGCTATTTATTATTATTATTTAATATTATTTCTAACTTTTAACGCACACACAACATAAGGCAGTTCGACACCTTTCGAGAACACACAAGAAACTTGCAGTAAGCATACTTACACAAAACCAAAATCTATAGGTTGATATCCGTGGGTTGCGCAAGGCATTGCCATAGAAGGCGAGGTATCAGGGTGGGCGACCTGACTCACGCGCCCACTCGCGCGATTGTCTGCCTTGTCTGCCCCGCTGCAACTGGCAAACCCGATTAATCTGTGTCTTTGCACCGTTACACGGTATTATCAATATAATTGGGAAGAAAAGATATCTAGAAAACTCTAGAAACTATATCTTGCAGAATTAGTTTATCCATAACAATTTGCAAAAGAATATCTGAATTCCTTCTTCAATTTTCTGCCGCTACAACTGGCACCGTTACACGGTATTATCAATATAATTGGGAAGGAAAGTTAGCTGCAAAACTCTAGGTGCTACCTATATCTTGCAAAATTGGTCATCAATAGGTAACATTTTGAAAGATTTTACATTAAAATTCCTACTTCAATTTCTTTTCCCTGACTTTAAAAGGCTCCAGCATCTAATAACAAAGAAAAATGTCTTGAGAATATAAATAAAATTAGCTGATTATTTTCAATCACGACTTTATAAGGTACCTACGATATAGACGGCAAACACGATGCTAATAAAACCGGCCAAGAGCGTGTCAGACATGCCCACAAAAAGGGTTTCGTGGTCAATGTAAAATTACGTTAACATTAGGTATATCAGTTTTTCAGCGTCACAAAGTTAATTTTGTTGCTGGTTTGCTTGCAACCTTGCAAACCGCAAAACAAAAACATTTTCTTTTATAGCTTGGGTTATAGAGAATCTGATAAAGTTTCCATGGTAATTTTAGATTGAGTAGGTACTAAGATTTCATATATTTTCTAATATGTATATTTGCATCTAGTTATAAATACTCATAGAAGTTACAGCTGAAACAAATTATCGCTCAAAACGCCCCTTTTAAAATCAAATATCTCCAGCACTGATCTCGAAAGATAAGACAGAAACATTTAAATGATATGAGCTTGTTTTAAAAATCTCTCTTTCATTTTAGAACACCTATTCACCGTTGAGTGGAAAGAGTTTCAGTCAGATCCTCTTTGGGTCGCTGAGTTAGCGGAGTTAGGTAGATATTTTGACGATGCCCCCACTCTATAAAGCAGAGGAAAATGACAAGGGTTTGTAGTTGACTACGAAACCCTAAAAATAAGTGCTGTTCCAAAATAAATCCATTTTAAAATCATAAATAAAACGGCTGCAAAAGTGTTTATTTATTTTTTAAATTGTATACAGCCATTTACGCTCTGCCTACTCCGCAAGGGATATAGGCGTGATATATGTATGTATGAATAACAGAAGAGCGAAAACGATTTTTTTAAAGCTAGCTGAAATAGTTTTAAAAGTTTTGAAAATTTTCGCGTGCTCTACATCGCATTAGCTAGGACGGTAAGCCCATAAAATATCAATCTGTCATATTTCTTTCCTAGAATTATGAAACTTGGTACAGTTGTTCTTTAGGTGCTAGTGAGTAGATTAAGCCCGGTTGACAAAGGGTTCCGCACCTAAGGGGGGAGGGGGAGGGGGGAAGTTTTTTGTCCCGAGTTTCGCTCTAAGCCATACAACTCACAAGTGAATACAACTCATAAATTAATGCTATTATGGCAAGTGCGGTATCAATTTTGGATAAATCATAGACTGGGTATTCATTAATGGAACAAAAAACTCACGCTTTCTAAAAAAAGATAGAAAAAATAACAAAAGATATAAAAAAAAAATTACTAAACTTTTAGCGTTAATTATACTCTACATACTCTATAATAATAAAAAATTGAAAGAATAAAAAATCTGGCTATAATGCTACATTTATATAGATTATAAATATACTAGAGGAAAGCCCGGCTTCGCTCGGGTGAAATGAATTTTGTACTTGCGTAATTCTCAAAACTATTGAAGCAAAGCAGGAGTGTATAGCGGGAAATCCACGTAACCCTATCTTGACAGCAAGCTATCTCGATCACAGTAAATATATCACTTCTCTGGTCTCAGCAGTAAAGAAATTTCATACAAACTCTCAAATACTCACTCACGCATACATACGGCGCCGCTACATGGAATATCGCGTTGATAGCGATGTCATAGTGTCAACCCGAGATAAGAAAGAGAGAGACAGAGAAGGCAATAGGATCGCGGATTTGGTAAAGATTCTTTACTGCTGAGCGAAGTAAAACCGACTATTTACTGTGACTCGATGCTAATTTAAGCCATCATTATACAAACTGCTATGGGTTGGTGCTGATTTAAGCCGACATCACACTAATTTGCAATGGGGTGACGTTATTCAAAGCCAGCGTGACATGCATGACTGACCTATAAATTTAAATATAATCCTTTAATTTGTTGAGATAGCGTGTGTCGAAATAGCGTGTAGTTGAGATAGTGTCGAGAAAACATGTGTCGAAATAGCAAGATATATCTTGGGTCTCTCATTGTGTTTAACAAATAAATGTTCTACTAAAACTTCAAGTAATTACACAAGTTCCTTTTGAGGGATGAACCAGCCCATGAAACTGAACAACTAAGGCTACTTTTGTCAGCACTTGAGGGTCTGCAGTACCGGGTGTACCAGAAGAATGCCTTAACTATAAGAGATAAGTACGATAATGGCGCCATAGCAAAAGTTGTTAAGCATAATTAGCCGCTTTTGCTGGCACATGGATATCGAGGATCTGGAGTAGGTTGATGGCCTGTACATCTCGTTAAGGCCTACAACTTTCCCAATGAAACCAATAGTCTAGCACGCATAGTTTCCGATATAAACGACTTTTTAGTAGACAGCTAACACCTGTCATATAGATCTCGTTAAGGCCTACAACTTTCCCAAAGAAACCAATAGTTTCCGATATAAACAGTTTTGTACATCTTTCGTGTTATTCAGGTATCTCGGTTTAGGTATTGACAATTTGTGACAATGAAGGATGACACTTTTGGATGACACGACAATCCAAGAAAAATACTAAAAAATATCATTGATATTTAGCCTCCTACCGTCCGGCGCAGCAGCGCTTTTTCTTCTTCGTGTGGGACACCGAGCCGTCCAACGACCCGATGAACCCAGCGCTGGAATCCTATTATACTGAGACTGGCAGAATTGGGTAGAAGTCCATATTAATAAATGAAAATAAAAATAAAATTAGAAGCTAGGTGGTAGCTAGGCAACAAGTTGGCGACGGGATACTAACCAAAATGGCAGGGCCTATACTATATTTTGTCTGTCAGCATCGTTAGAATTTTATAAAATTCTCGATAATTCGCTAAATTCAAATATATGTTGTCGACTCAAAAACTATATTTTTCCTATGTTTTATTATTTAGAAAACAGAAAACAGGGGGTAACCGTTACCTTTGCACGAAATTATTAATATAGATACACTACATTAACATTTTGTCAATAAAAAGGTGAAAAAAAAATCGATTCGTTGGAAGGTGTGTCTTGCTCTATGTCATCGTTTTCATTTAAGATTTTTATGACGATTCTAACACTATTTCCTGTTTATACGGGGTGTAAGGGACGGTGTAACGAAAACTTTGCAGGCGTGCTCAGAACATGAAACTGAACAACTTCACACACACACCTTCCAGCGAAAAGTTTTTTTTTACCTACTTTCCATTGACAAAGTGTTAATGTATCATATATATTTATAATCTATATAAATGTAGCATTATAGCCAGATTTTTTATTGTTTCAATTTTCTATTATTATAGAGTATAATTAACGCTAAAAGTATAGCTTTTTCTTTTTTTTACATCTTTTGTTATTTTTTCTATTTTTTCTTAGGAAAACGTGAGTTTTTTGTTCCATAAATGAATACCCCGTCTATGATTCACCCGAAAATGATACCACACTTGCCATAATAGCATTAATTTATAAGTTGTATGGCTTAGAGCGAAACTCGGAACAAGAAATCTTCCCCCCCCTCCCCTTAGGTGCGGAACCCTTTGTCAACCGGGCTTAATCTTCTCACTAGCACCTAAAGAACAACTGTACAAAGTTTCATAATTCTAGGAAAGAAATATCACAAAATGTGCTTAGCGTCTCAGGTACATGCTCTAGGAAACGTGTAGCGCCATCTATCTATTAGAGTCGAAACTAATTGTAATGACAGCTGCCATCTAGCGCCAAGTTATAGTAATCTAGTTTTAAAAATTCGTCGCTAGATGTCACTACATCAGCGGAAGTTCTTTTGGAGGAGTATAGATGGCGCTACAAGTTCTTGAAGTCGATAAAAATGACCGCGTGCGTCCCTTCGCTGCGCAATCAACCAAGCACGGAAATAACTAAACAGCTGTTCTACAATATTCGCTCGGGCAACTCAGGCAGCAGCTGTGCGAGGCGAACGAACACGCACTCGCAGCCGTTTTCCTTGGGATCGCGATTGTTTGGATTTGTTCTCATTCATTGTTTGACGAATCGTCGTGTGGATCGGATCAAACATCCATTTTTCGTCGTTTATTACTGCTGAAGAATCATAAACTTTCTCTGAGCTTTGCAGTATTGGCGTTCGAAGTGTGTGAATCATAAATGATCCGTGGCGATATGTTTACCAAACCCCATCGTCCGTTGTTTTTGTGACGAGAGATGCCTCGTGAATACGTGGATGAGAGTTCCGCAGTGTTATGTCAATAGAATCTCCTGTAGATAGTGATTTTAGTTTTATAAAGTAGGAAAGTTTACAGACAATGTCTAGCACAGTGCCAACAAGTTCAGCCCTGAGGGCTCTAGCCTTAGAGTATAAGAGTCTGCAAGAGGAGCCCGTTGAAGGGTTCCGAGTGAAGTTGTTGGGTGAGGACAATTTGTTTGAGTGGGAAGTCGCAATTTTTGGACCTCCAGACACACTATATCAAGGTGGATACTTCAAGGTAAGCTATTTATCACTTCCTTTATCTTTGTAGGTTATAAACAAATCGTCAATATTGCTCGTAAATGTACCTTCAAAGAAAAACGGCCCCAGCATTGAGTCATTCCAAACTTTGGAACACAGTCATTATCATACATAACTTTTGACTGAGGAAACACTTGTTTAGTTGGACACATCAACCAAACACTTTCTTTATACTTTCTTGAAACAAAAAGTAGATGAGTGAAGTCAGAACCAGAACTCAGAATTACTAGTTCATCAAACCAGAGATGCTATTTTTGTTTGTTTTCAATGTAAACATCATAAATATAACTATTTGTGTTGGCCACATAAAGAAGATTATTCTGCCTCTATGAAAATAAGTTAAATTGAAGCAATTTTAGTAAAAACAGTAAGGTTGTTTTCTTTTTCTATACTGAAACTGTGGGTATTTAGACTTAAGTTTGCGGAGTGTTTGTATGAAAGCTTTCATGATGTAGAAGCTGTATGGACTGATTTGCCACTGTACTAGCAAAGCAGCAACAGTTTCATATAGCCCATCATGATAAGTAGTAAAAGCATAGTCATTCAATTTTTGTTCTTATAGAAGGCCTGAATCCCTTGCTGATCCTGAAATAATTGGCCTTACCACAAAAAGTTAGAGACACATGCTAAATGTGTATCTAGCGATTATTTTGTATGAACTTTAAACACACACACACTCACCACACATCTAACTTTTTTGGGGTAAGGCCCAATATCTTTAAATATGTAGGTATTTATTTAAGAAGAGGAAGGCCATTGGACAGCAGTGGGATGACGTAGGCTAGATAAGATAAGATTTATTTCCACAATAAATAAAGAACATGATTGTTAGAAGTTATCCCCTTCATTAGGGACAAAATACCTACTTGGGCATTGTATCATGAATCATGATACAAAGTTGCAGGACAATGTTCCCAAAAAGTTACCAATTAAGATGCACCCTCATTGGGAACTTTGTCCTGCCACCATACCATAACAGCCACAACAGTCCACTGCTGGACATGGGCCTCCCCCTATCCTATTGGGGGGTATTGCCATTCTCACCACGCTTGGCAGGCGGATTGGCGAGCGCAGTGCATGATGTTGCATTGACAGGGAACGCTGCTGCCCATTCCCTGGATAAGTATCCCTTAGTCGCTTTTTACGACACCCACGGGTAGAATTGGGGCGATGCTATTCTAAGCCGGCATCACACGGCTATTTTTTTAGGGTTTCGTAGTCTACTAGAAACCCTTATAGTTTCGTCAAGTCTGTCTGTCTGTTTGTCTGTCTGTATGCCGCGCCCTCATAACTCCGTCAGTTTTAGAGCTATCGACATCAAATTTAGTGTAAAGATAGATCGTATTGACCCAAATTTAGAAATGTTGAGAAAAAAATATTTTAAATGTTTTTGGACCCCTTCCCATACATGTGAAAAATTTTTTTTCACCTGTTTTTAAATGTTACTGTCTCGAGTTATTTGCTTTTAAAAGGGGTGTTTTTGAGCCATAATTTGTTCCAGCTGTAACTTCTAAAGTATGCATGCTAAAAATTTGAAAAAAATATGGAATATAGTTCCTAATATGAAGTTACCATGAAAACTATATTGAATACTGTATCACTTAAGATTAAGGAATTATTTAAGTTTTTCAATTTGCGGTTGGTAACCATACAGCTGCAAACAAACCAGCAACAAAATTAACTTTGTAACGCTGAAAGACCTGTTATTTAAACGTTGACTACGAAACACTATATGTGAGCGTGTCTGACACGCTCTTGGCCGCTTTTTTTGTCCTGCAACATTGCATAATTGGTAACTTTTGTATATAATATGCGATGTCGCAAGACTTTGTCCCCAAAATGTTCCCAATGAATACTTGTAAATGTTCACCATAATTTTATTGGGTTATAAACTACAATTTTCTGTACTTATGTTCATTGAGGATGGCCCTGTTATCATATCACACTGCATTATGAGGTTGAATAGACATGATTGCTTGTCTGTCTCACTTATTTATTATCAAACATACCTACTAATTTGTATGATACAATAAAGGTCTTGTTTGTTACGCTACATGACACTCAAATAATGGGTTCATTTGGTGCACATTGTTTGTCATTTTGAGTTTCTCATTATAATTACACAGTTTTATAGTGCTAGTTTAGAATAGCATCACCCCATATGTTTCCCATGGGTGTCTTGCAATTTTAGGCGACAGGCTGACAACTTGTAACTGTGGTGATCAAAATTACTCTTAAACCTTTGTCAGATGTGGTATAAATTACCGTTGTTTTACAGCCCTTTACGGCATCTTCACTTGAACTTTGAGTTTTCAAAACTAGTGCTGCGATGCAATTAGTTTTTTTTTGTGATTTTTAGAATGACACTACTGCTCTAAATGTTTTGTAAATAGACTCTTTACAATGGACCCCTTCACATCATTACTACTCAATTTATTGTTTTGTAACACCTAGCATAGATAATAAGGTAACTACTATTAAATTATAATTTCTAACAAAAGGTTTGTTTGTTTCAGGCACATATGAAATTCCCTCCAGACTATCCATATTCACCACCAACAATTAGGTTTTTAACAAAAGTATGGCATCCTAATGTATATGAGGTAAGTTTCAATATCTTTTGCTCATTTATATACTAAAATATAGGTACTACACATACATAATTTCATCAGTTACCTAATGCATTATACAAATAGAGCATAATATTTTTTTTTTACCTGCAAGTTTTTTCTATGAACTACGAACTGATTACATTTCATTAAGATTGTATTTTGTTTGTTACCTAATCTCAATAATCATAACATGCTGAAGATAAGTGCCAAATATTTATTATCTCTACTCTAATAGGTAGGTACACATATTATACTTATTCTTCCTCTTAAAATCTGCTTGAAATCTGGTTATAGGGAACATAACATTTAGGATCATTAGGAGGTAAACATACTCAAAGTACTTGAGTTTTGGACTCTTTCTCTAGTTATCATTCTTATCAGTTATCACAAATCTTACGGCAATAAACATTTAAAACGTATTTTCATATTTGATATAAATAATTTTCCGGTCGGGCACCTTGTCCAACTCGCAAACGGTCCAGGTTATTTAGTTCGCAATTTAGTCCAGTTGGCAAATGGCGGTGCATAGTCGGGGTCATCAATCTTCATCATCATCATCATCATGGGGTGCCATCTTCAAATTGAAGTTCGGAGGTCAGCATGTAGAAACCCTCGCGGTCTTGCGCCGCCCTTTTCAACTGGTAGTACCGAAGTCCGGTCCAATCTCGGATGTGATCTATCCACTTCCTCTTGGGTCGGCCTTGTGCTCTTTCGCCAGGGATCTTGCCTTCGAGTATAAGTCTTAAAAACTCATACTGGGTTCCTCTCTGTATATGGCCAAAGAAGGCAACTTTCCTTTTTAAAATAGTTGACATTGAGGGGGACTATGCACCGTCTTCGATTTTAAGACTGGACCATTTGCGAACTGGACCATTTCGACGCGCTGGACCAAATGCGAATTGGACACAGTGCGCCCGACCATTCATTTCCTCCGTGGCGGATTGAATTTACCCAATTAGGGTCATTGTGCCCGTTCGCGACCATGCGTCAGTTCGCGACCATTTTCAGGTCTGATCTCAGTAATATCGCAATAATAAGAGTTATATTTCACTCCTTGTAAAAAAGTGTGGCTTAAACAAAACAAGGATAACCGTAGAATCTACGCCTATTCAAATCTGTTCATTAAACCTCGCCAATGTACCGCAAATAAATCATCCATTTTGCCAGTCGCTCTGCCCTCGAAAACACACCGAAAACCTATCCAAAAAATAGCGACCACGTGCCACTTCAAAAGTGAAATTTTCAGGTATTCGTCTAGTTTTTACAACTATAACGGTTTTATGGTGTTGATACTTTAGTAAAGTATCTAATTTAACGATAATTTCGTGTTATTTTTAAGTAAATTTATGATTTATTAGATGGTCGCGAATGGGCACGCAATATTTAGAAAAATACTGGATAGCGACCGGCCGGTCGCTATCTAACACGATGCTTGAAAAAAAGTTTATTTTTTTCCAGGTTATCTTTTAACAAAGTTTTGATTCTTACAACATTGATCAATTCTTATAGACGTTATTTATAGCGTAGTTAGTTTGCGACCGTCAAAATATGATTATTTGACCGATTTTGGAACAGTTATTTAGTTGACTGGTCGCTAACTAGTACATGCTAAAAAAACATGTTTAGTTAGCGACCGCCTCAAAAATGTATGAAAATTAGACGGTCGCAATCAGACTGTAAATTTTTTTTACGTTACTTAGCGACCACCACTTTTGCTCTTGCACTGTTTTGTTGGCCCTTTGATAGGTTTTTGTTACAAATGTCTTTAACTAGCCTATTATACTGCTACTCTTAGGCTCTTTGTCTTGGAACTGGCTTTTAATATAATTTCCGCGTTCTGAAGTAGAGGACCTGTTTCAACTTCGTATTCGTTTCTGTTGGATCGTGCACAATGGACATATGTAAAGAGCACCAGCCGTACCCACTTGCCTTCCTCGAGCTGTGCCAGAAGTACAGGCAGAGTTTCTTTGGGCTGTCCTGGTCTATACACGCCACCCCTAAATCTTCACTCTTCAATCAGAGCTATTTCGTAACGTTATAAATGCCTGGGGTGAGGTTCCAGTACGTGCGGGTCAGCTGCGTGGAGAAGATGCACGTCCTAGGCTCGGGGCCTGGGTGACTTCTGTGCACTTTGAGCTGAGCATTCAAATTCCTCATTGTCCAGAGAATTCAGCCCAGTTTTTGTTGTGCAGCAAAGTGTTGGTAGAGAGACTCCTTATAGCGTATAATTATAATTCGTTGGACTCACTCAGGAGTTGGGTCTTGTAAAGTAGTTCACCACAATAGGGCAGCAAGTTCTCGCTGCTTTTTTACTCACTTTGAGGCTTTGGAGACAACGAAGCAGCAGGAAGTTCTCACTTCTTACTGACCTCCACACAGTCCTTGCCTTAAGGGAGAAGGGTGCTGCCATGTAAAAGCAATGTTTTTGGATACAGGGGTATTTTATTTCACTCTGGCTACCGCCGCGAACCCACCTGATTACAACGATCACATTTACATTGCACCAGAACTTCCATGCCTAGCCACGCTAGCGTAAAACTGGGCCTATAATTCTTCAGGGTAGCTTGCGTTGGCAGATTCTCGAGCTGTGTCATACATAATTGCTGGCAGTGGTTGAATCAGGCTGTGCTGCTCTCACATCCTTCAAATTTCATGTTGGGTTGAGCAGTTGCATGACGTCATAGATACCCGTTTAAAAAAGGTAGGTGAAAAAGATCTGCGTTTGGTGCACCCACACCAGTTTACCTGGCGCAAGTAGCCTGGGTAGTCATAGTCAGCTAGGCCTGCAGACTATAAAGACAATACCGTGGCCAATATAAACACCCAAGGGTTCAAGAAAAATGGAAGAAGGGTAGAGGCTTGATGAGCTCCTGCGACGTGACTGACGAAAATACGTCCAACAGAGCGGAGTGAATACAGGAGACCAGAAAAGACTCACCATAAGATGAAGAAAAGAATTGCCAAGGATAGAGAGCTACGTTCTTATGTACTTCTGCTGTGTGTTGTTGGCCGACAAGAGTCTTTGTGCAATATTAATGGGTCGCTCTTGGTACATCGTGGGTCGTACTGTGTAAGTGAATCAGGAAGTTCCAAGACCGATACTTTGTAGCACTGTGAAGTAGCGATACCCGGAATTCCTACTAGCTTTTGCTAGGGACTCGAAGACCGTCGGTCTATGTGCTCTAGCGTCCGCGCATATCTAAAGGCCTGTCTCCTGAGCTCCCTTTGATGTTTGTCCACTAAAGCCCACCTCAACCGAGGGTGGAATTTCATGCCCAGTTGCTGCGTAAGACAGATCCTGCTGGTCGAGTTTGCGGATGGAGCTGAACACCCCTAACATTGTGCGCTGGCGTGATTGGTACAGACAAGGGTAGTGTTTATGAGCACCAAGGTATGAGGCATGGACAGTTCTGGTGTGGTGTGACCTTGAGAGCTAGAACCGGGCTGGGTCCTTGGCGGTTGCATCAATTAAATAGAAATAGTTGATCCTCCTCAGTATCAGAAAATACGCATTAACCTAGCTAGGATCGGTACCGTACAAATGCGCGCTGAAGACCAGCGAGGTCTTGATGCCTCTTCGGTTCACGCTGAGGCTTCGGAGACAACAAAACGTAATAAACAGCGTCGGCAAGGGTTGTGAGGCAGCAAAGTCAGCAGTAGTCATTGATGTGACACCTGTTTGGCACTATGAAATATTGTTAATTTTTTAATCATGTCTAGATAGGTACTAAGTCGCAACCTTAGGTGTAGATTTAAAAAGGATTGTTCAATATGTATGAGAAATGTGCAAAAGTAATTTCTTTTTATTAAATAATGGTTAATATGCCCATAATAACGATAGTAAAACGGGCGGTCGCTATCTGACGCACACGCGGTCGCTATCTGAAAAAAGCGGTCGCTATCTGACTCTTTGGGTACTTTTCGGTTCAAAATTATTTTTGAATTAAACTGTTACAGTATTTCGCTAATACTTCTCGAAAAGAATATCTTGATTATATCTGCTATGCTCACAAAAAAATTCTACCTTCAAATATGAAACCTTCATATTAATATCATGGTGCAAAGTTGGGAAGTCGACTAATCGGTCGCCAACGGGCGCAATGACCCTAATAATGATATTTTGAATACTTGATAATAGCTTTGCTAATCGAGGCTAAACATATGTAAACGTGTTACCGAATGGCATGTAGGTAACACATTTTATATATATTGATTTGCATATTTATTGTCTTCTTCAAGTAATAATTATTTAAAGAGTAATAAAGTAAAAGAAATGGGACCGGGGCAACCAATTCTAAATTAGATACGTTTATCTTTATGTGATACCTAGATACTGTTCCACCAGAAATAGTCATCGTTAGATTAAGCATCTGGCAACAACAATGTACAGTGTACATTAAAGTCCTTTCAAAATCATAGTGTCATCGGCCTAAGCGGAAGGGCTAGTTGCGCTGGTCGTGTAGTATCTAGGTATTACGATACGACCAGCGTATCTTGGCCACCCGCTTAGGCTGGTCGTGTCACTTCATGACGACACTATGATTCCTAATGGACTACTCTACTGTAGGTACTACAGTGTCCATCGTATACGTAATTCCGAAAATCCAAACCACGCAATTGTATCGTACGTATGGCACATCATTGGCATAAGTGCCTGCCTTCTTTCCCGTTGCTTTCATAGGTATTCCCAATACAACACATTTATTTTGATTGATCAAGCACGCGGCCTTCGTAATACAGATTATTTACGTAAAATTATTGCAAGTATCTTGACCCACTTGTTGTTAGAAAACAATGTAGATTATATACTGTTATTTTTTGTAGATAAGCACAATTTGCAAGTTTAAATTAATTCCTTGAATCATAAACTAAATGTAGGCCGTGCCTCCTCCATACAACACGATTGCAGAAATAATTACTAGATGATCTTTACAAACGTGACTACACAAGCTATGATGATCGCATTCCTAGCGTTGTTTTACTCATACTGTCGACAACTAAACCTCAAACCCATCTATACCCATCTATATCACAATATTAAGAAGTTGCTATCGACACGAAAGAATAAGATTGGGCAGACCCATAGGAAGACCATTATGTACCTATTTGATTTTATCTTAACGTCTTTTATAATGTTTCGAAAAACGAGTTTTCTCTTGACTCTCTTTACTACAGTCATAACTGTCCACTGCTGGACAGGAGCCTCCTCTTGACTCTAATCTAGGCCAAATACTGAGAAACATAAGTTTGCGACAGCTCTCTCAGAAGCCCATAAGGACGCTGACTTTCCGCGCTGGATTTAGGCGCCGGTTATTCCTAGTTACAAGCCAGGCAGTCTCTTACAATTTGCCTTCTAGGTAATTTTATTATTAAACGAACAAGTATCACTCATTATGTATATTTACGCGACTTACTTGTTGATTATTTGGTAGAAGGTGTAGCCCTCTACGTTTCGGCTGGTTACGACAGTCTTCTTCTTGGAGGACGACAATCACACACTAATCTAGGTAATCTACAGTTTTGCAGAATCTTCTCCAAGGCCATAAGTAAGCCTGTGGTGCATGGTGTCTCCGTAGCTTTACCGCTATCTGTAACTTGAGTAGGTACCTGCCTTACCTAGCATCCATAAAATTATGCCCCAAGCGTCTACATTCGTTCGCAGAACTTGATGTATGCCGTAGATTCTGCCTCGCACGTAGCAAATACAGCCCAAGTTTAATAGAACCTGGAACTAGTTTCTTGCCAATTTATGGTCTCTACGCACAATCTGGTTCATTGAATCTTAGCTATTTGTAACCTAACTTTCTAAATATTCATTCACATTCATATTTTTTCCATTATTCCTTTGTGTGTTTATGTATGCCACAAAATAAAGAGGATCACTCGACCTCATTTAGGATTTTCGCGATTGTCACTTGTTACATAGCCAGGGTTGATAGATTCAATACGAGAACGAAATACCACCCTACAAATCTGATACAAGAATGTAACGTGATTCTGAGCCGATATTCATGCAAGAAATTTTGCGTTCGTTGCAACCATCTTCTTAGGTAACTTGAGTTCCTCTGTGATTTCAGTTCATTCCAGAAAACGTCAGTAAGCGTCAATATCGTCGCCAGTACTGAGTGAACAATCTGTAAAGGCGCCTCGCGAGCCGTCTCCTTAATTTGATGCAGCTCAGTTACTGGGAATCCTAGAATCCTAGGAATAGTCAATGTATTCGCGTTCTTAAAACAATTGGCGAATTCATTCAATTGGCGAAGGCTGCGACCGACTTCCGCAACTTGAATTGCAAAACATCCATTCTTCTATCGTCTTTGACCTTCGTTGACAATGTTGCTTCTTGATTTGACCTCAATCTCGTGTCCGTGATCTTCATAGCAAACTACAAAAGGAGGACATAATAATAGGTATCTTACAATGAAACTGGAAATTCTAAAGTCAAAGTTTAAGCTGGTCGTAGTTCCTTAAAGTTCCCCAGGTGACGCCAGCTCAACAGATACTTCCAGAAGTGTTCTTTAGTGTTGCCAACCTAAAACTTTGGATCCTCGTACTCCAGCACCTTAAAACCTCCACTTTCGCCTTCAAACATCGTGACCGACGATTCAAAATTGACGAAGTTTCCATTACGTTATTGGTCACTTGTTCTCTTGACATTAGGAAGTGGACCCTTTAGAATCAAACTTGAACTATTTTCATACAAATTTATGTAAAAATCATACAAAAGCGTACGATGTATGCAGTGTTTTTGTACCTCGTACGGCAGGCCACAAATCACGTATTTGTACGAGGAACCTCGTACGTACAGTTGGCAACACTGGTGTTCTTTAAAATAACAAGGGAATCTAACCACCAGTTTGTAATCTCTAGAGCTGCTTCGTCCGATCAACTTGATTTTGCGATTGCGACACTTTCGTCTTTGACCCCGCCCGCACTGTCGACGACTACGCGCCGTGGTTTGACCCACTTCGCTAGAATTAGGTTTTTGTACCTTAGACAATACGTGCTTTTGAATCAAAACATGACACAATGAAGTAATATGATGAAATTACGCTATTAAAGTGTTATAAATTCACGTATCTACCAAGAAAATACAATACGAAGAAACTTAGTAAATATAAATGCTTCGCGGAAATAAAGTGCCGCTGTATCCGTTATGATCTCCGTCTAGTTTTATTATTTATTCTCGATCTTTCTAAAGTATTTTCGAAATACTTCGTGGTTTAATTTTAACAGTTAATTAGTCGACTTACAAAAAACTAGCGTTTCGTTAAGGTCATGCAAACACAACTGGCATTGCAATACAGCTAACTAGATTCGCCATTTCTCAAAAGAGTCGTACCGGTTGTACGGTTTTCACGGCAGCAGTTACCGTTACTTTGAAGACAGCTGTGTCGCTTAGCGAAACGTAGGTAGATAGATGGAGGGTCATCAATCCAAAGAAAACCCCTGACTCACGCACTGACTGACGCAGCGCCTTAACAAAACAGAACTAACCTTCCAGAAACATTTCATCGTCTCTCTACCCTTATCCTAATTCATTTGTGGCCGTCGCAAAATGTTTTGTCGTCAAATAATGCTGCTTAGGATTTTGCCCAATTCTACGACCGGACGCCGAAACCTTTCTGAACCAGAATATTATTGCGTGTATTTCCGAATGAAATACCCATTGTTTCATCGAAGCTTCTCTGATAATATTCAGAAGACTTAGCAGCTCTCGAAATGACGTCAGATTTCGGTTGAACAGATCCGAACTAAATAAACAAGCTGTGAGCGTGTAAAGAAACTATTCTAGAAAATGTAGAGCGTAGTTATATATGCTATTGTTTATAATTATAACTATAACAACTGAGCTGAAATTAATTATATCACTTGTGCAATTATTGAGCTGATGACGACATGATGAAATGGTGGCGAACTTTAAAAAATTGCTACCAACAGGATGCCCCTGAGGTTGAACGACCTTACGTAGCCACAGGCAATGTAGCCAACGCGGTTAATTCAAAATGAATCATTTGTACTTTGTAGTCAATGAACTAATCACGGCGCAAAGACAACTCGGGTAATCAAATGCTTGACCGATAATCATACTCATTGAAATCCATTTAATTGGTTTTTGATAGCATGGCTTTTTCCTCGGTTGTTTATAGCGTTGTTTTGGCTATGAAACCAAGTTTTTCCTTGTCAGTCAAGGATAGTTGGCGTTTGGCTCTCCCGGCCTTGGGGTAATTAACCTTATTCCGCCGCGGTGGCCGCTTTGAACTTGTGCTACATTCACACGCGGCTCTTTAAATAACGCTCCTGAGAGGCACTCCTCACTGGGCCGATGCTCTCGTGCCAACATTTCAATCGCACAACTCTTTTTGCTCGGACACGTGGTTGATGTTTTTAAACGTCGCGTCTGCTGTCCAATCGCTCGCGATGACGCTGTACATCTCAAGATGTGACCCTCCGCGACGCAGCTGATAAAACACGCATTTTCTTAATGCGCGAGATAAATCCGCAGATAGCTGGTATATACAGGGTGTCCCGGTTATCATGGTCCAAAGAAAAAATATAGACTTTGGACATCCTAAGCTACCATAATAGCAAAAAAAATGTTTAATATTTGAAGAAAATAAATTGAACCTCCCATACAAAATGCTCTGTCAGGCAGCAAAATTACTATAGTAGCTTAGGATGTCCAGAGTCTAGATTTTTTCTTTGGACCACGATAACCGGGACACCCTGTATAAATGGTACAAGTACACTTGTGGAAATGACAAGTCGTCAAGCGGGCGGGGCGCTGGGGAGCGGAGGGCTTCCGGACAGTGCGTCAGAAGGTGGAGGGCCTTCAACTCGTGTCGCCAAGGTCTTCGCCAGGCAAATCACCGGCCAAGCGTTGTTCCGCATTGCGAATATGCACTCTATTCTATACAGGGTGTTAAAACAAATGCGTGCTATAGCTTGCTTTGTATCGATAAGGAATGCCGTGGAAATATTGAATAAATCCTGATTAAATTTTTATTTTAGTTAGCCAAAATTTGTTCAAACTCAAAGTTGATTAGACGAAAGTACTTTACGGTTTCCTTTATCAATACTAAACCTAGGTACCCTGAAGCTATGGCACGCATATAAATTCATCATCATCGGCCTCATACGTCTGTGACCATCGTTTTGGTGCTCTGTGTCTGTGACAGACGATTTATTCAGTGTCTGAGGCAAGATTTTTCATGGCATTTAAATTAACACCCTGTATATGCCATTAAATAATTGTGTAACTATAGAGAGTTTATCGAGGCGATATTCATCTCTCGTCAAATGTATTGTCTTCAAAAATGAAACGTTTGTTCTTGAAATTGTTTTCCAAAACAAGCTGTGTAATGAAACGTGTTCATAGGTAAAACAGGAAATGTAACCACATAGCAAGTAATATCTTAGAAATAGTAATGGTTTCCGGTGTTTATTTCATAAGGTCCATAAACTGGACTACCTAGTTGTAATACAGTCAGAAGAAACGTAATGTTATTGGTAAAAGATTCATTATTGCGCGGTGAAATAAAAATATCAAAGGATGATAGACTCTGAGGTGCTTTTTTTTACACACACTCTCATCTAATAAAACTACCTACCTATTAGTTTCCAAGAAACAGGGTGAAGTTCCAATCGGTAGGAAAAACATAACAAGTAGGTAGCTATCACAAACAGACATTGCAAGTGTGTTTGATATGATAAGCTAAAACTGGGACACAGTGTGTTTAAATAACAGCTTTCTGCTGTAATTGAGCATGTAAGAGCCCATTAACTTGAGTTTTTCTCAAGCATCCGCAAATAATTTAAAGTAAATCTCATCTACTGCTCCGTAATGAAAGGTGTTAGAAAACACGGCTTGCTCTCGTGCCTAAATGTTTACACGACACTATTCTGAGCTACACTTCCGTTGCATGCCTTGCACCTTTTAGATAAAGTAACCTCGTGCTTCTGGATGTTTCTGCTACCGTGTACACTTCCAGATTTAGAGGTCAGACGCGCATTTTCTTTGTGACGCCGGCGAGGAAGCGCGCGATGAACCGGCATATTTTTAGCCGAGGGCGACGCACCTCGCCTCTCATACGGTGCTTTTACCATGCCTTTATGCTCTATCAACGCGTCACACCCACATATAACGAAAAACGTTGTGAAACGCTTTCAAAACCAATAGTTCAGCTCACCTTGTACTCAAAATGTTTACGTAAGCCTGGGAAAACAAATAATCAGAATCCTAATTTTCCGAGCGTTGTGAAAGTCAAACTCGTCATAAACTCGATTCAATACCGACCGATCGACTCCTTTCGACTTTCGTTTATTTGATGTTGTTTTCGTATTATTTTTCGCCACGTGCCTCTTCAAACATGCGCAATATAAAATGTTGTTTGTTTTCAGTCGCAGATTCGTCGTAGTCGTGTTCGAATCATGTCAGTTATTTAGAGATAGAATGAATGTGAAACCTTTTTTACAACAAAAAGTGCTGTTTATCCTACTTGATCCCATCAAGGGAAATAGTAGTACTTGTACTACTTATCGAGACCTTTTATAGTATAGGTAGATACACACGTACATTTTAAAAGGCATTATGGGTAACAGAGCGAAGAAAGGTCCATTTGTAATCCTCGTACAATCCAGTCGGACCCGTTCGCAGAGCGGCAGATGGCACCGTTAGAACTAAGCCCACTTTACTTTCACTGTGCCAGCGTTTTGCCGTAGACATAACTGTTTAAGGATATACTGCCGACCCTATGAGCCTTATCACACGAGCGGTTTGTGAGCGGATGCGGAGCGGAGCGGACGCTCGGCGGATGTGCATCGAATTCGTCGCGGAGATACCAGCGGTGTTTGTACCAAAACGTTGTGAATCCACCAGGCGTCCACTCCGCTTTGCCTCCGCTCGCAAACCGCTTGTGTGATAAAAACCTAAGACCCGTGAAACCCCCATGTACTTCAGCTTTATAGAACCTTGATGCTTTAGTACGTGTCGGATAAAAAATAACAGGCTTACGGCTCATAATGTGATTATCAGGTTAGTCGTGCTAACAAAATGTGCTTCCACATCGTTTGCATTGAAATATCGCGTAAACACATGCAAACGTAGTATCCGGGTACAGCGATATCGCAGCAGGTCGCCTAGTAACGACAAACATACATACATATATCACGCCTTGCAGGGTAGGCAGAACTTAACCGTCTGTAATTAACGTACATTTAGCTTTGAGAGTCATTCGGAAGACTGTGTTCACCATTCACCATAATGAGTTTCAGCTGGTCGCCTAAAATTGCAAACACATCAACTCTCAAATCCCTTAGTCGCTCCTTAGGACACCCACGGGAAAGATATCGGGTGATGCTATTCTACGCCGGCACCTCACGGCATGTATCGACAAAAGTGGTCGAAATACTTGAAATATTCATTTCGTAAATGCCCAGCGAGCATCGAAATAGACCTTCACGAATAGCCGAAGCGTGTTACGATTTACGATGTAAATGGGGAGGGCCGATGTGCTTTACCAAGACCGCCAAGGGCACAGGTGAGGTCGACCGAGCGTCTTCCGCTATCTCCTTACTCAGAGATATAAGCGATTTGCCTCGTCATGAGCCTTGCCGACTGTATTATACGATTATACTTATATTGTACAGTAAATAATAGTTTGTTCGGTTTAAAAGTGACACAGAGATGTATCGATCTTGTTGGGGGAATTTCAATGACGGTTTTCTGGACTTCTTTACGTGTCAGGAGGTTTCCAGCGTATGGAAGAAGATAAGTCAACCTAGACATTCCTAGAAAAAGTCAGCCTGTAAACACAGGGTTTAGACTTCTTATTATGGTGCGAAGTACTAAGGAAGTGCGCAAAATGAACAGCTTACAATTATATTTTATTGTCTAGAAAAATGTTAATTACGGAACTAAAAAACTTTACATAAATATGATTGATAAGTAAGGTCGACACGTCACCGCGACCGTATAAAGGAATATTATGTATGAATATCCGACCAAAAGGGTAACATTTTTCTTTTCCTTACAATGTCAGTCCCGGTCCCATAAAGGACAAGTCGACATTCTTGACAGGATAACAGAAACCTTTGTTGATGGTTTGATTCCCAGAAAAATAACTTAGTTTGATTAATGTCGCGAGCCTTACTAAGTATACCTGCCATTCTACTACGTAGCATTGTTGAGTGGAATGAAACGATTAGGATTAATATTTTATTCTGACGACATAGTTTTTACTGATAATCAGCGTGTGTTGACACGAGTTATAATGATAAACAATGATTATGATTACGCAAACCGTTCGTCATGCATCTGCAGTATTGAGCTGAGCACCCGCATATAAGCGTTTTGTGCTCACCTATTTAGACGATATTTTGAAACTTCCCCTTCTGAAATGGGCAATCGATATGAAGCTAGGTGCATTAGGCGTATGCTGTGCCCTTGCATGAATTCCTACCTCCCCTGCGCTCATCCCTTGCTACTCGCGTTCCCTCTCATACCACGCATTCACATCGCATATTGATTCGACTGCCCCGATTCAAAATAAAGCCCTATGAATAAATGTGTAGAAGGTACTAATAGGAATTCGGGGTCGAGAGATTGGCTGGGAGATCTCTGTAGAGTTAATAGCTTGACTAACTATCAGTTTTAAAAATTGTATCGACTATTTTTCGAATAATAAATATGTAATGAAAAAGACGGCTAAGCGTAATCAATAAAGTCGGTGTAAAAGAAACGACAACCTGCGACAATCAGAATCAATTACTCGCAACGTATAATATAAAAATCGATGATCGGTTACAGAAACAAGCGTATGTTTTCAGTATTTGGTTCAAATTCAAGCAAGCTACCGCAACCTTGGTGAATATGTAGGCAAACAGAAATCATCGAACAACCAAGTGACCGACAAACCACACGAGATAAGCCACGTAGAATAATGAATATTTATTAAAATAATCAGACACGCAATTACGCATTTGGATTCAGTTGAAACGTTTCAGCTAACACAATAGCTATAACAATGTATTGCGTAAAGTTTTAGTAATTACAGGTTAGTTGCAATGTTGCATCTACTGTACAACTAAAACAACTATCTTTTAGCGGTTGTAAAACTTTCGATGCCCGGGATTATCGGGTCTTGGACGGCTCAGTGTCCCATACGATGAGAGAGAGAGACTGATGTACCACTTGCAAATCTTGCAGGACAATCTTCAATACTTTCCATTCGCGGTTTTTGACGTGCAGTTGCTTTGAAATATTTGATCCACCCATCAGAAACTCAGAAGTAAGATTGCACTGCACACATCATGCTCGACAGAACGAGCATCGCAGAAATGCAGCAACGCCTCCTATTTAACAATAGTTAATGTACCTACCCTACTTATTGTTCATTAGATATCTTATCAAATCATTTCAGTAGCTGCGACATGCCTTGCACGCGCAATCTACTGTTCCTATCTGTCTACGTAGCCTCGACAAGTTGATCTCAAAACATTATCCACGATTTTCCTCATTACCCATGCTCATTTCATAATAGAAACTGAACTCCCAGTTTCTCCTCGTGTCATGAACACGTAAGCCGTTATGAAGATGGGTAATCGCTGGGTAACAATGGAATTTTATGTAACAAAGTTACGCTGCCGGAAACAAAACCGCGAACTGTGGGTGCATTAAATCGTATCGTGATTTAATAACCGGCCTTCGGGGCTCGTTGCGATCTCGTTCGGACTTATCTCTTGTTTCTACAGACCTTAAGGCGCATATCGACCGCCATTTAGTGCAAGTTTTTTTTTGTAGCAATATTTATTTTGTTTATTATTGTGCGCGCCGGCCCCATAATTGATTTGAGATAAGGGCAAGAAGATGATGATTCATTGTTTTAATTTTCTAGTAGAATTATTCTGGTATCCTACGATGATATCTTCGAAGCCAGCGCCTATGCGACATATGAAATTATGAAGAGAAGTTAATAGGTACGATGAATTGATATTAAAAATGCTGACTTCCACGCAATAAGAGTCCAGTAGTCTTCAGAAGCCCGCTCTATTTAAAACTAGTTTAGAAAATATTGAGATGAATACATAACACCTTTTGATTTTTTCGTCTTTGATAACAGCAATACTTACGTACACGTGAATAAACTAGCCACCTTTTGCCAAATGGCGATGACCGTCATTATCACACGAGACAGCTATAATTAGATCACAAAGGATTGCTAGTGCTAGGTAGAAGCAACGTCCGCAGCCAAAATGTCGAAACATCGTTTCATCAATAAAAACAAAAATCTGGTTTTTACCTTGAAAAACAGTTTCCAAGAAAGTATTTTGTTCCTGTCTGTTTTCACCTCTCGCTTCGAGGTAAAGAGTTTCCTCGAATTATGGGCACTAAACACATCGTTTGCATTTCCCGAGAAAATTCGTACAAGAACCTGTCTATGTACGTATGTATATGCGATATTTCTGGAAGTGCATTGGACTTCTTCCATTTCAAAGGTTGACGCACTTAAAACAATAAAAATAACTGTCTGTCGATGCCTCATTATGAGTTTAATGACAATACGGAAGGTCAATCTTCCAAATTCCTTCCTGATGCTTTCACGAAAGATTTCAGAAAGAACATAATGAATGAACTTTATCCAAATAAACCTCTTACTTTACTTCGTTCCTCTTTTCTCCAGTTTCGTAGTATTTTCCTGTATTTACGGCTTCCCGCCTTCGAGTGAATTAATGAAATTAGATCTAGTGGCTTGGGTCAGACTTGGGTCTCGTGAAGTGAACTACATTTTATACAAATGCATTCGGGTCGCGCACGCCCCAAATGAAACCAGTCCGTCAAGTTGTATGTTTACTATCCTTTCCGTCTTTTTACACCGGCTGTAATTTACCGAAAACTGTGCAAGCGTGATCAGGTCATAAAACTGAACAACTTTTTCTATGGAGGCAGGCAGTGTTGGAAAACGAGAATTTTTGTCCGATCTCCCATACGAAATTCCCTATCAGTTGACTTTCTATTGAATCTCGATATTTTTCCTAAGCAGAATTTCCATAGTAGTGGTTTAGTTTTATGGTATCATCATGCCTGCAATACAAAGTTATTGTAACACTGGACCTTACACCCGGTATCTTTATAAGGCGTTACAATGTCAGGAAATTAAAGTCAATAGCTAGAAATATCCTTCTTAGAAATATGGAGGCTCTAATAAATACTTAACTAATCAAATGGACTATTGTGATAAAAGGTATCCCCGCTGAGTATACGGATATATCAGGTCTAAAAATACTCATCAATTGACCTCAACTAGTCAGTAGATATAACGAAAATAAAACTGGTGACACTATTCATTCCGACTTTATTCATACGACCCATATTCATTGTATTGTCCTATTTGTAATCTAATCAGGTTAATTTTGTTGTGAACATTGGAAATTGCTAGTAAAATTAGGTACTATGTTTTATCTTTTCGTTTACTAATGATGATTGATGAATAAATAATAATAACAATGAACTAGCACAGATTCTTAAATTAGATCTTATTAGACAGATAAGTGCATTCTCAAGATTCTTTATGCCAGACGACTTTGTGGTAGGCACGTATCGATTTTACACATTAACGATTACAATCAACACAGACAAAAAAATAATTCGTCGTGAAATGGATCATCGTACAAGTTGAATTGCTATTTCACATCAACTGCCACAGCAGTCCACTGCTGGCCAATGTTTGCCACGATTTTACATCCAACACAGCCAAGAAAACGCAGTATTTTTCGGTGCCTACACAAAATGTCAATGCACTTCGCGCTTGCCTGAATTCGCCATGAAATGAATCAAAATATGTACATGTTGAATTACTATTTCTTATTTACTGCCACAACAGTCCACTGGTCAGTGTTTGCCATAGTCACTACTTTTGTCAGACGATTTGTCGACCGTAATGGAAGATATTGTTTTCACAAGAACGCTTCTGCTCATTCCCTGAATTCATGCCCTAGTCGCCTTTAAGACGCCCATGGGTAAAATGCAGTGCTGCAACTCTAAAACAACACACGTTCGAACTACTATTTGTAACAAAGTTTCCTTATCTTTCCAGAATGGCGATCTATGCATATCGATCCTGCACCCTCCGGTAGACGACCCGCAGTCGGGCGAGCTGCCGTGCGAGCGCTGGAACCCCACGCAGTCGGTGCGCACCGTGCTGCTGTCAGTGATCTCGCTGCTCAACGAGCCCAACACCTTCAGCCCGGCTAACGTGGACGCCAGCGTCATGTACCGCCGCTGGCGCGACTCCAAGGGCAAGGACAAGGAGTACGAGAACATCATCAGGTACTTGGCAACTTGTTATCCTTGCACTTGATTTGCCGTGCGAGCGCTGGAACCCCACGCAGTCGGTGCGCACCGTGCTGCTGTCAGTGATCTCGCTGCTCAACGAGCCCAACACCTTCAGCCCGGCTAACGTGGACGCCAGCGTCATGTACCGCCGCTGGCGCGACTCCAAGGGCAAGGACAAGGAGTACGAGAACATCATCAGGTACTTGTCAACTTGTTATCCTTGCACTTGATTTGCCGTGCGAGCGCTGGAACCCCACGCAGTCGGTGCGCACCGTGCTGCTGTCAGTAATCTCGCTCCTCAACGAGCCCAACACCTTCAGCCCGGCAAACGTGGATGCCAGCGTCATGTACCGCCGCTGGCGCGACTCCAAGGGGAAGGACAAGGAGTACGAGAACATCATCAGGTACTTGTCAACTTGAGTTCCACTGCTGTCAGTCTCAACGAGCCCAACACCTTCAGCCCGGCCAACGTCATGTACCGCCGCTGGCGCGACTCCAAGGGCAAGGACAAGGAGTACGAGAACATCATCAGGTAGTTGTCAACTTGTGCTCCACTGCTGTCAGAACGAGCCCAACACCTTCAGCCAACGTCGACGCCAGCGTCATGTACCGCCGCTGGCGCGACTCCAAGGGCAAGGACAAGGAGTACGAGAACATCATCAGGTAGTTGTCAACTTGTGCTCCACTGCTGTCAGAACGAGCCCAACACCTTCAGCCAACGTCGACGCCAGCGTCATGTACCGCCGCTGGCGCGACTCCAAGGGCAAGGACAAGGAGTACGAGAACATCATCAGGTACTTATCAACTTGTGTTCCACTGCTGTCAGAACGAGCCCAACACCTTCAGACGTCGACGCTAGCGTCATGTACCGCCGCTGGCGCGACTCCAAGGGGAAGGACAAGGAGTACGAGAACATCATCAGGTACGTGACAACTTGTGTTCCACTGCTGTCAGAACGAGCCCAACACCTTCAGCGCGGCCAACGTGGATGCCAGCGTCATGTACCGCCGCTGGCGCGACTCCAAGGGCAAGGACAAGGAGTACGAGAACATCATCAGGTACTTGTCAACTTGTGTTCCACTGCTGTCAGTCTCAACGAGCCCAACACCTTCAGCCCTCCCAGCGTCATGTACCGCCGCTGGCGCGACTCTAAGGGCAAGGACAAGGAGTACGAGAACATCATCAGGTACGTGACAACTTGTGTTCCACTGCTGTCAGAACGAGCCCAACACCTTCAGCGCGGCCAACGTGGATGCCAGCGTCATGTACCGCCGCTGGCGCGACTCCAAGGGCAAGGACAAGGAGTACGAGAACATCATCAGGTACTTGTCAACTTGTGTTCCACTGCTGTCAGTCTCAACGAGCCCAACACCTTCAGCCCTCCCAGCGTCATGTACCGCCGCTGGCGCGACTCCAAGGGCAAGGACAAGGAGTACGAGAACATCATCAGGTACTTATCAACTTGTGTTCCACTGCTGTCAGTGATAACAGCGAGAACATCATCAGGTACTTGTCAACTTGTGTTCCACTGCTGTCAGTGATAACAACGAGAACATCATCAGGTACTTGTCAACTTGTGTTCCACTGCTGTCAGTGATAACAACGAGAACATCATCAGGTACTTGTCAACTTGTGATCCACTGCTGTCAGTGATAACAACGAGAACATCATCAGGTACTTGTCAACTTGTGTTCCACTGCTGTCAGTGATAACAACGAGAACATCATCAGGTACTTGTCAACTTGTGTTCCACTGCTGTCAGTGATAACAACGAGAACATCATCAGGTACTTGTCAACTTGTGTTCCACTGCTGTCAGTGATAACAACGAGAACATCATCAGGTACTTGTCAACTTGTGTTCCACTGCTGTCAGTGATAACAACGAGAACATCATCAGGTACTTGTCAACTTGTGATCCACTGCTGTCAGTGATAATAACGAGAACATCATCAGGTACTTGTCAACTTGTGTTCCACTGCTGTCAGTGATAACAACGAGAACATCATCAGGTACTTGTCAACTTGTGATCCACTGCTGTCAGTGATAACAACGAGAACATCATCAGGTACTTGTCAACTTGTGATCCACTGCTGTCAGTGATAACAACGAGAACATCATCAGGTACTTGTCAACTTGTGTTCCACTGCTGTCAGTGATAACAACGAGAACATCATCAGGTACTTGTCAACTTGTGTTCCACTGCTGTCAGTGATAACAGCGAGAACATCATCAGGTACTTGTCAACTTGTGTTCCACTGCTGTCAGTGATAACAGCGAGAACATCATCAGGTACTTATCAACTTGTGTTCCACTGCTGTCAGTGATAACAGCGAGAACATCATCAGGTACTTGTCAACTTGTGTTCCACTGCTGTCAGTGATAACAACGAGAACATCATCAGGTACTTGTCAACTTGTGTTCCACTGCTGTCAGTGATAACAACGAGAACATCATCAGGTACTTGTCAACTTGTGATCCACTGCTGTCAGTGATCTCGCTCCTCAACGAGCCCAACACCTTATATTTTCC
Organism: Phthorimaea operculella; assembly: GCA_024500475.1. Lineage (NCBI taxonomy): Eukaryota > Metazoa > Arthropoda > Insecta > Lepidoptera > Gelechiidae > Phthorimaea > Phthorimaea operculella. The sequence goes on from JANFCV010000027.1 coordinate 4,457,687, forward strand.
ATTTATTGACGTATTCGAAAATGGTAGCATAGCGGGACTGTAGCACACCGGGGCCAAGGGTTGTCAGCCCGGCCAACGATGATGACAGCGTCAAGTAATGATGTCAGCGTCTTGTTAGATAGTTTGGTTACCTACCTTATTTTCCTCTTTTGGCTGCACTAACCACGTAGTCCACTACTTGCAACATAAGTTAAGTGCAGACCTTCGTCACCCTAAATGTGTATAATATATGTTCCTATACCGTTATTTTGTACATGTAAGTTGTGACTTAATTATATGTATTTTCTTTCTATAACTACGTTTTTGCTATCCATTTCGCTTAGGACGCATTGAAGGCTAATCTGATTAGGCGAAAAGAGACAAGTGAGATAGCGTCGATTCAGTTGCAAGAGTTCTTAGCTAGTGGTCTTTTCTTTACAAAAATATCAGAGGATGAATTGGTTGTTTAATTCAAGACATCTGGATTCTTCACGTCATTCTTCCGCTAAATATCCTACTTGGCTTCACAACAATTATGCTCCGAACTCCTATCGTTTAGAAGTTTAGCTTTAGTTACAGTAATAAGCAGGTATGTTGCTTTCTACTGAAATATATGAACAGTATACTATTTATCCTGCCCTGTCCATTATAATAGGGCTTCAACACGTAATTACTTACTAGTTAATAATGAGAACTTTGCGACCGTTCGTATTGTTCTCCTCAAATTATTGTTCAATAAACCCAACATTTGACGTCAGCTACGTTACGTGGTCAGCTGTTATCTAACGTATAATCGTAGTTATAGATATAGCTAGAACTAGTAAGTATAATTATTAACAACAATAGTATAGTTATTAACAAAAAAACAGTTTATTATTACATAATTGAAAATGATGTTTTCATTTTGTGCATATCTCTGTCTGCCAAGTCTGTCTGTCATGGATCCGATCCTAAACAATTCAATGGTTATTTTAATAGATAGAGTGATTCAAGAGAAAGGTTTATATGTATAATACATGTCAGGAAAACGTCTCATTCCCACGGAAAACCGATTAGCAGCGGCTGCAACAGAGCTGTCAAATCCATACTAGAAGACATATTAAGGCCGCTATAGAGGTTTTCACGAAGCCCATACAATTTTCCCTGCCAGACCTCTCGGAGCGTCATTTTGCGAAAAACATGGGGATGTTTGAATATTTTTTACAGTGATATTATGAATAAAAATAAATATATTTTTCTGCAATTCGATTAAGTACATCTTCTTAAATAACATATATTTTTTTTAAATCTTTACTACTGTTATTTTTTTATACAGAAGCCGTTATAATGGCGCATTATTTTGCAAAAAATCGTATATAAAAACGTGGTATTATTCTATATTTCTGAATAAAATTGTAAAATGTTCACTGTAAACTTTGTTCTCAAATATGTACTCTATTTTTTTGTATAATTGATATTTTTTTACAGTGAACCAAAACTCTAAAACTCACGCTTGATTTGAGGTCTTTTCCTGAATTTTGGTTTTGTCGCTTTAGATATTGCTGTTTGTAACAGGTTTAAAACTAAAATGTTAATATTTACATTGTACATTTTGTAGATGAAGATATGCTTGATTAAATGTATAAGTAACATATTATTTTTACATAACGGTTTTCGAGAAACTCACATGTTTATAAAGCCAATATTTGCAAATTTGCTAGAAAAAATTGAATGCGGTCTTAACAAAGAACCAACAAAGAACAATATACCTTATGCCATAGCATTAACATGATTTTGACAGCGGTAAAATATGGCCTGTTCGAACGGCCTTATGTAGTTATGTATCTGTATTATAATTCAACTTTCCCGCTAATCCCCTCGAATGTCAATGCCAGTGCCATTGGCAATTCTCCAAGTGCAAGGATAAGAGGAACAGATCAATCTGCTACTAGCGCAACGAACTATGCTCGTGTTGTCTCAGTTGTCTGTGTGTAATCATATCGCGGAGATCTTTATTAATTGGTACTGTATATCATATAAGTGGTATGTGTGCTTGTAACTAGGTACTAGTGGCGAAGGGTACATTACATAGCCTCCCTTTTAGAAATTTACAAATGTATTCTCTCACATCAATCTACTCGTACTTTCCTGTTGTACATTTTTCTGCTCCGGCCTACATTTGCTAAAATGTCACCCTTCCCCACTGCTAGATACTTAGTCTAGCCTGAAGTCAGGTCATGTAAGGGCCCTTTTCCTGTCATGCGTATTTTCGCACGCGCGCGGATCTGGTCCGCATGCGGGCCGCACGCATCTTATCTTTTGATACATGTTTTTTCTATTATGCGGCTAGCACGCGCGCGGAACGCGGATTGGCTGCGGGGGCGCAGAGACGAAATCCCTGTCCTGCGTGTGACCAGGAGCGTGCTATCATCCGCATGCGGACCAGATCCGCGCGCGTGCGAAAATACGCATGACAGGAAAAGGGCCCTAAGTGGTTTAGAAACTCTGACAACAAGGTAAATTGAGTCGTTTGTCGATTCAGTGTATAACACGCAAAGAGAGACGATATTAAAGGACTCGTAACTAGATTTTAAATTGGCTACTGAACAGTGTACCTTCTAAATATGTGTGATAGATACTAGGTAAACGTCGAGGCCCGCGGAAGAGATGGAATTAAGGACACCAGTTTTGTTACTGTTCGAATGTATTTTCATTGACACAATGGGAAAAAGTCCATATTATGACGCCACAAATCATAGATTTATTGCTGGCCAGGTCCTCGACATTGTACTATCACAGAAATCACAGTTTGGTCGAGTTCAGCTGTATCACACTAGCAGTGAACTGTTGTTGTCTACCTCTAATAAAATCGCATAGATCGATCATAGATATTGCAGAATTGCTGATTAAGACTTAGATTACAAGACAAAGCTAGCACTAACAAACAGTATTAATTGAAATGCAATCTGATCTTTAATAACCTTAAGATTGTGTTTCATAACCTTAACATGTCTAGGTCGTATCATGTACCTACTGATCAGATTAGTAATAAGCTTGTGAAAGAGTTTGGGTTGCAACTGCCACTACATAATCGTATTCCATCAGCAGCTACAATACAACAGTCCACTTTTGGACATGTCTCCTCCTATTAGAGAGTGGTTGCCATATTCTCGTCGCTTGTCAGCCGATGATGCTGGCTTAGAATAGCATCACCCCTATGTTTCCTGTCGGTTTCATAAGAAGCGACTAAGAGTATGAGATGTATACCCACTGCAGTTTTAGACGACAGGCTAACAACCTGTCTCTGGTGATACAGTCTTCTGAATGACTCTTAAACTTTTATCGGACGTGGTGTAAATTGCTCAATTTATCTATTTTTGTAGAACCCTCTATTCCTTGGATTTAAGGGCAGAACACAGCGCCCCCGTATGCAGAACGTGTGCGTGCACTTCATAACGCGCTTACCGGATGTAATGTACGGCACTGCATTAGAGGCGGCACACTGGCTGCGTATGCGTGCACGTCATCACCTGCGTACCATGATGTGCCGTGCGTGTCTCATGCGGTCCCATACAATACAACGTCATAGTTTTAGGAACTCGTGTGATTTGATGACGCACACGTCACGTATACGGAGGCGGTGTGTTCTGCCCTTTATCCCGTAGACGCCTTTTCATCTACCTACAGAAATAGGGTGATAGGTAGGTAATATTCAAATTCAGCCCACACGGCAACCTATTTCTTTTTCATGGAATTTGGCTAGATTCGAACTTGGCAACAACAACTTATTTTTCTAGCTTGCATATTTTAGCACACGCTTGGGCAAGTGATATTTTCTTGAGAAAGAACTTTCCCTGCATCTACAAAGTAACTATAAAGCTAAAGCATTAAATAGATCTAATAGCAAGTAAATCAAACAACATTTCAGTTTAGTATGCAAGATCCATATTTATTTTCCTTATTTTGACCTCTGAGAAATTCGTTTCTTTCATTATCATTCGGACATACCATAGCGTGCGTAGAACATACTTATAGATGTATTCTGTATAGGTGGCCCGCCTTACATTATCTGCACCACTCATGGTCAGCCATGCACTACCCGTTCTTAGCTTTGTTTTCAAAAACTACACAGCAACAAAAATCTTGTTATTTTTTATCCAAGTCACAGTCTGAATGCCCAACACAGAGTCTTTATATGCGAAATGATTCATTCATGAGAAAATGTCCAACGTGACCGATTTCATTTGAATGTGGTGTCCACGAAAATGTCCTTAGAATTGATAAGCATTAACCTATAACGAGATCTGGGACCAGTATTATCAAACTGCAGGCTACAAGATTTCAAGCAAATTTCGATGTAAATGACGTAGCCGGTTAGCCATTATCAAACCAGCTACGCAAATGTACTAAGAATTTCAACTGTAAACTTGTATCCCCATATAATTTAATCAAACTACAGGGTGATTAAATTATATGGGGTGTAAGGGACAGCTCTCCGAATACTGATAGGGTGCAATCAGACCATGAAACTGAACAACTTCCTATTAAAAATGTTTCAGGAGATGTGAAGAAATTTTTGATCTCCCCTACAAAATTACGATCAGCTGACTGCATTTTCTATGGAAAGTCAAATTTTTAAGTTTCTTGAAATATTTTCTTATGGGAAGTTGTTCAGTTTCATGGTCTGAATGCACCCTATCAGTATTCGGAGGTCTGTCCCTTACACCCAGTATAGGGCACAAGGATTGCATTGAATCGCTCCATCGCATCTTTTGTAGCATTTTAACAAAAAAAAATATTTTTAATTTCAGAAAACAAGCGCAAGTGGCGCGTATGGACGCTGAGAAGGAAGGAATAGTAGTACCTCTAACATTAGAAGATTATTGCATTAAGACCCAAGTCAAGTCGACGACGCAGGAGCCTCAGGTATGTCTATTTTGTTTCCTATGGATCTGGAGTCAGGTCAGGATAGTAATAAAAAAATACTAAAGCTATAGAGTGCGCAAATCTTCCCGCGCCGTAGTCTAGTTTCATTTTTTGAGAAATGTATGACATCAAGTAAACTTTATGATATAGATTTTAATAAGGAAGTTATTTTTAAGGTTCTAATTTTTTAAAGCAGTTCACTATGAAACTGCTTTCGATTCTGTAAAACCAATATTACTAAATGAGTATAGATAAAGTTTATTTCGAAATATCAAAACTGCTGAAGGTATAGGTAGGTATGTAACTACGCGTGTACGCAAATGTGAAACCACCACTGTGCTTTTGCCAATGCCCAAGTTTCCTAAACTTTCATAATTATTACTTATAGGTAGAAGTCGCAAAAGTGATACATTCAAATGTATCAAAACTAACAAGCCAAAGGCGACCCAAAGTCGAAATCAATTTGTACGAAGTTACTAATTGTTACATAAGAATATACGGTTTTTAACACGAATGGACTCTGCAGACGAACCGGTATCTTTCATGGAATATCTGACATGTAATGAAAATTATAAAACACTCAATATTCCATTGCACAATGGTGCCGTGTGGTGCTAGCAATAGGACTTTGAATAGCATCACCCCATTCCCCATATCTTACCCGTGCGTATCGTAAGAAGCGACTAAGGATTTGAGAGTTGATTGATGTGTAGTAGGTATTGCAATTTCAGGCGACAGGGTACAGTCTATACAGTCTTCCGAATGACTTAAACTTTTGTCAGACGTGGTGTAAATGGTCGTTTTTAGAATCGTTTACGCTCTGCCTACCCCGCAAGGGATATAGGCGTGATATACGTATGTATGTATTTGTATGTATATTCCATTCGACATAAACATTATCTATTTAAGCACATTTGTTCGCGGTTGTTTCGTAGCTACTCTAGTTACTATACTACTGTAGTTCGTCGAACGGTTGGTACCTCCACTATAATCGGATGTATTACGAGTATAAAGAATACTTGCAAGTCTGAAGGTGACACACCTCCGCGAGTTATGCTTATTAGCAGTACGATGTTGACACTGTACGTATATTGCACGATGACTCGCCTGTTAAATACCTAGGCCATTCACCTTTTCCGTTAATATCGAAGTAGAAAAACAATGCGCAGATTATAAAGAAACGTCTCGAGAAAGATTTGAAAAATACGACGAAATAAAGTTTAAATAAATAATAAATAAATAAATAAAAATAATGTTTATTAATAAGTTTACGCCACTAGCTATTTTATTTTAATAGAAATAGATTAGACTCGGATTGCGTTGTACCTAGTCGGTTTTACCATGAAAACGAAACATTTTGTATAATAGTGTACTTTGGTGGATTATGTCAAGAGCAATCAGAAGTTAGACGTTTTTAGTTGTTGATAGTAGAGTGCAAGCCAATGGTGCAGACGTAACTACGGGGAATTTACACTATGTACAGAATTAGATCTACCTACATCTACTATTTTCTAAAGCGGAAGTAGGTAGGATGTAGAACCCGGTGGCGGAAGTTGGATGGAAAGGTTACAGTCGGCACGGTTTGTCTGTATACATGAGCGTTCATAAAACACGAAACAAGCTATAAAACGGTGCTATGGCAACCACAGATCGCTAGCGCTAGCTTACGGCGCCGACACGTGTTTTATAGGTTTGCCAATAGCAGTAAAGCTTCTGATTAAGTGAAATACTATAACATGGTGCTTTTAGGTCCTTAAATTGAGAAAATACGCTTCCGATCCTTTTTAAACCGGTTTTGTTAATAGGATAAATGAAAATAAATACCTAAACTATGTACATTGTTTAATGCCATAAGGCAAAGTTTTTTAAAACTGGTATTTATTATTTAGACAAATGAATACAAGTTTTGTCAAACAAAGTTTACACGAGGCGCGCGCTGCATGGTTATTGACATGAAGCTGCGACTTTCGGCATCTGTACTACCGGCACCTCTACTAACTGGGCTACCGCGGTTTTATCCTAGCCTGCCAATTAAGCAAGCATATCTTGGCGACTGTCGCGTGGCAAGGCATAAGTACAGATGCCGAAGGGCGCAGGTTGAAATCCAGCCTGCGGTAAAAAATTATTGCAAGTTTCCAAAAATTGTATACCTAACACGGAAATGTTTAAAAATTTGGTATTCAACGTTTTATTTTTTAATTTTCAGCTTGACATGACTGACTTCTACGACGACGACTACGACGACCTGGACTCGGACTCCGACGAGGAGCTGGACGGCGGGGAGGGCGACGGCGACGACAGCGGCAACGGGGAGTCGTGAGACACCCGCCGCGGCCCCGCCGCAACACCTGGCCTGAAAGAGCGCGGCGTACGGACCACCAGGCAACTCTAGCCACTACACACTACCAGGCAACCATATATTTACTCCTATAGCGGCAACGGGGAGTCGTGAGACCGCCCCTGGCCTGATCGAACGCGACGTACGGACCACCAGGCAACTCTAGCCACCACACACTACAACAGACAACCATCCATCTACTCCTACAAACTACTGTATCTAACATGCGACGACAGCGGCAACACGGGTAGTCGTGAGACACCCGCCGCGGCCCCGCCGCACCACCTGGTCTGAAAGAGCGCGGCGTACGGACCACCAAGCAACTCTAGCCAACACTCACTACAACAGGCAACCATCTATCCACCCGGCAACCATCTACCTACTCCTATAGGCTATTGTATCAAGCATGTGACGATAGCGGCATTGCCGCCAGGCAACTCTTGCCACACTCCACCAGGCAACCTTCTATCCACCAGGGAACCATCCGCGCGGCGTACGGACCACCAGGAACCTCTAGCCATCAACCACTCCCGACATGCAATCATCTACTATATAAATCCACAAGCCAAGGAAGTACTCCACCAGGTTTCACTATTGTCTCTTATTTTAACACGTGGCAGTGACGAATGTTCAGACGTGTCAACACCACCTAACTGTGTCAACTTACAGACACGTTATGTGTCAGCCACATGTAATAAGAAAGGTCTTTCTCTACCATACCTAGTTACCGGTGAGGTACTGCAGACCACCAAATTCTAAGATACATAAGAAATGATTGGATGGAAGGTTTGTTGACTTGTCAAACAAAACATGACGCGAACAACGTTTTAGTAATCCTGTAGTCAAAGAACTTGAAGCCTTTGTTGATTGAGCCAGTATTAAATCGCAAAATGTACCGATGTTAGTAACAATCACACGCAGAGAATTGGCAGAGATAGAGTGTGAAATGGCCACTAGCCAGAGCATTCGTAGCACACACAGGTATAATAGTACTGTCAGTTTTAAAAGTACTAAGAAATATATCACCCAAAAAAGACGCCATTACGAAACAAAATTGGCTGAAAATAGGCACTTTCTTATCTAAGATTTAGTTGCCATGACAAGCGAATGTCCGTTGCCAAAAGAACTCTTTTCGTGCACCGGGGAAAAATTAACAATAATACTTCTCATTTTCCTATTGTAATTATTATTATTGTAAATGTGTACTAAATAAAGACTTTATTTGTGTTCATATTACAAAGTCAAATAGAAAATGTTTACTGTGTATTTTAGGCAAAATGTCTTAGCATCCATTTGTAGAACATTTTACATGTAAAATATCTGTCTCGTTTCACTATTGAGTTGCGATAGTTCTAATGATAGAGCGAGCAGCCATGCATGCATAGATAGCATAACAAGTTTACACAACGGATACTGCTTATAACCTAAAATATAACAGGCTTACAGTTGTAAAACTTATGAAATTTACAAAGTGTATTACATGCTATCGACAGCAGATCGACGTAACTACTTCCCTTTTGTTATGTTATAACTAATAATGTTATCCAAGAAACTTGGGTAGATAGATAAAATAATAAATTTGAACTCCCATAATTTAGCCAATCGTTTTTTCATGGGAGGACCAAATATTTTGTTTATATTTCGACCCATGTTTCTTGCTTTGGTAACATTGTTTTCTCGTAAACTCTTACTTTGTATACTTCTTTAACACTTTCTTCTTCTTTAATTGTTTGTATCCATCTAATAACTTCGTTTCTAGATAAAAATATTGTAAGCAAATATTCAGCATTTCACTATAGAACGACTGATAAATAATTTACTATACACTTCATGATCCTTGAAATTATAAATATTGTGTCATGTCATCATTCGTGAACAGACAATTTTAGACGATAGCTGGTTTTGTTAGATCGGTAGAAGTAGGTATAGTCTGCTTAATGTTTGAGCTGTTCTGATGGTAGATATGTACAAATACAACACAACTGACTAGTACATTGTAATCACAAATTGTAGCTGAGAGAGTATCACAGTAAGTAATAAGAAGAAACATTTTATCTACAATGAGCACGCAGGTGTACCCTCTTCTGCTTACCACTATTGACCGGTTCATTCGAGACAATTCAGTCATGTTCATCTTCTGGTGCCTACCTATTGCCACAGTTTCCCTAATTTTGTTATTACCAAACTTTCGATCATGCTTTATCTGTCTGGTAATTTTGGTAAATAGTGGAAGTGAATAGCTGCCCTGCCGACCACACCTCATAAACCCTGGAGGACGTTTGGCGTGTGACTGTTTTATTTTTATAGAGTGTACTCTGGAGTCCTATTCTGAATTATTATGTCGCAGTCCGTACCGCTAGCTTGAACCGGATAGTAAATAGTACTAATATCAGTGAACGAGTCAATAACATTTCGATCGCATGTTCTCATTACGTAAATAGGATTATTATCTTAGACAAATGATTTAGTTAGTTTTGTCAAAATGTGTAACAAGACTACTGTGATTGTAAAACATTATTGCCAATTTATTTGAATTGTTTATTTTATATACTTTAGTTTAATATTACTTTTAGATTTATTGCATTGTTAAAGAGCATAATTGAAATTTTTAGCATTTTTGGATTGTATTGGTTCGTATTAGGAGGTCCGCAGATCACGCAATTTTGATGGAAATTGTATCAAACTCTCTTTCACTCATATTGTATAGAAAGAGACAACGATCTTTTGATTATATTTCATTATTTGCGGAGGTCTAGCGGAGGTATTAATAATTATTATTTTATTGTATCTACAGCTAAACTGATAACATATTTTACTATGCATCACACCATGAATACAAAAATCTACTACATAGGTACACCCATCACAAAATAAAACTCTGTATAAGTAGGTAATGTAACTGTACTTATTACAAGAACACCACAAATTTACGCCATAGAATAACAAATTTCTCAAAATTGTAAATAAAATATGTGTATTGCATATTAATGCAAAAGATAAACAGCCACTCAAAAAAAAATTTACTATTATTATAGTTAAAAATATGCGTAACCACAAGTTAGCTGAAGTAAATGTACAGAGATTGTAATGTAACAATAAATATTCAATAACTCGAGAGTAGGTATGCTCAAATCATCTTAAATGATAATAAATAACATAAAGAAAGTTTCAATTTATTACTATTATTATTAGTACATGCATATAACTATTACTTTAGTAATCCATGAACGAAATTATTTGTAATGTACATTAAAACCTAAGTGAAAATGAATTTTAATGGTTAGTGTGCACTAAGTTAATTAGGATACACTGTATGAATGTAACTTTAAGGCTTAGAATTTAAAACATTATGCCTTCGATTCGGCGAACTAATTTTCTTGGCTAATTTATGGCTGTTGCTGTCTTTTTCTTAAGTAAGGTAAGCCAGGTATTCATTGGGGACAAAATCCCAGCAACTTTGTATCTTATACAATGTTCCCGGAAAGTTCCCAATGTGGACGCCTTTTCTTTGGGAACTTTGTTCCGAAACATTGTTTAAAATGCTTCATTGGGAACATTATTGGTGAACTATTTTGTGTTTATGCAATGTTTCGGAACTTTGTCCCTCAAATGTTCAATAATGAATACCCGGCTTTAAAAAGGAGGAAGTCACTGATTTCGTTAATATTGTCATTCGATTATTTAAATACGGCCCAATTACAGTGCATTGGTCTTCTAATGTAACGGATTAAATTACGGCAGAAAATGTCCTATTTTTATACTGACTTATTTATTTACAAGTTATTCACAGGAACAGCTAATTAAGATGTACGCTAGAATCGAGGCGAAGATTTGGCTTCTAAATTTCTAATAAGCTATGTATGTAGGAACACTTGTTATTCTTCATCTTGCTGTTTATTTACTGAAACTTAACAATTTGCTAAATCTAAAACTTGATTCTAAAATCGTCCAGAACGTATCAGTTATCTAGACATAAGTTAGTTCATAATTTAATAAGAGGTTTGGAGAATCATTGTAGGAAAAATTCACGACGAGAATGTTATTACAATATTTAATAATAAACAGAATGTGTTTGGATGCGAATTTACTTATTTTTCTATCCTTGGCCTTTCAATAATCAATATGACCTGCGCAGATAGAGAATGAACCCCGATTTTTAGGGTTTCGTAGTCTACTAGAAACCCTTATAGTTTCGTCATGTCTGTCTGTCTGTCTGTCTGTCTGTCTGTCTGTATGCCGCGCCCTCATATCTTCGTCAGTTTTAGAGCTATCGACATGAAATTTGGTAAGAAGATAGATCGTGTTGACCCAAATATAGAAATGTTAAGAAAAAAATATTTTAAATGTTTTTTGGACCCCCTCCCATACAAGTGAAAGGGGGGCAAAAAAAATTTCTTTCTTCTGTTATATTGAGTGGGGTATCGTTGAATAGGTCTTTTAAAACTAAGGTGAGGTTTCTTTGAAACAAAGTCACTAAAATGTTTCTGTCACGAGATATTTGCTTTTAAAAAGGGCGTTTTTGACCCATAATTTGTTCCAGCTGTAACTTCTAAAGTATAAACGCTAAAAATTTAAAATAAATATGGAATATAGTTTACAATCTGAAGTTACAATGAAAACTATAACGGATATCGTACCCTTAAAGGTTTCAGAAAAAAAATTAGTTTTTCTATTTGCGGTTGGTCATCATACTGCTGCTAACAAACCAGCAACAAAATTAAGTTTGTAATGCTGAAAAACCTGATATTTAAACGTTGACTACGAAACCCTATTTGTGGGCGTGTCTGACACGCTCTTGGCCGGTTTTTATTTGTTTTTGTCTTTCGTTTAGTACCTACCGCACAGATGAACTTAAATATGTAGACTAGCTAACCTACCGTAGCAGGTGACGCTGATGGCAAATGATGGAAATGCTCAATAGGACTAATAAATTTTCGTTAAATATTATATTGTATATTTTCATATTTTATAGAAATAAATATAATTTAAGAAAAACCATAATTTATTTATGGCTTACAATTTAGTAAGCAGCAGCATTGTTTTCGTATAATCAACTGCCATGTCTTCGTGGTGTGGCAAGCGATCCAATCCTAAAGTTAACAGCGCCATCTAGTTCAGACTATGTTCAGCTTCAGACTCGTATAGCTGTCAGTACAAAAATCCTCATTTGACATTTCGCTGATGTTTGGTTTTGTGTCTATGGTTTAGCATTCTTTGTCTATGGTTTTTGTTTTGTACGTCTACGGTTTTGTACCTTTGTGCGTGATACCAGGTTGAGGGGGATCCCCCAAATTTGGGGGGTTTTGAAAGCAGTTGGAAATAAAATGGGGGAAATAAAATGGGGTTATGGGGTTGGGGGTTTTGACAAGAGGACTTTTCTCTCAATGCCGCAATTTTTGCATCGATTTTCGTAATTTCGAGGCAATTTAAGAGGATTTTGATAAGAATAATCTTACTTTTTTGTGTCGATATTTTGTGCTTTAGGGGGGTTTTGCTTGAAAATGCGATTTTTGGGAGGATATTGATGATAAGTTGGGAACACACCAGCCGGTAAACTTACTTTTTAGCGCCGTTTTTTTTTAATTTGGTGAATTTTGGCAATACCCCCCAATACGGGGGAGGCCCATGTCCAGCAGTGGACTGTTGTGGCTGTTAAGGTAAGGTAAGGAATTTTGGTGCTAGAGTCTGGCCAGCGAGTCTTTGGACACGAAAATGGCGCCAATTTTAAAAATCTTTCACATGTTAACACTGAAAAACTACAATAAAACAATTTTGATACTTAAAATTTTTTTGTTTTCTGCTCTTTAGTTTGTGTTTACCTTGCCTACCGGTATGTATGTATGATGTATCTACCGGGAGTAACAGAAAGGGTATAACAAGTCTATATGAGAATAAGAATATGAAAAAAAATTTGGACCTCTCAGAGTAAATCAATCAGCTGATCTGCGATTTTGTATGAGAGGTCCAAATATTTTTTTCATATATCGACCCATGTTTCATGGGGAAAGTTGTTCAGTTTCATGAGTACCTTGACCTCCTTTCGGCTTGTTATACCCTTTCTGTTACTCCCGGTAGATACATCATACATACATACCGGTAGGCAAGGTAAAACACAAACTAAAGAGCAGAAAACAAAAAAATAGTAAGTATCAAAATTGTTTTATTGTAGTTTTTCAGTGTTAATATGTTGCCATTTGAAATATTTGAATTATTTGACGTCCAAAGACTCGCTAGCCAGACTCTAGGGGGGATGCTTGAAAATTTTTGGGGGTTTTTCGATCCAGATTTGGGGAGAAAGTCTGACAATCATCTGGCAATACTGGTGTTTTGTGGTTCTGTCAAACAAATGTTGTCTCCCCACATTTCTCTCGATTTTTGTAAATTGCATTGCGAATAATTGCGATATCGTAGCGATTCTATGTCTATCCCTTGGTCTATCCTTGTTTGCGATTCATAAGACCACACCATGGAGACCTGGGACCCCTTGACCAGTGGACGGCTGTCGTTGGAATCTGATGACGAAAATCTTGATGATGTACGACAAGTCGGCAGCTTTTCTGTTGGAGGGCCTCCTCCAACGGCGAAATACTGCGGAATTACTCTTCCACCAAAAGTTGTCAGGCCTCCAGCAAAAGCTCCTATTAACAAGTCTATAGGTCAAAAAATAACCTCTTCAACAACAGTCGCCAGAGTGAAAAAAATAAAAGTGCCCGTAGCAGTGTTTGCAGACTATAACTCATTGTCACTAAATGAACTAAAGAATGAATTGCGCAAAAGGAATATACATCCTACTGGAAATAAAGAAACACTCATATTCAAGTAAGATTTGATTGTTTTTTATATACTTTAGATACATGTGTTTCTTACACACCAGGGCTCATGTATAGGTTCATTGTTTCTGTATCCAACATTTTCAATTTTAATGAATGAATGTTTTGGCAAGATATCCAAAATGTACCTACAGTAGGGCCTACCAGTCCAATACCAGTCAAATAAGTGAGCGCTATAAAGTTGTTGTGGCGTCATCAAAATAGACTCAACAGCAGCAACATACTTTTGACAGGCAGATTTGTGACAGCATGCTAGATCATTATAACTCAAGGGAATACTGCCGCCCAATCACCTGTTCCCTATATAGATCATAACTTAGCACCTTTTTCATCAGTCATCAGTCATCACGCACATTTTAAATGAAGTGATTCTAATCCTAGCAAGCACCATATCGACGGGTTCCGGGCTATTTGTATTAACCGCCATTTTTTGCCATATAGACTTTTATACATATTTGGAATCAGCGAATTTTTCTGCGTCGTTTGAGCTCAGTTAGGTGACAATCGGAGCATAAAAATGTCGCTTAATACAACCGCATTTTTGGGGCCTATTTTGTACTGCAATGTATGGACCGTCACAAAATATTGTCAAATTCAAGACTTGTGTACTTAAGCTCACTATTAAATAACAGATAGTCGTTTAAACCTTTTTTCCTGGAGCAAAAGTTTACATGCAGCTTACGTTCAAGCATTTAGCCTGACCTTATAAATATAAAGAAATGTCACTTCACACAATTAGCCTCTTAGCTAAATTTTTATCCATTGTCGCTTAATACAATTAGCCTCATAGTCAAATTTATGTCCAGTGTTGGTTCATACATTAATTTTGGTACTTAAAATGCTAGATGTTGTCACTTCAGCCATTTAGCTCGTAGCTCGTAGTAGCTAATGGTATACCGGTCGCTTGAACTATTTATGATGTCTACAGTAAACATGTACAGCTGATGGTTAAACCTATTTTTCTTAGTCTACAG
The DNA here is from genome assembly GCA_024500475.1 of Phthorimaea operculella. NCBI lineage: Eukaryota > Metazoa > Arthropoda > Insecta > Lepidoptera > Gelechiidae > Phthorimaea > Phthorimaea operculella. The sequence goes on from JANFCV010000027.1 coordinate 4,472,713, forward strand.
TTGATTTGCGCTGTCGTTTCAGCTATAACAAAAACATATTTTAGTATATTATCCACGTTAATACAATTAAAATTTTGTATGGTTTGACTATTAATATGTCGGTTAAAACACTGATTTTGGCGCCAACGCGATCAAACGCGTGAGTTCGAATACTTGTTTGTTCTGTAAATGAGATGAATGACTGACACACGTTTGCAGTTTCCGCCGTTTAGCGATACATAATATTTTTAAAATTAAAATTTTGAGCCGGTCTTATCATATCTTAAAACTTTTGTTATTTTAATTGTTTTTTTTTTATTTCATAACTAGCTGGTAACCTCGAACTTAGTTTCGTTTTGTTCTTTATACCTTTGAAAAATTCTTAATTCCACACCAGTTTCTTAAATTTAAATCCATTACGCTAATTATGTATTTATGGCTGGAACCACATTTCTCAAATCCTGTTAATGTTCTGTTGTTTATTGTTGGAACCACATTCCTATAACAGTAGTTGCATTGCCAGAAGCCTTCCATTCCATTAAACTCAACAACTTTTGAAGCCATTTCAGTATCTGTTTTAGGTTAGTTAAGCGTTTGGTGGTGCACCTGGTGGTCTAAATCAGGTACTCTTTACCTTCGATACCTATTCGGCAGCGGAAGCGTCTCATCAAGATGAACAGCTTTTGCTTCAGGTGGGTTCATATTGGTGCTCCTGGTGATCTACATCAAGCTTTTGCTTCAGGTGGGTTCATATTGGTGCTCCTGGTGATCTACATCAGGTACTCCAAACCTTTAATATCTATTGACCAGCAGAAGCGCCCTGCCAATCAGAACAGATTTTGCTTTGGAGTCATAGCAGTATCTGCTATAGTTAAGTGGGCTCCTGTTGGTGCACCTGGTGGTCTACATCAGGTACCTACTCAGAACTTTCGATGTCTTTTAGCCAGCAGAAGTGCCCCGCCAATCTGAACAACTTTTGCTTTGGACTTATAGCTGTATCTCCTAATAGTTTAGCAGGACTCCTGTTGGTGCTTTTGGTGATCTACATCAGGTACTCCAAACCTTTAATATCTATTGACCAGCAGAAGCGCCCCGCCAATCAGAACAGATTTTGTTTTGGAGTCATAGCAGTATCTGTTATAGTTAAGTGGGCTCCTGTTGGTGCACCTGGTGGTCTACGTTAGGTACCTACTCAGAACTTTCGATGTCTTTTAGCCAGCAGAAGTGCCCCGCCAATCTGAACAACTTTTGCTTTGGACTTATAGCTGTATCTCCTAATAGTTTAGCAGGACTCCTGTTGGTGCTTTTGGTGATCTACATCAGGTACTCCAAACCTTTAATATCTATTGACCAGCAGAAGCGCCCCGCCAATCAGAACAGATTTTGTTTTGGAGTCATAGCAGTATCTGTTATAGTTAAGTGGGCTCCTGTTGGTGCACCTGGTGGTCTACGTCAGGTACCTACTCAGAACTTTCGATGTCTTTTAACCAGCAGAAGTGCCCGGTCAATCTGAACAACTTTTGTTTTTGACTTATAGCTGTATCTCCTATAGTTTAGCAGGGCTCCTGTTGGTGCTCCTGGTGATCTACATCAGGTACTCCAAACCTTCGATATCTATTGACTAGCAGAAGCGTCCCGTCAATCTGAGCATATTTTGCCTTGGAGTCATAACTGTATTTCTAGTTTACCTGGGCTCCTGTTGATGCACCTAGTGGTTTACATCAGGTACTCAAAACCTCCGAAGTCTATTCGTTGGAAGAAGCGTCCCATTAAGTTAAAAAACTTTTGCTTTGGACTTATAGCTGTCCTATAGTTTAGCTCGGCTTCTGTTAGGTGCCCTGTCAATCTGAACAAATTTTGCCTTGGAGTTATAGCTGTATTTCCTATAGTTAAGCATACCACTATAGTTAAGCTGGGCTCCTGTCGGTGCACCTGGTACTCCAAACCTTTGATGTCTATTCGCCAGCAGAAGCATCCTATCAAGCTAAACAACTTTTGCTTTGGAGTCATATCTCTACCTCCTTTAGTTTAGCCAGGCTCCTGTTTTTGCATCTGGTGGACTACATCAGGTACTCATCAGGTACTCTAGACCCTCGAGTGGAACCAAAAGTAGCCTATGTCCGTTCTGGGTGTGCGAGCAATCTCTGTGCCAAATTTCGGTTCAGTGGTTAAGGCGTGAAAGCGTAACAGACAGACATAAAGACAGACAAAGTAACTTCCGAATTTATAATTATTATAATTAAGAAGTTTGCATAATTAAAAAGTTGACCTAACCGCCTACCATATCAATGTGCCTTGAAATTTATTAATGTTTTAACCGTCAATTTCTTCATATCTCATTATTTTAGTATAATTACAAACAATTTAAAAAAACTAATAAGTTTAAGATATGATATTTAAATCAATTAGCTTAGGTGTGAAATATGACCAACTCATTGGTTAAAGCACTTAGCTTAGAGCTTTTATTTGCAATCCTAGGCACTTAAGTCAAGTAGCTTGGAACATGTATTTATAAACCTAGGCGGTTAAGTCATTTAGCCTGGAACAAAAAAATGTGAAAAATGGGCCATTTTGTATTAAACGACATTTAATTTCGTTAAAAATAGAAATATCAGAGAAAAAAATTAATCAGATTATAAATAATTTGTAACAAACCGAAATTTCGTTTGCTTTGAAAAAATAATGCAATTTGCCAAAGTTATGATTTTTTTTCTGAAAATCGAAACTTTAAATTGCTCTGGTGTAAAGTTTCAAAAATGGCGGTTAATACAAATAGCCCGGAACCCGTCGATATGATAACATGATGGTTCATAATAATTGACTTAAAAATAAATTGTTTTATTGCAGACTCCTTCATGATGACAAGAAATGTTCAAACAAGAAGATTCAAGGTAAAAATACAACAGCAAAAACAAAAAACATGTCTCAATCAGAAAGGACTAAGAAAGTAAAAATATTAGAAAATATAGAAATATCTTCTATTCAGCATGAAGACTTGAATGAGCAACAAAATGAAGATAATAATGACATATCAAATGATGTAGAAATGCTGGATAATACTGAACATGAAAATGATGATTCTGATGAAGAAGAACCAAATGAAGAACTGCAAGAACCTCGCTATTTGGATATCACAGGCGAATCTACTGTTCCAATCTTAACAGAAGCCGATTTAAATCACTTTGCGGTCCTCATGGAAGAAAATGACATATTAGAAGCAGCGCAAATGTACAGAGACTCTTATCTTATGACTTGCCGAATAGCATCAGACTCCAGTGGTAATTCATATGTGACTGGAATATGTTCATCAGAGGACAAAAAGCTTGCATACCAAGTAAAGATTAAATTAGTAGATCATGTAATACTAGAAACTGAGTGTGAATGTTCTGATACAGCTCCTTTTGCTCAATGCAAACATGTCTTAATTGTAATGCATGGAATAATTGATTTCACAAAGACAAACAGTATTAATGCAAAAATAAGTTTTACAAAATTCAATCCAGTTAAGGCTGAGGACTTAGTCCTTCGAGCGAAAGATGCTAATCTGAAAAACATAGCCAAATTTGATCCACGTCCTGTGATTGAATCAAAAAAAGAGTATGTGAGTAATTTTAAGAATCTAATAGTGAACTTTTGTGCTAGGAATAACTGTACAATGCCTATTTTACAAATTGTAAAAAGTACTGATGTTGATGTCAGTAAAGAAATGAAACTTTGTGAGGAAACAGGAGTGTTGAAGTTTTAAAATAAGATTAAAGTGAAGATTTGGAAGGAGAGACTGTCTTTTGAAGGCCCTTTAACACTATGCTTGCTTATTTTATAGTACCTACACAGTTCTTTTTGAGTCCATCTGTCTTGGACACTGTTAACCGCAACAGAGTTTAATGCGTGCTAAGAAAATTCCCATGAGAAAATAAGCAGCGGATTGGGTTTGACCACAGGGCTGGACGGGCCACTAGTTTTGTAAGGTTAAAAAAACAAGGAGATAACTTTACCTTTGGACTTTGGACATACAAATTGTTTACAATCTCTAACTTGTTTCATTGCTCTTACTTCTAGCTCTGCTAGGCGTGCTCCCTGCTTAGTAACCTGAGATGGCCCTCTCGTGATAGGTATAGTAATACCAGTTTCACAGAAAAACAGAATACAAATGGCGGCCGGAGGTCATGCTTTCTCACTCGCACTAAGGCTACATACACCAGCCAGGCGTTCATGCTTTCTCCTTCCCATTTATGGAACCGCCGCAATGTTTCTTCTATGAAACGGGTAGTACCAATCTCCATCTGTTTCTTTTTTTCTTGCTGACCATTCTGTTTTTCTGATACTCAAGTCCATAGCTCAAGTCCTTGATCAAGTCAAGTCTCGGCGGCACAGAAAAATATAAGGAATGAAAAAAAAAAACACACACCGCTTGAGCCAAAACCGTGTAAAATAAGCGCAACTGTCTAGCTGTCAAAGCAAAAAAAATGTGATGAATGATTTTAATCCTTATCGCTCACGAGATATGGTCAAAAATGCATTACGGCGTAATCACTATTATTAAGTTAATGATGTGGTGAACAACTTGTTGTGTGTGCAGTGTGGCAAATATTATAAATTGCAACTGTATTTCAATAGTTTAACACTTTATTCTTGTTGTAATTGAAGCAGCAACATGAGCTGCATAAGCGATTTGTCGCAATCTAACGAGTACCTAAGTTTCCGCAGCAGCATTCCCTTGAGAAAAGTCGTCGTAGATTCTGAAGGGTCCAAGGTAAATAAAACTTTCTATTGTGTTGTGTATCCTGTTTACTTACTTATAACCTGCTTTCGTTATTCATCCCTTCAGGAACCCTGGCTGTAAAGAAAATTTCAAGGTTTATTGAACTTTCCTCAAAAATTTCTTGTTGTGAACCTTTCATCTTCAGTGATACATTATTTGCAAATGTTAATAACTCATATCTAAGTAGTAAACAACAAGATAACACATACTTTCTCTCATTTACTATGCCAACAGTCAATATCCTACATAATTCAGATAAGATTTTTTCCTTGTTATCCCTCTATGTATTCATTTAAATTTGTTTGATGTTATTGCATAGAGTTAGACAATTTTAAATATGTATTAGTATGAATATTGGTCTAACTATCATGGTGAAGGTAGCATGGCAATTACCTACTTCAAAATTTATAAATAATTGTGGATTTACAAAATGTGTATCCAGTGATGTTTAAAACTTAATTTATCCTGTACTCATGTTTCTTAACAGGCCTGGAAAATATTTGACTCTGGACCCAAATCAGTCAGTTGTCCGCTGATATGCCTGCCACCGGTTTCTGGCACTGCTGACATATACTTCAGACAGGTGATGGGTCTTGCGTCAAGAGGGGTCCGTGTGATAGCTGCCGAGCCCCCACCTTATTGGAACATCAAGGAATTCTGCGATGGATTTAAGAGACTCATTGATTATCTTGAGTTGGATAAAGTGCATATATTTGGAGCTTCCTTAGGTAACTATTAGGAAAACTGCTTATGATGTTCTTATTTAAAATTAATTGTATGTATTGCATTGTATTAATTTATTCATACTTTACAACATTTAACAACATTTTGACACAATTAAACCGGGATTGTTTAAAATGTGATTCCTGAAATGATTAATAATAGTACTGTTAATATCTATATTATGTCCAATCTGGGTTATAATATTTTTCCACTGATCATTAGTTTAGTAAATAAACAAACAACATAGATAACACTGGTTGTGCAAATGAATTTTTTGGGCTGAGCACTTTAAATTTCTATTCTTATATCTTTTTTCAGGTGGATTCATAGCTCAAAAGATAGCTGAAATGACAAAGAATTGTCCCAGAGTGGCTTCTCTGATCCTATGTAATGCATTCACTGACACAAGCGTATTTGAGTACCATGACTCGGCCGCACTGTTCTGGCTTCTACCTTCATTGGTACTTAAGAGAATGCTCATGGGAAACTTCACTACAGAGAAAGTTGATAGAAGAATTGCAGAGTCTATTGATTTTATGGTTGAAAGAGTAAGTAACTTGGGCTTAATACAAGAAACCTATTTAATTTGAATATTTTTCACTAAGTAGCACTGTATCGCCGTGTGATGTGTCGACTTAGAATAGAATCACCTCATTTCTTTCCCGCGGGTGTCGTAAGAAGCGACTAAGGGACTTGAGGGTTTCATGTGCATTACAATTTTAGGCGACAGGCGGACAACTTCCCACTATAATAGTGACCAGATTATTTTGAAAAAGCCCTCAAAAATTAGATGTGGAGATAGGGAACGCATTTCTACGGTTGTCAATGCTCTGCCTACCCCACAAGATATAAAGGCGTGATTTATATATGTATGTAGCACTGTATTCTTGACTGAGTAGCACAGCACACGATTTACGAGTATATGGCAGGAATCTGCTTTATCTTGGCAGGCTAATGGGTATCAACCTTTATCAACCCAGAGAAATTGTATAGACCACTAGTTGCAATATTCACAATTCAACTTATTTGTTTTTGTATTTTATTGTTTTCAGCTGGAGTCCTTAAACCAGTCAGAGCTAGCTTCAAGACTGACCATGAACTGCACACCATGCTTCGTACAGCCAGAGCTCCTGAGTTCTCTTCCTGTTACCATAATAGATGTATGGGATGACTGTGCTCTAAGTGCTACAGTCAGAGAAGACCTATACAAGTCATATCCCCATGGAAAGCTGGCACATCTGAAGAGTGGAGGCAACTTTCCTTATTTGAGTAGAAGTGATGAAGTCAATTTGCATTTATTGGTGAGTGTTCTTGCTTCATTGTCATCATCATCACATTCATCACATCAGCCTATAAAAAGGACAAAGCCTATTGTAGGTTGAATTATAAACCTAAAAGAAATTGTAAAAGTAACTTGGCAAGCAACAGTAATCAGTATGTATGTTTTTAAGCAAAACAATGTGTGCTTTTCAAATTTGTTATTTCTCATAAGAACTGACTCATACATTATCCTTAGTAAAGTGTTAGCAAACACTGTACCTATTGAATAGGTGCTATGTACCTAGGTATGCATCACATTATTTGCATTTAATATGATGAACAGCATAGTATTAAAAGTTTAATACTTGTAAAACATCTGGATAAACAGTCCTAGTCAATGCTATGTTTATGTAAGTCTAGCTTAGCTGGAAGGTCATTGTCAGTCGCATCATACGGAAACATAATACTTAGGTACCTACTATAATCTCGGCGCTAACGACAGAAGATGTAGATAATATACTAACTGGTATGTACCTACCCACCTACCTACTTACTGTATTGATGAATCTATAATTTTCTTACGAAGCAATTTTCCGCATAATAAGCGCAAAATCAGCTTAACCTTGACAATTTAAATCGTATAGATATGACCTTCCCCATTAGATAAGCCTGTATTAGATGTTTTCTTCCGTGTGGTACTGGTGTATAGAATCCTGATATAATCCTTCCCCATATCTTTTCCGCGGGAGTCTTAAGAGGCGAATAACGAACCCAAGTTTCATTCTTTTGCAATTTCAATCAGTTGCTTATTTGTCTCTAATCTTATCTTATCTTAATCTTAATTAGCCCGTATCGTCCCACTGTTGGGCAAAGGCCTCCCTCTTCTCTTTCCACCCTGTTCTGTGTGTACAAAAACCGAAAAATGGTAAGTGTTTGACCAATTTTCTAGGTATTTTTAAACGCCCTGTATTTCCAAACTGCATGGGATAGATTTGTTTTTAATTTTTCTCATGATGGATACAGTCAATGCTATCACCCCGCTTCGGCTTGACTTCTTCTGGGTTCTAAGTTCTGGGACACCCTGTATATTCGTATGTTTGTTTACAGATTCACCTCCGACAATTTGACAACACACCACTCTCAGCGTCTTACCTGAGCCTGCTGAAGCCCAACCATCTGCAGCCCGAGGAGGGCACCGTCAGCTATTTCAATCAAAGGGAAAAGTTCGTCAAAATATCTTAGTTTTACTCGCCATTTACGTCTTGCAATGATTCAATTCTGTTTGCTCATGATGGGGTCTTTCTAAGGGACAGGCTTGAATTTCACTCAGTAGAGACATTCTTCCTCCGTAGTGGTTGAAAACTAGAGATCCATATAGGGATAAGTAATTATTTTACCAGACTGCCTCAGAAGGTGTCGTTAGATTAGATAGGTAAGTCTCAGCAGCGCGAGTGACACTGGCTAAATTAAAATTTCATAAATTCAACCACAGTTGGGTTTTTATTTTTTAATACATCTGCTTGTTTTGGTCTTTCTTTAAAATCTTGCCACTTTTGTAAAAATGGATAAAATTGGTTTCTATGGTTTAGTCTCACACCCAGGACATTAGAAGATGGGAAGAATTTTAGCCTGTCCCTTATACCTTGTCAGTAAAATAATAATAATGCAATAGAGTAATTTTATTACCCTACTAGCATCTACTAGTCTATGTTTATATTTAAATAAATAGCAAAATTATAGTAAAAATTGTGACTTTATTTTAGGCCGCGGCACTCCATGATAGTTACGTTAAGAAAATATGTTATTGATAAGGTTGGAAAGAATTTATTTTTTATAAAATTATAATTTATATTGTTAAGTTTAGATTTATAAGCAAACCTAGCCAATTTAAAGGCTGAAATGAATATGTGCCTAATTAATTAAGATGAGACATAAAGCTGATGTTGAATTTTCACATTGACAATAAACTACATAAACTAATCAACCATGTTTTATTTGTTTCTCGAGATCAAAATTTACAGGATTTTAAATGAAAGCTACAAACTAAATAATATTAAGTATTTATTCAACAATAACATAACTCTACACTTAAAACATTATTCTCTGTCTAACTCTTTCTTTTGTAAATGCTGCTCTTTTCTTCTCTTTTCGAGTGCTTTCGCTCTTTCGTCGTCATCTGAGTAGTATTCCTCTAAGTTGTCATCAGATACAGGTTGTCCCGCCATGGTGGTTCCTTTCTCTGATAGAGCTGTGATTTTGACTAGAGGTTCCTCGAACTGTACGTCCGATGCGTCGGTCTGTGGTTGGCTGGACACGGCTTGCAAGTTTTGTGCGGATACCGTTGAGTAGATCGACATTGCCTATAAAGAATAGATTCAATCAGCACTTGAAGAGGCATCGATTCGATTGGTGTACGATTTCTGTTGTCTGGCAACAAAATAAGTTTCATTGACGGCAAAAACTTGAGTTGGCGTATTTTCTACAAGTCGTAAACTACCTGACTAACTAGACTGGAAATATCGCAAGCAGAATAAGCGTGTTTTTAGTTCTAATTAATTTATTAAACACAGACACTCATTTACACATGCGACTTATTTGTCACGCGCTGTTCTCTTGCTGTGCGACAATCTGACATCTCTCTATCTATTCAAAGAGAGTGAAAGGGATTTCCGCCTATCGCATGATAAAAGAGTCGCATGTGAGAACGGGCACTTATTGCTCAACCAGGTCTACGTGTTTCAAAGTTCTCTGCAACTTAACACAGAATGTTCACATTACCGGAGCGACCAAACTGGAAACATCACCGGCGTTGGCCGGCAGGATGAGCGTATTATTCGTCCTCGCCAGTTTGTTGAACGCAGACACGTATTGTTCAGCAAGAGTCAGTGAGGCTGCATGCTTCATCTCCGTGTTACAAAGTTCTCAGCAACTTAACACAGAATGTTCACATTACCTGAGCGACCAAACTGGAAACATCACCGGCGTTGGCCGGCAGGATGAGCGTATTATTCGTCCTCGCCAGTTTGTTGAACGCAGACACGTATTGTTCAGCAAGAGTCAGTGAGGCTGCATGCTTCATCTCCGTGTTACAAAGTTCTCAGCAACTTAACACAGAATGTTCACATTACCTGAGCGACCAAACTGGAAACATCACCGGCATTGGCAGGCAGGATGAGCGTATTATTCGTCCTCGCCAGTTTGTTGAACGCAGACACGTATTGTTCAGCAAGAGTCAAAGAGGCAGCATGCTTCATCTCCGTGTTGCAAAGCGCACTGCCGACCATACGCAGTCCCTTCGCGCGCGCTTCGGCGACCGCGAGCATGCCCTGCGCCTCTCCCAGGGCTTTGTTTATCTGTTCTTGCTTTTCGGCCTCTGAAATTGAATTTTGTTTAGGTATTATAGGTAGAAGTGGTAAACAAAGATTAAGAGATAATCACCAAGGGAAAGGGCAGCAATATTCCCTGTGAAGTACAACACCTTGCATTGCTTTCGCTAACCCATGTCCAACCAAAGGTAATACCCGAACTTCTTTTTAAGTTACTAATAAAGAAATCTTATAAAATGCATTATTAATGAAATCTTATAAAATGCATTATTGTTTGCGTCTTTTTCATAATTCATGACATTTGAGAAAGATGTCAACAATAAAGTTTCCATTTCGGGTCCCCTTCTTCTATGAATCAGGTAGTACCTGCCCAAGGCTAGCATCCTGCATATACCTACCGGAGGCTAATATCCTGGCCTGCCGCTTGCCCTCAGCGACGTTGATGTCGGCGGCGCGCACCCCCTCCGACTCCAAGATGAATGACATCTTATGATGCACTTGCTCCTACTACCATCTCAATACAACCTACATCGAATTTAAAATACAGCTGTATACCTACCCAAGGCTCATATCCTACATATACCTACCGGAGGCTAATATCCTGGCCTGCCGCTTGCCCTCAGCGACGTTGATGTCGGCGGCGCGCACCCCCTCCGACTCCAAGATGGCGGCGCGCTTCCGCCGCTCCGCCTCCACTTGCATCTGCATCGCTTCGTGCACGCGCGTCGGGAGCTTCACGTCACCTGGCGAAGTAGCAACGAAGTGATGAGAAGCGACGATTTTACGAGTAAAAATAACAACATGTAGCGTTCATAAATAATAAAAAAAAGGAAAATTGGAACATTGGGTAGCGTCGGCCGGGATTTGAACCCGGGACCGTGGGATACCGTCCCAGAGCTATGCCAACTGAGTTACTGGCGCCTGGACGATCCTAACGATTTTTTCTCTTGATGCTCGTCTCTAAGCAACAATTTAAGCGACATGTTTACAAGTTAATACTTTGGTTATACAGTAGTCTTTAACATATGCAGTCTTTTGGCGCGTTGTGAAACTGGCGTCACTTCACAGAAGAAGTATCTTTTTCTATAAAAAATTCTTTAATTTCATTCTGATTTGATTATAATTTGCGTGAACCTACCTGCAAATTTATTTTCTTCTATGGAATAGCAGACAGCCAAAATAGTGATAAATAGATCTTTACGCAAAACAGGCGCATGCATGCGCAAAATAGCTTGTATTACCAAATAGATCTTGAAGAATATAGAAAATACTCACGAATCTCGTATCGCAGACAAGTGATGCCCCAGGCTTCGCTGGCTTTGTTTATGGCCTCCACAATCAGCAGATTGAGGGATTCCCTATCCCGAAACACTTTGTCCAGCGGTATCTGACCAATCTCTGAACGCATAGTTGTTTGAGCCAGTTGCGTGATTGCAAACTCTGGATCTTCGACACCATAAGATGCTGGAATGTAAGAGGAAAATTAAAGCAAGAATTAATCTAAAATTGGGGAAAAAATATAAATGTGTAAAAGTCTTTGATGTAAACCGCAAATGATTAAGTAATTAAATGCCAGATTTTCTTATTTTAAAATGGTATGATTTATAAAATTATTGTGGCCTTTATTTTGATCTTCAATTTTATTTATATTTTCATGATTATACAGGGTTATTTTTTAGTCAGTGCGCAAACTTTGCAGGATGTTTCTACTCGTGATTCTGAACAACTTTTACTATGGGGCAACCTGCGAAATCTAAAAAAAATTTTTGGTTGTTCCATACATTTTTGCCAAGTAGGTATGAATTTTTCTATGGAACATCCAAATTATTTTTTGCGATTTTGAAGGTGGTCCCATAATTAAAGTTGTTCAGAATCACGAGTAGAAACACCCTGCAAAGTTTGCGTACTGACTAAAAAATAACCCAGTATTATCATTAAAAATAATAATGAATACCCATGAAACAACATTAAACTGATACTGAAGAATATACATAGTTTGATGAAAGAAGATGATACATAGTTTGATTATGTTCAGATATTTGATTAACATAGGCAATAGAAAAAGAAGAACAAAAATTACCCAAGTAGGGATCAACAATCCTGAGATACAATACTCCATCAATACTCAAAGTAACGTTGTCAAATGTGATGGCACTTTGTTTAGGGACATCGATTGCTATTTCCTTCAGACTCTGCACATATTTTATTTTGTCCACTATTGGCCAAAGCAGGTTTAGACCGGGTTCCAGTATTCGGTGGAATTTACCCATACGCTCCACAATCCAGGCCTGGAATTAAAACTCATATCATTAAATAAATATATTCAACAAATTTTCTTATGAAATTAATAAAAGGTGTAAATAGTTTGACAGACATATTTCATGGGATCAAGCTCTTGTCGCCTGAGAAACATATTATGATGAAATATGAAATAGAAACTGCCATTCAATATGAATTTCTTATGTGGCTCTTAGATTTTTTTATGGGAGCACAATTGAATTTATCAACTGCTCAGTATAGGCCCCTTCCTTTTTTTGGCCACCTAAGCCAGCCAATCATGTGTCTCTCGCATAGTGGTAATAGATTATACAGGCTGTTTTCTGCAGCTCGAAGTCTACATGCGCTTACATTGCTTCCCGCATCCACTGAGCTCTATTTATTTTACTACTAATCAATTCCATTTTATTCATGGGAAAGTCGCTATGTCTACGGGCTGATTAACTCCTTCAAATGATTGATAATGTTGATTATTTTGATGGTATTGTGAGACTAAAATTCATGATATTAAAGCCAGGTATTCATTGGGGACAAAATCCCAAAAACTTTGTATCAGAAACAAAGTTTCCAATGAAGATGCTTTTTGTTGGAAACTTTATTTCGAAACATTGTTTAAAATACATCTTCATTGGGAACATTTATTGGGAAACTTTTATATTAGCGCATTGTTTCATAACTTTGTCCCATAAATGTTCCTAATGAATACCCGCCTTAATTTTGAATATTTCTTTTTATTACATCATATTCAAGAACTGCATTATATTGTCTATTTTGTAAAACATATAACGTATAATCGTAAAACTCAACAAAAGCTTTTATCTTTATTATAACAGCAACAAAACCGGTATTTTTATCAAATATATATTATTTAGTTATGTGAAAGATAAGTGCACTAACCTCTTGCTGGGGCACAAACATGATAATAGTATTGAGCGGTGTTGTGGAGCGGTACCTGGCAGTGGCTAGGCTAAACATAAAACGAGGCTGATTCTGAAAATCCACCTTGATACCATTCTGAAAACAATAACGAAATCGTAAGGTTATGTCCTACAGTTACAGCACCAAATAATATACTATTATACGAACCCTCAAAGGAATGACTTTGGAGAATAACATTCGAGAACGAGAAAACATTGTGGAGAAATTATTAAAATACACAGCACTCTATATTTAAAATAAAATGAAATTATTTAAAACATTCTAGCGCACTCGAAAGTCGAACTCCCATTCAATAATCTGTCAAAATGTGCTTATTTTGAACACTAAACACTAGATATGTAACGAGAAAAAGAAAGAGAAGAACAGTTTTAGTATCGCAACTATCTCTTTTTATTTTGTCTGTTGAGGCCAGACCAGTGTACAAGAAAATGAAATGAAATGGTTTGTTCAGTTGGAGACAGTACAGTATTGGAGAAACCTGCGGTCAGTGAAAACAAAGCACAAACCGGAAATAGTTATTTTGACAAATCGAGCGATTGGCAGTACTGTCGCCGTGGCGGCTAGTTTAAAGAGGTTTGTTTGTTTATTTGATCGATAGTCGTTTCTTGGACACTCATTCTCATTTCTATTTGCTATTCGTAGTATTAATACTGGTCTTATTTCTATTATGCTGACGAAATAATCATGGATAGTGCAACAATTTCCACTAAATCAGCTGATAAATCTACTTCAGTCGAAGTATCTGACAACGATTCTAATTTGATCGTTAAACTTCGGAGATTAAAAATAGAAGAAAACTTATTGACCAAAAATATCAAATCTTCTGAAGTTTTGTCTGAAGAGGTGCGAGTGCGAGACATTAATTATGCAGATAACACGCAACTATGTAATAAACTGAAAGATTCCTATATAGAAATCAGAGATTTATTTGAAGAAATTCAGGCTAACACCAATTCTCAGCTTATTATAAATTCTATTGGTAAGTTATTTCTTGTTGTTGGTTGCATCTATAAGTCGTTGGTTGGTTGGTATAATAAGTTAGTAAGGTAGGCTTTTGTAAGGTAGTAGTGTAAGGTACTCAATCTAAAATCATGTTAACACATCAGTAGCTAAGATCAGTAGGCTAACCGGCGACGCAGCGCAGTATACCTACATCTGTAAAAGGAAAATGCGCGGAAACCGAAAAATTACAAAATCAACTTCAATCAACCACAACCACCTCAGCAAAAAAATATCAACCTCAACTCAACTCAACCTTTCAATGTCAATCTTTGATTTTAGTGTTGTTACCCTAAAAAAGTTTCCTTAAATGTAAGGTAATAATTTTGTACATAGATTAATATACATATTTCAGATATCGATGAAGTGAGGAAAAATGTTTTAAGTATAGAAAACAAAATACGAAACTTTAAGGGCTCCTTGCAGACTCAATTAAAATCTTTGATGTCAGAAGAACGAGACTTAATGAAAGAAGTAAGGAGTTTTTGTAATTATAAGGCCTCGTTCACACATGCGACTTTTTTGTCACGCTCTATTGTTCTCTGAACGGGTGACAATCGGACTTCGCTCTCTATCCGAAGAGAGTGAAAGAAATTTCCAATTGTCGCGCAACAAAAAAGTCGCATGTGTGAACGGGCACTTAATGTTTTTTGGTATCTTGTTTCGCCTGCTGTACTAAAACTAATTTTCTCCAAAAAAATTGACATTATAAAAGTATTTTTTGTGAATCTACTCGGAAATAAAGTATTGAAATCTTTTAAAATCTCCTCACATTTTAAACTACATGTAACCCTTCCTCTTAAAACACTTTTATCTATTACAAAAAAAAAACCTCATCAGAATCCGCTGCGTGATACGTGAGCAGTGAGCGAATTCCGCATTATTGTTTCATAATATGTATTGATAACAAATTATTATATTATATTCACCAGATTGACGAAAGACCTAATAGTGATAAGGAGTTCAGAGGAACCAACAAAGAGCAAATTAAGACGTTTTCTGAAATTGTACCCAGTCCAGTAAAAAGTCTTATATACTCTCCTCTCAAAAGTCCGGTAAGCTATAAAACAGTGGCGTATACAGCTTCAGATCGTGGAGGGGGTCTCAGCACATGTCCTAGACTTCTATTGCTAAACTACACTACTCAGGCAGAATATGCATCACAAGCAAAGTAAGCCTAACATTTCACGATTAAAAGGCATGCGAGGAGACATACCGTGCTGCACTATCACTACACGATTTGCGAACGAAGTGAGCCCGACATTTCGCGTTAAAAAGGCATGCGAGGAGCCACACGATGCTCCACCATCGCTAAACGTTATGCGAGCGAAGCAAGCCCGACATTTCGCGTGAGAAAGGCATGCGAGGAGACACACCGTGCTGCACTATCACTACACGTTTTGCGAGCAAAGCGAACCCGAAATTTCGCGTTGAAAAGGTATACGAGGACCCACACGTTGTGGCACCATCACTAAACGTTTTGCGTGCGAAGCGAGCCCGACATTTCGCGTTAAAAAGGCATGCGAGGAGCCACACCATACTGTACTATCAGTAGACATTTTGCGAGCAAAGCGAGCCCGATATTTCGCGTTAAAAAGGCATGCGAGGAGCTACACTGTGCTGCACTATCAGTAGACATTTTGCGAGCAAAACGAGACCGATATTTCTCGTTAAAAAGACATGCCAAAAGGAGCCACACCATGATGCTCCATCACTACACGTTTTTGATCGAAGCGAGCTAAACATATCGCGTTAAAAAGGTATGTAAACAGAGACACCGTGCTGCACCATCACTACACTACACGTTTTGCGAGCGAAGCGAACTCAACATTTCACGTTGAATATGTGTGCGAGGAGACACACTGTCCTACATCACCACTGAATATTGCGAGCGAAGCGAGCTCGAAATTTCACATTAGAAATAATGGTAATAACCGTTAGATAAGCGTAATTATTGAATA
Organism: Phthorimaea operculella; assembly: GCA_024500475.1. Classification (NCBI taxonomy): domain Eukaryota; kingdom Metazoa; phylum Arthropoda; class Insecta; order Lepidoptera; family Gelechiidae; genus Phthorimaea; species Phthorimaea operculella. The sequence continues at coordinate 4,488,939 of JANFCV010000027.1, forward strand.
CCAAATTTTAAAACACTTCTCGTGCTAGGTAAACAATTTTGGAAAACTTGCAAAATTTTCGCAGGCTCGATTAGAACCGCGGTGGAAAAATTTGCAAGTTTTCCAAAATTGTTTACCTAACACGAGAAGTGTTTTAAAATTTGGTATTCAATTTATCGCGGACTTTCATCGCTTTGACTACATTCAATCTGTAAAGAATGAATTATTCGCTGGGAATTAGTTGCATAAACTATCCCGGTAGATGGAGCCCATCCCATCCACGTGTTAGTGGACAAGATATACTTGCTAAATTCGCAGGCTCGATTAGAACCGCGGTAGCCTAGTTGGTTAAGGCGTCGGCAGTACTGATGCCGAAGGTCACAGGTTCAAATCCTGCCTGCGGTGGAAAATTTTGCAAGTTTTCCAAAAGCGTAATGATGTTATTTCAGCTATAGTAGTAGAAGAATCCTTGGTGAGTGGGGGGTCATGACCCCTACGACCCCCCACTGTATACGCTACCTACTGCTATAAAAGTAAGATGTACCTGCCTATTATTTGATTTTCATAACAAACTAAGTACCTATTTATATTTATTTTAGGAAGTGCAGGAGCTCCAAAATTTTATTGCTCAGAGTAAAAATAAATATGGAGGATGGATTGCTTACAATCATGAGATATTTGAAAAAGAATGGCATAAACATTTTAGTATTGATAAAAATATCGAAGACTTTCAATATCAAGAACTGAATGTTGAAACCTCTGACCGTTTCCAAATATTTTTGCAAAGCATCAGCCGAAAACTTCCAGGTAAAGGTATTTGCTTAATGATTAAGTTTGGGTAGTCAGTTAAGTAATTAACAAATAACCAAAGTAAACACAGATATTAATAAAATGTGTACATTATTTTTTACACGTTCGACAAAGATAAAAACCCGATAGTAATCATTTGGCACTGTGCTGTCTGCTTGGCCCCACACAAGGCTCAAATTCTCAAAGTCATATGTCCCTAGTACAGGATAAGATGGTTATAATGGTTATCTTTCAGGAATTACAAAAGATGATATAATAACCCACAATAAATGGTATACAAAATATTCTTTCTTAAAAGAACGGCAAAACAAGGCTATAGAAAACTGGAAGTTAAAGAAATTTAAAAAATCACATAAGAAAAAGGTAAAAATAAATGTTTTTTATTACGTATTTATAAAATGTGTGCTTATGAAATGAATAAACATGAACAATGGTTGCTCCTCCAGAAATCTAAAGATGTATCTGTTAAAAAAGAAACGTTGAAAAAGCCAGCAGTTGTACGCCATAATAGTGCAAACTACGAAGAATACCATGAAGAATTTCAAGATTTGTTAGACCAAACTTTGTGCGACAGAACCACTTTAGATGAAATGGAAACTACACCATCAGATGTTGGTGTTTATACGCTCGATAATGCATCTGATTTTACTTCGAAGCGATTTTCGACATATATGAATTCCACAAAGCAATGGAATAACAGATGTAATGATGGAGACAAAGAATATAAACGTCATCAAAATGATGTCGAAACCATATGGAAACGGCAAGTAAATCGTAGTTCTAATTTAAACTACAGTTAAACTATGAAATTCCTTTTTAAACTTTACATTTATTGATATTTTCAGGCGTATTCCAGAATGGCGTTTAATCTTGCAAACAAAGTAGTTTGTAAAACTATCCTTTAATGTGCCTTTTATAAATGTAATTACGCTTTTTAACATAGATCCAAAACGCTTTCGGATCAACTTCGGATACATTAAAGAAAGAATCATGGTTCGTATTCTTATACGTGACTCAAGCACTGGTCTAGCCTTAAAAATAGTTTTAAGTTGAGAATTGATTCTAGAACGTCACATAGAACGAGATTCAATTATCAAAACTCTCCAGAGTAATGTCTTATTCCAGGACGATTTTTAAGTAACAATCACAACACAAGCACTGATTTTTACAGATTCGATCATCTTTTACGTTAGTCAGTTCGATTCATGTCTTGAGTATAGAATTTATAAGCTTTTAGGTTATGTGGACATGTTGTTTGGAATTCGGCGGACGATTATGTAGAAAAATGGATGTTGTACATCAATATGTGCATTTGTGGTTAGGATGAATAATGTGAAAGATGATTCTGCGCTTCGGAGGGCACGTTAAGTAGTCTTTCACAGTTGCTGCGTCGTTAAACAGTCATGTTAGAGGTTACTACCAGTGCAGAATTTTACTAGTACTAGGCGACCACATGGCTACCAATAGTTGTCGGTTTTGGCTTGTTTGGATAGAAAAATGATTCCGCACTTCGGAGGGCACGCTAAGTAGTCGGTCACAGGTGCTGCGGTCGTTACACGGCCATGTTAGAAGCTTACAACCAGTGCATAATTTTACTAGTACTAGACTACCAATAGTTGTTGGATTTCGGCTTGTTTGAATAGAAAATGATTCCGCGCGTCGGAGGGCACGTTAAGTAGTTGGTCACAGTTGCTGCGGTCGTTACACAGCCATGTTAGAGGCTTACTACCAACGCAGAATATAAATAGTAGGTAGGTATAAAGGTACTAGCCTAGGCTTAGCCTAGTAGGCTACCAGTAGTAGAGTCTTTCAGCTTGTCGAATAGAAATATGGTTCTGTGCTTGGAAGGCACGTCAAGCCGTCGGTGTCGTTCGTTATACAACCTGACATTGAGGCCTGTTAGGTAATTATTGTGGCCAGTTGAATATCTCTGACACAGGTTCAGTCGTTTGAAAAATCGTGTCCCAAGGCAACAAGCGGTTTACTTACTTGTTAGGGGCTGATAGGTACCTTTATCTATACTATTATTAGAGGTATATTGTGTTCTGATACCTCACAGATTGTGTGAATAAAGCAAAGTAAACAAAGATAATATTTCACATTAAAAATATGTATTCATTCATGCATTGTTTTAGAAAATAACATTTATAGACCACATTACAAAATAAATTACAACTTTAATATATTTATTACATATATTTAGGAAAATCATGTAAGAAGACAATAAACATAATACATGCACAATTCATCACAAGGATGGACAATAGGTCCAATTGATTCCAAATCGAGTCCGAAATCAACTAATAGTAGTGGATCTTTTCTTCAGAGGCAGATAGTGATGTTATTCCTGTATGATTTTCTGTAACAAAGACATATAATTCATTAATTTGTTTTATTTATTCAATTGTGCCGTTAAAATACTGAAAATACTCAGAATGTACTTAGTAAGTACGACAGAACAAGCTGATGTATTAAAACACAAAAAATCCGACTGCGCAATTTTAAAGTAGTATTTTGCTGAAAAAATCTGCCATCTTGAATCTATATTTTTTTAATATAGCCAGTGTCACTCGCTGCTGAGACGAATCTGACGACACCTCATAATGTTAAAATCCAACTATCCCTTTGGGCTGTAGCCCGTGAAAATAATTTTCTTGTCCACATACATACATACATACATACATACTCTCGAAAAACATAACCCTCCTTCTGAGGCAGTCGGGTAATGACCGCAGTCAGGTTTTTTTTTTTAATGAGATAATACATCAGCTTGTTCTTCTCTTTGGATCAGCGGTAATGAATGATCCCATACTGATATATACCATATTGATATAAACCATAATGATAACAGTTTTTGATCCTAGAGGGTGGCAATGACAATTGACTTTTATTTGGCCTTATACAGGTCCTCTTTTGTACTATTTAAAATACTATAATATTGAGTATATTAGTTTCTTTGTTTGTATAAGATGTGATCAATTATATTTTATTTACTTACTCATAAAATTGGAGTTGAATGCATCTGATATTTCTATCACGAGGCAGGTGCATTTTCTTCCATATCTGTACCAATATCATCATTTGGACCTCCATCAACTGTGGGCATTCTAGAATGCCTTCCTTCGATATCATGAATAATTTTCAAGTTCTCCAGATGCAGCAAAACATATCTCCTGTAGCCTGTGAAATACATAATATCTATGAATATTTTATAGAGATTACTAATATTTGAATATTTGAAAACAAGAAATAGAAGTGTTTACATGTATATTTTGGTCGGTTTTCATTTCTTTTGCTCAGTTTGCAATAAAATAACTAAACATATCATTGTATGCACATGCATGCATTATTCATCACTTGTAAAATCATTTTCTAGATACATACACCTATATCCCTTGTGGGGTAGGCAGAGTGTAACTGTAAAAATGGCTATTTGCACCACATCAGACAAAAGTTTGAGATGTTCAGGAGACTGTATCAGCAAAGCAACAGGTTGTCAGCCTGTCGCCTAAACTTTCAATACAAATCGAATCTCAAATCCCTTAGTCGCTTCTTATGCGCCCACAGGAAAGATATGGGGTGTTGCCATTCTAAGCGGCATAGTAAGTATATGGTCAGAGTATACTTTTCAGGGCAGGAACCGGGGAGTTGGAGTATAGCCTTCGGGGCCTATGAAACGTCAAGAAAAAATAAAAAAATTTGGAAAAAAATATTTTTGAACCGAGTTTGGACTTAGACAAATTCAGACCAAAATTTTTTTAGAATTTCGTGTTTTTCTTTTTATCGTGTAGAAGACTCAAAACAAACACTTTTGTCCTAAACAATTTTGGGCTAGGACCTACCTGGCGAGATATAGGCCCTCAAAGTTCTAGATCCATCGAGAAATTTTTCTAAGTGTTTTGTACTGAAAGTTAGGGACTTAGAAAATTTCGACAAAATTTTATTTTCCTATGTCGTGTTTTCATTTTTATCGTGTAGAGGGCCTAAACAAACACTTTTTGTCTAAGCAATTTTGGGCTTGGACCTACCTAGCCAGATACAGGCCCTCAATGTTCTAGATCCGTCAAATTTTTCGTGTTTACCTTACATTTGTACTGAGGTAAGGACTTGCAAACATTTTGAAGAAAATATTATTTACATTTTATCGTGTAGAGGTTCATCGAATCGTAAGGAGTTCATCGGGTCATGGGGTTCATCGGGTCACAACTTTGACAGTGGCTGACAGTGACACGACAGTGAATTTCACGGGATTTGATAGTGACTTTGACAGTGGCTTTGATAGTGACTTTGACGTGACCTTGATACTGGCAAAGCCACGCATCTGTATCAAGAGTCACCCGTCAATAAACTGTCAAAGTCACTGTCAGCACTATCAAAGTCACTGTCAAAATCACTCTCAAAAATCCTGTGAAATTCCTGTCAAAGTCACTGTCAAGCCTGTCAAGGTTGCATGAATAAACCCTTGCGACCAGATGAACCCTCGATTCGATGAACCTCTACGATAAAAAACAAATATCTTTCTTCAAAATTTTTGCAATCCTTACTCAGTACAAATGTAAAAGCTTATAGAAAAATTTCGACAGATCTATGATGAGGCTGCCAATATGTCTCGGCCTGGGTGTTCCAAACCCAAATGTTAGGACAAAAAGTGTTCGTTATGATCCTCGGCACACGATAAAAAACATTGGAAAAAATTTCGTCGAATTTTGGTCCCTAACTTTCAGTACAAACATGAAAAATTTCATGGATCTAGAACTTTGAGGCCATATCTCTAGGCCTGAAGGTCCTACCCAAAATAACAGGACAAAAGTATTTGTTTAGGCCCTCTACACAATAAAAAAAACACAGTGAAAAAAAAAAAATTATGGGCAAAAATTTTCTAGTCTTTTCCCATGCGTCGGAAGGGTATACTCCAACATTTTAAATAATTGTAAAAGTTATTTACTTACAGGTAATCACAGTCTAATGCCCCGTATTTCTACCAGGAGAGCTGGCTATCTCTGCAACATCAGGTTAATGTTTGCATCCTGACATGGGCCTCACTTCCGTTGCTAACCTATACTGGCATTTCGCCCAGCACTTTCTTTTTCAAGTTCTCAGTAGCCTTTTCAGTATTTTGTATCTAAAATATTTTGTTTCCTTGAGAGATTGTGTAAGACCAGGTGTTTTTCCTGAAAGGACACAAAAAATTACTAACAAGAAGGGTTGGAATGAACTTAGGGGCTACAAAATGTTTCTAGGTACTAAGTGAACCACAATGTACGACAATGCTGTATTGAGAAGATACCTAATATCAGTGTCACAAATGTGATACATAACATGAGATAAGTGAAACCCATGGTAAAATCTTGTGAAGGCCTATGCACACTGGTAATACCATGGTAAAATCATTCTGAGACTGACTTTGAAAACCAAGAGAAAACGAATGTGAATCCATGAAGTACATACCTGTATAGTAAATTCTTTTTCATACACCATACACACTCTTTAACACGATAATTATCGATAATAATGCGAATTCTCTAAAATCTAACAAATACGGTTGATATTTATTTCCTACTTTTGACAGTGAGCACAGATCACTGTACGGAGCACAGAAAAACGTTCGGTTCACATAAAATTAGTGTAAAAGTGAACGGAAAAACAATTTAAGTCGTAAATGACTGCGTAAAACGGAATATTTTGTCAATCAAACCAAAAATGGCAATGAAAACAAACTTATTGCACAGATTATAAAAAATAAATCAGTAATATGGCGGCAAATTTGAACTTGAGATTATATTCAGCAGAGTGGATCTTATATTGCGTTCTGGAATAAGAGGACTGTAATGTGAAAAGGATGTAAACATAGATTCACGTGAACTGCACTCTAACGTGATCTGAGTCACGTATAAGAATACGAACCTTAAACTTTTGGGTAAACTCAAGTCATGAAAATGGCAATACTTGCTCTTCTGTCATCACAATTTCATGGAATGAATGACGTGGATATTTCGTTTTTTCTTTCTGTGTTCATCTACGTTAATCTATTGCATTTGTGATTTTCGGTGAATACGGGTGTATTCATCGTATAGTATTAAAGATAAGATAAAATAGGCTTGTGCCAAACCTATAGCTTGTAAAATTTGTAACAATTATTAGAAAAACAAGGTTATTTATTAGAATTCTAATAATGGGAGCGTTAGCGACTGGGTTAGGTCTTCTGGTGCTGTTCGCCACAGCATACTCCGAGGAGGCACCAAAAGGCCCTAAAGTGACCCACAAGGTACGTAGAATATTACAATTTAACATATTTATTACTGTTTATGTTAAGCTTCCGAAGCTTTTTTCGTCGTAAGTTAAATGACCATCATCGTAGGGTTGGTGACCTTTGATGACGCTACAAGTTTTTTGTTTGCCAAATCTTTGTCTAATTTACCGTAAGCTTTTAGTAGAAGACCGAAATTGATTCTAGAATAAATTATCATTTTAAATATGGTTATGCCTATCGTTGCAAGATATAGGAGTGATATATTTATGTAAGTATGCCTGTCATATGATAAGTAATAATAATAACTTTTGTCTAAAATATTTTTTATTAATTTTATCATTTGTCAGTCGGAACCAGATTAGGTTGTCCTCGGCACACATGTTGCCCTCGTAGCAATTTACAGGGCAAACTACATATAATCAAATCAACAATTCACAAATACCAATTGAGAATAGGTACTTACTGATAACATGCAACATAACAGTGGTATTGTGTTTCAATTCAAAGCAATTTACGAGTTTCCTTATGCTATTTCAGCTGTTCAAATTTGTTCATATCTACTTGTATATTGGATGCTTATTATCAATTCATAAAACCTGTTTTTTCTACAATTCATATTTCCATCAATCTATCCATATCAATTAATAAATGTCCTAAAGAGTAATAGAAGAATAATAATTTTACCAACCATGCAAGTTTTTTTTACTGCAGGCAAGATTTGAGCATGTTAGACATGTTTTAAAATTTAGTATTTTATGATAATTTATGTTGTTCTTTGTGCAGGTCACATTTGAGATGTCCGTTGGAGGAGACCCTATTGGTAAAATAGTAATTGGGCTCTTCGGCAAGACTGTGCCAAAGACTGTGGAGAACTTCTACCAGTTGGCTCAAAAGCCCCAGGGAGAGGGTTACAAGGGCAGCAAATTCCACAGGGTGATTGAGAACTTCATGATCCAAGGAGGAGACTTCACTAAAGGGGATGGCACTGGTGGTGAGTTAAACATATTTTAGGAAACCATTCTTAAGAATTTACCACTTGTCAATCATACATAATCTTAACTTTTAGCTGTTATTGATACTTGTAAGACTTTATGATATGATAGGATATAAGATTCCACTTGAGTGATGTAAGGTCTTGGTCTGGGTAGATATCTCTTCTTGATAATGAGAGTTGCTTTCAGATAGGTAAAATCAACATTATTTTGAGAAAATAATGATCAAACCTAAAAGTTAAATTATTTTCTTGTAGGACGTAGCATCTATGGTGAACGTTTTGAAGATGAAAACTTCAAGCTGCGCCACTACGGTGCTGGATGGCTCTCTATGGCTAATGCTGGCAAAGACACCAACGGCTCTCAATTCTTCATCACAACAACCAAGACACCCTGGTTAGACGGCAGACATGTTGTTTTCGGCAAAGTATTGGAAGGCATGGTAAGCACTTAGCATACTTATTTTTTAATTACAGTATGTTTTATTATTTATTTGATTTATTTTTCTATTCATATTAGATAATTGGTTTTCAGAAAAGAGTATCCTTCTCAGTAATTTCATTTCATAAACACAGGCGGGGACTGTAGCAATACAATGCAAATTTTTAATTACAGGATGTTGTCCGCAAGATTGAGAAGACTGTGACTGGTGCCAATGACAAACCTGTGAAGGATGTTGTCATCTCTAACTCTTATGCTGAAGAGCTTACTGAACCTTTCGCCGTTTCCAAAGAAAGTGCTCAATAACACAGACTAGGTACCTACTGTAAAAATGGTATATTTTATATTTTTTTCATAATATCTCCTCAACCAGTGCATTTATGTATAAGTTAAAAATCTCATATTATATTTTTATAAGACAGTTGAATTACCATACGAGATTACTTTTCTCTTTATAGTTTTCTTCCTGTGTCGCAAATTATACTTGGTGATTTAAATAAAACAGAATGTAAATATTCATATTTTTTATTTCTTTTATACACTGTTCCCCCTCCTTTTTAATGTTGTCGTTTTTCTTAGTGTGTCCTAGTTTCCAACCATATCCACAGTTTTTTCTGGCTTCATCCAGCATGTTTCTTTTCATGTATATCCTGCCAAGGTTTATATAAATTGCCCCTAAATCTTCGAGGTCCAGTTCTTTGCCTATTTCTATGGCTTCCTTGAGACAGGCAACACTTTCCTCAGTTTTTCCAAGGGATTCACACACTGTTGCTATATCATTAAGCTGTATGACAATGTGTTCCTGTTCTATGTCTGGTATCTCTCTCATATGATCTAGTGAGGTTGTCATGAATTTGAGGGCATGTTCAAGCTGGTTGTTGTCCAAAAATAACCGCCCATACCAATCCTCTGTCATTGCTATCAGTTTTCTGATTCCATCACTAGGCTCTCTTTTAAGAACACTGTTCAGTTTTTGTAAACACCATTCATATCCAATTTGTGCAGTGGGATATTCTTTTTGCAAATGACTTATTCGAGCAAGCTTAGCACTAATATGAATAACTCTTGAATCATCTTCAGTTGCTCCATCTGCCATAATCCTTTGGCTTACAGCAATAAACAGCTTCTTTGCTTTATCGAGCTGTTCTCTTTCTAAGGCTAAATTAGCCATTACATCATAAACATAAGTTATACCTAATTGGTGATTTAATTGTTGTGCTTGCCTTAGAGCTACATGGAGAAGTTGTTCAGCTTTGTCATATTCTGTTCTTTGTATGAACAATACACAGTGTTTTATAGTTTGAATTAGTTCATCTTCGGGAGTCAATTTCTTTTCAAAGCCAAGCCAAGTAAAAATAGAAAATCCTATAGTAGATGGGACTGTGATATTAAACTTTTTTGGATTGCTGTACGTAGTCACTGATATAGCTCTGTAACTAGTTTTAAATCGAGCTAGTCTAGATAAGATACATCTGAATTTTGAAGACATTATTTACACACCAGATTTTTCACAGGATTTTTCCAAGCAATTGGGTAAATTCTACTCCGATTACATAATCTAACACTTTAACTTCCGGTAATAAATAGTGAAATGTATGCAATTATGAATCGTGCGTGTTCAAGCTCTTTGCCACTGAAAATAGAAGTTTAAATATAAAAACAACTCAAAAAACAGGCACGAGAATATAACATGACAAAATTGCAGAATGACATGACATACTGTTAATAATAAAAAGGCCAAGAGTAATTTACACTATATGGCACGACTTTATTCACCGAACTCCTAATACAGAATGTCAGACGGTACCGTTACATTTTTAAACTTTGACAATTATTAAATTCACTACACCGCCGCATATTAGTCTGGTACTGTATTTCGAACCATACTCGGACCAACGTTGCCTGGACAACTCAATAGTGGTATCTTTGTCAGTTAACAAAGCAATGAAATGAAATAGAATGCGTTGGCCCATCATACGAGGAAATACAGTACCACTCCTACCGAACATTATTATTTTATTATAGCAACACTTGTGTCGCCTGTCATCATTGTTTACGTTATTCACGAAATAAACCGAGACAAACAATAAATCCAACAGTGTTAAAATTAATAACTAACACTCGGCCAATCCTGAATCTTAATTACGCCCTCGTAATAAAAGAATATCACAAACATTATTTGTCTTGCAATAATTTAACAATAAGTTTTAACAACTGTTTTTGACGACCCATATTTAAAATATTTACAATCATATTATTCTCAAAAATATTTTCTACAAATCGTAACATGTTAAACAATCTCAATGTCTAAAGTATTTCAAATAAACTAACACACAAACGACCCATTATTTAAAATATTTACAATAATATTTTCTCAAATATATTTTCTACAAATCGTAACATTTTGAACAATCTCAATGTCTAAAGTATTTCAAATAAACTAACACACAAACGATCCATTATTTAAAATATTTACAATAATATTATTCTCAAAATATTTTCTACAAATCGTAACATTTTAACAATCTCAATGTCTAAAGTATTTGAAACAAACTTACACACAAAAATACTTATTTTTAATCTTAAAATATCAATATTCAAAAGGATTTGTTTTTTCTAAAAATAATATTAATTTTTCAGTAATTTTCAGCTAAATTACTTATACTCGGCTATTCCTGACTACACATTGCGTCCTCGTAATAATAAGAACCTTTTTTTACTTGATTTGACTGGTAGTTTCACCGTATTTTATTAGCAACCTTGTCTTTAGGCTTCGTATTATTAACAAGACCTCAAATTTAATAAACAGTACTAGGTACATACTTTGTTGTTACACGAAAAAAAAATGTTGGTTTAGTTCTATTCATTAATGATCAATTATTTAAATATTTGACGTCCATAGATTTTATTATCTAATTTATTGATATTATTCATTATAATTTACTCGAGAATATTTTGATTCATTTTGTTTTTGTTTAGTTGATTTAACTTTCAATTTATCTTAAATCTTGTAGTATTTCGTTTCATAGTTATATTTCAACACAATGTTAATTATTGTTTAAAGAAAAAAATAAACGTATGATTACCAAAAATTTCAAAATATTAAAATTAGGTACATGTCTTGTTACTTTGAAGGAACTGGCTTTCAAAAATATACAATGGAAATTCGATTTTGAAAATAATAATATAGAAACCTCTTAGAAATTTATAAATCTTGACCCACAAAAAAACACTAAGTATAATGAAGCTCGCTTAGTTTTTTTACATCACTATTGGCCAATATTAGACATATCCGAAAATCTGGCTCATAAACTTCAATGAATCTCTCTCGTTACATAATCTTTTAGAAACTTCCGAGAAACTAGCTCGGTACATATAATCTTTTAGAAACTCCCGAGAATCTCGCTCGGTACATAATATTTAAATCCGAAGCTCGCTCGGTACAAAGCTTTAGAAACTCCCGAGAAACTCGCTCGGTACATAAGCTTTAGAAACTTCCAGAAGCTCGCTCGACACATAAGCTTTTAGAAACTCCCGAGAAGCTTGCTCGGTACATAAGCTTTTAGAAACTCCCGAGAAACTCGCTCGACACATAAGCTTTTAGAAACTCCCGAGAAGCTTGCTCGGTACATAAGCTTTTAGAAACTCCCGAGAAGCTTGCTCGGTACATAAGCTTTAAGAAACTCCCGAGAAGCTCGCTCGGTACATAAGCTTTAATATCTGATTAATCTCAGTAACCGCAACGAAGCTTTTTTTTATTAAAAACAAAGCTCGTTATTAAAACCATTTTTTATCTTTGCACATTCATGGTTTACTTTACCTTAATAATTATTTCCTTTTAAATCGTTAACTTTAATAATCAATTTGAATCTATTGTAATCTTCAATAGTTTCGACGTCAAACAACTAAAGAATATTATTATTGTTTAGCAAAAATGAACAGCGGCTTCAATGATAAAACTAAGTATCTAAGGCATATAACATTAGACCGGAACAGATGTTACATACACAAAATAAGCGTTTATTAACGCTCAATCAGTAGTCTCATCTCATCTCTGATTAACTAACCTCTTACAGATAATTCCAACAAAACGATGTCTTAAAATACTAAGAGTTTCAACATATTACGGCTAACAAGACACAATTGTGGACCAGCCTTTTCATCTGGTTAAATACTATACTGGTCTACTGGTTTACTGGTTAAGTGTTTAACTGGTTTACTGGCCTACTAGTTTGCTTGTCTACGTGTCTACTATTCTGTCTGCTTGTGTTCTTGTCTACATGTCTACTTGTCTGCTTGTCTAATTCTCAACTTTTCTACTTGTTTACTTGTTAATTTTTTTTTTTTACTTTTTTACTTGCTTGCTTACTCGCTCATTGCTTGCTTGCTTAATTCCTTTACTTACTTGTTTACCAGTTTACTTGTTTAATTGTTAACTTGTTTATTTATTTAACAATTTATTGTACACAATAAAATGTATACATAATTTCATTTGAAAAATGGTACAACAGGTACTGCTTATTTCTAATGAAATGTCTTCCAGCAGACCTAGAAGTGTAAGTTGATTGAAGATAAGCGGATAAACGTGCACAATATTACAATTAACTTGTTTACTTGTATACTAGTTTACTTGTATGACTTGTATACTTGTTTACTTGATTACTTGATTACTTGTTACTTGATTACTTGATTACTTGATGCCAGTTACTTGTTACTTGTTTACTTGTTTACTTGTTTACTTGTTTACTTGTTTACTTGTATACTTGTTTACTTGTTTACTTGTATACTTGTTTACTTGAATACTTGTATACTTGTTTACTTGTATACTTGTATACTTGTTATTGTTACTTGTTTACTTGTTTACTTGTTTACTTGTTTACTTGTTTACTTGTTTACTTGTTTACTTGTTTACTTGTTTACTTGTTTACTTGTTTACTTGTTTACTTGTTTACTTGTTTACTTGTTTGCTTGTTTACTTTTTACTGATTACTTGATTACTTGATTACTTGCTGACTTGTTTACTTTTTTTTGTTTTATGTTGCCTTGCCTTACTTGTTACTTGTTTACTTGTTTACTTGTTTACTTGTTTACTTGTTTACTTGTTTACTTGTTTACTTGTTTACTTGTTTACTTTTTACTTGTTTACTTGTTCTTGTTTACTTGTTTACTTGTTTACTTGTTTACTTGTTTACTTGTTTACTTGCTTACTTGCTTACTTGTTTACTTGTTTACTTGTTTACTTGTTTACTTGTTTACTTGTTTACTTGTTTACTTGTTTACTTGTTTACTTGTTTACTTGTTTACTTGTTTACTTGTTTACTTGTTTACTTGTTTACTTGTTTACTCGTTTACTTGTTTACTTGTTTACTGGTTTACTTAATTACTTGTTAACTTGATTATTTGTTTACTTGCTGACTTGTTTACTTGTTTTTTTTGTTTACATGTTTACTTGCTTACTTGTTTACTTGCTTAAGTCAATAAATAATACTATTTCTTTAAAGGATTTTTTTTTTTGTTATCTTATTTTATTGTTATTATAATATTAATTAAATTGATTAGAATGTGACTTCCTAAAACACATCTTGTAAATTATTACTAATATATTATCATTATTCTTCTTTTTCTTTTGACTGTTTACTTTATACTTTACTTTAATACTGGGGAACACAGGCTTAGTAAGATTTTGTGTTTAAGGAACGAGCATATTATATGTTTTCATCGGTCATTAGAAAAGCTTGGCACACAAAATATAAATGAAACAGTAAAATTTGCGCCTCTAGCGCATAACTAAATAAATCTTGTGGAATTTATGTGTTAAAATTAAGCTTTGTGTAATTTCTTATGTTCTTACTTCATCAATATGAACATTTTCGATTTGGTGATATTTTTAAATTAACACCATAATGTCTTATCCAAAAGTGATTTACGTAAAATCAATAAATCATTATTATAATTACAAATTGGCATCGGTTGCTACAGTGGCGCATACCCCAAACGCACACAATGGATCAAGTTAAAATGTTCAAAGTACTTATTCAAGTAAATAAAAATGGTGTTGTAATTTTCATTACTACTTGTTATGATTGCTTTAATCTTGATACAATTGATATTGGAATGTAATTTTTTTGACTTATTTGGCTAACTATTAATTGTGTTCATTTAATTTATTACTCTCTATATTTATCCGCAATGATCTAGGTACTGTATAAATTGGACCGAGCCATTGTACCCTAGTACACAACGGCTCACTTCTGACTTTTGAAATAAACACAAAAAATAATCGAAATATCAAGTATGAAAAAAAATATTTAGTACAAGATCCACATACTTTAAACTTTCTACGTTCATCCATTGCTAAGAAATGATAATTGGAAAACAAAGCGATCCACTGTAGCCCACACGACCCTACAGAAATAGATCAGGCCACCAGCTAGTCTCCACCAATAGCAATATCAACGATATTTTCTTCGATGAGTTTCTTTCTTTATTTACTTTTCATGGCTGAACGTTGCTCGTGCGAGATTCCATCACTTCTCTTTGCCATATTGCCCCAATGCCGCCAACCAATGTCGCAACATGTGAAAAGAATAACATTAGTAAATAATTGAATGAAGAACATACGTATTTTTTTGTGTTACCTGTTCTGTTACAGATGTGGTTTAAGAACCTTAGCCAGAATAAGAACAAAATTGACATTAACTGATTGATTGATACGTAAATAATCATATACCTTATGCGGTTTCGTGCACTTGAGATGACGGTGCAGAAAGTTCTTGATATAAAAATAATTAGTATTTAACTAATAAAATGTACCAAATTTTCTTATCATATCAGTACTGGTTTTACCTGTTATATAAATAGTTCCGGAAGATGTTTTTTTATGATAAAATGTTTCAGTTGCAAAGCTCTAAAGCTGTCTATACAGGAATCTGCGACTGCCGTTATTTTCTTCAGTCGAAAGCAGCCCATCAGCACCTCATTGTATCCATATATTTTGTCACGGGTTCCGAAAACAACAAAAAGAAGTATTAGTATTGTGACAGTACCTACCACCATAGTGTGATGTCGGTTTAGAATAGCATCACAAAATATATGTTTTAAGGCGAGTGCCGTAAGAAACGATTAAAGGATTCATTTGTATTTCATTTTTAGACAATGAACACAATAGGATTTACAATTTTGAAACTACCCTCAACATCTGTCATAGGAACGCTCTGTCAACCCGTAAAGGATGCAGGCGTGATATGTAAACGACATAGGCGTGATTTTCTTTTAAAAATAAACGTAACTGCTAATTTTCAAATACATACCTACATATATACCAAACTGAATTAATCTTTTACCAAATATGTAAGCACAAGGAGGGTAGGTACATAACTAGTAATTAAAACTTTCAAACGTACCTTACTGAATCACGGTCTACACACATGATGATAGAGCTATTGTAATAATTGCACAGCACCTCTTCACCGCGACAGTCCACGATGATCCACGATGTTGCCGTTCAATCAATCCGATCGCCCATCCATCATTTATCATCACAGGACTCCACCATTCCTTCTGGTTGGTGCAGGCGCGTTATAAGGTAGTTGGACGACTTGTTGTTCCACACGAAAGAAAAGGCGCCTCTTTCCTCATTCCCTTCACTGCCGCAAAACTCACGCTGGCTTCACTTCATTTAAAGTGGCTTGAGCTAAAAATTGCACGTGGATAATCGAAAAACACTTCTGAAATGTTAATAATAAAAAGGCCAAGAGTAATTTACACTATATGGCACGACTTTATTCACCGAACTCCTAATACAGAATGTCAGACGGTACCGTTACATTTTTAAACTTTGACAATTATTAAATTCACTACACCGCCGCATATTAGTCTGGTACTGTATTTCGAACCATACTCGGACCAACGTTGCCTGGACAACTCAATAGTGGTATCTTTGTCAGTTAACAAAGCAATGAAATGAAATAGAATGCGTTGGCCCATCATACGAGGAAATACAGTACCACTCCTACCGAACATTATTATTTTATTATAGCAACACTTGTGTCGCCTGTCATCATTGTTTACGTTATTCACGAAATAAACCGAGACAAACAATAAATCCAACAGTGTTAAAATTAATAACTAACAATACGGACAGCTGATAAAGGTGTTGCCATTATAATACATTTTTCCCCGATTGTATGGGGAGATCAGAGATATCCTTGGCTATAAGCGCACGGGTAGAAACAGACCCAATGGTTTTTTTTTCAACAAAATGACATTTCTCCGTAGCCATTCGTTCATTTCAAATCATTCATTCAATCAATCACTCAACATTGTGCGCTTTGTGGTGGGCTGCCACAATGCGCGACAGAGAATGTGCACTAAATATTTCGCGTCAAATATTATGCAGCACGGAATTTCACGTAATCGTGTCGTGAATTATCGGGTCGCGTATTTTGTGACGCTTAATTTTTTCTGCATTTTCTTGAAGCGCTCGGTGAATTGATGTCAAAATTCGTGCAGGAAATAAAACGCGTCATGGAAAATGCAGTAAAAAGATCATGTTTTGAAGAAACACCAATTTCCGAAGCGCTTCAGGAAAATGCAGCACAAAAAATGCAACACGGATTTTGGTGTCATGTCATTGAACTTTACTAGAGGTGTACTGAAAAAATTAAAACATTTCAATATCGATTTCTTAAAGTATTCGATTTTTGTCTACATCTCCACATTTTTGTATAATCTGTATGTTGAATTGGTTGATTCACAGATGATTGAAGTCTTGTGGGTTGTGTGGTTTGTTTATGTTTTGTTGGTTGATTACTGAATCATGGATTACGTGGATTATTGGTTGTTGTTCTCTGATCGTTCACAGAGAAATAAGCCAGGTTTATCGGTAATTCGTAAACTGTGACCCGAACGAGAAGAAAAACAACCCGAGTGACAAGTGTACATTCACAGTACGCGAACTGCTTATGATAGCTTTTGTAAAGTTTTGTGGCAAAACTGTGGCCATTGACCAACAGGCCAACGCGGGCGCAAGACTTCACCATCAACACCCTTTCTTTCTCGTTCTTTGCAGTCATCCTGGTACTTACTTACCTACTCTGTAGCAAAACTTTTATATACCTACAGATGGACACAGAAAAAGACAAACGAAGAAGTACCTACTGGCACTGCTTGAGGAGGAATATTGCCTTCTGAAGACTGTAGATTGGTCACTTGCACGACACAACAACTTCAATTGACGTCATTGAAGGAAAGGTTAAAGGAAAGGCACAGGTGCTGACCTTCGAACTTCAATTTGAAGATGGCACCTCATGATGATAGATGATGATGATGAGCAAGAATGTAACTCCTGAATTTGACGAACTTTGAGCCAATAGGTAGGTACCTATCTGTTTTACAGTTACAGATCAGTTTATGTACTCTGATTTGAGAGGCCATGAATATGCCGTGTGGTGCCGGCAGAGGATGCCGTGTGTGGTGCCGGCAGAGGATGCCGTGTGGTGCCGGCAGAGGATGCCGTGTGGTGCCGGCAGAGTAATGCCATGTGGTGCCGGCAGAGTGAAATAGCACCACCCATCTCTTCCCGTGGGGTCGTAAGAGAGCGACCGAGGATAAGCCCGACCCAAACAGCCAGGGTAACCGTATGGTGGCAGTTAATCCACCACAAAAGCATTCCCAAGGAGGGTTGACGTCTGGTAGGCAGCTGGTTGTAAAATTAAGCCAAATCCTTTGCAACACAATTTTATGTAAACAAAACGTGTTGCGCCGACCAAATAATTGGGATAAGGGCAGGAAGATGATGAATAGCTTTACCAAAACATTTGTATTACTTTCTGATTTTAGAATATGAATAGCTTTCCAAAAATATGTGTATTGCTTTTATAGTTGCATGCTAAGCAAGAGGCACAATCTTTTAATATACATATTATTATTTGTTTACAGAGTTGGAGTATTAGTCTGGATCACCACAGAAGAATCAGTCCTGTTGAAATTGTGTTTTCAGTTTAAAAGCTGTCAGCGTTTTGCTACTCAAGCTTGACCAACTACTGTCATATTCTCCTTTTGGATACATATTCCCTATGCATATGGAGGTATGTGTATAAGAGCATTTGGAATAAAATAAACTATATATATAAACTGAGTACCTGCAGGTTTACCTGTGTAACGTAATGTGGCTAGGGCTGGTATTTAAAAATACATGTCAGTATCTAATTGTATTATTTCTAAACTAGCTCTCTTTTTCGTGTGGGACACCAAGTCGTTAAACGACCCGATGAACGCTGGTGTCAGAGTTTTTAACCGCCTGCTAAGAAGCAGGCCTCTGACGTGGTTGTGTAACGACCGCCATCATAGACAGCAACCGGGACCGACGGTTAACGTGCCCATCCTAAGCACGGAACCATCTTACTTAGCGGACAATCAGGTGGTTCAGCCTGCAATGTCCTAACCAGACTGGGAACAAATTCACAAAGTGATAAATATCAACTTTGTGAGTGACCCCACCGGGAATTGAACCCGGAACCTTTGCGCGGCAGGCAAGCATACTAACCACTGCGCCACATCGGCTGTCAAAACTAGCGGCCCACACAGTGGTTGCCCCTGCTACTAATCATTTCCCCATGGGAATGAGATATTTTTCCAGTTTGTATAGGTAATACATAATATAAACCTTGATTCACACACTCATAAATCCCCATACCTAATTAAAAAAATGAATTATAAGTGTGAAGAAGGAATTAATTAATGATATACATGTCAGACAAATAATGAAATGTGAAAAAAACCTATTTTAAACTATATTTTCTAATTTATTGCAGATAAGTCTTCTGTTTGGTGTACTTTGGTGTGTCAACTTCCCATCTACCTACTCAACCTATATGATATAGAATGTTTTGAGTTTTGGCACTAGTAGAGCTGATTACACACATGCGAGCACTGCAGACATTCTACCATAATGCACCATGAGCAAAGATTAAGGCGATGAAGTTAAGCTTGAAACTGGGTGCACTGATTCAACACGGACAGTCTTTTTTTTAAATTCTTTAAAAATAAAATTATAACTATACAGGAATACAGTCATAGTTTTCTTTTTCTTAGTCAATACTTCATCCCTGTCCTGACTGGGATCGGAAATCGAATTATAGTTTGGCTGTTAAACATTCTTTATAATGTTTGTGGATACATGTCAATGGTCAGTCAGTCGTATAACTTTAATTAACTATAATAATAAAGAAATAGCAATAGCATCAAGGAACCTTAGACTTAGCATGACTTTGTCTAGATTTCATTAGATTTTAGAGACAAACAGGAGAGTCTCCATCGAGACTTGGCTGATTTTTACCAATGTTTTTGGTGAGATTTCACTTATTTTTGTACAAGCGTTCCATCAACCAGAACAACTTTTCTTGCTTTGAAGTCATATCTGTATCTCCTATGGTTTAGCCGGGCTCCTAGTGGTGTGCCTGGTGGTCTACATCAGGTACTCAACCTTCCATTATCCTAGTTTTTATTGTTTTCCCTTTATAAGGCCATTAAACTAAACAAACTCTGTAGCAAAGGCCAATGCCGGATTAGTATGGACTAGTGGCGTTTTTTCTAGGTGTTACACGGATGGTACTTATATATTTGATTGAAGATAATGCAAAAGACAAAAATACGACAACTATACCTCTACCTGTCACTGGAACAGAGATATACGCGTTTGAATTTATTATGGGAATTTATTTTTCTAGGTGTTACACGGATGTTAGTGTTACTTATACAGGGAGTAACAGAAGAGGTATAACAAGCCGAAAGGAGGTCAACTACTCATGAAACTGAATAACTTTCCCCATGGAACATGGACCGAAATATGAAAAAAATTGGACCTCCCATAGTAAGTCACTCAGTTGATCGGCGATTTAGTATGAGAGGACCAAATTTTTTCATATTTCGACCCATGTTCCATGGGAAAGTTGTTCAGTTTCATGTACCTTGACCTCCTATCGGCTTGATACCCTTTCTTACTCCCGGTATAAGCCGTTCCATAAAAAGAGGGAGTATAAATAGCGGACCTCCTATTTGCCTCTCCTTTTGCAATATTGCTGTCTATAGTCTTTCTTTCTCTTAATCTAGACATTTGAGAAATTACAGCTCTGTAAATATCATTTCTGTACACTGACAAATTTTCATTTTATTGACGGGCCTCCCTAATAATCAAAGTCAAGGTCCTTTAAATTGAAATTTACTGAAAGTGAAAATTGATCGCACCGGAGAAACTACGGACTGAGCTCAGGCAGACCAAGGGATATGTGATCAGCTTTAAGTAAACTATTATTACAACTTAGTTTCATTCTGTTATTCGATGAAATAAAATTTTCTCAAAAAAAAGTAAGTGGTCGGACCTGGAAAACTGCCAGGCTGTGGTCAGGCAGACCAGTATTTTTATAGGCAGACTAACAAGCTATCGGTACGACATATTTTTATTCTATTATTCAAAGAGATAAATTTTTACTAAAAAATTTATAAGTGGTCGGACCGGTAAAACTGCCAGGCTGTGGCCAGGCAGACCAGTATATATGGCAGAGACTCAAGCAAGCTATCAGTACGATATATTTTCATTCTATTCTTCGATGAGATATTTTTACTTTTTAAGAGGGCATACTTTAGCTACTCCAAAAACGTGCAAGATAGCAGCCGGCAGACCAAGATTTATAGGCTTTACTAAACTGCTTCTATCAACAGCCATGTCTCATTCTATTCTTCGATGAGATATTTTTAACTTTTTCAGAGGGCAAACTTTGCTTCTCCGCCAAACGTGCCAAGCTGCGCCGCGGCAGACCACGACCAATCCGAAGTTCTACCCGTACATAGCTAAATATATATTCTTTTTTGAGATATGGATGAGACTATAATTGTTTAAATTTAATTACTAAAATAAATAAATTGTACTTAATAGTAAGGAGACCGAGGGGTGTTGGATCATTTTAACATTTTGCTTCGTAACGCAAAATTCTGTAAATATAAATCGTTTTTGTTTACACCAATCGATAGCAAATTTCATTAGCTTTCAAATGATATACACGTTATAAATATAAGTATAAACCCTTTAATAAAAACGCAACTTTAGTTGAGCAAGTCATTTTGATCCAACACCCCTCATACCGAGGTGTGTTGGATCGACCTGATCCAACAGGCCTCGGTACGAAAAATCGTGCCTGTTTGAGAAAAATATTAAAGTGAGATAAAACCACAGAGAACCAAGACGTACCAGTGGTACCATTTGAATCCTTAATTTGTAAGGTTTCATTTCGTAACAATCTTAAATGAAAATATTGTAGCGTAATATTTTTAATAAAGTTTTATATTTTCAGTAAATGAAAAGATGTTTGTTATAGGTATCCAAGGAAGAAGTAGCAATCTTTGGCCTCATGGTTATGTTTTTTACAAATTTTGCATATTTTGAAGGGTTTATTGTTGTTTCTTTTGAAAAAACAGTCCTTTTCTGCATGATTATTTTTCTTGCAGAAGGAGCAAAACAGCTTCTATTCAGCTCTGCTTTGAAAGCTATTGGGCAGTATCTGGATCCTCCTGTTCTCTGCTCTTCATGATTAGCCTGGTGGTGAGGTTATCCAATGTCCTTTCATGGAGAGGGCAAGACTCACGCAGTAGCAAAGTAATTGTATTTCTGAGGGATTGTCGAAAGAATTTTAGAAATGATCATGCTTTCGTTGATTTTCTCGCCTAGTAGGTTGATTTGATGGGCCAGGTTTGAATGTGTGTTATATGGAAGGTCATGTCATTTTTCTCATTGTAATTATATTTGTAAAAGTCTTGTAAAAGGTTGCATTTCTGTTGGTCAGTCGATTTTTCAAACGTCTTGCACAGTTTCTGATACATTAATTTTGCATTATCGCAGGTCATGATGAGCGGAATATTTTTTTATCAATTGATTGTAATATAATCCTCTGGGCTTGGGCATCTTTCTTTGAATCGTCACTTGGCGAGCGAAAGCCGCTTTACATCGCCATCTTGCACAAACTCGTATAGACCGCAGCTTTTCAGTAGATATCTATTTGGAACTTCCACAGGATATGACTCTACGCCCTGGAAGTTTTTGCACGCTTGTTAGCTCTTCGAACTTTATCGTCGACTCCATTTTTATTACGTTTTAGTTCTTTTCCTTATGATTTTCTATGTGACTTTTTTATTTTTAGTTTTTACTTTTGGTTTTAGTTTTTACTATCTGTTTTAGGTTTTTAGCGTCACATAGTTTATTTTCCGAGCGATTTTGACGCTCTGCTACCATGTAGCGTAATATTTTTAATAAAGTTTTATATTTTCAGTAAATGAAAAGATGTTTGTTATAGGTATCCAAGGAAGAAGTAGCAATCTTTGGCCTCATGGTTATGTTTTTTACAAATATAAAAGCACCTCCAAAATATTAGACAGTCAGAAACAGCAGAAAACTTACTTTCGTCGATTTTTTTGACGATGATCCAATAAAAACAAAATGGCGCGCGATTGGTCAGGGACGCTAACTAAGGGGTCAATAAGGGGCAGAAATAGCCTGCATTGTAGTCTGCTCGCTAACGGTTCTACTTTCGAGAAAACAAAGCTGATCCAACACCCCTGATCCAATTCCTCGGTTCTACTTACTTTACTACTTTATAACTAAAATAATAAATAAAGACTTATAATTATAAATAATTACTGATTATTTGACTTGTCTTTTAAATTTTTCTCCCAAAACTTAAGTTTTTTGCACATCCGCATCCGCGGATGTGCCCTAGAAATCATCTATACGCGCGTAGATATAACCTAGTTGTTAAGGGTTATTTTTTCTTGAATTAGTGAATCAGCGCCATCTATCGACGATTATACTAACTACGAATTGGTAGGTACTTACTTGGCTTTATGTCAAGATGCCACATAGTTCCGCTGGCGGTGTATAAGAACCACATCCGCTCCAGACTAACCTACGCAGCGCCGGCGTGGTACGCGCTGCTTTCGAGCACCAGAAGAAACTATTCGAGGTGATTTTTACCACCACCTTGCGCCTTGCCACTGTTGCCTGGTTCCGGCCGCTTCGTCCGCAACGACATAATCGCTGCGGATCTTAAAATGGAAACTGTGAAAACGCATGTTTAGCCGCGCCGACAACGGACTGCACCCCACCCGCGCAACATCGCGCGCACGCGCGACCCAGATGTCACCGTGGTGCGCTACCTGCTACCCCGGGTCCAGCTTTGGAGCTCCACGGTCTCAGGCAGAGGCAGAAGAAGACCAATCCGATTTAGAATAACCCACCAGATCTGCTATAGACCGTCCGGGCTGTGGCTCGCATGAGTAGCCGCCCGGGTACGAGGTTATCTTCCAGACCCGCACCGACAGTCATCAACTGGACTGCTGAAGACCTCACTCAGTGCAATGCATTATTTTTAATAGCTGTAAAAGGCTATAAGGAATTAAATATATAAGGAATTTAATAGCTGTTGAATAAAAATTATACCTAATAATAGAGTGGTACAGACTTTCCATGTAAAGACACTCATCTCAACTTAGCTCCACACCCTCTACAACCTTAACCCTAGAAAGCTTCACATTCCCGGTTTTTTCGTTTTTTAAAATAAGTTGAAATATGAAGAAAATAAATCACCTTTAATACGCGTATTATACGCGGATAAATTTACATAGCTAGTTGAGCAAAAGCAAGAGCAGTTGAGTTTTATTTCTGTTTGCGAGTTGTTCAGCGCCATCTATCGACGATTATACTAATTAGATACCCAATTTTATCTTTTTAGAAGCTGTCAGAATGAATAGGCCTCATTCGTTTTAGGGTTTCGTAGTCTAATAAAACCCTTATAGTTTCGTCAAGTCTGTCTCTGTCTGTATGCCGCGCCCTCATAACTCCGTCAGTTTTAGAGCTATAGGCATCAAATTTGGTGTGAAGCAGTGGCGGACTAACCCCTCGGTTGCCCGGGCGGCCAAGCCGTCGTCGGATGCCCCAGCGACAGAAAATATCCTTAATGTATAAACCCTTTTAAGAACTTCATTTTTGGTATTTAGGTAGGTACTAGGTACTCATAATTTCGTGTTTGAACTAAGATCTCGGCCACAATTAGAGATACAAATTTGATGTGTGTGACAATAGTATATCCTTGTTACATTCGGGCGAGTAAAAGGGTGATAGGCTGTTGTCTGCTTGCAACGCTGCGAGAAAAGCGGCCAAACCTAGCCACTGGGCAGGCTGGCGTGGCTGTTGTCTGCTGCTGGGCTCGCCACAGACCCAGCCACCGGGCAGGCTGGCGTGGTTGCGCATATCTGCTCGCTACCTGGGCAGGGGTAGCGTGGATGTTGTCTGCTCGCCGGCTCGCCACAGACTAGCCACCGGGCAGGCTAGCGTGGCTGTTGTCTGCTCGCATCGCAGGCTTGCCACCACAGATCTGGCCACCGGGCAGGCTGGCATGGCTGTTGACTGCTCGCAGCGCTGCGAGCAAAGCGGCCAC